>JAULSO010000001.1:12400000-13000000 GCA_033675105.1 Podospora appendiculata | reverse complement strand
TAGGAGAAAGACCAGTCAACTCGCACCGATGCTGGCCACAGATATCCCCCCATTGTCTGGAACATGGGTTGTAGGTAGTGGACTTGCTTGTCCAGGGCAAGAGAGGCTGGTGCTCTCTCACGCTTCATGCCGGCCAAGTGGTCAGCCTACCGCCTCACTCCCACATCCCGGGACTAATCGTCACTCTCAGCCTGCATACTGCCATCTCGTGGACAAAGCTTTATTGTTTACGGGAGCCTTTTGTTTCCCGAGGGTACCGCTCAGTGGGTGGGCAAACCGGGTTTGTGGGAGGCGTGGGAGGCGTGGGGCCCCTCCCTTACCAGTCTGTCGGGTCATGTCGTCCATGCCCAGCTCGTAAGGATGCCTGTTCGTTTGTTGATACGAGCATAGGGCTGAGATGCGAACGGCTGTACTTGGCACGACCCGCAGCACCACGATGTATTTCTTGGCAGACCATATCCCCAGTAAGACGGATACGGCCTCTCTAGTGGTTGACCTACACAATCCCTGACTTTTCTACACGAAAAACAATGTCTGGTCCGAACCCGACCAACTCTCCCTCCCTCACATGGTCCCGAGTCATCACCACCGCCGGCACACCGCCGGAGCGAATCTTCGCCATACCCTACCTTAGTTACGCCACAACCAATCTATTCCACCAGGCTAGCTCGAGCCGAGATCAAGCGTTCCTCATCTCGCTGGCTTTTCCTGTCGACCCACCGAATACTACTCATACTCACTCACTGCGAAGCGTTATCGTCCAGTCTCCACACGAGCACTCACCCGTGCCGTCACCCACGACCAGTTCATCTCACCAGAGACCCCTCTCGATGCATCTTACATACAGGATGCTCTCCTCGACCCCCTCCGAACGATTGGCATCGCCACTTGGTCCGTTTTCGTACTTCCATTATGCAGCCAAACCGTCCACCTGGACTCGAGCTCCCTGGAGTTTGACGCAATTGCGTAACCAAACATGAGGCTCTTGTCACACGATGATACGTAACTATGGGTTGGGAACTCATACTCGCCTCGACGATGATCACCGCTCTCGATTGTAGTGTGGACGGCGTTGACCGCTCCCATCCTTCGTGGAGGCTCAGTCAAGATCCCCAAGTCTATATGAGTCGGCCTACGCCCGCCGGTGTTGTCCATCAGAAACTCACTCCACCATCACACTCTTCACCTTTGCAAGCCTCTTCCCTCATCAGATTCTCCAGCTGCTCACTACCTTGCCTCTCTATCAACACTACAAACTCATCATAACTCTCGACCTCTGCTCAAGGAACCCCCCATCTGATCACTGCAGCATGAGATCCAACACCCTCGCCGCCCAGCTTGAGCTGTACAACATGTATGCTCCCGAGGAACATCCTGCCGGAGGCCTTGGCAACCGCGGATACAACGTCGTTGACGATGACGACGAGATCCCCAGCGGTTCCTTCCCCGGAATGCCAGGTGCAAACGTCCCCGGGTTGTTCCCTGGCGAACCTTATTCGCTTCCGGATCCTTCGCGTCCGCCCACCCCCAGCGGCGGCGGCCGGCCTGGGCCAATCAGGCCACCCCCTAACCAGCCAACGCCGCCGAGCTCTCCTTAGGCCTCGCCCTGGCGTGGACGAGAAGGGCCGCGAAACCCGTTACTGTAAGCGTTTCCTGGGGTTTGACGGTTGGTGCTAGTTAGCGAGGATGGGATAACTGTCTGCCTGTCTGTCTTTTTGACGCACGCACGGTGTTTAAGTAGCTGGTGGCTGACAACGTCGCAGTAGGACAGACAGACATACATACTCACATACACTTGCACTTCCACAGGTCTTGTTTCAGTCACGGGAATCTCGGCACCTACCATCCAGCAGGGGGAAGAGGGAAAAGGCTTCTTTGGCTTCCATTTCCATTTCACAACGAGGGCTCAAATTACCACTCTACCTGACCATCATCGACCATCCAGCTCGGCCATCCCGACAACGGCAGCCTCGGACCACTCTAAACGTCAGATCGCCATTGGACTTCTGCCACCAACATGCCCACACAGCCAGCCGACCAGCCGGCCAGACTTGATAAACCTCCACTCACACACACACACACATCTCCTACCTGCAAGCAGCACATGATACCCATCACACGTGTGCCGGCAACCGACATATGTGGGTACCAGACCAAACACCAACGTTCGATAGCTCAGTAGGTCCGGACGTGAAATACCAGGCCATGTATCCCCAATGGCAAGGCAGACTCCTCGACTCTCGCTTAAAGCTCATCTGTCTGCGGCAGCGGCGGCGGCGGCGGGGGAACGGTACTTTCAACGGCTTTTTTCCCCTTTCGCTTGCTTTCCTCTCGCTTTTCGCGCTTCTACCTTGTTTGTCTCGCTTCTACCTTGTTTATCTCGCTTTTTCGTTTCGTGCCTGCCGCGCCGCTTTTCGTCGGGGAGTTTTTACCCGCAGAACATGAACGATACTGGCACAGACGGATGGATGGATGGGTGGATGGATGGATGGATGGGGGCCAGCCCCCACTTCACAATGGCACACTTTGGTGGGCCGGGGGTGGTGGTGAACGGATGTACGAGATTCCGGCTCCCACGGGATAGGGAGGGTAGGGAAGGATAGGGTAGGGTGAAGGGAAGTAGGTTGTCGAGGGGGCGGTGCGTGGGGGGGGGTTGTTTTGTTTCCGTTTATTCTCTGCGGCCTTGCAGGCACGATGCACGGGCTTGGTTTTGTGGCCCGGAGAGTTTGTGTGTGGGTTGGTGGTGCTTGGATCGCTCGCTGCGTGGGTTGGATTGGGTTTCATGGGCAATGAAGTTGCTCCCGTCTTGTTGTTGCAGGTTTGGGTTGTGGTGGTGGTTGTGGTGGTGTGGCTCGTGGTACGGTTGCGATCAGTGTGCTGGCACTCCTCGACGCTCCTGTTACCTCTTTCTTTGGTTTTTCCTCTGTCTTATTTTCGAAACGCTTGGTCGTTCTTTACTGCCTTCTGACAAAATGCATTGTTTGAACCGAGGCTTTTACATGATGAGTACCTTACCTGGCTTGACTGTATTGACAAGAGAACTCAAGTATTACCTGGTAATTTATTACATCGAACTGTCCATTCCTGTTGAGAGGACTGTTAACACGAAGGCGATATGGTTATACGCGGCATCTACAGGCTTCCGTTTGTATCATTGAAACAATCGTGGGATGAATAAGGGGTGATTGGTTCCCACGGTGACGGATGGCAAATATACCTACCTCATGTAGTACAGCCATGCTTGCATGCATGTGTGCATTGCATGGCTGCATCGCGATACCGTATCTCGGTATTAGCCACGCGTGTCTTCCGGTCACATGTTCACCAAGCCAGGTTGCGGGTATGTAAGGGCAGGTACGCCGTTTATGTTTTTGCTGGTGGCTCAGTGAAATGACTAGGTTGTGTATGGGACTTTGGTTACCTACCTAGTGATACTCTTTCGGAAACGGAAGTCAAGGCTTGGCTGGCCGCATGACGCTCTATGTTACATGAGTCACTTTACCAATCAACTTTGACCGAGATGTTGGCCTGAGATGAGTTGAAGGTTGGCGAGCATGAGTCCGAGTCGCATACTACGAGGCTGCTCGTGTAAATTGCTTCTCCTCGACAGGGCCATCGATGTTGGCTGCAGCTGGGTTGGATCCTGATGAATCATGGATAATACCATCCGTCGTGCGCTGCGAGCACGTCTGGCTGACTGACATGGAGACACAGAGGATGGGCGATGGCCGCACCGTCTACGAGCTTCGGCTCTGTCAACCTTGAGAACTGCGAATAAAAGAAAACTGCGGAGAGCTGCGGTCAACTGTCCTGCCACAATACTGTAAAAGGATGCCCGGAAACAGAGCCACTGTCATATCAAGTTGGCGCGGATTAATCAAATGAACCCTCTGCGTTCTTGATGTGTTGTCGAGCAGACCGGCGCCAGCCGGTCGGTCCACTGCAATCATGAGTCCTCCCACCGAAACCCATATATGCAAGCAGCCTTGTGCAACAGTGAGACCAGCTTAGGCTACATTGGTCTATTAGTTCACGTAGTAGGAGGTAGCCGCATATGCCTACACGGCCTAGCTACCCGAAAATAGTCGTCTTGGCCCGTGTGGCCATAGTAAGGTACGAGTACAGCAAATTGTCCATTGGCGGTGTGCAAATGGTGTGAGCTTAGCCTCGATGATACCTAATTATCCTGGTGCGCACCCTGGAATGGCTTAGTGAACCTACCGCGAACGGGATGCGGGTGTGAGGCGAGTGCAAATGTACTAGGTACGTTGTGTGTATGGCTTAATGAAGCACCAGCCGAGGCCCGCGGTGTGAGTACCAGGTAGTCACCAACTAGGTTGTTTTGTCTATGCGGGTTGGTGGCACATTTGGCACCTATACCTAGGCACGCCGTTGCGGAACTCGCCGTATCAGGTACCTTGCGTTTTCATGGGCAAAAGCTGACCGTAACAGCCAACATGGAGGGAGAGTGCTAGACTTGGCAACCCGGGGGTTATCGCCTCATCCCATCTTTCTCAGCCCTGTAAGGATGGAGTTCCTAGCTCCCTGCTTCGCGTTGCAGCGGATGATCCCGAGACAAGTGAGACATGGGGAAAATATGGGTAAGCTGGACAGCACAGTATAATGGGATCGGTTATTCGCTGGACTAGTAATTAGTGTGATGGCGGGTCATGAAACCAGGCGTTGACCAGCGTCGAGATATAATTACTAGTCCCAGGTTCCAGGTTGGGTTTGGATGGGGGCAGGCACAGAGCCTGGTCTGGGCTTACTGTTGCTGACCTGGGGCGTCTCATGACTGGCTGCCGATCTGGGGCTTGCAGATAGATGTTTTGTTGCGAGGGTTGTAAGCGGCGCTGAGTGATGCGAACAGCTGCCTGTGGGAAGTTCATATATATTGCCGTATCACTGCTCCGTATCGCCAACTGCATGGGTCTTGCCTTGTTCCCCTGACACTCCCGCTTTGGGAGTTAAATTTCGCGTCAGGCTGTCTACTGGAGTCTTGTGCACATAGCCTCCCAAGTGATCGACACAAACCCGGAGCCATGGAGAGATGATCGTGGCTGAAGTGGGTTTCTTTGTGTTGTGCATACACTTCTGTTTCCGCGCCACTGGTGGGACTTGAAGTTAGAAATAGGGGTAACCGTTGGGGGAGGCACTGGCAACCACCACGGGGCGCTGGTGTTACTGAGCACGAGGGATGCAATATGGAAGCTCGGGAAGAGGATCTATAAGGCTTCGATGCGTGTCATGTGCAATTGCAGCGCCGTTGACAGGAAGCTTCAATCCGGGAACTGCGGTCCGACACAGGGGCACGATCCGTCAGCAAAAAATGAGTGCAACCGGGACGGCGAGGCTTTATCAGGCCAAGCTGGCCGTTCCGAGAATACGGTATTTCCATTCAGATTGGCCAGGAGTTCTTGAGGCGAGTCGCATTGAGGACTAACGACATCCGACGATCCGACTCTGAGGAGTCGGACTCGAGGCGGTTGACTTGTCGCACAGAAGACGCCTGGAGTGCTTCATTACCAAGACCGAAGATGTTGTGTATATCATGCAGTTGAGACTGTCCATTTCCAGCACTTCAGCGGGTTGCCCCATGAATCGTCTGTTCATTAATATGTTGTGGGTATCTCGTGAATGACGGAATCATCCTTCTCGATTTTGTCTACCCATTGAAGCCCAAGCTTGCTCAGAGGTACAGCAAGACCACCGTGCTGCACATCACTTGATGCTAAGCACGCAAACAGGAAGAAGAAAACAAAAAAAAAAAGAATAAATAAAAAAGTATATGTTTTGACATTATGTCATCCACGATACCTCACACGACGAAGGCGAAATCGACAGCCAGTCACTCCAGTGCAGAGCGAGACGTGAGAGGTGTGGCCAGCCTAAAGATGATGATTCGTGCAACAAAGTCCAGGCTGGCTCTGGCTGTCACTGGCTGGCAAGCAGTGGGTGCCAATTGCCAGGCTCTCCCAGCACGTGAACCCCCCCAGTCCCCCCTGTGGTTCGGCCGTCTGAGAAAAAGCAGATGACAAAGGATGGGAAATTGAGTTTGTCGCATCTGCCAGGCCAGCATTGGCCTTTGCCTTTGCATGGATCCACTTGGGCCTAGATTGGGCACAGCCTGCTTACCTGCTCACGACCTGTTTGGGCGACATGGGATTGGGCAGGCAAAAGATGGGAAAAAGACGAAGCACGATTTCTCCGCAAGATCCATCGCCAACCCCACCAACGCCAGAGAGACGAGACAAGACCCCTTATCCTCGGCAACAAAGTTTGGGGCAAGAGCTCGGACGGTTGACTTTCCACAACGGACGATCAGGCAGTGTATTATTGCCTTTGCTGTGAGACCAAAAAGCAACACATGTGTGAAAGACAGTAAAAGCAACTTTGCGGTGGAAAGCGCAATCAATGCCGTTGGCCCAACGGAGCCGTGTCGCCCGAAGGACAGATACCAGGCGCATGGCAGGCGAGAGCGAGCAAGGCATGAGCCAATTTCGCCGCCGCTGGGCCCGGATTGGGAGACTGCCCCGTATTTTGCTGCTGAGTCATCAGCGATAAGAAAATTTCCTGACGCTTTGTCTGACCCAGATTGCCAGATTGCAGGGAGCAAGAGTGGAGGGCGGCGAGGAAAGGGCGACCAGAAGAAAAAAAAAAAACGAGAAAAAGTTTCGGCGGGGTTGTCCCTCTTTTTTTTCGCAGAGATAGCGGAGCACGGCCAGGCCAGGGCACCCACCCACCACATTATCTCCCCTCCGCCTGCCAGATTATTTTTCTTTTCCCCTCCTCCCCCTCCACGCCCGCTTCTCAGGGTATTCGCAGCGCAGGTTTCCCTTCACGTACGTCAAGAGAACCTCGTGTCTGCGCATTCCCGCCTCTGCATCCCGTCTTCCGTGTCGCTTTTTCTCTTTTTTCCCTGAGAGAATCCTTCACCAGACGATGCCTCACCCCGTATCGCCTCCCACGCAGCCCACCATGGTTGTGCCCATCAAGGTGGCCGACGGCGCTGCCCCCGCGCCCACCCAGGCCGAAGTCTCTTCCATCCTCGACAAGATCTTCAGCGCAAAGACGTCTGCCGAGTCCATCGATGCGTCGTATGGCCTGTGCGAGATCCTGCTGAACTCGGTCGGCTTCCGCGGCCTGCAGCAGTACGGCATCATCGCCCAGATCAAGAAGGCCGCTTCCGACAAGAAGAGCGGCCTCCGTCGCGAAAGCGCGCAAAACCTCCTCGGTGCCCTGCTGGAGCGCTTCCCCACCCGCCAGCCCGTCTCCGAGGTCGCCTTCCTGCTCCAGGACGGCGGCATCATCCCCGTCGCCCTCGATGCCCTGGCCGACAAGGGCTCCGTCGTCCGCGACGCCGCCCAGTACGGTTTGGATGCTTTCTTCAACAACCTGAGCCCCGAGGCCCAGGTCGTCGGCCTCCTGCCCGTTCTGCAGGAGTACCTCAAGAAGACCACCGGCAAGTGGCAGGGCACCGTCGGTGCTCTCCGCCTGATGGAGCGAATGTCCGACAAGGCCAAGCTCGCCGTCGGCAGCACAAAGGAAGAGGCTGAGGAGCAGGACATCCTCCGCGAGACCATGGGCACCAAGCTCGCCGGCCTCATCCCCATCGTCGAGAGCGCCATGCTCGACATGAAGTCCGAGGTCGAGAAGCAGGCGTACAAGACCATGGTTTCGCTCGCCACCCTCATCTCCAACGAGGACGTCATCCCCAGAATTCCCCTGCTCATCGAGACCATGCACCACCCCTCGGCCGAGGCCCTGCAGAAGGCCATCCACGCCCTCTCCCAGACCACCTTCGTTGCCATTGTGCAGTCCCCCGTGCTGGCTCTGCTCACACCTTTCCTCGAGCGCACCCTCGCCAACCCCAACACCAACCAGGAGGTTCTCCGCCAGACCGTTGTCATCACCGAGAACTTGACCAAGCTCGTCCACGACCCCGTCGAGGCCAGAACTTTCCTCCCCAAGCTGCAGCCCGGTGTCAAGAGCGTCGTCAACCGCGCTTCGCTCCCCGAAGTCCGCGAGCTCGCCACCAGAGCCCTGGCCACAATGGACAAGGCCATGACCGACGACCAGGCCACCGTTGAGAAGGTCTCCGCTGACGACGTCGCCAAGGTGGTGGACGCCGAGATCAAGAAGAACAAGGGTCTCGCCGGCGACCTCGACACCTACAAGCTGCTCCGCCCGTACATGTGCGAGCAGGTGGCTGAGGTTGTCAACCACCGTCAGCTCCACCGCGTCAAGGCCAGAGTCGGCCCTTACCTCCAGTCCTTGATGAAGGACCCCGAGGCAGGCGAGGCCGTCGCCGAGGGCGTCTACAAGTTCTACGTCGCCGAGGATGCGCGCAAGTTCGGTGTCCCCGAGAAGGAGGACGACGGAGAGATTGAGATCGTCAACGCCAACTTCTCGCTGGCTTACGGCGGTATGCTTCTGCTCTCCCACACCAACCTCCGGTTGCTCAAGGGCCATCGCTATGGTCTCTGCGGCAGGAACGGTGCTGGAAAGTCGACCCTGATGAAGTCCATTGCCAGTGGCAAGTTGGAGGGCTTCCCGCCCCAGGACGTGCTGCGGACGTGCTACGTCGAGCACAACCAGGGTGAGGATGCCGAGATCAGCATTCTCAACTTTGTGCTCAAGGACCCCACCATCGCCAAGGAGGGAACTGAGAAGGTGCAGGCTGTCCTGGAGGAGTTCGGCTTCACTGCCGGCCCCGAGGGCAGGCAGGCCCAGCCGGTTGGCTCCCTCTCCGGTGGTTGGAAGATGAAGTTGGCTCTTGCCCGTGCCATGTTGCAGAAGGCCGATGTTCTGTTGCTCGACGAACCCACTAATCATCTCGATGTGGCAAACATCGCATGGTTGGAGCAGTATCTCAAGGACCACAAGGACATCACCAGTTTGATCGTGTCTCACGACTCCGGCTTCCTCGACAACGTGTGCACCGACATCTACCACTACGACCCCAACAAGAAGCTCGGATGCTACAAGGGCAACCTGAACGCCTTCGTTCAGATCCGTCCCGAGGCCAAGAGCTACTACACCCTCACTGCCTCTACCGTTCAGTTCAAGTTCCCCCCTCCCGGAATCCTCACCGGTGTCAAGTCCATGACCCGCGCCATCATCCGCATGACCGATGCCACCTACCAGTACCCCGGTGCTCCCAAGCCCTCTCTGAGCGACGTCTCATGCCAGCTCACCCTCTCCTCCAGAGTTGCCATCATTGGACCCAATGGTGCCGGCAAGTCCACCCTGATCAAGATGCTCACGGGCGAGACCATCCCCACTGTCGGAAAGGTCGAGAAGCACCCCAATCTCCGTATCGGTTACATCAAGCAGCACGCTCTCGAGCACGTTGAGATGCATCTCGAGAAGACACCCAACCAGTATCTGCAGTGGCGTTACCAGCACGGTGATGACCGTGAGGTGCACATGAAGCAGACTCGTCAGCTCTCCGATCTGGACAAGGCCCAGATGGAGAAGTATGTCGATCTTGGTGAGCTGGGCAAGCGCCAGATTGAGGCGCTTGTTGGTCGCCAGAAGTACAAGAAGAGTTTCCTCTACGAGGTGTAAGTTGTCCCACCCATCCTGCCCTGTCACCGTGTTGAATGAACGCTGACGTCCCCCCAGAAAGTGGAAGGGATTCCTCCCCAAGGACAACAGCAACTTCTCCCGCGAGACGCTCCTGGCCAACGGATTCGATAAGCTCATTCAGGAGTTCGACGATCACGAGGCTTCGCGCGAGGGTCTGGGTTTCCGCGAGCTGTCGCCCTCGGTCATCAGCAAGCACTTCGAGGATCTTGGCCTGGACCCCGAGATCGCCAACCACAACGAGATCGGCTCGCTGTCTGGTGGTCAGAAGGTCAAGGTCGTCATCGCCGGTGCCATGTGGAACAACCCCCATTTGCTCGTGCTTGACGAGCCTACCAATTTCTTGGACAGAGACTCTCTCGGCGGCTTGGCCGTTGCCATCCGCGACTTCAAGGGTGGAGTCGTCATGATTTCCCATAACGAAGAGTTCGTTGGCGCCCTGGCCAGCGAGACTTGGCACGTCGACAACGGTCGCGTCACCCACCGTGGCCAGACCACCGCCCTGGCATCTGCCTTCGCGGACGACAGCAAGCCCATCAGTGCCGTCACCAGCGGGCTCAACACCCCTACTGCCAACAGCGCCCTGAACAGCGTTGCCAACAGCGCCCTCAACAGCGTCGCCAACAGCGGTGCCGAGGACAACGTTGAAGACAGCATGAAGTTCAAGGCCAGGAAGAAGAAGAAGCTGACCAAGAAGGACCTCAAGGACAGAGAGGTCCGCAGACGTCTCAGGCACATTGAGTGGCTCAACAGCCCCAAGGGTACCCCTCACCCAGTGGATACCGATGATGAGGATTAGAGACGCTGTTTCGTGCTTGCTTACTTGCTTTATGATCAAGAGGGGGAAAGCCGTATAGGCCGAGATTTCTGCATATAGAGATACGCTATCGGGGTGAGGGTCCTTTTGCATGTCCGTCAATGATGTCGTGTGTGTGTGTGGTGGGGGTTGGGTCTTGTGGTTTTCTTTTAGCGATTCGGGCGCGACGCGACAACGACGCCGCCGCCGGTCTGTTTGAGCGAGAGGCTGGGAGAGTTGAGTAGAAGGGGAGGGTACTTTGCGCGCCTTGCTTGCTTAAGGAATGGGGGCTTGGTCTTGGTCGTCGGTATCGATCGACCTGGTGGTACCTTAATGGGAATTAGAAAAGTGATAGATTCTGGCGTTACTGGTTACAATCGGTACTGTAGTAGACTGGGCATAAATTTTCATCATGCCATTAAAAGATACCTTCAGTTGTTTGCTTGTCTGCTTGTGTGGTGAGTGGGTGGAAGCTCAGCTTATGAGACGAGTCTTGGTTCTACTACTGTGATCGTCGCGTGGGCTGCGGAAGTTAACTCTGTTTGGGTTTGTGCTTGGAAGAAAGACATTAACAAAGTACTTGAGATAATTACACAGGGAACAATCTACAACATGGCGGGCTCCGGGTTGTTAACCCCCGGTCAGGGTTGGGAAATGACTACGGTATCTGAGTTTGGTGCCCTTTATCAACAAGAAAGACGGGCAAGACATCCAGAAAACAAATTAAAATTTGCCCGGCGTTTGGTGTTCGCCTAATTGATGCTTTGGAAATAATGCGTTCCAGTTGAGTCCCTGAGCGCTAGGCAAATGCTAGGAACTCACATGTTTGAGAGCGTTCTCATATTTGATAGACTGGCAGCCGCCGAGCACTATAGCGTAGGTAATTATAAAACATGTCCCGAATGGCAATGCAAGGTGGTGGGATAGTAATCAATACGAAACATGAAGTTGCACTTGCATTCGAAACAAGAGCCAAAGACAGCAAAGTTCTAGTTTGTAAAGGAATGAGGGTTAATCAAGCAGTGCACGTATCCTTTGTCTGTCTTTGCGCAGAAACTCAAAGTTATGAGATACTATTACTTTGAAGTAACGTTACTGGTATTTCAGCTCCCCTTTCAATGTCTGGGTTTAGCACAAAGTCTACCCGGTAAGCAAATAAACTGGGGATCTCAAAACTCTTACGGCTTTATTCGCTTCCAGGTTTCTGTCTTATTAGAGTCCCAGGCCTCTTTATAGTTGTTTTCTTATTTCTGAGATTACTAGGTTGCTCCGTCGCCAGAAAATCGACTCAAGGCAATATCTTTGTCGGAACTCATTCCACGCTGTATTTATGAAGGGCTTCAGACCCACTGCAGCGACACTATATTATCTAGGATCTCACCACCTCACACTTGCAACTTCACTTCTTCAGTAGCAGGATTCTCTAGCTGGACCTCACACCAAGACTACCTGACCTACCAAGGAACTGTCGGCCTTCTTCGACCAGAACACTTTCCCCTGTACTGTTTAACACTATCATTCCCTCGTTCACATCAACCACCACCAACGACTAGAATGCCTTCATCTCAGGCTCCCGATGGCGCAAAGGTGATGGCACATAAAGACGTCACTATATTTGTCTTCGCGGTTGTGTTCAGCAGCGGCTGGGAGGATGGGAACATCGACTGGCCGGCCATTGAGGAACAACTGGGTCTCGCCTCCGGGTCCGCGCGTTGCCTGTGGATGACGTTGGAGGACCGCCAGTTGGAGGATGATGAAGCGGAGCCGGCCGAGGCTGGGGATGCTGCAGGTACCACATCCGAGAAAGCTGCCTAAGTTGGCCACGAACTAAGTAGCAAGTAAGTTCCGCTCTTGTCCGGAATAAGTAACGTCCTCCGGCGGACAGGGATGGGCCGTTGTTGTTGCTAAGGGGAGAAGTATCACTTGCTTCTCCGGGGGCCTGGGGTGTGCTTCCTGCTTGGTTCTCGCGGTGGCGCTGACTTTGTTTCTTCACAGCATGTGGCGTGGACAACCTCTTAAACTTGGGACATGCTGTCTGTTTTACGATTGCTATTCTGTTGATTACTCTTGCCTTCCTTTTATGGTCTCGGCCATGTTTACGCTGTTATCGATACTTTCACAATCTCGGGGGCGAAGGATTCATGGAGGCGGGCGCAGCAGGATCGTGGTGACGAGAGGTGAAAGACATGGGGGAAGCAGAAGGGCGTACTTTGGATATGTGGATTTAGTTTATTGTCTAGTCAATGACGGTGCTTTTGGGGCAGTTAGCTGGGTTATCAAGTGCCCTAACTTATTAGTTTGGTACGAGCAAGACAGTCAATCCAGGGCCGACATCAAACACCAGTAACTAAAGGAATTAATGGAATATCGTGGTGAAATCCGACAGCGCAGACGGAATGAGCGCATGACTCCTGGAACTGAGGATCTCATGAAAGAACCATTTCAATCACATTTCAGCTCCCCTCCCGTCATTCAGTAACTCCCGACTAACGCCGTCTTCAGTTTCTCATAACCACCAACCCAGCCGGCAGATCCAAACCTTCTCAATGCTCCCCCTCAGCAGCCTCACCCCCCTCCGCCACCCGCCGTATCCCCACAAACACAAACGACCTCGGCGCCGACTCGCCCACCCACGCGAGCCCCTCGCTCGTCAGCGCCGACGCGCGATCGACCTCGACGCACAGATACTCGTCGCTGACAAACAAGAACCGATAATCCACCCCCTTCTCCGTCGGCGCGCCCCCGCCTCTCGACGAGGGCACCGCGACGGGTGCAATCCCGCCCCCGACCGCACTACGCGCAGGGATCGGCAGCGGCACGGGCCCAAACGCGCAGTCGATCTCCGCGCTGAGGAAGATGTGCCCGTGGACCTCGCGCTTCTGGGCCTCGGACAGGCTCGCGTCGTCGTCCCACGCGTCGCGCGTGTAGAACTCGATGTGCTGGCGCGTCGACTCGGCCTCGGACCACGTCGGGTCGAGGTACGTGTAGTCGGAGCAGTAGATGTCATACGTGCGGCCCGCGAGGCCGGTGCCGGCGAACTGCTCGGGCGTGGGGGCTTGGCTGTCCACGGCCGCGCGGCAGGCTGCTTGCACCTCCTCCTCGCGCGCCACGCTGTGGTCGTAGAAGGCCTGCTTGGCCTCCTCCTCGCGGAGGAGCGTGCGCTTGCGGTCCTCGCGCGCGGATTTGAGCGTGTAGTACAGCTCTGCATTGGCGCCCGTGTAGGACTTGACTGACTCGGAGTCGGAGTCGGAGTCGGAGCCGGAGGCAGAGGTGGGAGATGGGTTGCCACCGTCTGACATTTCCTCGTCCGAGTTTGCTTGGGACGCGCTGTCGTCCGAGTCTGAATCCGAGGAGTCGGAGTCGGCGAGGTCGGACAGGTCTTCGTCGTAGTCCCATGGGCCGAGCTCCGCTTCTCTCCCCTCAGCCGTCAGCTGCGTGACGTGGGCGACCACGCGGGCGAACCATGCCGGCGGCTCGTCTCGGCTGCGCGAGGCGGCGGGAGCCTGAGCTGGGATTTGCTGGTCCATGGTGGTTATTGAGGTTTTGTGTTGGTGGCGGTATGAAGATGAGGACCCTAATATTGAAACGAAAAACGAAAAAGTGAAGAAACAAAAAAATATGAAACACGTGAGTGGGACTGTTGCGAAATCGATGCCGCTGTTTGAGCACGTCCACAAAGCTGTTGCTCTGCCAACCTTCTTTTGTCTTTAGAGAGAGCAGTTAAGTGAGCTGTCAATGCAATGCAGTGAAAAAGTTGCAAAGCAGGAGGGGAGCGAAGGAAAAAAAATGAGATAGTAAAGCGCTACTGCAGGGTACTTGCTGCAAAGCACAGGAAGTGCAAAAGAATAACGTGATGATTTTATCCAGGCTTGAACTGGAGACCTTCAGTGTGTTAGACTGACGTGATAACCAACTACACCATAAAACCAGGAGTTGGAAGGAGAACTTCCTTGCTCGTTGTTGGAACTCCGAGCAAAATCTTCTCTGAAGTGCGGGATTTGAACGCCGTGTGGGGCTAGGGAAAAGGGGGGCTCGAGTGGAGTCTTTCAGGGGTCACCCCTATGATTACCAAGGAGCGTGCAAGCACCATCACTTGGGTAAAATTAAGTCTGAAACGAGACGACGACGAAGGCACCAATGGGGGCCCTCAAGAAATAATGGCTGGATTGGCGATAAAGATGTTTGGTTTGTCGGGAAGAAGATAAAATGCAGCTCTTTAGCCCCGCTTCTTTGCCCACTTCAAGTTGCCCAGTGGTGCCTCGCTCCTGTGCTCTCATTTCAAACGATTTGGTTGGCTTTCTAACTCTGAAACGATGCGTGCTCGACATGCACGAACATGCAAGGCGTGGGCACCTAGGCAGTTCGGCGAGGCTGACCATTCAAGCACGTTGGTGCTTCTGCATGATCACACCGCTCCGCTTGTCCTTTGTCCTTTCTTGTTCACCGGCCAAACTTTGACTCACACCATGGCTAACAACAAGAGGCTCTATATTGAAGTGGTGCCGTTCATTACAGGCTCGCTTTTGGCTTTTGTTATGGACGCTGCTGCCCGCACGTGGACTGCCGCCCGAGCGGCAGGAAAGAAAGCAATCTCCAGGCCGCCCAAATTCATTCTCTCTTTCACTCCGAAGCTCGAGAACTGGCAGTTTTGGGCGGCGCTTATCACCCTCTTGGGTTTTGCTTTCACCGTCATATCGACCTGGACATCGCTTGAGGCAACTCGTTACGCAGAGTGGACAGCGAAGAAGGACTTTCTGCAACTGTGCAATGACGAGGTTAGTACGCTGGGTCCCTGGACTGGTGCATGGCACGGTATCTCCAGCTACGGGATCAGTCAGTGAATATGCGAGTGTGACTAACGCCGGTTCCTTTACTCTTCATCAGACTACTCGGACCCTCAGCCAGGAATGCGGGAGAGCGGCAAACTTCAGCCTGCCGGCTCCGCCTGGTTTTTCCCCGGCCCGTCGGGATGCATTCTTGTTTCCTGGCGCCATCATGGGCGACAACATCGAGGAAGACACTACATGCGATCCCCGAACCATCTCCCGCGACATTGCAAAGCCCAGTCTCACTTCAACATCCACCGTCAGGATCATTTTGATGTATCTCTTGATCTGGCTCGGTGTGCCCAGCGGCTTAGCAAAGAGCCGATGGTCTCAGTGGGATGAAACAGAAGACGCCGAAATCTCATCGCAGTTCAAGGCTAGTCATGTCCGCAATCAGTCAGTGAACCGGAGGATAATCAGCGAGTCCTTAGTTTTCAAGCGCGCCATACTGCTTTTGATCGCGCTTCCCTGTTTGATACCCGAGGCAGCGGCCCACGGTGGGTCCAGCGATGAGGATCTGCTTTCCCAACTCCCTTCAGCATCTTTACATCGAGACAAAATACGTACAGGCTATAGTGTTGTTTTCCATCTTTGTTATTCTTCTCTTCTCTTGTCTGGTTCGCCCGAAGCCTTCCACGGCGAGAGACTCGACAGCTCGGCTCTTCCCACACAAACAGCGTCTTTATTCTCGGCCCCTCTTCGCTCCGCGGGTCATGCGACATTTCATAGCCGATGTTACTTCCTGCTCCTTGCTCCTTGTACTGGCTTTCACGTGGCCCCGGCAAGAAGGGTCAGAGTCCGATCCCAGCGTACGGTGGGAGGTGGCCATGTTTTTTCTATTCTGTATGTTTTCGGGTTTTTGGTTAATGGAAGTCGAGACTGTCACATCAAGATGGATATATTCACCTGTGAGTAAGAGTCTTGGGCCCGATCCCGAGAACAACTTGAACTACTGCCGCATGTCTACATCTATACTTCTGTCCTAGAATACCAGGCGACACCCAGGCTCCTGCAAGAATTACGGCCTCAACCGAGATGGGTAGCGTCATCGTCAGGGCCAGAATACGAGATCTATCTCGGATTCACGGAAATGTTTGACGTGGGGGAAATGGTTCGGTATCAGTCATTTCATAGTAAATAAAAGGACAGACCCGGCTGCATACCACCAGAGGTTTGGACTCCTTACGCCACCAATACTTTCCCTCTATCATTCAAGCGGTCGAACACATTGTCATTCGTCGCAGACGGGAGGTGATGGCCACCAGAGAAAACGCGTGCAGGGCAAGAGCACCCATCAAGCATTCGTCGACGATATGCGCCATGACTCCACACCCTTCACCGATAGCATTTCACAGCAAGTGCGCATGCAGAACCAGTGGAGTCTCGTTGCCAAGCACATCACGGTTTCCAGAGCACCTGCCACGTTTGAAACAGCGACACAACTCATCAGGGAGAAATCGGACACAGTTACAAGCTTATGCGGGGACCAGTCTCCCGATCTCACCGCTTTCCAAAGTGGCAGGAACTGCTAGACCCATGATTGCTAGTGCCTGGCCCAGCCCTCGCGGGTCGGTTCGAGCGGCGACAGCTCTTGCCCTCCTGGGCCAGCTCCTTCCGTCTCGGTCAGGCAAGTAAGTGCTCTTGCTACGAATGCGACTTTCTTGCCGTGTCGGCTGATGGCTGTGGGGGACACTTTTTTCTCGTCGCCGCACTTTACCATCCTCCATTCCCTTTTGTTTTCCTTTTTTTCTTTTCTTCTTCATTGACATCGCTCACACAAGCACCATTTCCTCCAGCCCATGCCCGTCCCACGCCTCTCCATCCATGATCCCATGCACATAACAGTCCCCGATAAATTCCCAGCGCGCCTCCGCGCGACGGGGACGCACCACGTACGGCGTCTTCCCGCCCTGCAGCAGCACGATTCGATCTTCCTTCTCTGCATCAAACGGCAAGAGCGCAAGATACCCCTTCCCCGTCCTCCCCAGGCGGTGCATGGCCGCCCGCTCGAGAACCGCGTCGGCGCACAGAAACTGCGTCCACACCGCCTCTTCCCCGTTCAGTTTCGTCGCAGACTCGAGGATTGCCTTTGCGGATCCCCACGGATCGTCGGGTCTGACCATGCTGAGGAGCGCCTGGCAGCGGTCTCGCCGCGCTTCCACGTCCCGGAAGAACTCTTCGTGTCGTTCTTTGGCCTCTTCTTCGCTGCCCAAGTACACGGTTGCCTGCAGTGTCTTGCAGAATATGGTCTCGGTGTCCTCGTTGGATGCGTCATAGGCCGAGTTCCCATTAGGATGGAGCGCAAGCTGCCGCCACTCCATGGCTGTCTCCCAGAGCTGCAGCCCCTTGGTGCAATGACCCACCAGCATCTCGACCAGTTTCTCCGGGTCGAGGGATTGTACTGCTAGCCGTATCACCTTGCCCAGTGCGATGGGGTCCATGGCGGACATGTCTGGGAACAGCGGCCTCCCGAGCTCCGCAATGCCATCGAAGTCTCGGCCCTTCAGAAGTAGGGGCTCATCTGTACTCATCGTCTCCAACTCCAGCTCCGAGTCTAGACTGGCGCGGAAGACCCGCCGTCGACCCGAGTCGTCAATCACAAAATCCGGGTAGCCGTTTAGCGGACGAGGCAAGAGTCGCTCATCGCTCCAGTCGGGAACCCAGGAGTGGAGATCCGTCAGCCGACCACCTCGCAGCCGCGGGACGGAGAGGATGTCTAGTGACCTACTGACTAGCAGACTCCGGATGGCCAGCTCGCGGTAGACGTCCTCGACCGTGTCGTCGTAGTCGGGGGTGACCTCGAAGTCTGGTTCTTCGGCGAGGGTGAGGAGGCCGTAGACTTTGTCCCTGGGGTCCGTCGCCTTTTGTCGGCGGAACATCTGCAAGACGTCCAGCAGCCTGAAGTCGTCGTCCGCCTTGTGCCGCTCCTCGACGCTCCTGAAAGCCCGCTGGTGAGTCTGGTTGATGAACGCAGAGGTCACGAATCCTGGCTCAGCCCCAACGCCAACGGCCCTCCCATGCAGCACAGCCATCTGCGCGCCGACTTGGAACACCCACCAGTTGATAGACTCGTACCCGCAGAGGATGGTGACCTTGGAGGCGAGGGCGACTTCCTGTATGACCCATACTCGCTGGAACCAGGGCCGCTTGAGGAGTGCTTGGATGCTCGCAGCGTGTTGGAACGTGAACCCTCCACGTGTTGCCGTCGTATCATTGATACTACTTTCTCCCACCTCCGAGCTCCCGCCCTCCTTCTCGTCCAGAAATTTGGCAATCGCAAACCCACCACGGTTCTCGGCCTGGAAAACCGACTGCGCCAGGTTTAGAACCTGCCAAAACACGCCCTCATCCACATTATCAGGAACCGCCTCCTTCGCAATGCCACCCAAGTCTTTATTATCCCAGCCCAGCCTCCTCAAAAACTCCATATTCGACCCAACCCCGGGCTCCCTCTCAAACAAGCCATAAAACATGTCCTCCACATCCCGCAAGATCTGCTTGGCCTCTTCCGGCCCGCCTTCACCCCCATCCGCCACCGCCGTGCCCTTTTGTTTGCCAAAATACCGACAAGCCCGCTTACACTCGTCCAACGCCTCGGTGCTCCCCTCGCCCTCCTCCCCCAGCCAGACCACGGTCTGCTCCGCGCGGGTGTAGATGTCGCCCATGCGGGCGACCTGGCTCGACTTCTCTTCTGCATCGTCCTGGTTGATGCACAGCGCGTCGACCCACAGTGTGCGTGGCTTGTCGGGGTAGCGGAGGTGGTGCAGCGCGGACTTGAGGTTCCGCTGGGCCGGGAAGGGCGCGGCGCCTGAGATGGTGATGGGGGACTTTTGCGAGGGGTCGCCCCAGGTGTAGGAGAGGGCTTCGTAGGGCGGGCTCTGGTGCAGCGGGACGCTGGTGAGGTGGGCTTGGATGGGGGTGTATTTTGCGCCGGGCCATAGGGTTAGCAGGCGGATTGTCAGGTTATCCGGATCGTCGTCGGGGAGGGTGGTGTAGATGTTTGGTTTGACGGGCGGGGGCGGGGGCGGGGGCGGGGGCGTGGGTGGGAGGAGGGAGAGGAAGGATTTTAGGAGGGCGTGGGCGGATGGGTCTTGCGAAGGGGCGGGGGCTACGCCGGTGGGAATAAGGGGATGTTGAGGTTGTCTGACGCGCTCGTGCATGGGCAGGAAGGGGTGTTCTGGGTGCGTCGAGTCGGCGTCGGCGATGCACACGGAGCAGTAGTCGAAGTTTGGGCAGACGAGGCACTTGTACCGGAGGCCGTGGAAGTACTGCGGACAGTCAGGGGATGGTAAGTTTCATCGACGTTGCTGTTGATACATTCAAGTTACTAGTAACGGGGACGTCTCCTACCTGGTTGCATTGATCACAACTAACCGCCCCGGCCGGCGACTCGAACCGAAACGAGGCGTCATGAAGCTCGGTATTCCACTCGGTATGGTGCACAAACAGCTCCGCGCACAACGGGCTCGGGACAGTCACGTACTGCGTCTCATCCCTGTGGTCGACGACCATCAGACTCCTCGCCACCCCACCTTTGAGGAACAAGTCCAGGTTGCCAAAGACGTTGAGCGCAAACCGCGCGAACAGCATCTCCAGCGACAGCGCCTCGGACCGCTGCAGCAGACTGTCCCGCGCAAGCTGCAGCCCGCGGTCCCAGTACGCCCCGTCGGCGCCCCTCTGCGGCGCGAACAGATGCGCGGCGAGCACGGGCGCGCCCGCGCCGTCCCGCTCGAACTTGGGCGCGAAAGTGAACTGGCCGCTCAGCAGGGCCGTCGCCAGGTTGACCTCGATGCGCTCGCTCGGGCAGTTGGGCCCCAGGAAGACGAAGTTGGGCAGGCAGTACATGATGCGCTGCACGGAGCGCAGGTCCGAGAGCGAGGTTGTCGGGATGGGGGCCCCGCTGGGAGTCTGGAAACATATTTGCATGTTGTTGCGGAGGAACCAGCGCGCGAAGAGGTTTGGGACGAGCATTAGAGGCGTGGCGTCGCATTTTGGGTGGGCGCAGAGCTGGCAGGGGAATTTCGTGGTTAGAGGTGTGGTTGATAGCTGTGATTGTGAGTCGCGGTCTGAAGGGGGCTGGTGGGTTGGTTGTGCAGAGGAGGTGGAAGCAGATGGTTGGGTTGATGTTATGGAGGAGGTGGAAGTGGATGGTCCCGCGGCAGAGGAAGAGGAAGCCTCTGACGGGTGTGGTAGCCGCGGGCGGACATCTTCCCACAGCGGCGGGAGGTTCCCGTGCGGGAAGACCCAGTCCTCGAAGCCGCGGACGATGGGGTATCTGCGCGCCTGGAGGGCTGCTTCGGGATCCGCGCTGTCGGCTTCGTGCTCAGTGGGCTGCCAGTCGGGGAGGTGGAAGTAGACGTCCTTGGCGACGAGCGTGGCAGGCGGCGGGTAGTGCAGAGACGGGGAATACACGCGCGAGGGTGTCAGCACGCCGTCCCATCTGTTGCCGGCGAGGATGCCGCATGCCGTCAGCGCGGTCTGGTAGTGCACGCCGCCGAGGGGGTGGTCGAAGGCGTAGAGGAGGAGGAGCACGTTGGATGTGTCGTCGTAGCCTGGGTGGCGGATCTGGATCCAGTTGGCTGGGGACCACCAGTCTGCGGGCATTTTGGGTGCAAAGGCTGATGGGGTGAGTAATTATTCCCTAGAGGGTTGATGAGTGCCCGGGCTTGGTTGGTGGTGAGATTACAGATGTACCGATGGAGGTAAGTTTACTTGAGGGGTTTGTCGAGTTGACGTTGTTGGCCGGAGCCTCGTTCAGGAGGTACTTGATTCAGGTACCATGGTTATCCGCGGTGTTCTAAAAATAGGTAGGCACCTAGGTGGCGGGCATGTGTGATACATTTGCGGGATGGTGATCGACAGGTAGTGCTACGGGACGTAGTGGGCTATCAAGATCTGCACTTGACTCTTGTTTTGAGTGGGTTGAATTTACGCAACCGCGATAGCGAACTAACAGCCTCTGGCACTAATCTGGGTAAGTTACATATATTGGAAGTGAAAGAAGAGGGGTATACATTTGTGGCTTTAGCGGGAGGTTCAGCTGGGAAACAACGCGTCCAAGAACGAAACTGAACCTTGAGCTGCTCGTGGCTATGGTCACTTCCACCAATTGGTTACCAATATGAAGATATGCCTGTGCCGCAGGACTGAGGGCCGTTGACATCACAGCAGACTCGATGCGATGCACTGGGCCGCATAGTCCCTGCGCTCTGTTTGTCGTCTTCTTTCTACGGAACTACAGTATTTTTGGTTGTTTCCAAGGCAGTTTGGTAGTGCTCCCGGGCTCGTAAGTAGAGGCCATGGTGGGCACGACTGGTAATTACCCGAATTAGATATTGGTACCTGGCACTGGTTTCATTCTAGCCCCGTAGCCGGCCTCGAATTGGGGCGGTGACATGAAGTTATTAGAGCACATTTTGACATGAGAATGAAAGTGAATCTAATGCAACTAATAACTGCCCGTGAACCGGCCTTGATTTTCCTCGGTGGCCCGGCACCGAGAGCCCTACCTACTTCAAGTTTCATTCTGTAGTGCCAAGTCTCACTTGCCTAGTGTCATTGAAGCCAAACATGAACTCCCGAGAAAGAGTTGTTGCTCGAAGCTCTTTTGTCGATATAGTACCAGCGGTGTGGCTACATTCTTGGTCCGGTCCGGCATGTCCTGGGTTGTTTCTCTGATCTACGAGCAGACAGTAATTGATAGCTCCTACATGCATGTAGAAAACACTTTGATACAGTGCTAGTCCACTGCACACCTGGTCAGAGTGAGGTGGTTTCTCCTTGGCCAGCAGTCAAGCAGATTTTCTTTCTTCTCACCCACACCACCACTCAACTATACTCAGCCAGATTATCATACGACAAGCTTGAAGGACAACGACGAGTTCCAAGCAAGCTGCTGGCAAGGCAGCCATGAATCCGCCAATTCTGGCACCGGCAACTTGCATCAACTCACTGGCACCCATCAAGCTGTGTGCCGTGGAAGTATACTCTGCTAATCATGGGTGTCCATCTCGTGGTTTGAGTACGGCAGTGCCATGGTCCATGAACGAGAACGTCGCCAACCAAGGCCCAGCGCCGGAAGCATTGCAAATTTCCTCTCGCAATCTTACGGGAACATGATGCCGCATGACTATCCGTCCAACGAGCCACTCGTGTCACACACAACAAACAGCCCGGGTATATTGAACCACCCCGTCAAGTCGGCGCGTTGGGTCACAATTTCGCGTCCTTACCCAATTACTCTTCGCACGTACCATAAATACTTACCAGGCGTCTTACCTTCATCCAGTACCTTTTGGGCTACCTACACGACTTTCTTTTGCTCTTCGACGAAACAAGCACCACTTCGGTACCTATTTTCCACCGTTCCCTGCGCATTTGATCTTGTTTCTTCCAAGATGTCTACAAACTCCGGGCGGCAAGACTATTTTGACGACTGGAAAGCCACTCTGAGATATGATTTCGGATTCATCGCCATTGACGCCGCCCTTGCCGTTTCAACAATACTCCTCCTGTGGATCAGCTCCTGTGGCTCCCGGGCCACGGACGCAAAGCACGGTGTGTTTGGGGTGCCGAGGAGATGGATTGTTGCCAGTCTCTCGCTGTATCTCATGTAGGTAGTAATCACGGTCACCACCATCACCCCAAAACCAAACAACCCATTCAGTTCGCTCACTGCCCGTCTTTCTTTTCTCTTTTTCCAGTTATCTGCTTCTCATGATCTCCGACACCGGCCTATCCACGGGGCTCCTCGCACGGTACATCAGTAACCACGAATACACTAAACGGGCCACGGGCGACGCCACAGCCGAGGAAGAAGCCCGACAACGGCTGCCGGCTTTTGTGAGCTTCGTCAACGACATCGCCATCTCGGTTACCATTGTCGAGGCGGGACGAGGTCTGACTGGTTCTGTCCACGAGACACCGGGGAGCACCTTGAAGTCGCGAATGCCTGCATCGCGGACCGTCATCCTAGCGTGGGCTGCAGTTCTATCCGCCTTGGCTGTCGCTATCCTGGCCTTGACGAGAAGCTCTCCACCAACTACATACTCCTGTTTGTCGAGGCCAGCAATTTCTCGGCATCCGGGAACGGTACTCGTCTGGTCGACTGGTGGGTGGATCGCCTGAAGTTGATCAAGCTGGTTGCCAGTGTTGACATTATATGGTGGGTTACCTCGCTGCCGCTGCTGGGTTACTCCATCTACGTCGTCCGGAAAGTCAAGAGTGACCAGCTGTCGCACAAGGTCAGTGATTCAACCCTCGGGCTTGGCCACCAATAACCAAGCACATACGCTCTCCGTCCTGCCCCCGTTGCTGACCATCCCCTTGATCAAAGTCCGCCATCTTGCTGCTCGTCGCTTCGGCGCTCAACGTCTTTCGTTTCACCTACCGCTTGATAATGACGATGTTCTTCTCGTGGGTGCAGAGCCTCATCTTGCCGGCTTGGCTGTTCCTCGTCACGTTCGTTCTGGAAAATTTCGCCAAGCTCCTCGTCTTGGCTCTCCTGGTTGCCATCATTACGCGGAGATAATCAAATCCCGATTTCGATCGGAGGCCGCCCAAGTCGTTGTTCGAGCCCCGTAACCCGGGGACAGCGCCCTGTGGGACAGCAATCCAAGAGCAAGCGGGACATCTGCCGCACCAGGTTTATTATAGAAATGTTCCTGCAGCTGTCTCGCGCAAGGCTTGCACGTCCTAGAATGCGCCAAGGAGTTGGGAAGGGAGGTATAATTAGCAGAAGTTGAAAGAATGAGTCTGCGTGCAAGGGGTCGATGATGCAGGACTTGAAAGAGAAGCAAGATACTATGTCTATTATTGAGCTGTTTAAAAGTTCTGAATTGGTGCGGATGAATCAGATCCTGTACGGTAGGGAGCTACGTAGACATTTTTTTCTTGGTGGATTTATCCGAATGGGAACTCGGAGTTTCTTCTACTACCAGCTCAATGCGGCGGTTTTTGCCAGTGAGTTTCTATCCCACCTCGTTTGATCATGGTTGAAAGAAAAGAGATTTGCTGCTATGAGATCCACGCTGTCCCTGGCGTTTTAGGCTGGCTTCTCGATCGGCACTGTCTGCGCCGTGTTCTTCTCTTTGTTGACTTACCCCTTACCCCCTTTTCCCTCGATTCCCCCCCCCCCCCGGACTCTAATACGTTTCTGGGAATTATTTCTTCAGCATTGATTCAAACACTATCAGGTACCTTCTCAATTAAATAAGCGTACTCTCAGCCTTTGCATCTAACCGCGATATTTCTTACCTGTCCTGGATATAATTTGGTGCGAGTATGTTATGGCAGCAACTTTGACCCTTCGCAACTGTCTCGAATGCGTCGTGAGTAAGCTATCGTCAAAATCCCACAAGGCTCCAGAGGCGCGCCGTTATATTCCCTCATCTTAGGAGACTCCATTCTTGAATCTAAAACCCGAACCTAGCTCAGCTGCACACCACGCGCCGCGCCTCGTCCATCGTCGCGTTGAGTTGTTGGCAGCACATGCCATCCCTTCCCGTGTGGCCAAAAGCCCACCCTGGCCATTCACTACCCCTCTGTTCAAGTGTCACGCATGCCGATAACGGAACACGGCATCCAGCCTCCGCCAACAGCTTGCAGAGGACATGGTCGGTACAAAGCCCCTCTTAGTGGCGGAACTGAACCTTGAGCGGCAAGGCCCGGTCTCGCAGCTTCGGCTTTGCAAGAGCTTGTCTTGTGGATCGGTGGGTTTCAACCGACGCCACCTATGTAGGGCAGATGCAGGAACAGCAGCAGTGGTGACACATCAAAACGTGGGATGGTTTGGCCTAGCCCGTGAAGAGGTTGACTTGCGGCAACATGGCGGTCCTAATTAACAATTGACCGTCTTAGGGGTGGTCGTTTCAAGAACCACCGACTCCAGCGGGCACTTGAAAAGCTTTGATGGGGATATTTCGAGCAATTCATAGTCAGGTACTCAGGCAGGATATCGATCGTGCCAGTTGATTGCCGAGGAAGCGGAAGGGGAAGGGAACACTTCCATGACGCCGCCAAGACGTCCGGTAGCTACAGGCTCCGAGCTTGGTTCGCTCTCATGAACTACTGAATCAGTCTGTCTCAACGCGTCTTTTCTGAACATATTATTTCCCGAACCATTGAAGTTCACGCCAGCATGAATACCGAGCACGTGTGTGACTATAGCTCCACTCGCTGCCAAGAAGACACCCTCTTTTCTTTTGAGGAATCGCGTCGATCATCGGGATCCAAGAACAACTCCCGTATCATACATGTAATTAGTTGGCAAATTGGAAATCGGAACCAACATGGCTCCTTCATGAACCCGCATCGTCCCTTCTGCTTCTATTATAGCTTTTGCCGAAATATACGTCTTGGTCCTTCGGCTCATAATATTAGACTCCCGTCATTACGAAACTGCCTAGCTCGTCTGCCTTTGGAGTGAACTTTCTTTGACAAACCACCCAACATTCTCACCATCGGGGTGGAGGTCGTCTACTAGCATGTTGATCTCGGTGGACCGCCTCCGTGATGTGCTCTTGTTCGGGAAACAACTTGAAAAAGACCCGACTTTTCCCACTGTACAGATCTCATATTGTCCTGAATAAACCCAGTTCAACCCCTTTTCTTCCGAGCGTGAAACTCCCTTATCAGTATCTGCCAAACAGGCATTGAAACCACATCATCAACGTCACGGCGGTTTATCAAGAAAACCCCAAAGCCAACAACATGCTGGAGATACAATACCAAAACTTGTGCAAATCCCTCTGCTGCCGCACTTGCCTGACCTCCCTCGTGCGCAAGGGCTGGTTGTTCCACTACGTGACGGCAACCACCATCTCCATCGCCACCCACCTCTGCCTATGCGACCACCTCCCCTCCATGCCCACCGACACCAACACCACCGACACCACCGACACCTCCGGCCCATGCTGCCGAGCCGAGGCCTACAACATCTTCCGCAAAGAGTGGGGCGCGCTGCACATCAAGCTCCAAGACGACGCAGAAGCCCGCGACACGCAAGAGCGCGAATCCCGCGTCGTGCTCGACAACAAAGCCCGCGCCGCCTCCGCCGCCCTCTACGCGACAGCCTACCAGCGGGCCGCCACCAGCGGGCCGCGGTTCCTGCGTCTGAAGCGTGGCGTGCAGCGGTGGAAGACGCGCTGCTCGGCCGCGTACTGGGCCTGCTTCACCGAGTTCGTCGCCAAGGAGGCCGCGCTGGAGGCGGGCATTGCGGCGCGCAGGCAGGACGAGATGCGTGCGTTTCTGGAGCAGAGGCGCGCGCTGCTGGAGCGGAATAGGAAGTATATGTGCGTGCTGTGCTATGAGTGGATGGTTGCCGCGACGGAGGGGGTGCGCACCACACCGGGGGATGGTGGTGCCGCGGATGTTGAGGGGGGAGGGGAGGAGGAGGCGGGTTCAAGGCCGTGCCATTGTACGTGTAAATGTGTGAAATGATGCACGGCACGAGGATAGCAGCACGGCAGCGGTGTATTTAGTAGAGTATGCGCTTCAGGTTATTTTACGATGCATCGAACACTTCTGGCACTATTGTTGTTGACTTGAGGATATCACGTTCGCACTGCCTGTCTAAGATCATGTCGAGTTCCCACCCAAGCTTTATGTAGGGATAACGGAGCCGCTCCCGTTCCCTCTGGGTTGTGGTCAGATTGAGTTTGTTCAGTACGCAGGGAGTTGAGGCCATCGGAGCTGTCTTGTATTGCACGAGATGCTACGGTTGACAAGAATAATATCGCGCGAGCAAGTCTTGTTTAGCTCACAAGGATGGGTTCACTGAGTAACAAGGCTCATGGCCTAGGCAGACTTCACCGATGAAACTCTACAGATTTCAAGCTTTCTTGAGGGCCTTGGGCTCCCAAATCATGCAGAAGCCTTTCTTTACCTTGCATGTGGCGGAGCACAGTGTCAAGATGCCGACGAGGTCAGGATACCTGGGCCCGGCTTGATACCCTGACCAGATCAACAAAGTGCATCAACTCGCCAACCACGGTTTCACAACGAGTCCATACCTGGCAGACACGCTGCCGATGTTCGGCCACGGCAGCGGAATGAAAGCCTCATCCCGACTCACCGACTGCCGGCATGCCGAGGCAGACATCAAGGGGCCAGGGTTTGCTCCTCGACAGCCGCACTGCAGTCCAGGTTCAGTCCCAAGGCACTGGGGCTCCATTATCCTTGCTCTTTGGACGATCATTGCCGTTCCCACACGCTCGCCTGCGGTGGGGAAAGAAGTACCAGCTCACCACACCACAACGCCTTGTGATATGGGCCACCAAGGTCGATCTGTGCATGGTCACCGCGCATATGCGCACCAAAAGAAAAGCTGACAAAACAAGCCTTGTAGGACAGGCAGAGCAGAAGCAGAGACTTAACGATCCGAGACCGTGAAGCGGCAGACTGGTGCAGTGGTCACTACTAGCCCGGCCGATGCCTGTCAGGCATTTTGCCTTGCCTTACCTATTGACTCCGTTCCGGTGATGATGCGCTGTTCAGCCATCCGCCACCGCGGCCGCCAGGGTGAGATATCGATTTTTCACAAATATGGAAGCGCATGCGCAGACTCGGTATCCGTTGGCAGAGCAGAGAGCGTTGAGGGCACCATTGCGTGATACTCGGAAGCGTGCAAGACATCCGGCCCCGGCGTCCGCCTTGCGGATACCACCTCAATCTTCAACAGGTGAGGCAGTAGTGCCGAGAGAGGGTTGTGCATGTGCATCAAATGTGCATGGAAATGCGTGGGATGTATTCCTCTGATGCAGCTGCGTTCTCTTTGAGGCAAACGCAAGGCTTTTTGGGATTTCAGCTTGCTTATGGGGCGTTTGTGCATTATTGACCACAAGCAACAAATGGTAGACGACGGGTGTAAGCGGGCGAGACTGGCCGGGCCGTCATGTTGGGTGGGGGCCCCAAGGGGTGTGGAATTGGGGGGCCCTACGATCGGGACGTTTTTCTTTTGGACGGCAGGGCGGCCACGATTCTTGACGGTTTGTGGGATGGATGGTGGAGGGTGCAAAGACGGCCATGCTGTGGTGGTGGGAGGGAGTGAAGGTCGGGTGCGGAACACCTGCATACGCATCTTGGGGGCCTGTCTGATGGGGTTAGTTGCGAAAACGAGAGGAGCTGAAAGGGTTTGAGGCGTGAGATAAGTCGTGCCACGCCGCTGAGAGGAACGCCCTGAACGATCCCCGGCACAGCTCACGGTTCAAAACACACACAAAAGACGCCGCCGTGCGTTGGGCTTGTCTGGCTGGGCTGAATGTCTCGGTGAGAGGCATCTGCGTCCTACACCGATGCGGCAGTTCAATGGACGACAACGAAGACATTCGTCGCCTGTTCTGTAGTGTGCTACATCGCTTCTTCGACGCTGACTTCCCGTATAAGCGCATTTTCAGCCAACACGATAAAGAGCTTGCAGTAGCATGGTCTGGCTGATTGTTTCGTGTTGCTGCTGTCCACGTCGGCGTTCTGGACCCGGGTGTGTGACGTGGTCGAAGGCTAGAGAAACGGCGCGGATAAGAATAGCGTCCCGCGAGAATCCGTAGTGGCTGCAACACGGTGATAAGGTGTGGTAGAAGGGCCAAACTCATGCGATCCTTCGTCATGCCGAATGCGGGGTGGCTCAACTACGGTTACACAACTGACCGACCGATTATCGTCAGTTTGAAGCGTGGGCACCCATTTGACGAGACCACCAAGTGGCATCCCTGAACAAAATGTGAGAATGTTGTGTGCGTCTCCTCCAGCCGGTAGACTGTGGCTTGATCCGTCTTGCAGTCTTGAGACGCTGGAGGTCTCCATCGACAGGTGGATTGGACCCCAACCGGTGAAGCTTTTCATGTGAAGAGATGCAGCTCCTGATGTTGGTGTAAATGTGACCCCCACCATGCCTGGATTCCCGATGCAGTCGGGGACTTCTTGTTGTCTTTAGACTTCTTGCACGAGTGCAAACACTCAATTTTCTTGGATACACATCATAAAGACAAACCGGGTAATAGGGTCCTTATGTCCGCAGTCTCGCACCGCGGTCATGAACGGTGATACATGACTGAAGGGTCTACGAGGCCGAGACACCCAAAGCCTCGTTTATGATGCTGGAATCGTCAGACTATCACTTGCTTGAACCCATTGACATGGAAAAAAACAGAGTATTTGTTCTCTTGGGCGGAGGAAATCTTGGTAGCGGAAGGACAAATGGACACTAGGAAGCGAGTGGACATGGTCTTGCACGGGAACCCAGGAGGAATTGGTCGGTCAAGACGGGCGCGGGATAAACGAGCGGGATAAGCTGAAGTGAGGCTGAGGACAGAACCAACAAAGAGCGAGTGTCTTGCATGAGATATTGCTGACTGAAGAAGCCGACTGCATTTGAACACGCAAGTTCCGCGCCCAAAGGCAGCTTCAGGGCCAGAAGCGATACCCGAAAAGCCGTGCATGCATGGCAGGGCTGCACGATGGCAATAGCTCGGCGGGAATGTCGGAAAGGCCAGACCAAACAAACAAAGACAGGACAGGATGGTCACCGTTATGGCATGCAAGGTCATCGCTGATAACGCTTTGCTTGCGAGACTGGAGCTGGCCAGGCAGAAGATGGCGACATGAGTACGAGGAAACCCAGCAAATGCAGGCTCGAGGGCAGCCGACGGATGCCGTCGATGGCGTCTTCTGTCGGCTGAGACGTCCATACCTGGGCTGCGCATCGAGGTGGGCCAGGCTCACATGTTGCGCCCCCCCAGACTCCAGGAGGAGAGACGGTGAATGGGTGGCCGTCTACCGTCCCGGCGGCGTGGGCGGGGGCCTGACGCTGTTACTGTCGTGGTGATGAGGCCTTCAAGTCAACTGTGAGCCGAGGAAAGAGGCACCAACAGTACACGGAGGAATGGCCTGCCTGCCGCCGCCAGATATATCGAGCAAGGTCAGAGCAAAATCGCCAGCAAAACTCAAAATGCAGCGCTCACAATAACAGCTCAGAATCGGAGATGACATCAAGGTCAGCCGCAAACTATTATATACCTGAGCACCGCAATGTGTTTCCTTACCATTGTCTGAGTTATCGAGAAAGGGCAAGCTCTAAGACGAACGGAAGGTGACAGGGGTGCAACACATTCGTCGTCGTCGTGACCCCTTTTCAACGTTTCCACTGCCCAAGAAGGAGCTGGAAACTCTGGTCGTCAATCACGCCTCGTCGGTCGGTCGTCGTGGTCGCGTTTTGCCACCCACGCACCCACTGTTTTGGCTCGGTCGCTGTCAGCAAACTCCCTGAGCTGCCTGGGCCGGTTTCTGGTTTTGGGTTTGAGTTTTGGGATGGGTAGCATGCTGGCGATCGGAAAGAGGAAGCGCTATTGACGCGCCGAGCAGGATGGTGGAAATTAAACTGCCCAGGCTGGAACGCACAGGGCGTTGATCGTGCGTGGTGGAAATGTGCTTGGAAATCTGACGATGGCTGGCTCAAAAGCCCGAATTGGCTAGCGATGACTGCCACGATTTGCCGCCTAGCTGAAAGAGGAGATTGAGGTGCGCTGAACCGTGGAGGACACAGACTCGCAGACCCGTTGCTCCTTCCAGTCAAGACAGAGTTCTTAGCTCATCCCCGACAGGGGCTGCTGCAGGTACCTGCGGGGGTCCACACAGCATGTGGGGCACAGATCTGTTGCTGCTTTTAACTTGTGTATTCACAGTGTTTTCGCTTACGACTGGATATACAGGAAGCTTACGGCTGGCGAAGAGCAGTGTTATTCCGTATCGATACGAGGCGATCTACACTGGTGGTAAAACGGCATTCTTCATCCGATTGAGAGGCCGACTTTGAACAACTTCATGATCCTAATCCTGACATCTAACTGAGAGCGGAGTCGGTGTTGTACTGCCTGTCAATCAGTGAGAGTCCAAGCATCGTATCGCTTGCTTGGTCCTTTTCGTATCTGCAGCTACCTTGTACATCACCTGCGAACTGCATCACCTTGGGGTACCTTACCTGTGCTTTCATACCTGTCCAGCTGTTGAGGTTTTCGGGTGGTGTTGCTTGAGAGAAGCACAGTGGCCTGTAATGTTTTGACTGTGGCATGGAAAACCGAAAGATACTGTCAAGGTCGCGTCGCTCAGGGTTTGCTATAACCTTAGGTAAGTTTAGTACATCCATGTTCATGTCTCAAGCTTCAGCGCTTTGGAAAATAACCACCCCATTTTAACGCCGAGCGACGGGCGCTTCCAAATTCAATTCATGAGCCATGATGACTACGGGTTAGGCTTGCCGACAACACTGGAGAGGAGCTGAGAAGTGGAACTACGGTGTGGGCAGCGCCAGTGGAAGCTGTCAGTGCCATGGAAATGGGAATTGGCGCCCAAGAGCCCGCTGCCGCGCGTGCTGGATGGGTCCGTCCTAGGGGCTCTGGCTGCCGGGCGTACCTCCGAGTGTCAGCCCGGGAAACTGCGACCGCCTTCTTCAGGTTCCTTGCAATCGCCGACTCCAACATGAACCAGGGCATCCATCAATCCACCAGTCCAACTGACAATGGACGCCATGCCGAACCCCTGTCATTTCCACGCAGCTAAACCGCCTTGGTCTGCTTTACAGCAAAATGTCCCGTATTTCGTCCTTTCACACCGGTACAGCCGGTTACAGCAGCCTGCGGTTTCCAATCTTTCGCCGTCAGGTCCAATCGATCTAGATTCCAGGTCGCGGTTTCCATCTCCTTCCTCATCCCACCTCGCGGGCAGTTACCTCTTCCCCCCTCCACCCCCCGACCAGCACCAGCAAGCTCAACTCTCATTTTCACGGCTGCTGGATCTGGATTGCTGGGATTGCCTCTAGATTCTTCCCTAACCCCAACCTCTTCCTGGTCGACGTCCAAATCCGGTCTGGTAGTCTTTCCACCTCATCCCACGATCGTTGTTGCAATTCCTCTCCAGCTCCTCTGACGACAGCCCCCGTCCCGATAAACCCACTCTTCGTCGCGACCCTCGAAGAAGATCACGACTTCCAACGCCAGACCCCCCGACGCTCGTTTTGGCGGGCCAGCCACTCCATCTGGATATACCCTGATTCTTAATTGACCCTCGTCCGGGCTCCTTGGCAACTCCATCTCGTCTCGGTGCTTCGACCCGGTGTGTCGAGACCCGTCTCCGCTACCGCCGCCGCTGCCGCTGCGTCCTTCTCCCATATACCCCATTTTCTCTCCCCGGGACGTCTTTCGCCATGGACAACGATCAGACATATTCCTCACAAGGCTACTACGGCCGCCCTCAAGGAGCCATGCAGTCGGCTTCCTCCACGACGGCGCACACGCCCCAGCGCCCCGGCACCCCCAACGACTCGGTCGGCCGCAATCCCTTCAGCGACGGGGTCGAGTCACAAGCATCCAACAGGACCGGAAACGGCAACCCCTTCGCCAGCCCCAATGGCTCGCGGCCGCCCAGCAGCTTCGACTCGTCGTCGGCTCTGGGAGCCCGCTTAGATGAACGGTCACAGCGCTACTTCCACTCCCGCCGGGTGCGCAAGGGCGAGGTCGAGAAGCCGTGGATGAGTAAGGTTGATCCCAAGGAGAAGTGGGTCACCATTCTTCCCATCATCGGCATCGTCATTGGTTTGGGCATCTCTGGCTTCCTGGTCTGGGACGGCATCCGCAGTGTTGTCAAGCACAAATACTGCCTCGTGCTCTCTGACGACTTCTCGTCTGGGAGTCTCAACACCGACATCTGGCAGCAGGAAGTACAAGTCGGCGGGTTTGGGTAAGTCTTTTACGCTGTGGCGCTCGGACGGTCGATGTTGCAAGACTAACACGACCTACGCAGAAACGGAGAATTCCAGATGACCACAGCAACCAAGGACAATGTCTACGTCGAGGGCGGCAGTCTGTTCATCAAGGCGACCCCCCAAGATGATGACCTGATTCTGACCAACTCCAAAATCAACCTTCTCGACAAGACCTCGAAGTACGGAGTATGCACGTCCAACGACCCGATGAACTGCATTGCCGTCACCAACACCACCAGCGGAAACTCCACCATTGTCAACCCCGTCCTGTCAGGACGCATCAACACCAAGCCCGGTGCCAGCATCAAGTACGGTCGCGTCGAGGTGACTGCCAAGCTCCCCCAGGGAGACTGGCTCTGGCCCGCCATTTGGATGATGCCTGTCAAGGACACGTACGGACCCTGGCCCCAATCTGGAGAGATCGACCTGGCTGAGAGCCGCGGCAACAACCACACGCACCCGCAAGGTGGTAACAACATTGTGTCATCGACACTGCACTGGGGCCCCAACCCGGCCAACGATGCCTTCTGGCGCACCAACGTGAAGCGCCAGGCCCTGCACAGCACCTACTCGGCCCAGTTCCACACGTTCGGTGTCGAGTGGTCGCAGAAGTACCTATTCACCTACATCGACTCGCGCCTGCTGCAGGTCCTGTACGTCAACTTTGACTCGCCGCTCTGGCAGCGTGGCAACTTCCCCCAGGTCGACAGCAACAACACACGTGTCCAGGACATCTGGGGCTACACCAACAGGCTCAACACCCCCTTTGACCAGCGCTTCTTCCTCATTCTCAACGTCGCCGTCGGCGGCACCAACGGTTGGTTCGAAGACAACGTCAACGACAAGCCGTGGTTGAACGGCTCGCCCAACGCGAAGAAGGATTTCTGGAAAGCCAAGGACCAGTGGTTCCCCACTTGGACTCAGCCCCAGATGGAGGTCAGCCAGGTCAACATGTGGCAACAGTGCGACGGCGACGAGGAGCTCTGAGTAATATATTTTCCATTGTCTATCGATGTGGATGGGTGTTCTGGACATAGACTGGTTCTTGCTTTTGTTTTTTCATCTCTGGCGTGTTCATATTTATCGACATATAAACCGGCTGTTTGACCGGCTTGTTGGATGTCTGCTCGGCCGGGATGAACGCTACATATTATCGAGGGGGCAACTACTGCTGTAGCGAAAAGGGATATACGGCCTTGTTTGAAACCGAGGTCTTTCTCACCCTGCATGTGGCTGATAAGAAAGCTGGGTTTTTTTAGGGGTTGCTCTTCGCGTTGAATATAATACCTTTTATCTTGTACTTTCCCATTTGACACTGGTTATTGCGCTTGCCCATACTGATATATCCCGGTCCTTCTTATTCGGCTCGCTGGACCTGTACATGGCGGTCTTGTATTTATGACGCGATGGGATAGTTAATGACCTATTTTGCACCACTGTAACAGTTGTACGCTTTTCTGTTGTGGTATTAGGTGAACGTCTTTGAGCGATCAACCTGATGATTGTGAGTTGTGTCGTGGGCGGTGATCTCCTTCGCTCTATGCTATCCCGAGACATACCAAAGACGTTGAGATAAAGATCGGCTGATGACTCAGGGACTCACTCGCTCGCCGAGCCGTGGTGTGGTGTGGAATGTTGCGGCTCGTGGTGGGATAAGACATGACTTTGCCGCTCCAACTCGGTCAGACAGACCCAGCAGAGCCAAAAAGAATTGTTGAGGTGTGTCTGTGTGTGCTGTCAGCTGAACACAGTATCTTTGCGCCACTTGGCCAGTCAACGGACATTGTCGGCGCCACACGCGGATCGGCAAGACGTTGGACTTGTACCTAGAAGCTGTGCGACGACGACCTAGTGTATGACGGGCACGTCCCGTGTTTCCCGTCCCTCCATGTTCTTTTCGGGGGTTTTTCTCTGGCTGGCTGGATGGATGGGGGTGGGATTTGGAGGCTCTTTTTTTGGAGTTGGTGGGTGGATGGTGGGTTGGGTTGGTGTGAGACCTTTGACGTCGGTTTTTCGAGTGTGTTGTGTGGTTGACGATGGGTGAAGATGATTTAGAGATATTTCGCCCCCATATGCCTCAAGTACCTAATACATAAATGCGCAAAAGGAACTGGATGGATTGGTCTTCTGGGTCACGGCGAGTTGGTCGGTGCGCTGGCTTCAATCACTTTGATCGCGGAGAGGCAATCGCTAGGTATTTATTGAGAGATATTCATTGTGGACTTTCTTGTTCCGCTTCTCTGAAGAAAGAAAACGAGCAAGGATGGCCGCTGAAAAAGAACGAAAGCGACTAGGGAAAAAAGAAGGTTTTCGAGGTCCTCCAAGACGATAAAAGCCTGATACCTTTTTTTTTGCTATGTGTTTTTTTGCTCGTGAGGGCAGGAATATGTACCAGGTAGTTATTGTTGCATTACGTGGTGGGGAAAAGGGGTCACAACACATATTCAGGGGGTTTGTAGACGGGTAAACAAACTCGTTGAGATCTTTCATCCAATTGGCTCAACTTAGGTAGGTAGTCTATCTCATGAGGTTCTCATGCTCTAGACTAATACCCGCACATCAGATGTGTCATGGAGTTGTCACAATTACATCGGGACGTCTGACTTGCTCGTATTTCGTATTGGATCGTTGCCGGTCTGCATAGTAACTCGCTCACATCATGCTTTTACCCTGCTTCTTCCTGCCCCAGAAACCGTCCACTTGGTACATGAATGTCACTGTTTAAGATGTGCTCGTGGGTGGAGGCCCTCGTGGAGGAACTTTAAAAGAAAGATATATGGTTATTCACCACGCATGCATCAGGTACCATGCTGCCCACTGGAGGTGGAGTTTAAAGGTTCACCCCTTTCAAGTCTATTTCAAGTATATTTCTCTTCCTCGGCCCGGGACCGTCGCGCCGCCCCGTTTCGCGTTGGGTACGGGATATCACCGTCAATGCTGGTCAAGCATACCCTACCTTCGTGTAAAGCTTCCCGTGCAAGCCGGTGCAAAAGTGGATTGGTGAAGGGCTTGCACTTTGCAAAGACTTTCCCCTTCCGCTTTTGGATTTTGCTGGGAAATATGGTTACCCATTGTGGATTTGCTGATCCATTGATCGGCGGTGCCCATGGCCGTGTCAGGCGGATACGAGATCCATCGTCTCGGGTGTCTACATACCCGGAGCTTGATGGGCGGAGAAGGGAGCGGAGCTGGTTGTGGTGGCGAACATTGCCAGAGTGGATTCCGTTTCTGCTGGCTTGCTTGCAATGTAATGTTCCTTGCTCCTTCGTTGCTTGGACAGGGTTCAGTTTAACAACAGGCGTTGAAGGGTACATCATGCGGCTCTTTCAGTATTTGCAAGCAAGTGCCAGACACGAGCTCCGGCCATACAAAGACCCCGGCGTGCCGGAACGCTGGCCGGCGCTACAGGGTCCAGAACCGGCGGCCGATCATACCTGCATGCGCGGTCTTGCACTTCAGCAGCGGCGACGTCGGTGAGGTCGGCCGGAGCAGGCCAGGCTAGTCTGGGTGAGTGCTAGCCGAGCAGCAGACGTCCGGTGGAAAGAATCCCACGGATGGGCGCCGATGCAGCATGAGTGCAGCAGTCGCCCCCAATATCGGGCGTTTTTTCTTATTCCAAAGTGGACTATAGACTACTGCCCTATAGTGCAGTCTCGCTCTCATGCAGTTGGTCCATCAGTCCAGTTGTGTTTATCGTCGTCGCTGTTCATGCATGCAGCAGTGCGTGGACTTCCTCCTATATGGGCATGGACCATGGCGCCGGCATGGGCTGAGCTCGCGAAAGACTGCATATATCTGCGAGGTGCATGCACAGCTTGCGCTGTTTCGGGTGACGGTGTTGACTTTTCTTCACTGCTGATGCAGGCAATATCTGTGCATGCAGCTTCCAGGGTGGGAAAACGGCACGTGATTGGGAGGGAGTCTTTTTCCCCTTCTCTTTTTTCTGTGTACGTAGTATCTGATCGTGGTGAGACCGACCGGCTGTCCGGGTTGGCGAGGAGCTTGGAGGTGGTTGGGTTTGTCACCGACGACCCGGAGGCTCTGTTGGTCAGAGATTGATAGCGGAACGCGGCTCCATATGAGGTGGAAACAAAACAAATGCAGTCAGCCTGCCGTCAGCTCGGACTTGAGGTGTTGCGCTGCGCTGTACAGGATAAGGACCACGCTGCGAAGGATTGAGGCAGTCAGATCACGGAGCGAGATGGTCGTCATCAACGACAGCGGATCGAAATGTGTTGATCCAGTTGTGTTGGTCCAGTAGTTCTAATACACAGTACCGTGTAGAGCCCGGGATCAAGACCACAAAGCATTATCACCAGTCACATATTAGTTTCATGCAAATCCAAACCAGGCCGACACCATTGACGGGTAAGTAGAAACGATCTACCTGTACCCGTGGGCTGGGTTGGAGGCTCTGAACAACCGGAGGATGGACGCACAGGATTCTGGTGGCAGAGTGTCCGTCCGACCGATCTCGGGTCCCAGTCCTGCACCGGCAGCAAAAAGACCCCTGACCTGGTGCAGTCAATAACTGGAGTGCAATATTGATCTCTTATCAGAGCCCCCAGGAGACAGACGGTCAGATTGATCACTCCCAGGTTGTTGGCACGAACGTCAGCAATACGGACCCGAAAAAGGCACGGCTTACGAAAACGCGTGCCGGCTGCCGAGCAGGGTCTACGTAGCGCGCGTAGGGGCCGTGAAAGATAAGGTTCTCATCAGTTTTCCTTCCGTCCAGGGGCTGTTCCAGGGGGAGGAGTTGTTTACACTACCACAGCATTTTGCGCATCTATTTAGCTGCTGCAAACCTGCAAGATAAATACCACGGATGACGGTAGGGAAACACTGCCTAGTTTACGGCATAAACGTTTCGAGAGGGAAGAGCAATGTGACGTCGACAACGAAGCCCCTGAGTCGATGGCAAGCCACGAGAGAAAAAAGGAGGGATTTCGAGCGGGCACGGAGTAGCGGGTGGCCAGTGCGAGTGCGACCACCGCCCACGCCGTGGTTTGGTGGAAATTGTGCGACCAAATTCCCGGCTGCACGGTCGCGCTCGATCGATAAAGGCGTCCGTTCTGTTTGGGTCAAAACGCAGATAAAGTTTTTTTTTTTCTGGGCCTCCTCGGTTTGACCAGATCCATCCATGATTTGAGGCTTTGGGTGGTTGGTTGCAACGTTGGTTGGTTGTGTCCCTTGTTGATTGTGCTATTGAACCCTCGGTTCTGTTTAATCCGTCTCGTGAAAGCAGGGCGTGAGAGGTCTTGCTTTGCACTTCCTGCCTTCCCTTTCTGCTCGCATTGAACTCGGGTACTCTCAGGCATTGCTCGTTCTCCTAATTTTTATTTTCTTTCTTCTTCCTGTTTTTGTTGTTGTTCCTGTTGGTGGCATACAAGAACCTGGAAATCCAAGGTCCAGGCTCTGGTAGTGTATTCAACCACTGCGCTGCGGCAGGTCAACTCAGCCAGCCGCCGTCGCCAGCGACACTTGTCCATAGCAGATGGCAGCACGGCATGCTGCGATACGAGATTCTCCCACGTCGACCATCCAAAAATAGTGCACTGCCTCCCCCTCATTGGGCTCTCCTCCCCCTGACCACATGCGGGGTGTGTGGATGGACGACAACGGACGAACCGGGCTGGCCAGTCACAGGCTCAGGGTGCTCGATTTCTTTTGCAGCCTTGTGCATGAGCCCCTCCCGCATTTGTTGTCAGTGAACTGCTTGGTGCTTGGCGAAGGGATCAACCTTGAATATAGTACACCATTCACATGCCACCTCATCGGCGTTTCCTGAGACGGAGGGGCAATGGAATGGTGACTGGTGGATGTATAGTGAATGGTACGCTGACGGTGTCGGCAGTCTTGACGGTCATACGGAGATATTGCCATGACGTCGCTCAACTGAGGATTGATTGGGCCCGCGAATTGTTCAAACATATCTGGAGCATCGTAACCTGTAGTTGTGCTGAGAACAATCAGGTTGAGGAGAACTTTGAAGTCAGCCTGTCTCGGGAAACACACTCCTAGACGACACACGAGGGTGGGGTGGCGGGCTGATCTTGAAGCCTCCCGCCAACCTTGACGTCGACGTCTTAGCCACCGACATGTCAGCCAAGCCAGCTTCCAAGTTTTCCAGCAGGCAGGATTTAGAAGGATCTATGGAAATCAAGCGAGACGCTCCAGACTCAGAGCTGCTTTTCCAAGGGCGCAAGACCTGGAGGTTGGAGAGATGCGCGCTCCGCTATCAGGACTATTTGAGCGGTGACCTTATCATCGCTTCAGATTTCGGTTTCTTTTGGGCCTGCGACTTGCAAGGTGTCAGGGAGTTTTAGGGCTGAACAACTGCGCGCAGGCGGTCTGTCCCTGGCACCATCGAGTGCATGCGAGGAAAAGTCGACATGGGAAGGCAGGCATGGAGCAGGCAAGGGCGCGCAGACTGGAACTGGCGTTGAATCGTGAAAGAACGATGGAAACGCACCTCATCTCAGCTCCGTTCCAGGTGCGAAATAACCCGTACTGGCGGCAACATGGGTCGCGAAATCCCTCGCCGCTTTAAGACCATCTAGGTTTGGCCTGGTTTGGGCTGGTGCATGCATGTACGGGCTATCGTATGATTTTAACTTCCTTTTCGGACGGCGACGATAAATGAAATATTCCAATATTTTATTTATCGATTTCTCGCCAATCTCTTCAGACGCTTCCCACTGCTGGCCGAGGCCCTTGCCGACCCACTTGGGAGGGCAATTTTTCGGGCGGCAGCTTATCCGCCCATGATTTGCAGATCTGTACTGGACTCTTCACTCGCTTGGATCCAATTCGCATTGACTACCGTATCGTACGGGTTACTTGACGGGATATGGCGATCCCACACGGGGGTTCCTTTGACGAAGATTTACTTGACCCGGGTTGGCGGAAAAGTGGGTCTTGTATTGCTGATGGTAAATACTGTATGACCGAACAGTACCGTTCACCGCGCACCGTGCGATGACGCCCAGCCACCAGGTTCGTGGTGTGCGGCCCCTGAACGCGAACTTCGCCCACCGGGAGGAAAGGGACGAAACGGGGGAGCCACCCAGGACACCCGCCGGGAACACCCGCCGCTGTTTCCCGCACAGCTTTCTCAGCTCTGACAAGTGGCGACTGATGATCACGATTTCAGTAGCCAACCATATCTCAACGCTCCTTCCCCAGACCAATCTGAACCATTTCGACATAAAAAATGCAAGAACCAAGGTCGTCTGCGAATTTCTTGTATTGCCCAGGTCCGATTTTTGCGGAGTCCGTTCATATCAACCAACATTCAATACTTTCACCCAGTCGTTGGGCACGCAAAACGCCACCTTCCAAATCCAGCTCAGCACTTGCTCGATCCCTGTCAAATATTTCATCGTTTTTCACTCTCTTTTCGCCGGGTTCCTGTTGACAAGGTGCTTGTCGGGATGGGATCCACTGCGGAAGCAGCTCCCTGCTAGCGCAGAAAGCTGTCCATGCCACCCCTGGTCGGGCCTTGACCAGATTTTCGGTTCTCTGCGACTGGGGTACCTCCACCACCCCACTTTGGCAGCTTGACAGGAGCTTTCATCCCACCCGCTGCCGTAGGTGTGCCGCTGGATGGACAAAACGTCAGTTATTTTTCTGCGAAACTGGGCTAGAGTGAACTTCCCAGCGATCGGCGCCTGGGTTTGCGGTTACTGAAACCGCCGGTCGTTGCCAGGTTTGATGGCGAGACATTGTCACCGCTGATGTGCGGTTGCGGAACAGTGCTCCACGTATGATGCGGCTGTCCAAAGAGATTCCCGATGGCCTCGACGATGGGCCCAAAGATATTGCAAATGCCAGCCCAGCAGGTCGCCGGTATGAGAAGAAGCCACCGGCGTCACGTCAATTTGTCTCCCTGCCAGCTCTTGGCTTTTCTTTTTGCCCGGTACGCCGCCAGATCAATGGTGCCAGCGCCAAATATTCAGCTTGCCAGGTCCTGCTTTGGGCTGTCCGTGGGTTCGCAGACGTGATTTATCCCGCAGAGATAAGATATGATACCTGACCGTATGTTTGCGTGCGCGCAGCAGTCCTGCTTTGGGCTTTTCAGCGCTGCTCTGCCGCTTCTACAGGCAATAAAGGTGAGGCTCAACAGCTGGGGCCGGCGGAAAAGTGCATGCATACCTCACCTGGTGGTGAACGGATTTGAGGCAGGTAATTATTATTATCTTTTTCGCCACTGGAGATCTGCTTCGCTGTCGAGGCACCTTGCCTAGCGCTCGATAACTGGGCGTGTTCAGCTCGTATTACAGGATATGCCTGAGCGTATCCCGTAACTGGTACGTTACCGTACCTTACCGCCTGAAGGAGCTCCGCTCTCTGCTGTCAGTGTCACTGTCAGTGAGGGGGATCCACGCGAGGTGCACGACGGCGCAAAGCACAGCCAATCGCTCACACGAGGTCCAGGCCAATCAATCATTCGGCAACCACGACCTGAGCACTTGCAGGCTGGCTGGCTGCAGCCAACCCAACCCACCACGATCCCAGAACCCACAAGCCCAGGACACAGGACCCAGCACTTCCATCTTGCGTGTCACCCTCCTGGCTCCATCCCCGGGCTCCATGTCGTTTCCCACATTCGCTGCCAGGTCCCAATCCCGTCCAATAAACTTTCTTTTCCCATCCCACGCCCCGAGCACGCTCAATTCAGTCGGGGATCCAAGCAGCATGATCGCGGAGACTTGCCAGTCCACGACTCGACGCTAACACTCAAGGACCGACCATTGTCGTGATCGTCGTCAGTCAACAAACTCCCCCTGGCACGCCCTCACCCGTCGTTGCTGCCTCTTCTCTCCCCTCGACTGGCCCCGCCTCGCCCAGGGACCACGACCACAACCACGACAGCTCTCCCGGCCACTTGGATCAACCCAACGAGCCAGTCCATTCGCTACCTTGCCTCACCTCGTCGGGTTCCACATTCGCTTCTCACACCTTGACTTCTACGTTTCTTTGACCGACCACCCTCGCTACCAGCCCCGGACACAATACAGAGCCCGTATAATACTGATAATCTGACTTGCTGCCGGTCTCCCACAAGCCTTGCTCGGATTGCACAGCATTCCCCGCCGTGTGACCTCGCCGGCTTCGTAAGGTAATACAGCTACAGGCCGTGGGTGATGGGTAATCAAGACCCCGCGCACCTGCTCGGTCCCCTCCCTTCCCTTTAACATGGCTAATCCATTGATATTCCCAGACGACAGAGTCGGCTGCTTAATACGTCGAGCTTTGGGGACATAATCTGGAAGATCTCACCCCACGCCCACGCCGTTACCAGCTGTCCGCCAAGCAGGGAACCGCGACGACTTAAAAGCGGCAATCGCTGAAGACGAAGCTCAGCGTCGTCGACAGCCGCCGCCATGGGGTTCACAAGCTATTTCAAGGCTACCACCAAGCCCGACCCGACGCCAACAAGCCCGAAGGCTCAAAAGAATGGAAAGCAAGCCACGCCACACCTCAGCATGGAGAAGCCAGTAATAGGAGGCTTCGACGACGATGACCTCGCACCGCCCCCGCCGCGGCTTCATCCCAACTCCCGCCCCCAGTCGGTATCTGGCCGATCGTTCAAGTCGTCTGCAGGCAGCTCCATGTTCCTGGATGACATCAAGCATGAGGTCATGGTCAACTATCTCTACCAGCAGCAATGCTCACATCTCTGGGTGTCAGATGGTAGCGGCGAGATCGAGGGTGTCCTCCTCCGCAAGTCGAGGGGCCAGTATATGGCCTGCCCGCCCCAGCTGGGAAGCTCTCCGTTTGCCATGGCTTGTGCTGCGCTCAATGTCCAGGTATGCACTTCGTTGCTTTTGGGAGCTGCTAGGGTCAATTTCGCTGACGTGATCCAAATCTAGGTCGCCATGACTGTCAATTCCCGTGTCATCAAGACCTTCTTGCAGTGGTCGCCTGATGCCGTTGACGTGCCGCTGATGAACGGCCTCCGCGTCCAGATTCTGCCCACCATTGATGACCTTCCTCGCGCCAGGAAACACCAGTTCGCAGCCTTTGTCGCCTCCGAGGGTCTCCTTGTGGTTTGGGATGACGATGCGCTGCACCTGGTTGAGAGAGCAAAGGCAATCGAGTCGGAGCTGATGGAACTCGTATGGAAGGCTGGACAGGTGGAGGAGGAAGACGAGAAGGGCGCTCCCATCGCCAGCGAGGCAGAAATCGACGAGGAGAGCGGAGAGCTGAAGCCCGAGAAGCGACCGGTTCACCTGCTGAACACGTATCTCGTCAGCATGACACTTGTTCTCATCACGGTTTCGCTCGGAGCCGCCTTCAGACAGCTCGCCATCGAGGTGTCGGTCGACGGCAGCTACATGCGTCTGGCCCTTGTTGCGCTTTTCCCGGTCCAGATCTTCTTCACCCTCTTCTTCGCTCAGGTCATCGTGGGATGTCTGGCGCAGATCTTTGGTCCCATTCGACAGCTGACGGAAAACTCAAAGTTCTTTTCGGCTCGCCCGCCGCCCAGACTGCAGACTGCCACCCTGCCCCACGTTACCGTCCAATGCCCTGTCTACAAGGAGGGTCTGGTTGGTGTCATTGCCCCGACGGTCAAGTCCATCAAGCAGGCCATGTCCACGTACGAGCTGCAAGGTGGATCGGCCAACATGTTCATCAACGACGACGGTCTTCAGCTGATTTCCGAGGAGGATCGCCGCGCCCGTATCGAGTTCTACGCCGACCACAGCATTGGCTGGGTTGCCCGCCCCAAGCACGGCGAGAATGGCTTCACCCGCAAGGGCAAGTTCAAGAAGGCCTCCAACATGAACTTTGCCCTCATGATCTCGTGCAAGGTGGAGGAAAAGCTTGCTCTCATTAACCGAACACCCGGCTGGTCGCAGCACGACGAGGCACAGGCCTACGAGAGCTCTCTCAAGGACGTGCTGGAGGAGGATGGCCGCGCCTGGGCCGATGGCAACATCCGTGTTGGCGACTACATTCTCATCATCGACTCTGACACCCGTGTGCCTGCCGACTGCCTACTCGATGCTGTCTCCGAAATGGAGCTGTCGCCCGATGTCGGCATCATGCAATTCTCGTCGGGTGTCATGCAGGTTGTTCACACGTACTTCGAGAACGGTATCACCTTCTTCACCAATCTCATCTACAGCGCCATTCGGTACACCGTCTCCAACGGCGATGTCGCCCCATTTGTCGGTCACAACGCCATCCTTCGCTGGTCTGCCATTCAGCAGGTTTCGTACGAGGACGAAGATGGCTATGAGAAGTTCTGGTCCGAGAGCCACGTGTCTGAAGATTTCGACATGTCCCTTCGACTTCAGTGCAATGGCTACATCATCCGGCTTGCTGCGTGGGCTGGTGAAGGCTTCAAGGAGGGTGTGTCTCTTACTGTGTACGACGAGCTGGCCCGGTGGGAGAAGTACGCCTATGGATGCAACGAGCTGCTCTTCCACCCCATCCGCATGTGGATCTGGAAGGGACCCTTTACGCCCCTGTTCCGTCGCTTCCTCTTCTCCAACATTCGTTTCACCTCCAAGATCACGGTCATCTCGTACATTGGAACCTACTACGCCATCGGTGCGGCGTGGATCATGACGTCGGTCAACTACTTCCTCATGGGCTGGTTCAACGGATACCTCGACAAGTACTACGTCGATTCGTGGCAGGTCTGGTTCTCCATCATCATCGTTTTCAATGGTCTTGGAAACATCGCTCTGGCTGTCATGCGCTACCGCGTGGGCGAGCGCAGTCTGCTCTACGCCATCTACGAGAACTTCAAGTGGACTTTCCTCCTCGCCATTTTCCTGGGTGGCTTGTCTCTGCACGTGTCGCAGGCGTTGCTCGCCCACATGTTTGAGATTGACATGTCGTGGGGTTCGACCAGCAAGGAAGCCGAGTTTTCCAACTTCTTTATCGAGGTGCCCAAGGTGCTGAAGAAGGTGAGCAACAATACTCCTCTCGTGTCTCGCAAGTCAGTCATTCTCTGTCGTCCTGTTTTACTGACTGGCCCTTAGTTCAAATTCTCCATGATCTTTGCTGCTCTCTTCATCGCGGGCATGATCATCCTTGCGGTGCCGGCGCCCTTCATTCCCTACAGCTGGGCCATCACCGATTTCGTGGCCATCTTGCCCATGGCGACGGTGGCGGCGTCGCATCTGCTGTTGCCGCTGGCGCTCAACCCTGCGCTGATGACCTTCTCGTGGTAAAGAGCATGTGGCGTGGTGCTGCTTTCTTTGGTTGCCATATTTAATGACATGATCTATATCGCTTGCTTTGCTGTGTCTGTACACCCCGACCATACATATTTACATAACTTGGCTCTATTTCAGCCAGAGCTATATACTAGCCCCCTGCCTGCTTGTCTGCTTTGAGGCATGCACTTTTGGCTATTTTGTTGGGTGGAACTAAGCCGCTGTTGATGGACACATTTGGAAACATATAGACTGGGGGGAAATAATTGGAGTTACACGTTTCTTGATCGGGGTTTTTGTCTTGGAGATTCTTGGGTTGTATTGGGACCGACATATATGGTGGACGTGGAACTCGAAGCCAGTACGTGAAACGGACTTGGGGGGGTGTGAATGAAGGAGGAGGAAGGAAGGATACTTGCATGTGTGGGGGTCTTCTTGTCTGCTCTGTTTGTTTGCTCGCTCTATCTAACCGGCACATGCGCAATCTTCTGCTGCTACCTATTATTGTTTAGTCTTAGTTCTAGTTCTTTTACACGTCTGTCTTGCGTATTTGCTCCCTCCTTGGATTGAAAGGAGGGAGGCATGGATACAATGCAAATATTAATGTTTATAAAACACGGGGTGGAAGCGTGAGCTTCGATGAAGACATAGTCCCTGCATCAGGTTGCTAATGAGGTTGCGAAACGTCCTTTTCGAACGCCGCCTTCATGTTCCGGCTGGTGGACAGCATTGGTCCTTGATCCCCTGCAATAACACGACTTTCTGATTCTTTTCGAGGATAGCCACTACCAGGTAGTGATATTCTCTCCCGTCTGAGAATAGGTTGCTCAAAACACAAGCAAAGCAAAAGCCAGCGCTCCAACAAGCGGAACCACGACACGGCTCCCGCCCACCACCACTGCCATTCTCCTCGGCCCCGCATCGGCGGTCACGATCCTCCCCAGCCCTGCACTCGTCGTCGTCGACATCGTGGCAGTGTAATTACTAGCCCCCACGGTCGCAATCGTGGTGACGCGGCCCGGCGGCGGCGGCGGCGGCGGCGGCGGCGGCGGCGGCGTTATACTAGCTGTCGTCGTGATCGTGGGGTTTACGGTACCGGTGTTTGCGGCCGCCACTGCCACCACCGCGCCACTGCCCGTGACGGTCGCTGGTGCGTTAGTCGGGCGGGTGAGGTTTGCGAACTCGGGCGGGAGGAGCGAGGATGTGATTGCTGAGGGGAGGGGGAGGAGGGGGAGGGCTGATGCTGCTGCTGGGCAGGGGAGGGGTGTTTCTACTAGTGCTACGGGGAGGGAAGTTGTGGCTGTGGTTGTGGTTGTCAGGGCTCCTGTGCCTGTGCCGGTTTGGTAGGTGGAGTTGCCGAGCGGGTAATAATAGGACGGGGCAGTGAGCGAGGAGCAGAGCGTTGATGTGTGTGTTTGTGTCTCGACGCCGGTGATGATGACCAGCTGGGTGAGGGATGCGGGGCAGAGTATCACGCCTGGCGCGAGGCAGGCTGTTAGGCTTTGCGTCGTGGTCGTCGTCGAGGTGATTGTCGTCGTGGTTATTTGCTTCGCTAGGCCGCAGGGGGGCGCCGGCGAGTTCAAGAGGCTTGTTGCAACGGTTGGGGTAGGGAAGGTTGTTGGTATTACTATGCCCGTGTTGCCGCCGTCGAGACAGGTCGTCGTGCCCGCGGTCGCGAAGACGGTGCCCACGGACGGGTTCGCGGCGATGAGCGGGTCGGAGTTGTTGCTGCTGGTCTTGTTGTTGGGGGCAGTGAGCTCGGCGTGCGCGTAGGCGCCCGCGCTGGACTCGATGTCGGCGAAGACGGCGCGGCGGCACTGGTTTGGTAGGGTCGAGATGACCTCGCCCAGCTTGACTTGGACTAGGGTCAGGTAGGCGCCGGCGCCGACGCTGCCGAGGTCCGAGCCGATGCCGATGTCGGTTTTGAGAACGAGCGCCGCGGTGATGTTTGCTTGCGCGGTTGAGAGGGCCAGGGGGAGGAGGGAGAAGGTGATTTCTGGGCTGTTTGGTGAGGGGGGGGGGGAGAAGTTAGTTAGGGTGTGTGTGGGGGGATGATTAGAGGAGGGGGGAGGGGGGAGGGGGGGAGGAACGGACATTTTGGTAATGGCTGGGTTGGTTGTGGGGAGAAGTGAGTCTGGGTCGATTGCGAGGCCGGCGTCAAAGGTCAGCTGCGCGCCGTCGGGGATGCAGAGCTGGAACCCGCCCACGAGGGCCACTTTGGTGTCGAGGGAGAGAACGAGGTCCAGCCCGAGGCCGATCTTGGCTTCGATGCCTCCTGACTGTCGGCGGGAAGGTGAGGTGGTTAGTAAGGTACGTTATATGTTTTCACATGGTAAGAGGGGAACTTAGCCGTACTGTGAGGTTCCGGCCACGGTCAAAGAACCTCCCCAGCGTGAACGTGACGGTCAGCGTGTCGGATGCTTCGAGGCCAAAATCCAGGTAGGCTCCCGCACCGTTGAAGGTCAGGCTGGCGCTGAGCCCGTCGTCGGTGTCGATCGCGGCCGTGACGGTGCCGTAGGTCCTGCAGTCCTTGCACTCGAGCTTGAACTCGAACTTTTCTGCGACTTGGACCTCCCCCGGCGTCCCGGGGATGGGGACGGGATTTGGGAGTGCGCCTTCCCATCCTCTGTTGTGGCGGTGAGTGGGTTTGATTAGTATGTGGATGTTGAATATAGGTACGCAGGTTGGCATGGCGGGACTCACCCCTCGTATAGGACCTGGTTCTGGACCTGGAAGCCAATGTCGAATGTCTCACTGGCTTCGGCTCGCCGCTGCAGGTCTGAGGGATCGGTGGAGAGTATGTCGCGGGGTGCGCGAGGGACAGCCAGTTCTCGTGAGGCGAGCTCATCGGCTTTGTGTATTGGCAATGGCCCTGAGCAGGAGGCCACTGATGCCAGCAAGGGGATGAACAGTATGGAGGCGATCATTGTCAAGATTGGAATTCGCGGCTCGTCGCTTCATGCAGTAAGTGTCCCACTCTTCATGTAAGTGCCGCAGAAAGAAAGCCACGGAGGGAACTCAACGGCTATTCATGTTTGACGCCCAAAGATAGGTAGGTTGAAAGCAAAAAGATGAGGAGTTCCCGGAGACGGTCTGATTGTCTCAGCGGCAGTGAGAATTGGGTGCTATCTTATTAATTAAGATTAGATACAAAGGTAAGGCTATGGGATCAGGCACCGGCTTGTCGTGTTGCATCCAAGTCCATGGACGTTGCACGCAGACCCCGGCCATGTCATGGGCAGGGGGCTTGGCTGTCGCGAGCATCCATCGCTCCAGGTTCCGTGCCTCGTCGGTGCTGGGCGACCCTGCCGCTTCCTTGACCGGCAGGTTCAAAGCCCAGGGCGTTAAATGGGTCAAGTTCAAGGACAAAGTGCGTTTAGGGGCTCTGTAGTGTAAGTCTTCTAGAGCTGTTGACAACGAAGGAAAAAGTAGGTGTTGACCTGGCACGCATCCCCATTTGCTCGTTCATGGCCCCCACGCTCCGACCCGCCGCATGCCTCCGAGTCTGGGACGAAGGATTGTCTCAGCCTCATCAGGCGTGCTTTTGGTGGTGCCAGGTATCAGTGCGGCCAGGCCTGTTGGTTTGAACTGCAGTTTGGGCCTTCAGGGGTGATGGATCACAACCTGGTAAACAGAGTAGCACGTTGGATTCACTGGTTCTCTCTTTCAGTAATACTCCAAGTTTATCTAAATCGAATCCAACTTGTCTTGCGGCAATTGACATATTGCAACTTGGCTGTCAAAGACAAATGCTTTGAGTTTCCAACATGCAGACTCTCAGCCAAGCCTCGTGTGCGTGTTTGCAGTGATATATGCACAGTTCTCCAGGGCTGAGAAGGCGCAGGCACTGGCAGGGCGCGTAATGGGGACATCCGACGTGCTTGAAATGGACACTGTACCTGGACGGACCCTGCGGCTCCTCTCGAAAATAGCCGACTGCAGTACCACGCATACGTCACGGTTTAGGATTCGATATTTGACAGAAACGACCGAAGCTGGGGTCGGCTGTGCCCTGATTGGGCCGTTAACCTGGCTGTTGGTTGCGAAGCGGCCGGAGCGAGCACCAACGCTCCCAATTCTCCCTTGACAGCTTTGGGGACAGCCGACCATTGCAGCGGTGCGGTCTAACTAGCGGTTGCTCACAGCAGGGGCCATGATCAGATTAGGGGTGTCGTATAACGATACGATGTGCCTTTGGGGCCATACGGAGAGACCGAGCTTTTGCTTATCCTAGCCGAGGTGAATGTAAACCTTCCATTGTCCCCAGACTTGTGAACATCGCAGACTCGCAGATGCTCATGATATTTTATATCCTCTCCATCTCTATCAATGTGATGGACGTTATTTCATCAAATTCACTTGAGTGATGTCGTAATTATCAAGGACAGTTAATTATTGAGAGCAGCCACAAGGCAAGTACTTTCGTTACCTGACCTATTGATCAACATGTTCCCACGCTTGATATGGAGTGCGACTCGAAGATGAACTTGTATTCGTGCTATAACTATTAGACGGTAACCAACTTGTGCATGGCCAAGCGCATTCGATAGATCTATGGTTCTCTATGTTGCATGCGGTATCTAGCTCCATGTGCGTCCATTCTTGAAGTGTACTTCACGATAGATTTGTGCTAGGTTATACTTGGAAGGCCTTAGGAATGTTCTTGTAGTATGTTAATTATGCAAATTATGAAACCAGCCCTCGAGCGACTTGGATTCTTTCCTTCTCTTACTAGAAAAGCCTCTGGCATGGACTAGCAACACAATCCATATACTTGTACGAGCTATCATCAAGCTTGACTCTGCTCCATTCCTACAATCATACCTGTCATATAATTTAGGCTCCATACTAATTAGAAAAGTCCTCCTGGCAGACTCCAGCCCCGGCAAGGCAGGTCAGGCGCAGTACCCGAGTTTTGTTTCTGGCCACGCACATTCGACTGAGCGTATGAGTACGGCAAAGGGTACCATAAAATGAAGGTCTTTCATTTGATGCGGTCTCGATTAAACTCACTACATGTAGGTATTCTCTACCTACCTACCTACCTACCTACCTACCTACCTTAGGTAATTACACACAACCACCATGACATATGGTCAGGTACACAGCGTTACATCGGGGCTGGATCTCACGAGCGTGGAGTAATTAAATATTGGCCAACATTGATTGGTTTAAACACGGTCCACTTATGCCAGGTTTGGGGTGTTTATCATTACTGCACGTGTCGGGTCTGACCAGTATTCCCAGACGTCTCTTGAACAGTCTTTTCAAAAGCTTGCCTACCTGCTAATTACTGCAGCCTCTATGCACAGCAGATCGACAAACTGGACAACCTCTCTGAACTGCTGGACCTACCCCCCTCGCATTGCTGCCCGGAATGCGCCTCCTCAATGCCGCGTCGAGAAAGCTCGAGGAGTACCCCGTTACGCCATCCTCTCACACACATGGGGCGAAGATGAGCTGACATTCAAGGACCTCGAGCCGGGCTCCGTCCTGCCGCCGAACGTCAAGATCGACAGCTGCTGCACCACGGCCCTGAAGCGCAACATCCGGTACCTCTGGGCCGACACCATCTGCATCGACAAGAGCAACGGCATGGAGCTCGCCGAGGCCGTCAACAGCATGTATGCCTGGTACCGCGACGCCGTCGAATGTTACGTCTACATGTCGGACGTCCACCCGATGATCGCCTCGCCGGGCCTAGACGGGCTGCTCGAACCCGAGGAGGAGTGGGAGGAGGAATACCCGGCTTTCCGCGACAGCCGGTGGTTCACGCGTGGCTGGACGCTCCAGGAGCTGCTCGCGCCTCGGGTGGTGCGCTTCTATGACAGCGCGTGGAACTACCTCGGCCAGAAGAGCCACTCGTCCCTCCTGAACATCGACGCCTTCTTTCTCGCCACTCTGTCGGACGTCACTGGCATCCCGCCCGCGTATCTGAAGGGGGAAATGGCGTGCACGGAGCGAGCATCGCGCAGCGCATGTCGTGGGCCGCGAGACGCCATACCACACGGGTAGAAGACCAAGCCTACGCGCTGCTCGGTCTATTCGACGTCAACATGCCGCTGCTGTACGGCGAGCGGGAGAAGGCGTTTCTGCGCCTGCAGGAGGAGATCATCAAGCGCAGCACCGATGAGTCCATCTTCGCATGGGGATACCCCGGCCATCTCGTGCCCAACCGGCCCGGCGCGGGGCTGCTCGCAACACGGCCCGCGGACTTGAGGGCTGCGACGTAGTAGTCCCCTGTCCCACGGCACATAGTAGCTCTCTAACAATCACGCCCCCCGATGACGCGCACCACTGCTCCATAACCAACCTGAGGATCCTGTTCCACAAACCCCTGCTCGTCACCAAGTTCGGCCGCGATGTCTGCCTCGTGGGCCTGAAATGCCGCGTCCACATACCCAACAGCGATCCCCGCAGCCGCCACACACGCATCCTCGCCCTCGTCGTCCACCGGCACAAGACGCTCAACATCTACCGCCGGCTGCACGGGCCCATCGAGCTCCCTCTGTCCCGCTTCCAGCAGCTTGAAATCAGAACTCATGTACATCTCGACAACCGCCTTCCCCCCAGCCTGGACCAGGGCCGCCTACGTGAACCTCCCCGACGACGTGTTCCCGCCCCTGATGCCCCAAACAAAGTTCCACCACATCATCCGGCCCACCCGCCCATTCCCCAGCAAATACCCGGGAGACCCAGAGCATGCGGTCGCCGCGACCATCCAGCTGCGCACCATGCACCCTTCAACAATGGACGTGATCAACGCGGACCCGCACACCATTATCCTAATGGACCCCTCGAACAACCGGAACCCGCGCATCGCTCCCACCGCCGCCCCGTGGGAGCCACCTATTCTCTACCTCTGCTTCACCGGCTTCATGGGCACCTTTGTCGAGCCCGGGCCGGGGCCGGGGGAGGTCATGGGTGCGGTGCCGGGGCCGGTCGGTAAGGTGAAGGAGGAGGTGGCGCCGCAGCTGCAGGGTTCGAGGAAGAGGGACGGGTTGTCGTTTCGGGGGCTGTTGGCTTTGCATGGCGGTGGGGGGAGTAAGGGAAGCAATTAGGTGGTTGATTGTGGGAGTGGTCTGAGATCAGGAAGTAATACTTCACTCAGGCCAGTTATAATCCTACAATAAATCTCAAGCATGTCCCGGGCCGACCACATCCAAACGACGAGCACACGCGCCTCACTTAGAAGTACCTTGGTACCTGATCCATCTCAGGTCGGGCCGTACACATTAGGTGCCTACCTGAGGTAATCGACTCTTTATCTGCAAGCCAAGATTCACCAAAACACCCAACTCCGTCGACCCGTCCTCCCGCACGATCCCGTCATCCATCTCCTTAAGGAGAGCTTTGGATGTAGTCCCCGGCGCCCGAGAGGTGCAGTATGTGGCCGAAGGCCGAGTGAAGTGCGAGAAGCCGTTCCGAGGGGGGCTCGATCGACGGGTGCATGACCAGTGTCCTGGTGACGGGGAGGTGGTTTGCGAAGAGACTCGGGAAAAAGCTGTCGATCCGGTAGGAGCCGTTGTTCGGGGGGCCATCTGCTAATAATACGGGCTCGAAAACGATGTCGTGTTGGCGGAAGGCTTGATGCATGTCGAGGCTCTGGGTGAGAGCGTTGCGTGGCGGCAAGTTGGTACTATCGCTGCCTTTTGATCAGACGGATCACGCCCATGTCGAGCATATCGAGGATAGCGATTGCTGCTTTTCTCGACTCGTGCTTCTGTTCATTAGCTCTGGTTCTAGATAATTACGGCAAGTATGATTAAGAAAAAGGCATCAAACCAATAATTCATCGTCCCCCTCCGTTATCCAAGCATGGGGAAGGATATGGGCGACCTCAAGACCCCCGTATGTGTCGAGACCATCGAGTAAATTTCCGTCATCATCTCTGGCAGGAGGGCGCTGCAGCCGGTCTTTCAACAAGTTGCGGTCGAAGGTATGCGTGACGACGCAGCCATGGCGGTCGCGGTCAAGACAAGAGCCCCGTAGGGCCGACAGCTGCTCTGGTGTTCCCACCGAGTCTAGTGATATATTACGCTGCTGCCCACCCTGCATTTGGGCTTGCTGGACCGCAGCGTGGGAAACCGGGGACAGCTGCGGCGTCTTATTTGCAGCGGCTTGCAAGGGGAGGAAGAAGTGCGTGACGAGGTAGTCGGCGAAGGCAAGCAGCGGCAAGCGAAAATGATCGGCGACTACGATGTCGTCGCTGTTGCCAAGCACAGGCATCTCGAGGGCGAGAGAGTGGAAAAAGGCACCGAGAAGGCTGTTCCTGCGATTCCTGGGAGCGCGCATAGTCGAATGTCAGACGAACGAGGGCCGGGCGGTTGTACTTGTACCCGTCACGATCGGAAGTTGAAGCTGCTGGCTCCTTGGCGGCCGCCGCTTCAAAATGATGGACGAGGCGACGGAACCTTTCAATGGCCTGGGCACGCTGCTGCTCGTTTGCGAACAGGGGCGATTTGAGAAGGTCTTGGTGGCGATGCTGGGGAGCCGCCATGATGTAGGTATCAATGGAGGTCAAGATCATGCCGTTAAACGAGAGAAAGTTAACGTTACCTGGAGTGCAAACAGATACTCCGCACAGACCAGCTTGACACGAGACATACGGGTGTGGTAGGGGAAACAACTGCATGGCCACCGGGTTAGAGCGGGGTTGTTCAAAACTTACTAGTAAGAAATCAAGACAATAATCAAGACTCGCGTTTTCTTATTGGTAGGCCTGAATTGGGCGTTAAGCTCGGGGATTGGGACATATGTTTTACTCGTGGAGAAGCTGATGTGTGGGAATCAAGGCGTTTACGCATACATACCAGCAGTCATTGAACACTTTTGGAGAATGGAAACCTTCACAAATCATATGTACCTGGCAACTAGCCGCTTACACTAACGTTATCATGCTTGAAATAAGGTTTAAAGCTAAAGTTAACTAGCAAGTTGAACACTATACTATAGATTCTCGGCATTTGTACTATTAAGACTACCTGATTTCTTCTTGGATTAATGAGTGGGCTCGTAACTATCCCCCATAATCATTCCTGTGTTTGTTCATTCTTCAACATGGCCGGCGTTTTTTGTTTCAATTGCCCACCCTAATTGTCAGCTATGTCAGAGCTGCTGAATCAACATCTCAAATGGGTGGACTCATCGAACACAAACACAGACTCTAGTCTAGAATACCTCTCCCTCCTCATTGCAGGGCCACTTATGACTCCCCAACCACAACTCCTCTCTTGTATGGGTCACGCCAGCATCCACAACCACATTATGAAGCCCTCACTTGAGCCATATCCACAACCACACCCGCGAGCTCCGCTTGGCTCGATTGCGAGTCCCCTCCCTTCTGCTCCTTTGCGGAGCCTCTTCAACATCAACAAGCGACAACTAGCGAGCTTAGCTCAGCTGGGAGAGCGTCAGACTGAAGTCCAACTTCATCATCTATCTGAAGGTCATGTGTTCGATCCACATAGGTCGCAATATCTTTTGTTTTGCGTGTTTGGATGGCAATTTCCTTTGCTTTTCCATTCTTTTCAAGTGTACATACAGATGATAAAATTCAACAGCTTGCCGTTTGGGAGGGATGTTCTTGTCGGGGTTGAACAATGTCGAGATCAATGGCGTGTTTGTTATTTTGTTATGCTTGCTAATTACCACCAGTGCAGCGCCCCGGCGAGAAGCATGGCCGCAAGCAGGTTGGACACCCGCGCTTCTGGCCTCGGCGCAGCAGGAGCAGTTACGACTGCTCGAGTTGAAGTTCTGTGTGTTGTTGTAGAGTTTGCGCTTCCGATAACCGACGTGGTACTTGTTATGCTCAACGCCGTCGTTGCGTGTCCACCAGATGTTGTGGACCCGCTGCTGGTCGTGCTAGTTGCAGTTTGTGTTGAAGTTGGCCGGCTGCTGGAGCTTGATCTGACTGTCGTCGAACTTGTGACTGTAACGGCCATGGAATGTGAGTGGGTTGAAGACGTGGGTAACGAGGTCGTGTCTGATACAACTGTCGAGACTTGCAGCCCCGAAGCGCACTCTGACAGATTCAGTTGCTGTCGTCACGCATATCAGCCGGTTTCCCGCTGTGAGCCGGTAGGGTGAAGCTTAAAAGAACACATACATCATCGCAGCAATATGTCGTCCCCCCAGTCGGGTCTTTTACACAATAGAACCCAGCATCACATGCCCCTGTTCACAGTATCAGTCGTCAGTCATTCAGAAACCCTAACCCCTATCCCCACCACTGGAGGGAGAAACATACGCCCCTGTCCATCGGGACAACAACTCTGGCCCGCCCCGGGATCGTAGCAGAACAAGACAGCGCCGGTGTCACCGCCGCACGTCTCAAAACCCTCGCCGCAGGCCTCGGCACACGTCTCCCCGGTGCCGCAGGAGCCAAAGGCAGGGCCGTACCCGCCGCCGTCTTGGCGGCTGTAGAGAACGGCTGTCGAGTTGCTGTCATTCGGGTGCGCCAAGGGACTGTAGGACGGTCCTGTTGCTGCGCGGGCCTGGGTAACGAGCTGGAGCAGCACTGCGGTGCGTCCGAGTTCAAGTCCGAATCCGAGTCTCCAGCGCATGCTGACAAGTCCGTTGGATTCCGCTTGCCAGTTCTGTTTTTCCTCGACGGGAACGTGGAGTGTGGATTCAGTTTAGACGTGCTGCCAACATCAACCTATAGCACGTGCAATACTCTAAGCCGGGTCGTGCAATGGACCGTCGGCCGTGCCTCAACGCAGATCAGCCCTCCGCCCGGTTCGATGCATACGGTACCTAGGGAATGGAAGCTGCCTATGAACAAGCAGGTTAGCACCGCTCGTGCAACTATTCTTCTCAATCCAGCATAGACCGCACATGTAGGACGGCTCTGCACGTGCCTCGAAATGGACAGCTAGTATCGATAGCGTCGATAGCTTTGCCAGCAGTCAGCGTGCTGAGGTGAAGTGGCCGGTTTGAGACACCGGAAAACGTTCAATGAACAGAAAACAGAAACATCTCTTCGGGGTGGCGGCCCAAAAGAGAAAACACGCAGCACGTGCGGGACATGATGGGGACTTTTTGCTTTTTGGGGTGGTGGTGGTGGTGGTGGCGCCCAATGGGCTGGCTGCACGGAGAATGCAGAGCTCGGTCGTCGGGATAAATCTTCAGTTGTTCGTCATGTCCGCCCTAGGGCTCCCCATCTTGGCTCCGAAAGCGCTCCAACCCGCCCCCAATGGCCGTCGTGTCGTGTCGTGTCGTGTCGTCCCGGTCCTGCAGCAGCAAAGCTGTCACATTTCAGTTTTCCCTGCATCCATGCTCTAATCAAGGCACGATAAGGCAGCTGGTAGTTTTCTTTCGGCGGCCCCTGGATGGACGAACCACACATGATGTACCTACATGCCCGACCCAAGATGTGATTGACGCATGCGGCATGATTCCAGGTCACCGATATTGCCTACCTGCCATCCCACGTTTCTCTGATGTCAATGCCTGTGGACCAAACCCAACGGCCGCCCGTGCTGCGTTTTTTTTTGTCTGTCTGTCTGTCTGTCTGTCTGTCTGTCTGCTCGGCGGTCAGGTCAGGTCAGGTCAGGCCCCAACTGGTTCGGTGCAGTGGTGGCTGATGCCAAGCCGTGCGTCCGTTCGATAGCGGCACGGAAAGCGTCCGCAGCGGCCGGTCCGAGCCAGCATTGGTTGGACCGGGACGGACACGGCTTGTCTTTTTTTTGGTTTCTTTTTGGAGGGGGGCAGAAGCCCCAATTCGTTGCTCTGTTCTTTTTTTGACTGCATGGCAGGCGGGAACATTGCAGTTGGAGGGGGTGCTCATGGTGGCATCCTCTGGTGGGGGTGGGCGGGCATGGATTCCTTCTCGTCCCATCCCATCCCATCCGGGCATGCATGCATGCATGTCCCTACTGCGTCTGGTGCCTGCAATGTGCCTGACCGACGTCTGTTGGTAGGCAGGTGGGTGCATGCCCAGGCCCTTCCCATCCAGCCGTCACCGCTCGACAATCACCACCACCACCGCCGCCGCCAACCCTCTCTCCGTGCCAGTGCGTGAAAGTCTTCCCCGGCAGGGCAGAGACAGGGCAGACAGGGCAGGCAGGCCAAGCAGGGCCCTTTTTCACTCGTTTTTCTTTTCTTCACGCATCCACTGGACACAGACACAGACAAACAGCGATGGGCAACGCCCCCTCGTCGTTGGCATCGTCTCCGGGAGCGCAGTTTGTCAGCGACGCCGCCCGGCCCGTGTTCCAATCGTTCCCGCCGTGCCACCTCTACGGCGACGCCTCCACCCTCTACAGCGCCGGCACGCGGGCGGGGTACTACCTGCACTACCTCGCCGCCGTCCTATCAATCATATTCCTCGGCGGCGGTCGAGACCTGAGCGGCGCCGGGTGGTACTTCTCGTTCGTGGCGCTTGCGGGTGCGAGTTTAATTGGGCTGGCCATCGACGCCGGCAACGGGGAGGCGGTTGTGGTGCTGGATTGGGCGATTGTGTTTGGGCTGGTGTTTTGGTCCGTGGTGGTGTTTGCCCGGTCGGTCTTTTGCCCCCCGCCGTCGACGCGGCGAGGGCAGGGCCGGGATGCGAGGCAGATGCAGGCGGATCTGGCGAGGGAGAGGGGGGGCATGGTCGGTGAGCGGGAGGCTGAGTGGCATTGGCGGTATGTGGCGGTGTTGAAGGATCTTCATGTTGGGAACGGGGAGCTGGAGTCGGCGGTGGAGGACAGCGAGGAACAAGAGAGGGATGGGGATGCCGCGCTGGAGCGGGCCTTGTGGCAGTACGTCGATGCGTTTGCCGCTGCCCGGGGTGATCCCTCGGCAATAGAAGCGGCCGGGTTTATCCTCGCTCTCTACCAGGGCGGCGACCGCGACCACATTCACGAAACCGCCGTCCGCATGGCCATCGACAATAAGCAGCTTGAGCTCTTCCGGGACGCCCACGCCGAGGCGCTTCGTCAAGCAAACATCCCCTTTGACCAGGCACAAGCGACGACGCAAGCTCTCGCGCGCTTTGCAGTCCAGGATCTAAGTCCAAAGGGACAGGCTCGCTCTTCGGGCTCACCGTGGCAGGTGATGGGCAATTTCCAAGCGTCGGCGGGGGCCTCAGGGGTAATCGGCTGCGGCCTTGGCTTCATCCTCTACGCCGGATACGCGGCCTTCACCGTCTGGCTCCTTTTTCGCGGCGTCGACCACGGAAAAAAGAGCGGGTGCGATGTCCGGATAATTCTCATCTTTGTCCCCGTCAGCATCTACAGCCAAGGCGTCGTCACTGCGCTCCGTGTGCTTGCAAGCATATGGCTTGCCCTAGTGGGTGTGCCGGTATTCATCGTTGGGTGGGTGATGCTCGCTTATGGAGCCAGGAACTGGTGGAGCGAGACGAACCACCACGGACGGCGGAATCCAGACGACGGCCCGGCTGGAAAGAGGATATTGGAGTTCAAGGCGATGCCGTATGACTCGGAAAAGGCCAAGGGCAAGGCCGCGGACCCCAGCGTGACATCCCTGCCCCGGCCCGCCTATGTCGCCAACCCGACCTGGGCCTCGCGTGCGAGTGACTTGTTCTACGACGCTGCGGAGTTTCCGCAGCCGACCGGCTCGGCCGTGCCTGAGCCCAGAAGGGCGGGATACTTTGATCCATCCGTTGAAAAAGGCCCGGGCGAGAGCTCGGGGCTCGGGATACGCGGAGGCCAAGCAGTCAGAGCTGGCCTGGCGGGGAGCGTGTGGGCGACGGTGATGCCAAACTTGGACTACCTGTTCTTCCTTGCCATCGGCCACACCATTGCTGTCGTCGAGGTCACCATCCGGATCAACAAGCTGGACATGCGGCAGCGTTCCATGACGTCGATGGGCGAGCTGCTCGCCTTCCTTCTGGGAGCTTTTGTCCTTCTGCGCGTCCTGGCGAGGTGTCTCTTGGCTGGTGCGAGGCGCCTCCGTCGACAGCAGTCGGCCCGGTGGCACGAGGAGCGGTGGAGCATCCTGTCTATCCCGCCCAGCCGGTGGCAGGAGCGGTACGGGGCGCTCGGGAGGGTACCGACGCAGACGAGGGAGAGCTTTCGCAGGATGTACCGGCAGTCTGAGGCCAAGAGCGTGAGTAGCATGGGCCGGTTTACCGAGATGATTGACGACGATGGTGGGTAGGGTGGTTAATGTATGGATACTGACGAGATGCGTCTTGTCTTTTTCTTTACCGGTATTCTAGAGTAGATAATATCTGGGCCGGGGTAGATTTAGTTTTGAGTTGTTACTATTGCCTTCAAATGGCCTCACGTTCTACTCTTGGCTGATCCGGGCAGACCGGCGGGTACTAGCGGCATCGTTGGCGGAGTTCCACCGCCGGGGTTCAGGGATGAGGGGGTTGAGGTTCGAGGAATGAACACAGGTAGACGAGAGGGGAGGAGGTTGAGGACACAGGCGCCTTCTCTATTGTTTCAAGCTTTGTCAATGATACCAGAGCGCAGCTGGCAAGTCATAATTAGTAATTACCTGGTATCCGTAATCAACCCCAGACTGGACCTTGAGCAAATATTCAGGCAGTGTCTATCAGCTCATTAAATCCCACTAGTAGCGATATTTAACTTTACCTTGACACTAAGTTACCTAGTAATTTACAGTGTTTGCATGTTCCTATTGATAAAAGCTAATGTCATTTAGACATCATACCAAAATTCACATTGATATTTCCCAGGCTTTTCCCGCCGTTTGCCGAGCCTCTCGACCCTGCTTCATCCCTCTCTTTCTCCATTCCTTCGAGCGGGCGTTTTAGTGCCCCCAGGCTCCGTCCTCTCACGTCTCGGCGTTCAGTCGGCAAGTACTAGGGAAACAGAGGTGATCGTCCCGGCCACGAGTGGCTGGACACGGGGCACGGCCAAAGCACAAGAGCCGGCCTATTCGATTAGGTGAGTCTTATTTTTTTCCTTCTCCGTTGCGGTGCCTCCGCAGCTCGTCATCTCCGTGCGCTTCTAATTATCCATCTCCACCTCCTCGTATCTTTCCCGCGAACGCCCGCACCTCTCGCCTCATGCTACTTACCGAACGAGATGCTGTGCCCGTCATGAGGTGAGCTTCAATTCTGATATGTCATTTACATCGAAATCTAAATAGCTACCTAGGTACAGTGCGACAGTTTACACACTGGCATTCTATGCCTCGTCTTCAGACTGCGCCAACGGGCGGTGGACACCACGTGGGTTACTAATATCCCTCGACAGGTACTCCATCTCCAAGTTAAGCCTAAGTCGCCCCGTCGGAAGCGCCCAGCTCTTCGCCATGCGCGTGCCACCGAGTGATGCGGCGCGACGGTGTACCATTACGCAGCAGAGTGCAAACATGGCCAGCTGAGTCAAGCTGTTTAATCCAGTCAGTCAGGTCTGGCTCGCCCATCAAGGACCGCAGTGGGAACGAACTTACCCCAGGACTAAAGCATAGACGAGATACACCCACAAGAGGACATGGAACCTCCCAGACCAGATAGCGCATTGGTTAACTAACAGTCGATTAATAACCGCCATCGGGTCCGGCACCTTATTGCCTCCCGACCATGTCGGCCCTGACCATGCTTGCCAGCAAATCGTCTGGTATCGGCTCCCCAGGGCAATCATGTTGATGAAGGCAACGATCGTGGCGAAAAAGCCCAGGCTGCCGTGGAGGACCAAGCCGAGGCCTGGGGAAAGCAGGCCCCCGGACCGTCGGAGCCAAACGAGGTTGCCGCCCGCCCATGCGGCTGTGATCAGCCCCTGTTTTGTCATCGACGAGAATTAGTGATTAGAAAACGCGGTTGGTGGGCTGCGGTTTGGGGACTGGAAACGCGGTAATAGCTTGGTGGATTGAAGTCGGACTCAACGAGTTGGGCAATCAATCCCCTTTCCCAACGTAACGAAAAACGTACCAGAAAGACCATAAAGATATAATGGCCTGTAGCCTCCCACGGTATGTTGTATCTCTGAGGCCGGGAGAATCCCAGGACGCAGACGACAACGAGCCCCAGCTGCGCAAAGACGACGCCGCCCGCCACGCTGATCCACTGGCTCCGGACTAGAATTCCCTGAGGAGGCTCCCAGGACTTGGCCGTAGTCCTGGGCTGCTCCTCATACATTGTGCATGTCGACGGCCTGCCCGAGAGTTTGTCGGAGTCCGAGTGATCTTGCTCCTCTGGGAGCAGTGGCGCGTTGTTGACGTCCGTCGGGCTTTTGGATGACTCGCTTTCTTCCATTGTCGAGTCCGTTCGGTAAATGTGCTGTGGTTTTCTTCTGCGACAAGATCGAAATCGTTTTGTCTCTCTGCGGGCTTCAGTGATCAGGTATGCATCGGTATGTAAGGGAACAGAAGATGCTGCCGTGCTCGTGCTTACGGGTGACAGGTAAATCCAGGCAGGCAAGGCAGATTCCAAGCACCAGAAGCAGGCGGGGAAATCGTCAGTCAGGTTGCCAAGGCTGTGCCAAGTCGCAAAGGTAGCCCCAAAGAGAGAAAAGGTGACCCAGCTCGTACTCGGTCCTTGAAGGAATTCTCACGTGTGGTCGCGGGCTCGCGCGAGCGTCATCAACGCAAACATTGAATCCTTCCTGCCCCCTCCTCTCCAAGCCGCTCGCCTGTGTTGTCTTTTTGTCACCGAGCTATACCACTCAGCCACACAACCGCCCACAAGTTAGCACTGATTACCTGCAGTTCACACGGCCAATATCGATTAGGAATTGTAAATAAATATACCTACGTAAAGTACCAATCCTATGAATTCAGATCGTTCCCTCTGATCCTTCTCAGAACCCTACCTACCACTACCTTCAATCCATGTCCCTAGCTTCGTGAAGATGTGGAAACCCGCTCCAAATTATACTTCCAGGACCTCGCCATGACTTCAATGAGATGCCGACAAGGCGGCAGCGCGCGATAGCCCCATACATCCTGAGTGATAGCAGAAGCAGAAAGTGGTCAAGTTCGGTTTACGAGCAAACAGCTTGCGTGTCTCGTACGCGTTGTCGTCCTCCAGCTCGGACCCGCTGCCGCGATGGGGTCTGCGAAGGCGTTGGTTCTTCAAAAGGTCGGGTTCGTCACGCGGTCGTGCATCGTCATCCCCCGGAGTCCGAGACTCGGTATCGCCAGCCACGGTTCTGACGTCGATCTCGACCTCGGGAACCTGCGGAGGAGAATAGCGCCAAAACGATGATGTTACGACACGATCATCATCACAAGAAGAAGTGCTGTCACTAGTACCTGTGGAGGAACCACTTTCTTTCGGCCCCTCTTCTCCTCCCTCTGCCTCTCCCGCTGTCTCTTCGACTTCTTCGTCTGAACTTCCAGTCTCGTCACCCACCCCGTATCGACCATGATCCGAGCCGTCTGAGCCCCTAGATGGGTAGGCAAAATGCTTGCCAGTTTCCGAATAGGATGACCTAGGCCTGCTATCTGAGCCTATGCGCTGCGAATTATCGTCCGCGTCCTTGTCGGCGCCTCTTCGAGACCTCCAAGACCCGGAGTCCAACAGTTCCACAATTTCAGGCCCGTCAACTGCCAGATCCCCAGAAGCGTCATTGGGTTCGCACACATCTTCATTGTCAACATCAACTGGGATCCGAATGTTCCCGAGGAGTCTCAACCTCTTCTCGCGAATGTAGCGCATGCGGGCCCGTTCAGGAGGCTCATCCTCTCCGCACGGGTCGTCAAGATCAGACTCGATCGGGGTGTGAGATCCGCCATGGCGTCTCAGCCTGCGCATGCGAATGTAGCGCCCAGATTTTCCTCTCCCGCAGAAGGCAAGGCTGGAGGCTGAGCCGGCATAAAAGTCCTTGCCGATAATCGACCAGCGATAGAACTCCAACCGCTCGTTCAGGCGGCTCTTCATCCCGAACCGCATCAAGAATGCAGCCATTCGGATCTCTCCAAGGTACAAGGCCACAGCCAGCACAAAGGTAGGTGCATCGTCCAACAGTTTGGAGTGGCCCAGCTTGCAGCCGGCGTTGCGATGGCTCGAGTTGAAATAATCCACGAGCCACCTCATAACCTCGAGGCGGTACTCCTCACTGGTCCATTCCCTCGTCGCGTGTATCAACGCAATAACGGAGACCCCATTTGGCGAGACCGACGCCAGGACCCCCTTTGGCGAGACCGCGACAGATTCGAGACAGGCCCCTTGGTCCAGCAGGAGCCCAGCCAGCGAAATCGTTCTGTGGGCATCCATCTCCATGGAATAGGACCCCAGCAAGTCAAGAAGAGGCGTGACTTCTCAGTCGTTCAGCGCGTCAATTTCAAGAGCATCAGCGCCCTGATCCACGCAGCCCCGTAGGGTGTGGATAACACGGCCCACGTGTGCTGCGTCTAACCAGAGGAAGGTGACCAGGAGCTTGTGCAAGACCGTTTGGCCCCCGCGAAGTGCGTTGAGGCTCTTGGGAGCTTTGGACACGATGTATCGCAAGACGTCGTCATAGGCAGCTGGGAATTGCGGTGTTTGCGCCTCGGTGGCAGCCCAGAGGTCAAGGATTGACGCCGAAATTTGCTTTCCGAATACACCATCCCTCCACATATAGACACTATCGCGGACGTCAATTTCAGCCCCAGCGTCCAACAAGGCTATGATGGCGTGTCCTGTGGCCCATCCACGGCGTGCCGACGACAGGTTCTTGTCGATAAGGACGCATGTGTGGAGTGGCGTTTGCCCAGCATCGTTGTGGGCTTCAACGTCGAGCCCGCTCGAGATCAGGAGGTGCACGACTTGCTTGCAAGCTTCGACAATATCTTCCCAGGAGGTGAAGGAAGAAGCTGCATTGTGGTTGAGTTCGGGATTTCCAATGAGATGGAGCAGCGTGTTACCCTCCGGGTCCACGATCTTGGTATCTTGGCCGATCAACAGGGTGCGGACCGACGGGACATACAGATTGGCCACTGCATGGCTGAGCGGTGTTGAGATCAGGGACGGTTTTCCCCACTTCTCGAGCAAGAACTGCCGGGTATGACCCGGATGGAATCCCAGGAGGCCGGGTCCTGGTGATTTTCGCGGATTGCTAGACTTGAATGCCAGGAAAGTGAATGGCAAGGCAAAGGCCTTGAAGTGGGCGCTCTTAACCAAAGACAAGATCGAGGCCGTAGTCGTCGAGTATTTACAGCTCTTGGACGGCGAAGTTCTGACACGGCATGACGCTGATTCTTCTTGTGGATGGAAGGGTCGGCAGTCTGATGCAACTCGATCTGGCCTTAACCGTTTTCAACATCCGTAGCTCTGGGTGCTGGGTGGGTTCATAAGATCATTCGGCCTCGAGAGATCATGTTCTTTCGCAACGCCGCAGAACAAATGCCCCCGCCGCCAGCCCACCGGGGGTTCAGACCAAGGCGCAGTCTTGCTCCGGGGGTCCCGTACCTGGTCGGCTGGACACGGCATGCCCACAGACGAAGAAATACAAGGACGCATCCGCGCACCGCTACTATGAAGCACTAGTCGGCGTGTATGGCGAGATTACGCCCGATCCCGCATTGCTGGCGGCTGCCAAGGTGGACCTGGAGACGGAGCTGTACCGACACCCGGAACGCGCTGGGATCCCGACCGCTGGCTTCAGAAACAAGCACGACATCTATACCATCGGAGTGGTCCTGTTCGAGATTGGCCTCCGAAAGGCGCTGGCTCGGATCTTCCCAAGTCCCCAAACTCTTCGATCCGGTGAGCCCCGCCTAACATGACTCGTCATTTGGTGCTTGGAATGACCGGGGAGGGGAGCCCGCCTGCCAAATGGGCGCACGATACAGCGAGATTGTGCAGAGATGCCTCGAGACAGACATGGAGAACGAGGGTGATGAGGAGAGTGGGGAGAATACTGACGTTGGCAGCATCACCCAGTTCCGGTGGTTTGTGATTCCCGTGTTAACGAGCTGTGACCAGAAGAATTGGGACGCACTCCCACTGCTAGAATATGACAGAGCGCTGGCCCGGCCGCTGCAGGCACTGAATTTTCCTCGTGAGGATTGGCGTTATTTTCAGGCGAGCGATGGGAGCCAGGGGCAACGCGGCACCAGGATCAATGTGGCTGTCGACGATGAGGCGTGGTGCGTATTATTTGCTTTCTTTCGTTTGCCTGCCCTCGGTTCAGGTAATGCAGGTCTGGCAATGAAGTACAAGGTTCTCGTGGGAGGGGTGTGCACCCTTCGTTCTCAGATGGGCGACCGAGGAGGGGCAGTGTCGCGTAGTGGGGGGCCAAAATCCACGATGCACGGCGACTGGCGAGGCGGCTGTAAGGAAGACGAGTGCAGAGTCATTTCTCTGATCTGAACAAACTTGGCAGGTCGTGGTGGATGATGGGTAATATCCGTCGAACTCGGTGCGAAATCTGTGCGAAATTTGGCGACGAGTTTAGGCTATCGTGAGTCGGGTGAAAGACTTGGTTGGTTGAAGTGAATTGCAAATTGATCGTCGAGGTCGACGGATCGTCGCACCTGCCTTCCCAACAGCAATGGATTCGATATAACGATTGGACACCTTCGTGCCTGCCAAGCCGGAGCGCCGACCAGGTCAAAAAGCCAATTGCTGTGCCTGGTTGAGCTGGTTCGTTCAATTGGTAGGCGCTAAGCTCAAGGAGGGAAAGTTCGGAAACAGACGGTGTCGCAGATTCACGCTTGACCCCGGAAATTGGCTCGTGCTCGCTGCGGGCTATCCCGCTCTGGGTCTAATTCTAGGTCCCCTCAAGCTCCCTTCTCGGGCGCCGTTCTCTGTTCCTGCATTTGCTGCAGGGGGCCTCGGGCCTCTGGCTGACCCCTTTTTCTCGACTCTCAATCTCCGCCGTCCCATTTGACTCTCTGCCCTTGGCCAATAACCCGTACATCGTGAAGACTCTCTTCCGTCGTCACACTCGTGAATCGCCGCCCCCTCGAAACGGTTGAGCCCAACCGCCGCACGCACTGCACGCAAACCTCGGGCTCTCGAGCTAACTACACTCTCTTTACGGATACACTGCCATCCTGTCATTCCTTCAGATCCATCCATCCTCATCCATCGCAAGGGTCTCTTATCTTGGCAGTTCTCCCGTCCATCTTATCTGCACGACAGCCAACAAGGCGCCTGCACACGCTCCCTCTCCCTCTCTCTCTTTGCCACCCAGTGCATTGCTTTTCTTTGTAGCATTTCGCGCGGTTTTGTGCTGCGTCATCTGATCTTGGCGTGGATTTTTGTTCCTTTTTGCTCGCTCGCGTCAATTGATCTTGACTTCCTGCCCTTCCACCGACACAATAGCCATCTCGCAGGCACCGAGATCTCCACCGACCGTCCGACACGAATAGATTCGATATGCCGCTCTGAAGCCCATCCGAACCACCAACAATCCCCCTCGCGCATCTGCTCGAGAGTCGACCACTCATTTTATACCACCGTTTGCGACTGACTGGATCACCGCACCCGAATTCCCTTCTTTTCAGACCAGTTTCGGACATCACACATTGCACCATCGCCGATACAACATGTTGCCACGATCCTTCCTCACCTCGGCCATTGCGCTGTTGGCCTCGTCAGACCTCATCCAGCATGTGGCCGCCCAGGTCACCACCGACTGCCAGCCCTTGAACGTCACCAACTGCCCGGCCGATCCAGCTTTCGGCATGGACCACACCTTCAACTTCAATTCGACCCCGACTTCCGCCACCTGGGAGACGACTGTCGGCAGCGTCAACTACGATGCAACAAACGGGGCCTCCTTCACCATCAACAAGCAAGGCGATTCGCCCACCATCCGATCCAAGTTTTACTTCTTTGGCGGCCGCACCGAGATTCACATGAAGGCCGCTGCCGGCCAGGGCATCATCAGCTCCGTCATGTTCCTGAGTGACGACCTCGACGAGATCGACTGGGAGTTTATGGGAACTAAGGGGGACATCGCCGCCACCAACTACTTCGGCAAGGGACAGCCCGACTTCAAGAACGGCAAGGAGCACACCGTCGCCGGCGGCGTACAAAATGACTACCACAATTACACGACACTGTGGACCAAGGACAGCCTGCTCTTCTTCATCGACGGCCAGCTTGTGCGCACGCTCCTGCCCCAGGACGCCGTCAGAAATGGCACGAGCTTCTATCCCCAGACGCCCATGCGTCTCTCCATCGGCATCTGGGCCGGTGGTGACCCCAGACTCGCAGCGGGCACACGCGAATGGGCTGGCGGCGACACCGACTACTCCAAGGGACCATTCACCATGCACGTCAAGAGCGCCCAGATTGCCGACTTCAGCAGCGGAAAGGAGTACACCTATGGCGACAAGTCGGGCTCGTGGGAGAGCATCAGGATCGTGGCGTAAGTCTCTTACTCTCATCCAACTCCCCTCTTTCCCCCCCAAAAGAACAGCAACTAATCCTCTCTCACACAGTGGCAACTCAACCATCAAGGACGAAATGAACGCCCAGCCAGCACCGTCCGTCGCCGACAAGTGGAACGCCCTCAGCCCCACGGCCAAGATCGCCATCTACGCATCCGCCTCGGGCTTTGCCGCGATCCTTTTCTTCTGGGCGCTCTTCTACTGCATCCGCCAACGCCGCCGCGGCGCCCGCGAGGCCAAGGTCGCCGAAGCCCGGGCCAACGAGGAGCGCATGGAGCTCGAGCGCTTCCGCAAGGCCGGCGTCGACCCGGACAGCTTCGTCGACGCGGCATCCGAGTACAACGCCAAGGAGATGGCCCGCGAGGGCCTCAGCGGCAAGGACGGCTACAGCATCACGCAGGCCGGCAACACATCGCCCGTGAACGAGAAGTGGGAAACCGCCGCCGCCCTTGGCGCCGGCGGCGCCGCGGCCGCGAACATGCGAAGCCCCATGCCGCTCCTCCGCGACGGCGCGCAATCCCCGCGCATCAACAGCCCCGCCGCCGCCAACGCCCCTTACTCCGACCGCGCGATGAACAGCACCTCCCCCGCGCCAAGCTCAGTCTACAACCCGCACGACGGCGCCCGCTCGCCGCCGCCGCCCAAGCTGACCAACATCCGCGCCCCGGCCCCCGGCATGGGCGGACCCGCGTCGCAGTTCAGCCAGCAGCAGCCGCCGCCCGCCCGCAGCTTCTCGAGCCCGAGCGCGCAGATGCGCACCGCCTCGCCCGGGCTGCCCCAGCAGGCAGCCTACGGAAGAGTGGGAAACACGGCCCAGGTCGCGCAGCCCCAGCCGCAGAGGAGTTTCACGACGGGCGGCTACCAGCAGCCCAGCCATCAAACCACCGCGTACGGCAGCCCGCCGAGCGGTCAGATCCAGGGCGGGTACGGCCAGGGCGGTGGCTACAGCAATGGAGCCAGCGAGGGGTATTGGGGCAATGGAGGGTATCGCTGAGCGTCATCATGGCCTGAAGATGACAGCCGGTCTTGATTCACGCGTGAATTCACGTGCTGCCATGTGAAGAGGCTGTATTTCGTTTGTGTTCGGTTTCTCTTCGTCTGATGGGTGAGTTGAGCGGGTGTTTTTCTTTTTGGCGAGCAAGCTTTCTTTTGGCTTTTTTATCTTCTCGATCTACCGTTGCCTTTCTCTCGTCGGCAGACAAGCGAGGGGTTCCATCTCATGAAATTCTCTTCGTGGATGTAGATGGTGAATGTAGATGTACGTTCCGATTTTGGAGGATATGGCTGTGGTTACTGCCTGGCTGCCTCGTTTTGATATAGCTGGGACTCTGGCTCCAGTGGGCAACACACATGCATGCGTGCGTGCATGGTACGCCTGCGCTCGAGGGCCGGTTGGTGGGATGACGATAATGTTATACAGATACCCCTGGATGTCTGCTAGGCCTCATACTTTTCGCCTGTGAATGCGATGTCTGGTTAGGATTCATGTTTCTGTGTATCGGCCAGGGCCGCGTCGTACTGCACAACGCCGTCGTCAATCACCACGCATGGACATGTATTACTTTGCCGTGCAAGTGCATGTTGCACAAGTGACATGCACCTTATAGAATGAGAGTCAACAGAGTGAGGTGGAGGGGGAGGGGAGGAGTAGCGAAAGGCACAAACAGGAGAGAGTCATGTGCATATGGGGTGGGTCTCCCCACAGCCAGACAGACGTCAAGTCCCATCACACATCCATCACAAGAAACAAGGAGCCGTCAACACATCACAACAACTGGGAAGGTGGCCGAGCGGTCTAAGGCGCCACGTTAAGGAGATATCCTTGATAATTCATTCCTCCTCCCACGGAGGAAACATGATCCGTGGTCTCGTAAGAGGCGTGGGTTCAAATCCCACCCTTCTCATCAAGATGTGTGTTTATTTTTTGCCGGCTGTGGGTGCAGCGACTCCATAAACGTGTGGATCTTTGTGGAGTATCACTTGCAAAAACCCTCCTCTTCTCCTTCTTTGCTTTTTGTCGTTGATGAGGCTTTTTGTGGCAGGTGGAGATGTGTGGTGGGTCTGGGGGGGGGGGGGGTTCGTGGGCTTTGGGTGTTGTTGATTTGGCACGGACTGTGAAAGGCGGTGGTGGTCGATATCGTGAAAGGAGTGTGCGGCATCATGGAAGAGGGTAATGAGACAAAGGGGTCAATATTTTACTATATTATTTGCCCTGCATGTGCTATGGGCATGGTCCAATGCTGTGTGAAGGGCAATGAGTCAATGCAAAGCACTCGCTGTCTAGAATGGTGCAGGCTTCTGCATTATTTTGCTTCGTTTGTAACCATGAACCCCGGCCGAATGACACAAAAGAACGAATAATTCGTGCAGTAAATAAGTTAGGTAGATAAGTGATATGGCAGCGTGGCTCCGTGCACGCCGTTCTCGATGGTTGAGCCCTGAGCTCAGGGGCTGAGCGAAAAAAGGGGTGAAGAAAAGGGGTGAAAAACGCAGAGGGAAGGTGCAATCGGACTCCCTACTTGTTCTGCAACTCCGGACGTCCATTTAACAACCGTCAACCAATTGAATCGGCTTGTCCAACAAGCCCGGCTAGCTCAATCGGTAGAGCGTGAGACTCTTAATCTCAAGGCTGTGGGTTCGACCCCCACGTCGGGCTCAATTCCCGGCGTCAGATATCTGATTCCTTTCTTTTTTGCTCTTCTTTCTCTCCCTTTTCTTGCGGTCCACCATTCCTTATTCCCGCAGAGCTTCCGATTTCTTTTTCTCTTGTCTTCAACCCTTCCCGTGCTCGACCCACAGCGCCACTCGTCCCCGTCCAAGTGAATCATGTGCATCATCTTAACCCGGATGGACACGTCGGTTTCGTTTGCTTTTGCCAACGTGTTGAACCTTTCACTGCAGCTAAGAATAGATATGATCGTTTCAACGACTGTGCATTTTTGCAAGTTGTTGAAATTTACGAGTCTTGACTTATCTCCCCGATAACCACCACTCCTCAGCATCTTGAAAGACTTCCAGGCGGGGGCCGGTACAACGGGCGTTCATCCCATCATACAATTCCTGTACCGAGGAGACTTGCAACGACCATGCCCCTCAGATATCGGGTTGCCGCATGCGCGGCAAAGACTAGATGAAAATGAGCGTGATGCGCCATGGGCCAACATGGCGGTGTGAATGAATTCTTGCTCGGACTCAAGCCAAAACCCAGGGGAATAATCTTCTCACTATTCCGCATGAACAGCCCTGATCCTTTGACGCATGCTCTATAGGGTAAGTGATCCAAACAAGCATCTTGGACAGTCATCCCCGCTTCCCACAAACACTCTGGTACACTCTTTGCATCAGGCTCAACGAGCTTGTCAACGCGAGTGTTTGCCCGGGCCGAGGCTGTAACACAAGTTCCCCTGCGCTCAGCTGACCCTCCCAAGTATCATCCGAACAGCATCAATGAAGTTGTTACGTTTGCGAGCGTGCTTTTGTCATGCCCGCTTCCCAGAGTGACTGCCTCTGATAGTACAAATTGCGGCGGCTTTTTCACAAATCTCGCTCTCTTCACGACAGACTTCTCCCACAATTCCACCCGCTGTAACAGCTCTTCCACGTCGAGGTTTGTTGCCCCCCTCCCGGCACGGTAAAAGGAATCGAAACTAGACAGAGCCCCAACCAACGAGCGAGACAATGTATCCTTCCTCTCCTCCTCATTCAGAGCACGAGTCCGACACCGTCTTCGGAAGCGACAACGAGGTCGAGAGCGAGCCCACCCCGCCTCCAAACACGCCCACACGCCACCGCAGCTCCGAGATCATCATGTACCTCCCCAACCCCCCTACACCTACCCTCAAAGCGACAACCGCAGGCGTAGGCAACCACCTCGGTCGCCAGCCCGTGACACCCAGGACCGCAACAGCCCTCGACCGAGCAGTGAGCAGATACCAAAAAGCCGCGGCAGCCGAGCAGGCCTTCCAGCAGACGGCTGCGGCGATCGAAGCCACGCTCTCACTGAAGCGGCAGCTAGGCATCGCTCCGTCCCACGACCATCACCCCCCCGACGGACACCACCACCAACACCCCTCCTTCCTCCCTCAAGACCACTACCTCCCTCACCATCCCCACCTCCACAACTACACGTACCCAGCCCAGACCGGCTACCACCGCCCCCGCCCCCAACAACCCCTGGCCAGAAAGTCCATGATCCAGGACCAAATCGACGCAGTCTACGCCCGCATCGGCGCGACACAGATCCAGCGCAACCAAGCCGAGGACCGCCGCCGGTACTACGCCACCGAGGCGCAGAGGCTGCACGACGAGCTGACCGACCACATGGAGACGCTGGCACGGCTCAAGGCGCAGAAGAAGGCGGTCGTCAAGGTCGGACCCGGTGATCTTGGTCGATGGCTTGGACAGGGGCAACGACACGGACAGGGACCGGCGGGCTGGAATGCGAAGGGGCCCGGGAAGAAGGGGAGGCAGGTTGGTAAGGCTGGAGATAATAGGAACAATCACACTGGCGAGCGGCGGCAGGTTGGATCTGTTGATGGGTTTGGCGGGGACGACGCCCGGTTGCCTGATGCTGTGCTGGAGGCGTGGAGGGAGAAGATACAGCAGGGGAGGAAGGCGGCAGCGGGTTTGTAGGGGCTGCTGGGGGATCTGGGATCTGACGTATGACTGGTGGAGTTTTGGGGAATTGCCTCGGGGTGTTTTGTGGTTGTGGATGTGGATGTTAGTATGTGCATCTTCAGCGAGAGATAATGGGAATGGTTCATTACTTAGCTCCAGCTAATGACATGTCTGTGTGGTGTGAAGCACTTCAGTTGCTTGGCTGCTGATCGGTCGCTAATACTCGCTGTCGCGTCTTTCCTACCTCATGGCGGTCGTAACAATACATGATCTAGCCTTTTAGCTGGTTTGGCCTTACTCTGTTAACTCTGTGGTGGCAGATTTCGACACGTCTTGTGTCAACAGACATAGCTTGCCAGTGGAACAGGCATCTTCTCGATGGGAGAACTCCATATCCCGATAGTTGTTACAAAAGCTCCCACAGATACATGACCGCAGGAAACTTTGACGGCTGGACTGGCGATACGGGTCTTTCCCGGCTGACAATGCTCTATTCACACTGCCAATACAGGGGCCTTTTCCATTTTGCTGGATGATAACTAGGACCGAATGCTCAATAAAGCCTCATTGAGTAAGTAGGTAGGCTCCCAGTGTGAGAGTTTATACCTGTGTTTGGCACTCTTTGGGGATTGATTGAGCCGGGAGAAGAAGCCTGAAGAGATAGACTTGGAAGACAAGTGCCACACATTAATCAGAGGACGACGAAAATATGAATGAAACCTCTGAGCGATCGATCAACAAGTCTGGATGCCTACCTGATCTTCTATTCAAGTCTTAAGTGACGGAATCAGTAATTAGTACAAGATCTTCATTCCCGCTCGGCGGTTCAACAAAGTTAAAGGCTCGACTTGGCATATGACAAGACCGGTCATATACACATACATGCACGATATATCTCGAAGAATGGCCCAGCTGGATGCATGTGTGTGCGTACGTACCTATGTATGTGGGTGTCCATATCGCTGGCCAAATGAGACATGGAAGATATCACCAAATATAACGTGATAGCGCTTGGGGGTCTCCATCAGGATGGAGAGCCACAGAGACCAGGAGACGAGGAGGAGGAAGCGGTGCAGTGCAGTGTTGTTGGGCCAAGTGCCCGCAGAAAGTCTTTTGTTTTGACTTTCGGTCCTCCTCTTGCCGTCAGTGCTGGGGAGGAATCTGCAGCAGATCCAGCATCAACATGGAGTGACGAGTTCCAGCACGGGATGCCTCGTGTGTATTTACTACCTGGTATTATGCCAGTGAAGTTATCTATACAACTGGGCGTCTGTGATTACCTAGATATTATATTACAGAGTTGCTATTTACCAGAATTCATTGATGTGTAGGTGTTGATAGAATAATACTGACATTATTTACATACTAATTACTTGCCTCTGGTGATTATCACGACTAAACCATACAATAGGTACCTTATGAATCAAAACCCGTCTCAAACTAATTATACGTACATTCAGTTCCGCACGCCACGTGTCTCCAACATCAGAAAAACCACCATGCAAGGGCTTTACCAGTATAGGTAACTAATCAACTAACTGGTAAACCCCAACCCTCTGAACAATTACTTCCCGCCCGTTGAGAAAAACAAAGTGGGAAAGCCGCGGACCCCCAACGCCGTGCGGTGCATCGAATAAAATGTAGGATAACATGATGCACATAAGCACATCCCAAGCGTGGCGACAAAAAAAAGGAGGACCAAAATGTGGAGAAACGAAATGAGAGATGGTCCAAGTTCCCTCGCCTCCATAGTGGTTGTCATCAGATCTCAACCGCATCGCCTGCAGGGTTGTCGGTGGTGGCGGTTTGTCATCTCAGGTAAGGTAATTCTACCCCGCTGTTGCCAAAAGATTCTACCTCCATAATACAAGGAGACTTTGCGTCTACTTGTTATCACCTCTTGAACAGAGGAGCGCCAAGTCGCAGGCGAAAAGAAACAGAAACATAGGCGGAAAGACAACGCGCGGGACGCGTCACCTGGCCTCGCACTCTTAACCCTAACCCTTCCACTAATGGCTATCGGTTGTGGGGCACTTGCACGGTCAGGTCAGAACGGCGAAGAAGCTTGTATCATACAATAAAAGAAAAGGGGGAGGGCCGACACGGGTGGTTCAACAGAGCGGGGAACTGCTGTGTTACAGGGTAGGAAGATTGTAGCGGCGATCTGATTAGAACCTGTAAGTTTAGGTACAACAAGCGCCATGTTGGATACATGACGATGACAGCTCTGGATTGTTCACATCCCACCTGCACGCGACGCGTACTATATACCCTGCACGAGCACGCGTGCATATCTTGGTCGTTATTATCTTGCTTTTACCAGTGGTGTCAGCAATCAGCCGGTGAGCAACAACTGTTGCTGCTGCTGCTGCTCGACATGAGATATCAGAAAGACAGCCGTTCTGGAACGGCCCTAATCACACACGCGGCCGAACGCGAACACATGTGTAACATGAGAGAAGGCGTCCCAGAGCACCAGCAGTAGCTGCAACAGCAATATATTCTAGAGCCTAGGCGTTGTTTCAGTTTCGAGCAGAACCGCAAACAAACAAGAAAAACGGCGTGGCAGAACCCCCAGTGACATCATCGTCACTCCACCATCCGCATTTTTTATCATCCCACCGGCGAACTGACCCAGAACTTGCGCCCCATTACTCCGCGACGCGACGAACGGGACGCGACACCGCCGGATACCACAGAATGGCACAGGCGAGGCTGCTTATCACAACCCAATGGGTCATGAATGCGTTTAGCGCTACCAAGACGCAGGCGAGCCACATTTCCGTCGCCCGTTAGTGAAATCCTAGTAGAAACCGTGTTGTGTTTGTGTGGGGAGGTGCGAGCGAAGGAGTAGCCAGCGCGTACCCAATGTTGTATTGCTTCTGTTTTTGCTACAGGCTATGAGTCTCGTCGATGACGTTCATCACTCTTTGCCGCAGGTGACCTAGGAACGAGCTCATGAAGTAACGAGATAGGGGTAAGTCAACCAAGATCACGCACCCAAAGCGCTGATTTGCCCCGAGAGGCGCGTCGAGGCAATGGGAGGGAGATATTTAAAGAGGAGGGGCGGGTAGATTTGGATACTTACACAAGATCACCTGATACTGCTTCTGGCTGGTAGGTTAGGATCTCAGCATGGTGTGCCACATCGAACCCGCGATATGATATCGCCAATGCGCGATCGATGACCAGCCTCAGTGGCGTCGAATGGCCATAACAGCCGTGGGACTGGCAGACCTTCCCCACCCTGCGATGAAGGACCGTCCCAGTATCAGCTGTCATTCGCCTTCGTTCCGCAGATGGCCACAAATCGCATTACACTACGCGGAACTGGCTTGCTCATCAACTGATCCCGTACGCACACGTGTACACGTACCTGGTAACTAACATGGGAGCATGAACTTTATTTCATCGAGCACGGACAGCGGGTGGTGGGCGACATTCAGAGGTGTGGTGGGTCCTCCCAGTCGTCCCGACTGGGAAATCTCTGCTGGGCAGGGCCCTGGCTTGGCTGACCTTGGGTCACACAATGAAGGGGCGCAGAGGAAGGGAGGGGGTTCCAGAAAACATCAGCGCCACAGCTCGTCCGGGCCAAAGAGGAGCTGCAAACCCAGGGGCGTCCGACAACCCACAGGCATCAAGACGTTCCCCCCACCCTGGGGCCGTCCCGTTCAGCTTCCTCGATCATCCGATGTCAGAAGCCACAGAATATGGCAGCAAAGCCCATGGAAGGGCGTCAGGAGTTAAGATAAACCGAAGCTCGACCTGCATGGTCCATCACCACGTACGACGCCGCCTGAACTTGGATCTGCTCCTCGTTCAAATATGCCGAATGGCGAGGGGTGTTGGATGTCCGGTGCAATGTAACCGACAAGATGCATCCGAAATGGCCAGGAACTCGTGGATTTGTTGCCAAAACTTTGGTGTTCGATCGAAGCTGTCGCGTTCTGAGGTTCTGCTGGATCATCCCGTAAAACGTGGGTTGGGGGTCACCACCCCATTCCATTTTGTTCGGTCTTGGGTCATCCTCGAAAGCCAAAAGGCGGCGAATGTTGGCTGCACCGAATTAGAGGCTTGTATCTGCCTTGTACCCCCAGAGTCGCTCTAACTTCGCTCTGTCCCGTTTCCTCGCCTCCCCCGCGCTACGGTGAGAAGTCAGATGGGCCCTCTCCTCCCGGTGGTCCTCCCGATGGGGGAAGCAACCACCTTTCGCCTTACCAACCGCGGGTATCAAAGAATCCACTTGCACCCAAAGCAGGTAGAGGATAAGGGAAAGATGAAATGGTTGGTCAGCTTAGGTCCCGCCAGAAGGCGTGGAAGTCGATCATGTCGCTCCCAGAGGTGCCTGTGGGTGCCGTCCCCATGTTGCTTCGGTTTGGGGTAGCGTGTGTTGTCCCCGACACGCTACCGGGACCGACAAGCAGAACAGAAGCAGGGCCTCAGGACTGTCTTGGGTATATCCAGAGGTGCGAATGGGGAGAGGGAGACTTGCGACAGTTCGGCCGCACCCACATGGAACCCGTTCAGCGAACAGTCCAGACCTGGGATCCCGAAGATGGGACAAGCTGATCATCCGAAGTACTGTATGAGTATGTGTACTTGGCAGTGGAGGTCCTCTTTTCTTCCAAGATCCGTTGGCGCAGCGTTGGCGTGGTCGTATCGACCTATCAGAGGAGCCGTGGAGGACCAAACGCTCCGAGTGACATGCCCCCTCGACTCCATGGGAGGTACCACATTTGTTCCCATTTCCGTGCTGGGCTGCTCGAGGGTTCCTGTACTTTCGCCGCAAAATCCATGGAACATTCGGTGGAATATGCGATACTGGTGTATAAACCGCCATTCCATCAAAATGATTGAATCGTAGTCAGGAATCCATCCCCAGTCAGATACACGTCCTTACGTGTCACTGTGCTTCTGCTTTGCCACATAGTTATGCAGCCGGCTTGTTTGGTTACCCGAGTCCCTGTTGCAAGACCCTGAAGACGCAGTACCGGCAGCAGCACCACCACCACCACCACCACCACCACCAGCAGCAGTAGCAGCAGCAGGAGGATCAGAGCACCACCGGCAGCAGCAGCAGCCGCACCACCACCAACCGGCAGCCCAGGTGCATTGTCGGCTGGCAGGCAGTGGCCGAGCGACATCAGGCACGCTTGGGTTTGGCTTCCCCTCCCTTTTAAGACACCGAAAATATCATCGACACCCTCAAGCCCCCCTCGCACCAGATGAGCCACATCGAGATCGCCCCTCCGAATTCGAGCCGAGACCACGTCAAGCCACTTTGACAAGACGAGAGAAAACGAGCAGAACCAGTCCATGTCGCTAAACAGAAGTCGAGTCACGCTTGTCACGCCCGTCCATCTGATCAGCATTCGTTGAATACTTTCTCGTCGCCAAATCTTCTTCGATTCAATGTGCACCCAGACCGTAACCACACACTGCCCAGCCTGTGGGAAACAGTATTTGGTCTATGTCGAGTTCTGCCTGCACTTCCACCCACCACTATTGCGTTGCCCAAACGGGACAATCGTGCGACAAGCTGCGATGGTGGATGGACAATGCCCGAGCGTGACCTGTCCAAACGGCCGGAACCCTATCTGCAAAGTCATGTAACAATGCTGTCCGGGAAAGGGGTTGGCCTCCGAACCTCGTCGGCAACACACACCTCCTTGGAGCCCACCACGTCAAAGCTTCTGCCCATTGGGCCCAACCTCGACCACCTGGTCGACCCCTTCATACTCGGGAAGGTCGAAATCATACTTCTTTGCGATGGCGGGGGAGACGAAGCTGGCTCGGAAGATCAGTTGGGAGGATGCAGGGAGTTGAGAGTTGAGGGGATCTAGAACAAGGTGCGTACCGTCCGCCGATGAAGTGGCGTCCCTTGAAATACTTGATGAGGGGTTTCGGGGCCGTTAGGCTGACAAGAACATCGGGGTGGAAGGAGCTGCCGGTGCCCGACTTGGGCGGGCCTTGCTCAATATCCCACGACGACGGAGCATCGACCGAGGTCACCGGGACCTTGGTCGCCGACAGAGCCTGGATGACGGCAGGGAATGGTTCCCGGACCTCGCCGGAAAAGCTGAAACCTAGACGAAGTCAACCCCAGGAGCCGGACAACGTGAAGGATACTCGGGACGAACCAAAGATGGCGTCGACCACATGATCTGTCGACTTCAGGGCAACAGGGAAGTCGTCAACGAAGGGGATCTCGAGATCTTCCAGCTGCTTGGTCAAGCGCTACGCACACGAATGAGCGACATGACCTCTCACGGCCAACGGTAGCCTAGCATGGTCGGAGGAGGCAGCCACAGCACAAGTCACACGAGTGCCTGTGGCTGCGGGATTTCTTTTCTCTTTGTCGACGAGATAGAACCAAATGACAAGCAAGCGGATTCAACACAGCTTGAATATAGAAGCGCACAAAAGAAAATACCACGTCGAAAACATGTCTCGTAGACATTGATGCCTGCGAGGCAATGCCACGGAAACGCCCCCGGCCCAGAAACATGCGAAAAGCACGACACGCTAGTGTGTGATGATCATGAACCATGGTCGCACTCAGCACTCGCCACAGAGCAACCGTCTTCTCAAGAAAGCACTAGCTGACTTGAGGGCCGCATTGACGAACGACAAAGATGGAAAGAAACCGAGACTTACCTTGTACAGGTCATTGCCGCTGCGCTTTGGGTAGTAGATGGTCGGCTGGTAGCCGTAATGGCGGAGATGGCGGGCGGCAACCAGGCCGTCACCACCTAGGTACGAAAGGGTTGCTAGTAAGCGCACTGAACGACTGCTGGATTGCCGCTGTGACAAAGCACTAACCATTGTTTCCAGGACCAACAGCTACAAGCACCCTGCGGCCCATGGCGAAAGGGTGGACACGGTAGACTGGGCAGACTAGTCAGCCGAGACGCGCGACATCTCCCACCGGCTACGACGGCACGCGCGAGGTGGGTTGGTGTGAGGTGAGGTGAAGTTGGGTCCAAGTGAGGTGAGAACCCAGCTTGAGAGAAGATGAAGAGGGTGCGGAAATGGAAGCGGAGGCAGAGGGAGGTGGAGAGACGGATAAGTACTGACCAGCTTGCGAGACGGACAGACCGGCCAGCTCCATCAGTTGGTCGATGGAGAAGGCGCCGGAGCTCATGAGATCCTTGTCGAGGGCGGCTGCAGCCTTCGCGGGTAGAGTCTAGACGGCGCAGCGGGATGGAGTCAGATGGTCGTCATGATGACGGGGCACGATGCCGGGCCAGGACGATGAAGCCGGGTGCCACACTTCCGCGCTTCCACGGTCTGTGCAACCACAGGCCGAGCTTGGCTGCGTTGGACATTGCGAGGCACTGGCAATGATAACTGTCTCCCTGGAGCACCTGGGGTTGGACATACCTTGAGGGCCATATTGTAGCGATAGGAGCGGAAATCCACGATGAAAATCCAAGTTTGTCAAGGGATTCGAAGCGTCCGGTATTTCTTTTGCTTGTTAATCCAGTCGGTGATCCACGAAACTTGGTGCAGTGCTGGTTTGCTGATAGTTAAGATATCTTAGCTTGGAAATTAGATAACCGATCACGAGAGTGAGGGGGAGAGCGAGAAAGCAAGAGCAGTTCGACAAGAACAGTTCGGCAGCAGCACCCCAGTTCGGCAAGAGCGGTGCACGAGAGAGAAGAATGGTCCAGTTGCGGGCTCGGGGATTCAAGCCGATGGTGGACAGTGGAAAGTCGATGGGATTTAACCTGGAATTTTGGAAGTGGAAGGTGCCGAGGGGGGACGAACCTTTTTGAGAACGTCAACTTTACATCACCGCCCGTTCGTACCTACCCTTACGGCATGGCCATGGGACCGATACAAAGACGAGCGAGAAAGCATTTCATGCAGCTACCTGAAGCTACCAGGTCGCAACCGGGGAGGTACCTGCCAAGTGCCAATCGCCGCCGTTACGTCCGGATGGACTGAGGTACACTCTTCTACTCCCTCGTGCCCCTTCAGCCAGGGTCCCCTTACACTGTCTGGTAAAGTGACTAGGCGATTAGGCCACAGCATGCCACTTTCTGGAAATCTCAAACCCCAACCCGGTGATCGATCCAAAAGCCACTCCAAGAGGCTAAGGTACCTGGTACCTACCGCACTGAAATGGACCCAGCAGCAAGCCCCCCTAGAAGTCTTGGCGAAGCGCTGCGGCACGACCAGTGACCGCGATCCAAATTCAATCTTGACCTCGACGTGCCAATTCCTGTCGTCGTCGTCGCAACTGTACATTTACCACCACCGCCGCCGTCGCCAATCCGCCATCCACGCAACAATGGTCGTCAAAATTCGCCTTGCGCGCTTCGGCCGCACCAACTCGCCGTTCTACAACATTGTCGTCTCCCACGCCCGGTATGCATGCATCTCCCAGACCACGTCGCATCCAGCGAAACAGAGCAGGAAATGCATCGATGCAAAACAAGCCTTGCTAGATATCTAACCCTCTTTTGCTCCCCCCAAAAACAGCACTGCGCGCAACAGCCGACCACTCGAAGTCATCGGCACCTACGACCCCATCCCCAAGAAGGACTCGTACGACACCTCGGGGAAGCTGCACAAGGACATCAAGCTCGACATCACGCGGGCGCGGTACTGGATCGGAGTCGGCGCCCAGCCCACCGACACCGCATGGAGGTTACTATCCATGGTACGCACGCATTCGCACTTTCACCGACATCTCCTTCCGCCAGATGAAAGGGGACGATGAATCTCTGAGGGGGGGAACACGAAACTGACAAGGCGCGCGCAGGTGGGAATCATAGAGCCCAAGTTCCGGCCCTCCACGACGACGACCACAGAAAAGAAGGCATAATCAAGACGACGACGACGACGAAGAAGACCACAGTCACCCAACAGCGCCGGAGATGACCAATCACGCATAATATAACCACCCGCCACACGGTTCCCTGTCCGATATATCTACCACCCATCTGTGCTCATGTTGCGTCACCCATCGCTCGCCATGAATAACAACCGGTTTAGCGGAAAATAGATGGAAAACGAAGCGAGGCGTCCGGTTTTGCAGAGTGTAGGATGAAGACTAGGGTTCGATTGATCGAGTTGATCCCGGGAATGCCGACTGGGCTATATGATACACCAAGGGAGGAAAAGAGGGAATTCCAAATTCCCAGAACATATACACACAACGAGACCTAGCCTGAGACATGTGAACTTGAGAGCAAGGGAAACCGGTGCGATCATAGGTGAAAGCGTAGTCGACCTGACGAACCCTCCACCTAACAAACAAAAACAATTGAGACAGGGAAAACCACTTGCGATAAGAGGTTTGACTCGCTTTTCCTCAGCTGCCATCTTACAACCGTAAGGGAAAGGGAGAGCGGACGCCGAGCAGCCAAAGAACGAACATAAGCATTTTTCGTTGACCACGCCAACATCGCCCAATTGTGCCCTCATAGCTCAGGCCCAGCCATAGAACCAAGAGCTCATCTTGACTCAATGAAAGCGAATCTTTCTCCCTGCTAATAACCAAATCACCAGAGCGTCCACAGATCACCAGCAGGAGTCACCATAGAGTAAAAGCTAACCAATAAAGATTTCTATGTACATCATGACACTTATCATCTACAACCGTCCCGAACACCGCCAGCCACCGTCCGATCCCCCGAAAAAAAGCTAAAACCGCTGCATCCAAAAAATATACCTTCAAGTCGGTATATCTGTGTGTAGCGAGATACCCCCTCCCCTGAAGAGGAACGAAGAAAACAGCAAGGAAACATGTATGTGTTGCTCCCGAAATGCATATACCGGAGAGACTAGCTCTCGTCTCGCCATCTGTTTCCAACTGTACCCAAGAAGGCGTATCGCGTCGCGTCGTTGGTCGTGAGCGCGTCCATATACCCAAATGCACCTACCTTTAATAGAAGAAGGCTAATGCGGGGCGGCGGTGAAGAAGGTATTCATAACAAGACACACCACCATGACACAGCCGCCATAGGCGGCCAGCAGCAGACTCATCTTCCTCAAAAGCTCCGCCTCGATGTGCTCCATGTCCCAGCGCCACTTGCGCCTCCACCGCCAGCGCGAGACGGCGCTGACGGCGCTGGCCGCCGAGCGGAGACTATGCACGCTCTCGAACATGGACGGCTCGTCGTCGTCGTCCTCCTCGTCGTTATCGCTGTTGGAAAAGTCCGCGTCGTCGTCCTCCTTGGTTAGGCGCTGGTGGTGGATACTAGCAGGATCGCTAATTTTGTAGTAGAACAGCCCAGGCAGGATAAAGGAGATAGCGGTTGACCCCGTGCTGCCGACGTAGGCGAGGACGCGGTCGAGGCTTGATACGTTCAGGGCCGTCATGTAACTGAATACGAGGATGGCGGCCGTGATGAGAGCGAAACGAAGCTCCGAGATGGCGGCCACGGGCGCGCCATGGCTGTCGAGAGAGCTCGGGGCACTGCTGGAGGGGAGCAGGGGTTGGTTGTGGGCCGGAGAGGCGCGGCCGCTGTTGCCGGTTTGGACCTGGACCGTGGCTTTGCCAGGACGCCAGCGCAGGACGGCGTCGATGGAGGCGCGGCAGGGGTGGATTTGCAGGGGGATGCTGAAGGTGACCAGAATTACAATGGCGGCTTTGGCGATGGTCGAAGCGATAGATGCTGGGTCTGTTGGGGGAGGCTGTTAGATAGATATACGGATGATATGTCGTCGAGAGATTACTTACACATTCCGACAATGTTGCCCTCAACATCACTGCCAAAGGTGAGATAGCCTGTGATGGCAACAAGGATATAGACTGATGCGGCAGAGCCAATGCTGGAGCCGATGACGCCCACGATACTCCCTGGCGAGTTGTCCTTGATCTCGTTGAGAATCGAGAACATCTAAAAAGGGGGTTAGCAATTAGAGACTAGCAGGGGTTTCGGTGTTACCCACGTTTTGGTGGCATGTGTAGGCAAAGATGATAACGGGCAAGCTGCTCAACGCAGCGACAGGCCCTTCCCAAGTGATGAGACGGATATCTGTCCTGGGTGGGAAGGAGCCCGCCCCGAAGTTATACACAACTAGAATGACCAAGTATCCAATGGAGAGCAGGGCCACGATGCTGGTGTACTTGAGCGAGTCCAGCCTCTTGGGGAAGCTCAGTGGTATAATGAAGACAAGAAAGAAGGCAGTGATCCAAAACTTGCGGTCCTCGAGGAACGCAAGACCCGTAGCCTGGCTGCCGAAGGCCTCTGCAACTCCCGGCATGAGGTCACCGATGATGATCATGTACGACACGCCGACACCAAAACACTTGATGGCAATGGCCGCGTCGAAGACAACTGCCGCGTTCGGGTACGTCATCTGGGATAGGGCGAAGAAGGAAGACGAGCCTCGGTCGATGTACCGCGCGCACCGTGACTGCAGGTACAGACCGAAGGCCGAGGTGAGACCGCACCACAGGATGAGCAGTACGCCGAGCATGACGCCAAAATGCGACAAGGCCAGTGGCATCGCCAGAGTCCCCGCGCCAATGACTGTGGTTTCCCGTCAGCAAAACCGATAGATGCCAAGGGGTGATGGTACGGAACGCACTTGTGTTTAGAAGGTTGATATTGCTGCTTATCATGGTTGCCTGTCCGCCGCCGCCGCCCACCTTGGGGCTGCGTCCTCGTCGTTGTCTATCACCCATTAGAATCGTTCTGGGAAGCAGGAATCGCTGCGGGTTGCTGCTCACTGCGCCATGATTCCACCGCTCACACTTCCGGACGTGCCAGCATTTGCAACCGTCAAGTAGCCTGTCGTCATCGCCTGGCGGTCAATCGGTCCGGGCGTCCCAAGACAGGACTCGCTTTCGGGGGTGCCAGCCTGGGAGTTGGGTGCGGTGGTCTAGCCTGTCGAAAAGGAACGGTGAACGAAAACGGGGCCGATGAGAGTCGCTATGAGCGCCGGCGACGTTGCCTCCACAGCCCAACGGTCAGCTAAGGTCGATGTTTCGATGATGATTCGGGCTTGTCGGGGCTAGTTGGTTTCGCTGAGATTCGGTCGCGGCTTTTGTCGTCGATCGAACGCGGCTGATGGAAACTGCGGGATCCCGTCGCACCGTCGGGAAGTTGTAAGAAATCGAATTGATTATTTAGTTGCGCGCAAACGAGTGTTGTTGTAAATACTGAATATGAATAGAAATCGGAATGAAATCCGGGGCAGCTCCGCTTCGATTCCAGGTTGAGGTCGGGTGACAATCCAGGCGGCACAGGGACGCTGAGAATGGAGAGTTGGACAAGGTCCACGACGCCTGCAGTGGCTCAGTCACACCAGTGGCATCATTGAAAAGGTACCCGACCGGAACCACTTTCGTATCCCCTCTTGGCCCGCCAATCAGGTTTGCTAGCGCTAAATTGGCGGTGATCCCGTTACCGAACCCTGGGCCTAACCCGTCTCTAACCTGTTAGGGGGCCACAAGCCTGAAAGCGCAGCCGTCAGTGAGCCGCTTGCCCTGTCCAACAGTTGACCGGGACCCACGCGAGCACGACTCAGGGCTCCCGTCCTCCAGCCTTACGAGTGACGGACGCCATGGCTTTTCTGGGGAACCAATCGAAATCCGGGGAAATGGCCGAACAGCAGGAGCTCTTGTGCATCTGTCGCTGTCATTGGACTGCTCTCAGCCCACCGCCCAGAGCTTCCAGCAGTTCGAGCTTCATCCGCCGCCCATTCATTTCCTCCTTCCACCAGGTTTCTCGACATTTACCACGATAGGCATTGGCCCAATAACAGCTTCCTACGAGTTCCAGCCTGCATTCCGTAGCTTGTCGGACTTTACGCAGTTCAATTACGTTCCACGCCGACAAGTCCCGCAGCTACATCCTCACGCAGCAAGAAGTCCCAAACGAGCCAACTTGCCACCGTCCCGAAAACCCAACCAAGGCAACAAAGATACGCACACGATGGACGACACCCTGGACAAGACAACCCTGGCCACCATCTCCCTGCTCGAGGCCCGCCTGCTTCGCATCGAGCATGTTCTCTACGGGCCGTCCCCGCCTCGTTCCAAGTCCGCAGCCGAATCCGCCTCGGCCTCGCTCGCCGACCTCGAGCGCCGCTTTGCGGTCCTGATCCGCCGGTACCGCGTCTACGCCGAGATCCTCAAGATCTGTACGTCCACATTCTCTCACTCCTATGCCTACCCCCGCCCCCTCCCCTCCTAACCTCTCATCCCAGCTAACCGTCGCCGCAAACAGACAAAGCCTACCCCTCGCTTTTCCAACCGCCAGCTCCCGACTCCCCCCCGCCCACCGAACTCTCCGCCGAAGCCCTGCGCGCAACCGTGCTCTCGTACGCGGCGTCGTTCCCCTCGACTGCCTCGGCGCTGACGGCCATCACCTCGGACACGCCGGTGCCGGACCCGAAGCTTAGCGCCGAGCTGGCGTCGCTGGTGCCGCGCATGAAGGGTGTCGAGGCGACGCAGCTGGCGCAGGAGGCCGATATCGCCGAGCTCCGCGCGCGCAGCGAGCGCGTCATGCGCGCTTGGTATGAGGGCACCGTGCTGCGGTACGGCGACTTCATGGCCGGCGTCGAGGGCCGGTTCGAAAAGCTCGAGAGGGCTGTGCGGCGGACCGAGAAGCTCCGCGAGCTGGAGAGTTCGGCCATTTGAAAGACATGCATGCACGCTGCCCTGCCGCCCTGCGGCACTGTCTGTCTGTTTACTTGTCTGTTCTGGATGGGCGTGCCCGACCTTGCTGGTGCTGCTGCTCCTAAGCAAATCGTCACCTACGGGAAGGAAGAAGCACACATCCTTGACGAGGCCGGCTGGTACGTTCTCTGGCCGGGAACCGCGCTACAGCCGTCGCCGAATACAACCATCCGGCGACTATCGTGCACCAACTAGCCTAGCCTGACGGAGGACTCTATTTTCGATATCCCCCTGAAACATGTTTGTTCTGGGAACCGTTTCGTTTCGAGCAGACGATCCGTGTTTCCGCGGCGCAGTCGTTGGGGAGAAGGGAAGGGAAGGAGCGCTCTGTGCCACTCGGCAAACAGGAAGGAGTCTGGAACGTATCCCTCATGGTCGGGGGAATACACGCGCACGGTCTTTGAAGCTCGGAATGAGCTCACGGTCACGTTCGGGGGATATCCAACCATCTTTACGACGCGGGGTGCCATGTGGCTTTTTACGATACCGATTTCTCCGATTCTTTCTGCCGGCGCGGGAGGGAGAAGCATGTGCTTCGCTTGCTCGCTGGAAGAGACGGATGGATGCGATCGGCTTGCTTTATCACACTCCCCATGTGGTTCAGTCGGCAGTAAGCGAAGACCAGTGACTGTTGGGTGGGTAAAGCATCATCATCATGCGTGTTCACTACCGACTTTAGATATGACAGCGGTCACGTGGAGCCAAGAGAGGTAGAAGACACCGTCTGTTGGGGCTGCGAGGAGCCAAGTGTGCGATACACTGCCTACTATTCCAGGCGGGTGTAATAATTTGCGCTGTGAGCAAGCCAGCAAAGCACCGTTTCGCTCCCGCCATGTGTATGTCCGTAAGTGTGTGACAAGAACAGCCGGGAGCTGCGTCTCCGTGTTTCACAGGCCAATTTATCCCACGTCACGCTATGCGATGCACTGGAGATCTCGAAGCGAACCAGTTCTCCTGCCTTCGCTGGCTAAAGCGGTTGAGGTTCGCGCGTGCTCGAGTTCAGACGAAAAAGATGGAAGGGGAAAAAGTCATTCATTGATAGGAACTGATTTTATGTGGCTGTGTTGCCGGGAGTGAGTGTGGTCGCTGGTTTTGGTTGAGATGGAGGGGCTCGATTCGATTAGGTGTGGAATCTTGGCTGTTTTGGCTGCCAGCCTCAGATGGGTAGGGTACCAGGTAGGTAACATTTAACGACTTGTCGAGTTCACAAATGTCCCATGAAACAGTGCAAACTCTTACGTGCGACGAACGCTGGGCGGAAAGGGGGCGCTTAGATGACGAGGAGTCGACGATGGAAATTAACGACTTCCCATTTAAGCGCTTACATCAACCTGATGGCTGTAGCTTGTGTAAAGGGAGAGCCCGGAGTGCAACTCGGCTCTTGGTCAGCAAAACGAAAGGAAATATATGGTTATGAGGACGAGGCTATGTTATATGGGCGACATCCAATATACCCACCGATCAGTCTTTAATACATCGGTTGGTGCCCAAGGTGGGAAGCTGAACCGACCGAGCTGTGCTGAGCTGGACGCACGACGCCGCAATTATCGATTCGACGCCGCCTCTATCTCTTCCTCTTCCCAACCAGACCCCACCCCGACTAACCTACATATGTTTTTGTTTCACTGATTCACTATCGTGAGCGACACAGACCCCGAATACTACACTGCTAGCTGCCTTATTAGCCTCTTGACATGTGGTGTTCCCAGTTCCCAATTCCCACATGGGCAAGGTGAGGAAGGGGACTGAGCAAACAAGCTTAATAAGTGGGCAGAGACTGATAAGCCCCCTGAGTTGGCAGGGCTGACCACATGGTAATCATTAATTAGCGTCCAACGTGAAAGATCTGGCTCAGTATTACACACCTGCAGTCGTATGGCGTGCAACAGAGCATGGTAAAAATAGGTAGGTTGATTGCAATGGAATGAAGGGATACACGGTGCGGTGCTGGTGGCAAAGGTCGTACCTTTCCAAGGAGTGTGAGTGACAGCTTGGTGATGCGTAACCCGTGGTGCTGGGCGCATCATATCTCTCCGTGGTGAACAGATCGACATTCCTCGCTTCACCTTGGCTGCAAGTGCAAAGTGTAACAAACTGCGGGCTCACTCGTGGGTCTTGCAAAAACTGCTGGTCGGTATTGAACTGCCACCAGCCCACCTACCTGAATGTGGCGCATCCCCACATCTTGCCATCTTTATCGAGTATGGTATCAATATGGCTTGATACTTGCTCGGGTGATGTCAGCTCCCGGAAGGCGTTCAGAGTGGTCGATAATTGCCCGTCCAAAGTTCTCTTGCCGTTCCGACCCAGGACTTGGATATTACATGGCGGGAGTGGTTTATGCACGGGTTCTTTGGTCGTTGAGGCGGGGCGCATGCACTAATCTCTCCAGTTCTACATGGAGAAATCGCTGGACCCGAGCATCTCTCCGTCCTCCCTATGCGGCTTTCCAGCAGCGAATGCTCAAAGCAAAGCCAGAGGTTCGACAAGTGATGCTGCTACTCCTCACGTGGCGCTTGTGCAATGTTTTCCAGCAGCTTAGGCGGTTTCCATTTTGTGTGCCCAGTTAACCCGTAGGTTGTCCCTGAACCTGAGCAGGGCAACATCTGTGATGTGCTGCTGGGTGAAGAATACCCGTATCGATGGGAGGGGCTCTCCCAGACTTTGGTATCGATGAAACCAAGCGGACTGTCTGGACGTCCCTCCCTTGCATTCGCTAAAAGGCTCGAGCTTTTTTCTTTTCCCCCGTCCCCACCAAACTGCCCAGTTCATCTTGTCAGCTTCACAAGTGGACGGTTGCGACGGGAGAGCGGCCAAGAAGTTCAGGGGGTCAAGATTTTGTGGGGGGGACCAGCAGCCTCAATTTTAGGGAGGTGCATCTCGACGCAGACCAATCAGCACGCGCCGCCGTCCGTCCCTTTCGCTCTTTGGGAGCGAATCGAGTCCTTGCCAGATCCCAAACAGCCCACCCACCACCTCGCGAGATCGTGTCCTGACCTCTTTTGATTGGCCTACGGGCTGTCTTGTCAGAATTCTCCAAACTGCGAAACACACGCTGGCACCCTGTGAGTGATAGGAACCCTGCCGTGCCTGCGTAGATTGGAGCCCTGCCGGCCGAGTCCACGAGGTAAATGAGGCACTGTTTCCCATTCATTGAGATTCTGTCGTCTATTCTGGCGGTTTGCATGTCGAGATCCGATCACAGACTTGTTACAGGGGCTCTCTTTCTCCTGGTCACGGACTGCTGTCGCGCTGTTTGCCATGGCGCCACCGATGAGGTGGATGGATGCAGCGATGCGGGAGGGGTTGGGGTTGGGGTTGGGGTTGGCTGGTTGGCGTCGTCACCTGCTGGCACTGAGCTGCATCAGCGCCAGCTCCGATGAGCCTCGACGGTGAGAAGGAGTGGTGACGATGAGAGACTGAAAGCCGGGCAGGGTTCTCACCCGACAACAAGCAGAACAGCCCGGCTTTGGGCGCCTGTCGTGGCTTGCAAGCTGTCGGGTCTGTGCAAGGCTCGGGATTCTCGAGTGCTGAACGGTTGGGCTGCCTGGCCTGAGATGTGCAGACTGAGAGGTGCAGACGCAAAGATGTGCCCTGTCTATGCCTGTCGCTGCTAGGTACGGTGATGCGCTGAACTGGAGGACCTGGACCTCCATGCCCGAAACCGAAAACGCGGCAAACGCACGATCCATGAGCGCAAAGTAGTGCCAGTAACTGCAATTGGCTTGGCACATCAGACCGACAATCCCGGACAAATCCCAATCCCCTGCACCTCCCTCCAGTCACAGGCCGCCTCCCGCCCTTTCCAGGCTTGTAGATTGCAGCGACCTCCTCACACTGGCCCCCAGCGCAGTCCCGTTGCAGTGCCTCCTTCCACTCTCCAATCCGCCCATCCACCCATCGACCCTTCCTCCTCCGACTCCGACGCACACACACGCATACCACTTGTACCTGCTACCTACCACCCAACCAGCGCAGCGACCCAGGCCTGCATCTGCATTACCTGCCTGGTACCTAGCCATTTCCATTCCCTCTTTTCCGCGTTTGTCTCTGTCTACCTCAGGTATCTACCCCGGGCCTGCTCTTTTCTTTCCCCCTTCCTTCTCACGATCTCGAACTCGGATTCCCTTCAAACGGCACACCCCTTCGCCAGGTACCACCTCATCGCCATAGCCGACGACGACCAAACCCACGCTATCGCTTCTTTGCTCGACGAGACGACCTCGACGAGCAATTGGGATACCCGACCTCCAGAAAGTAGTCTGAAAGAGAACAATAGGGGGATCCGGCTTTGAGCACTGCTCGACTGGACAAGGAAACCACGGTCAGAGCACAACGGCCATTCTCTCGCACTCGCTGTTGATTCAGATCGCCTCTCCCGCCTCTCACGGCCAGCCCTCGCGACAACGAACATCCCCGTTCGGGTTCAGACCAGCATCGGCTCATTTTGGCGTCGCTGCTGTTCGGACGACCCTCGCTTCATCTCACCACCACCTTCGTTGGGTCTTCCCTGATCGCAATAAGACCAAGAGAAGCATTCCGCTGCTGGACACCGACCGTTCTTTTCTCCCTTTCGACACCAACATCAGAGCCGCTGCCGACACACGAGTCCGGCAATCGACCTTGATCGTTGATTTTATTTTGACTTTCGCGCCCGCATCTTGCATTTGCACCACCGCCAGTCCTGCGGCCCTGTTACTCCTTTGAAACCAAGGTCCTCAACGTCCGCCCGCTACAATACATCGAGGTACTGCCGCACTACGCCGAGTAGCTTCATGCATTCGTTCGGACCTTGCGTCAATTGAATCGCCACCCAAGAACTCACCAGCCCGCCCCGTCATAAAAGTCCTCTCCCGGCGGCAGACTCGTCCTTATGCCCTCTTACGGCTCGCTTCACTCCCCATCACTCAGGAAAATGGAACACTCCCGGGCCCAGTACGGCCGCCGAGGCATAAATATCGGGAATATCATTGGCGACCCTTTTGCTCTTGCTACAATTTCCATCTCTGCTGTAAGCATGCATTCAGCGGGGCTCCCCATCTCGCCCAAATCGACTGCTAACCATCGTGTAAACAGCTGGCTTGGATCATCTCCTTCTTCGGCGCCATCTTTGCCCACATCCAGACGACGGACCCTAAATACCCCTTCCCGACCTACACGTACTTCGTCCTGGTCCTGTACTTGTTCATCAATATCGGCACCTTCGTGGTGGTCGCGTCCGACAGCGTTCAGACATACCATGTTGCCATCGTTGGATATCTCGCCTGTGGACTCGTCTGCACTACATCAGTCACCGCTGGCTTCGTCACCTCCTCCAACCCAGCCAGGCAAGCCACCGCTGCTGGTATGATCCTGCTGACAATGGTTTCGGTACGTCTTGTTTATATTGCTCTGCAGCCATGACCAGTCGTTTCGAAAATGACCGTGGGCCGCGTAAGGCACTTGCTCAATGGACTCAACTAATGTGAAGCTTGCAGATCATCTGGATCTTCTACTTCGGCTCAGCCCCATCCGCCGTACCAAGAGCCTACATCGACTCGTTTGCTCTCTCCAAGGAATCAACATCGAACCGTCACACCATGAGTGGTGGATACGGTGGCCGCCCTGAGACGTCCACCTCGGTCCAGCCCCCGCAGATGTACACGGCTCAGCTTAACGGGCTCGAGAACCCGTCGCCTGTCGGCGGCATGCCCTCCAACATGCGGAACTCGGCTGTCGCTCCCGCATTCTCACCAAGCCAGCTTGCACAGAAGCCTGCCGCCGCGCCCCCCACGACAGGCGACGCGGAAATAGTACCCCCCACCGAGTATCCGTACCGGGCGAAGGCCATCTATAGCTACGAGGCCAACCCCGATGACGCGAACGAGATATCCTTCTCCAAGCATGAGATTCTCGAGGTCAGCGATGTTAGCGGGAGGTGGTGGCAGGCAAGGAAGGAGACAGGCGAGACAGGCATTGCTCCTAGCAACTACCTCATCCTGTTATAGGATCCCCGGACGTACAGAGGCGGGAAACAATCGCCTGCTTGGCGTGAGCCGAGACAAGGCTTGGGAGAAATCATTGCGAGTAGCGACAAACCCAAAAGATACGACGCATGAAGTGACTTATGTCGACGACCTGCTTTTCGTTCGTTTCGTTTTCGTCAGGATGGGATGGCGTTCTATATACCCTAAACCCGAATCCGAGATCCATCCGGCGTTTATATGAAAGGGGGGCGGTGACCTGCCGCCGAGTCCGCCAGGACTTGTTTTAGCTTTGGAAACCAACTCCGGAGCAGAGAGACACAGTGGGTTGGGAAGAGAGCGACGTGTGGAAAGTGCGTGATTGATTGGGATATACATCTCAGTCACACCCCATCATATGTTGGTTCTTTTGTGTTTTCTTTTTTGTCTGGTTTAGAGAAACAAAATCACACACCCCATACCGCACATGCTGTATGTGTACGTGTGTGCTCTTTTGCTTTGGATGTGTTGGATGGAGTACAAGAGACCGACCACTTTCGGACGCACACGTGCTGGCACATATATACAAGCGCGTAATGTGTTTGTTGAGGTTCTTCCTTGGGAAACAAAAGCAACACAAACTGGTTTGCGCCTGGTTTCAAAGAGGGGGCAAAGGGAAAGGGTGAAAGGGGGGCGGAGGCGGATCTTGTGATGCTTTTTTGGCTCGCACTGGCACGGCAACTGGAAACGGGAATGGCTTACGGTTTGTCTTTTTTTTTTTTTTTTTTCTGCGTTGCGTTGCGATGCGTCTTTTATGTTCTTATATGGGACTTCTTTTTTTTGTGTGTGTGGGGATATGTGTGTTTTGTGTTGCTCGGTTTTTGAACAAAAGGTGCACACACACACTATGCATTCTCCCTTTCTAGCCCGTTTATGTCCTTTTTTGTCCTTTATTTTATTTATTATCTTCTTCTCGACACTTGGACGTTAACCTACCTACCTTACCTACCGAACTGACGTACTCGGTTTGATGATTATTGAGTATCACCTATTCAAGACACAACTCACGCTCCTGTGGTCTTGCTCGGGTTGTGGCTTTGTTAGTTGATTTGCTTGTGCGTGACTGGGTGTTTTGAGCTTGCGGGATGAGTGACTGCACAGTACAGTTTGTGGGTGATCTGTGCGCTGATCTGTTTGGTGTTGTGTTTGTCCGTTGGGCTGTGGGCTGGGTTCGTTCAGTGTGAGTCACTGCTGTTTGGAGGGATTAGAGACTAGGTACGTGAGGGTGGGTGATGGGGATGGGGAACCGAGATGGTTGGGTGGTGGATAAGTACCAGGTAAGTGTGCTGGTACCTTGCGTTGGTCAATAAAGCAACGAGCTGGAATGAGGATGAGATGGAATGTTTTGTCGAAATAATGAAATAAACTTATCGTTGTCACCCGGCTTCGCTCTCGTGATAAAGTATTTTGAGGTCCGGGCGGATTATTGTATTTCCTGCATATATGGAGACTCCTCAAGAGCCAACTTGGTTTCATGTTTTGTTATTCTATCTCAACTTCTGGGGTACGTTACTATTCAGGGACTGGATCCCCATTTTCTCTCGCGGCTTCATACCATGTGCAACAACGAGCCTGAGAGGAACTGGTCTCCCTTGGTCAGGTAGACTTTCGTTTGCTTCTTTGCAGGGACGGGATACAAGCCGGCGCACTTGCTTCCTCGCATGAACAAGAGCGGTTGTGTCTGATAAGGCCTATGAGAGACCGCGTAGAGAATGCTCAGTCCTGCGTATGTGGGTGAGCCATGCTGCTTTAAAAGTGTGGCTTTGTCCCCGACATGTTGTCCTTAGGGCGGGCGGTATGTCGACCCTTTGCTTTACCCCGATCCGTCTCTGCACGGATTACTGAGAGTTATCCTCACTGGATGTGCTCATCCTAAGCGTACTGTAATGTGGTGTGGTGTCAATCCAGGCCGGTGATTGCCTGGCCTTTTTCAGAGTGGGTCAAGTTTTGCCTTGAGTCTGGGGTAACTCCAGGATTCTGGCCAAACAGCCCAATAAACGAACGACCTGCTGCCCGCCTGCTACCCTTGCGGTCGTCCTCTGGAACTCCTCGGCCGGTCTAGCTGGCGGCGCATATGCGTTTATATGTGTGTTTCCGCGCAAAAAACTCCACCAAGGGGATGTTCAATAATATTTGCTGGCCATAGGGTGTAGCCAAAAACGTATCACCAGATGCATCAATCACGCCCCGCGCTGCTCGAGGCGCACGCGGAGCTCGCGCTCCTTCTGCTGCACCTCGAGCTCCAGCCGCTCGACGCTGTACTTGAGCGCCTCCTTGCGCTGGTGCACGACCTTGGCGCGGAGGGCGGCGCCGCCGTCGAGGGCCTTGGCTTTGGTGTTCTTGCTCTTGAGCGCGGCGGCGTGGCGGTGCTTGGCCTCCTTGGTCCGCGCGTACTCGTCGTCGGCCGGGTAGTGCGACAGGCGGCCGGCGTTGAGGTCGGCGCGCGCCTTGAGCGTCTCGATGCGCCGCTGCTGGCGCTCGAGCTGCTTGTCGGCGCGGTCTAGGAGGAGCGCGATGAAGGGCCCGATCTCGTCGCGGAGGGAGGACTCCGCGGCCGCGAGCGTGGGCTGGGGGATCAGTTCGTAGTGCTGTTGGTATCGGGGTTAGCGGGCTTGTTTCGGGAGTTGGGGGGTTCTGTCGGTGGGGGAGACGTACGCGGACTGTTTTGAGGACGGTCGCCAGGCGGGGGAAGTCCTCGACGCCGTGGCCCAGGGTTGCGACGGACGATTCGAGGAAGGAGAGCGAGGTGCGCAGGGACGAGACGCAGTCACGGTATGACGATGCCGAGGTTGAGGAGGCCATATTCGGTGTTGGATGCGGTGTGGTGGGGGTGGCGTGGAAGGTTGGCGTTTGTTGTGGATGAGGTGTTGCGCTGTCTGGCGATTGACAGTCGGAATTGGTTTGTTGATCGTCACGGCACGATGATCAGTGTCCCACTTACGGGAGCACTCCCCGCGCCAAGAAACCTTGGAGCGGTTGTGGTGGGGTAAAAGTGGTGGGACAGCGGGACGGGTTTCTGGACCGTGCACCCTGGTTGTCTTTGCCCCTGAACGCACGGACTATGACCAACGTCCGGCTGCCGGCTGCATAACGTTAAAGCTGTTTCTCTTGCCTTCATTCTGAAAACTTCTTGCACATGCATGCCACTTCTTGGAACACAACACATTTTGAGCCATTACAGCCGCACGCCGGCCTTGCAGGGCCATCAGGCAGTCGATACGGCTTCCTGACGGCCCGGATTTGCCAGGCCCGCCTTCAGGGCAGTCATCACGGCCCCGGTGAAGATACTACACAGTCAGCTGCCCTGTTGACGCATACATATCATATGCTTAGACGTTTTTACAAGTAGCTCTATTGGTTGCGCCTGTATACTATAGTTTTTATACTGTCTTTATATAGGCCTATTGCCTCTATTCTACAAGCTTATACAATATAGGATATATTGGAACCCGGGGATTAGATGTGGTTTTTAACAAGGAGGTTTAGCTCAGGTACGCCGCCCCCGGCCGTGAGACATATTGTACGTTGATGCATACCAACAGATTCTTTCTCTTTCCAACAAAGAGGCTCGGTCGAACAACAACTATCGCCGGGCTTGCGGGAAGATCACACGCACCCACCAAAGGCCTGCTTTTACTAAGGAGGAGGAGCGGGAGGGATCGTCGCCTCCAAAGGAGGTTGTCGCCAAGGCCGCGGGTTTGACTGTTTGGAAAAGTGGATTTGAACGAGTTTTCAATGATGTGGTCATGACGTGGAGGATTGATTTGATTGGTTGAATCTAGTAAAAATGGGGCGCCAGCTCTCTATTACAATTAGATTGTCGCTTCGTGGGCTCTTTAAGACCCTCTTGTCATAAGCGTAGGAATACATCCATCCCATCCATCTTGCCTTTTTTCTCCACACCAGAATTTGTTTACATCCATGTCATCGCCAATGAAGCTTGTCTTTGATATTGTGTGGTATTTCTATTTACCTTTCCTGCAGCATTCGACTAGTGAGCACGTCGCTGGATCCTATCTTATCCAAGGCTTTGGATCTTAAATCAATAGATGACAAGCGAAGTCGTCCCATTCAAAGAATGCTGAGTGATCGCCAATATAATTAAAACTCTCAGCTTATATACCAAAATATACCTCCACGTGCATCCCCCCCTTAATAAGAATGGATTTTCTTTTCCCCCAGAATACAGCGTATCAATTACCTTGGCCCATTGAAAGATGTCGATGTTGAGGTTGTTCGGCATGGTTCCTTCCTCCCCACGACTTCGGAGCAGAGTGGGTCCATATGTGATTTCTTGGTGAAAGTCGGAAGGAGCGAGAGAGAGAGGTACGCTGTATGGTGTACCTTAGGCCAGTGGGCAACTTGGGAAGGCACACCGACTGAAAATCAACTCAAAGGCTTGGGAACCGCGACCTTCTTCCTCTTCCTTGCTTCTTCCACCATTTTCCCACTTCACAACCTCATCACTTCCACCGTGAGACCGCACTCAAGACCGCTCCAGGAAAGCGAGTTCCACGCTGAGACCGAGAACCACACGGCCATTGGCTTGATTGTGGTTCTCAATATTCCAAACCTCACTGTTGAATCGGTAGGTCCTTCGCTGGCACACATTCTATCCCCTCTGCCTTGACCATCGATGATATTGACATCATTGTGTCAGCCATAATCCCCACTTACCAGTTGCAATTTCCTCGCCGAACTCGCGCGCCGATCACCATATACATCTTCATCCACCATGGCGGGCCGCCGATTCCACGACGGCGACTCGTTGAGCATGGCAATCCAACTCCAGTTAGCCGACCTGCAAGCGAATAGGCAGCAGCGTGGTACCGACCGCGATTTTGCTGTTCAAGTCTGGCTCGACGAGCTTTCGGCATATCTGCGTTCCGTAAACGCACTCCCGAGACAGCAGCCTTGTGTTGGTCAAGCTGCTGGTGTCCCAAGAGCTGCCCAGGCCGCTGGTGGCCTCCCAGAAACCTTACCGCTATCTTCTCGGCTCCGAATATGCCCTCCAATGGATATCCTATGGCTACGCCTGACCTGGGAAGAAGCGCTTCCATCACGAGCCTGACACCGAGAGCGCCAATCAATGAACGATCAATCACTGGCAACTCATCGGGAGTAGCTTCTGCCTCTGCCCGCTCGGTAATCATGGTACCCACGGTTCGGGTAAATGCAGGATGGATCTTTGGAGCCCCCGGGATATCTGGTAACTCGGCGTCGGCAGTGCCTCCGACCAGTCAGCTGTCTTTCACCAGGAAACCATTCGGAAATCCGGCGATGCCTGCTCCAACTTTCAAGCCACTCCCAGTTGAACAGCTAATCTTCGGCCATGTACCACAGGCGAACCATGTGGCTCCTAGCCTGGCTTTGAACGAACTCCTGAAAAAGCCGGTAGCCTTTTCCGGCGCGCCTGTTGGAGCCAACACAGCGGCCGTTCTAGCCGTGAAGGCTCCCTCAATCCAGCAAGAGAAACCGGTATCCAGCTGATGCCATAGCCTTGGCTTCCTCAAAGCCTCTGAAGCGGGCGGCATCGTCTAGCTTGGATGCCCCTGGCAAGAGACATTGTCAGCAGCCTGACTCAGCAATGGCTACCCATCTTCACCGAGAACACAACAACGAGAACATGATACCAAGCTCGAGCACCTCGAAGCGAGGTGCACCGTCAGAGACGGACAGTGCCCAGAAAAAGGCGTGTATGACTTGGCCTTGCACAAGCTGCTCCGTCAGATATCCAGGCTCCAAGCTCTTCCTCAACTCTCACTGCCCGCACGTATACTGCCAGCCCTGCATCGAACAACTGTTCAGACTATCTCTAACCGATGCGACTCTCTTCCCTCCTCGGTGCTGCAGGAACCCATTGCCGCTGGACCGCGCTTTTCTGTCAGAAGCCCTCGTGGCCGAGTTCGAGTCGAAGAAGAAAGAGCTTGAGACCAAAGACAGAACATACTGCAGTTCCAAGACGTGTTCGGTCTTTATCTCAACCAAGAGCGTCTTCGGCAGGAGTGCTACCTGCCCGACCTGCAGAACTGTCACCTGTGTGGGATGCAAAGCAGCGGCCCATTTGGGAAGATGCGAAGAAGACGAGGCAACCAAGGAAGTGTGTGCGCTGTGAAAGAAGAATGGCTGGCAGACTTGTTATTCTTGCAAGCAGGTGGTTGAGCTGCAGCATGGCTGCCACCACATTACGTATGTATCAGTCCGTTTCTTTAGACACTGCTATGGCACGAGCTGACATCGTTAACCAGATGCCGTTGCGGCGCCGAATTCTGCTACCAGTGCGGCAGAAAGTGGGATACCTGTGGTTGTCCCATATGGGAAGAGCATCGCCTTGTTGCCCGTGCCACACATGTAGTGGACAGACATCCGCGGAACAGGGCGCTTCCTGCGGCACAGAGAGCACGGCTAATTGAGCGCCAGGCGGCGAACTTGTTGCAGAACCCCGACCACGATTGCCAGCACGACAATTGGGCGAAAGTCGACACTAATGGCCGCCACTGGCGATGCGAGGGCTGTTCTGGTTGGTTGCCCTACTACCTTTGGGAGTGCGAGGCCTGCGTTATCCAGCTGTGCTCGGTGTGCAGATACAGCAGATGGTAACTGGTTGTTGGTTTTGCAATCTGCTGGGGTGCGGATTTATGTTTCGAGGATAGTGTGCTTTACTTGCTTTCTTTAATCGAGATGAGGGCAATTTACGGACGGGTGTGACTGTTAGCTCGAGCCATGTTGCGGATCTTACCTCTAATCACCAGGTTTCTTGTGTTATGGTCACAGGTTGAAGGGGAACGGAAATGGATGTCGCTGAGAATGTGGAGATCTCGTGTTGGAGTTCAGACTGGCAAAAATGCCGGCATTATCTGATGGGCCTTGTTCAACAGGTTTCGGAAAGACTGGGGGTGGTGGAGAGTTGGACTGCTTGCCGAGTTACGGCAATGGGCCTTCATTGTGGGATTGAAGATTTGTGTCCTCGTTTCCTCCCCTATCACGATTTTCTTAGTCTTGGCTGAATAGCTTGGAGGGCGAGTCTAACAAGGGTTGCTCTGACCGGCATACAGTTGAAGGCACGGAGTCGCGGTGTTTTAAGTATGCGAAGGGGGTGTTACTAGGTAGGTACTGTAAATATATGGCTCGTTACATAAACCACGTTGAACTGCCTCATCAAAACCAACAAATCTGGACACGACGACGTGGGAAAATAAGAATGCACCATGGTAAATTCAGGTGAAATTGGGACCCCATACGACATTGACACCCTGTCTTCCTGACGTTGTGAAGCTATTTTAATCTCAAGCGGTGGTCTACTTGTCGTGTTCCTGACGCGCCGCGTGACGAACGCAGATACGCGGCATAGCTTACGCGGTTCCCTCCAAGCACCTCGGGCAGTTCAGGCAGTCTGATTGGCTTCAACACCGCCGGCTCTGACCGGTGTCGCGTCCCTTGCAGCATCTGTCAGCTCAGCGACGCCGCAGAGGCGCACCTGGCTGGGCCATTCGCGTGGTTGGCTCGGTCTCGGGGGCTGGAGGAGCTCGGACTTGGCGCGGCGTTGTCGGATATCGTGATGTTCTTGTCTCCCACTCGGGCATGATGGGAGATATGATGGGCAGGAGGGAGACTTTGTATAAAGGGTTGTTTTGCCAAGAGGTTGTTTTCTTTTCAAGTTGTCTTCCTTCCTCTTCATCATCTGCACTAGTTTCCACTTACAACTCCAACGCAACCCCTAACCCCGATTGATCTTTGGCAAAAATCAGCACCATCAACACAACCCCCGCAACTGCATCACCACCTTACTCGCATACGCAATGATGAAGCAAGCGCAGATCTCCGCCTGGGGCGAGGCCCCAAAGTGCATCCAAGTCCCCACCCCGCCCCTGCCCACCCCGACAACAACAGGCGGCCGCGACGAGATAGTCCAGATCCGCGTCCTGGCGACGGGTCTGCACATGCACGTGCGCAGCCGCGCCTCGGGCACGCACTACTCATCCACAGCCCTGCCGTACATCCCGGGCGTGGACGGCGTGGGGCGGACGGTGCCCGACGGCGCGCTGGTCTTCTTCGCCGTGCTGCGCCGACCTCAAGGCGGGTCGTTTACCGAGATCATCAACGTCCCGCGGGGCTCGACCTGTCCTGTCCCTTCTGAGGGCGGGGATCCCGTCCAGGTTGCGGGGCTGGTGAATCCCGTCATGGCGAGCTGGATGGCGTTTGCGAGCCGGTTGGATATGGGGAGGCTGCCTGCGGGGTTCACTGTTGTTTTGCTTGGGGTGACGACGTTGTCTGGGCGTGTTGCGGTCGATGTCGCGAGGGTGTTTGGGGCGGGTACGGTCGTTGGGGTGGGGAGGGATGAGGGGAGGATGAAGGCGGTTGGGGTCGATGAGGTTGTGTTGTTGAAGGAAGGTGGGAAGGGCGAGGCGACGGATTGGGGTGGTGCCGTTGACGCGGATGTTGTGCTGGATTTCTTGTACGGCGACGCCGCGCTGGGGTTGCTCATGCATCTTAAGGGTGAGAAGCCGGTGCAGTACGTGCAGATTGGCACGCTCGCGGGCGGGTCGGTGGAGCTGCCGGGCGCGTTGTTGAGGAGTCGGGATATTACCATGCGAGGGAGCGGGAGGGGCAGTTGGGAGATGAGGGACTTTGCGAGGGAGGCGCCGGGGATCGTGGGCGCGATTGCGAGTAGGAAGATTCGGAAGCAGGGGTTTCGGGAGGTGAAGCTGGAGGATGTCGAGGCGGCGTGGGGGGTCGAGGGCGGAGAGAGGATTGTGGTTGTGCCGTGATGGGGTATGTGGTGGTTGATGAGCTTCCAATGTTTTGCTTCAGGTGTTGTTTACACCAAGTTATGGGGTTTACTTGGTTGTGCTTGTGAGACTTAGACTTATCTACGTAGACTATTCGAACTTTTCATATCGACAATTCGCCATGACAGGTACTTAGCTGGCTGCCGTTGATATTACATGGATTGTGTGAGTTAATCATCAGGTATCGCCCGTCTAAGTTGTAGGTGTATAAAACTTGATCACAGATCGTCTTTCACAATTGAATTAAAATTCTTTTCTAGGAACGACCAAATTTACTTTGCAGTTTGCCCATGGCGCTTTTCACGGACATTTATGCACGCATTCTCCCGTTAACAACCTCACAAATAACGCACTGTTGTGTCGTTGCATTCAGCTGCGTCAAGGGGTTACGCAATCCCTCTCCCTCCCAGAAACCATTCTCGTGATGCACTGAACATCAACAAGACATAGCGAGCCGAGCTCAACTGCATCAATTGGTACCTGGCAATCTAACAAATGTGGAGTTATGAATGGTGGGTATCCCTCCACTTGTGGAACCAGCCTGTCCCAGGTTCAGGCTATATAAAGACCAATTCCGATGTGGATAAACATCAACAAGTAACAGCGAGCTTAGCTCAGCTGGGAGAGCGTCAGACTGAAGTCCAACTTCATCATCTATCTGAAGGTCATGTGTTCGATCCACATAGGTCGCAATATCTTTTGCTTTTGCCACCGTTGTCACTCCAAAAATGGACATGTGTGGATATTCAGACCCTTGCGTTGCATTCATGCATCTTTTTGTTTTTCATTCGTGGCGGTTCCGTTTTGTCCATATGAGAGTGACATACAATGCATGTACAATCGTAGGCAGCAGCTGTTTGTCTGCCTGGGTATTTATAATACAGAGTGATATCAAGATACTTCAACCAGGAGGTGCCTGCGTATTTAATCGGGAACCCAAATACTTAATTAAATGTTGACTGCACGAACACGACATATGACAACGTAGCCCCATTTGAACTTGTTGAATGAGCCGAAAGAAGAAAGTACGCTTACTCAATCCAACACCTCCCTCCCACAAGAATATCGATGTAAAGGGGCCGATGTAAGTCAAGGGGCATCTGTCGCACAGGAAGTATCTCTAGCCGCTGGCTGCCTAACTGCGAGTCCGAGACCAGGGCAGCCAGCCAGCCAACCAAGTCAGATCAACGGATGCTCATGCAGTTGGCGATGACTGCGCGTCCATCCCGCAATGGATGGAACCTTGGCGATCTGATAACTCGACGACAAGGATCACTAGCACCATCTGATAATTATTGGCCCAGGATCACGACGGCCAGCTGCCTTTCCGGGACGTGAAGGCTCTGCTAGCTCGATCTGATAACGCACCTGCCCCGAGTCTCCCTCCTGCGAGTTGGGTCTCTTGGACTGTGAGTGGTTCCTTCAGAGTGGTTCTTCCGCGTGGACAACAACGGATGGTTCTGGTCATGGGTCATGGAGGATTACATGCACTTGTGGTCGGCGTTGGATGCATCCCCGCTGGCTGGTTAGTGTGTTTGTGATATGAGTCACAGATGGTTTCGAATGGGACGGCGTGAAGGTTCTGGTTCGGGGTGAATTGATCTGTGAACTCAGTCAGTCCGGCTACGCGAAGACGTAATTAATATGTTGGTTTGTATGTTGTGTTCTTATTATGTAGGGAAATGGTCATGGAAGGACATCGTTTTTCCTAGATGCCCCGATTGAGGTTAACATCGGTAGGTAGGTAGTTGTTGACTTGGAAAAGTGCCGTGGATGTTAATGGCCCTGCCATGATGATGGCAGACTTTAGATTTCATGATGCCATATATTATATCTAGATAGGTACCAAGGGAATTACTCGTAACGTAGTGAGGTACATTTAACGCCATGTAGAAGTCAAGACCAAATACCCAAGTGTAATTAGGCAATTGATCGTGAGAAAACAATCGACAACATCACAAATTCACATTCACACACCCACAACCCCGTGCTCCCCCTCAGCACGTCCCAACGCCCTCAGCCTCGCCCCAAAAACCCAAAACACAGGCAGCATGGGCCACGCCAACACCACCCACGCGAAGCCAAATATGCTATTCCCCCACCCGTACCCCAGCGCGGCATACAGCCCCGGCGCGAAGATGGGAAACCCAAACGAGGCCACATACATCAGACACCTGGCCGCAGCGCCCGCCGACGCGCCGTGGTCGCCAAACTCGTCGAGCTTGTACGCCAGCACGGCCTGGCTGACCATGAAGCTGCCGAGCGCGAACACCACCGTCCCCGCATCCACCACGGCCCAATGCGCCGTCATCTGCGCCGCCCACGCGTACCAGAAGAAGCCGGCCGCGACAAAGACGAAGCCGGGCACCATGTACGGGACGCGGAACTCGGGGACCGAAGTGTTGTTGGGGCTCCGCGCCTTGAGGCGGCGGTAAATCACGTCCATCATGCGGGCGCCAATCTGGGCTGCGAGGGTGCCGCCGAGGGAGATGGTCAGGTAGTGCAGCGAGGCCTGGGAGGGGGTCTGGTTGTACCGGGTGATGAAGAGGGTCGCGTAGGTGGAGAGGATAAGACTGTACAGGCCGAAGTTGAGGGCGAGGAGGAGGGCGAGGAGCTGGATGATGGGCCGGTGGAGGAGGAGGTTGATCGGCCGGAGCAGGGAGGGGAGGAGCCGGGTTTTGGTCGGAGATGGGGTGGGGGATTTGCGCCGGAGGAGGATTGGGGTGTAGGACTCGCGGATGACGAAGAGACCCAGGATGGTCAGGGCGGCGCTGAAGATGGACATGATGTAGAAGATCCATTGCCATGTTACCCATTGCGTGATGAAGCCGCCGACGATGGGGCCTAAAGACGGACCGAGGAAGGGGAGGAACGAGGCGATGGCCATGGAGCGGCCGCGGTTGGAGATGGAGAACATGTCGGCCATTACGGGGCCGGTGAGCTGGGGACCGGGGGGGCTGTGTTAGCTGGTTGGGGGAGGGAATGGGAGGTGGGAGGTGTGTGTATACCGTTGTGCCAACGCTGGCGCCGCAGCCGGCCATCAGCCGCGCAAAGATCATCAGGCCTTTGGAGTTGCCAAACGGGCTGACCAGGTTCCAGAGGATGAACCACACCTGCGAGTAGACCCAGACCATCTTGCGGCCGTGCATCTCGGAGAAGGCGGCGACTACGAAGGGGCCGAAGGCGAGGCCGAGGAAGTAGGTCGAGAAGACAATCTGCGCGGTGGCCGCGTCGATGGCGAGGTCGACGATGATGTCGTCTAGGGCCGCGGCGATCATGCTGGCTGCCATTAGGGTGACAAGCTGGCCGAAGGAGAAGATTAAGGCGATGCTGATCTTGCGCGCCGTCGACCAGTTGTAGGGGTTGTTGGGGTCTGAAGGGCTGTCCCAGGTTGCCTTGGAGGTGGTGTTAGCCTGGCGGTGCTGGGACTGGAGGTTCTGGGGGAGGCTGGGACGACGTACGCCGTATTCTTTGTTGAGCTGGTCAAGACGGGCGAGGGCGTCCGAGTCGGAGGAGGTGTCGTTGATGGCTTCTTCAACGTCGGTGGGTGAGCTGGTGAGCTTCTCGTTTGTGAGTGCCATTGCGGATTCTGTCTCGTGCTGCGAGTATGTGGTGGGCTAATAATTAATTGGTGAAAGGATTATGGAATGAAGTGCAGGCCGTAGTGTTGGAATAGCGAAGTGGACTGAGCAGATATATATACAAGCGTCCATATCATGCGGTTTCTTTCAGCCTGGCACGGTTGACTGCGTTCGGTTCAAGCTGTCATGCTAACTACGGCGGTGATACGAGCTCGGGAGGGCCCTTGCTGTTGTTGCGTGGTCTAACATCAAGATATTGGCTACTATTCCTTCAACAGGGGTTGCAATCCTTGCAGCTTCAAATGTTCAGGTATGACTGAGATAGCTCGGTACATTGCCTTTTATTGCCACAGAGTGTCGATGATAAACTGAACGACGGTTTCCAAGTCCACCCTTCAGAAACGCACGCCATCTCAGCGCTGAAAACTGCAATTATATCATAATTTGCTGGAGGCAAAGCATAACCAAACCAGAAAAGGGTGCTGATAATTAGACCCGACTGAGAAAGAACCACAGAGACACTCAATGAGACCGAGTACAAGACCCTGACTGGCAGTGATGCTCCTGTCCCGGGACATACCGACTCAGCCGACGATGCAACCCTCGGATCCCCGCCGAGTGTGATGGAGGGCTAGAGCCGAAAGAGGCCACGGAGCACCTTGCAGGATCTGATAAGAGGAGATGATTCGATTGGGTTGCATTGCCCCGAGACCGAAACCGAGAAGCGTGAGTGTTGGGTGGAGAGAGAGCTAGGCCGGTTGAGCCCCGATTGGTTTGTAAACAGGCAGAGAGCAAGGGCTCGAGCATTTTAACTGATCACTGATGAGTGTGATTACCAACCCGCGAGAGCTGCCTGAAATGCATGGGGTTCAAAGAGGAGGGAATAAGACGGGTATCACGATATATGCTTATGGGGGTTCGCTTTCGAGTGAATGCTGTTAACTCTTGCAAAAGTCTATAGTTTGGGCATTTTCTGGGTACAACATGTCTTTGGTCCTGTGATATTGTGGGAAGGCCCTGGAGTGTCTGATGGCGCCTTTGTTTACACGCCCCTGAGATCTGCTCTCAAACTTGACGCCTGATCTCTATTGATTTACAGCGTGCTGAGTTTAACGCTCTCCCCTGACTGAACAAAACTTTTACCGTTCATGCTGAGGATTGATCTTGATGGATGCGCCCATCATAATTGGACTGACCGACGTGCAACCCGTTGTCCGGAGTTCCATGTCGAGGAAACACGCCTTTTTTTCACCGCGGGGCCTGGGTTAGGGTTAGTTCACTTGTCGAACCCCGTTTTCAGCGGTTTAGCAGCAACCCCACTCGCCTTGGCAGGCACTTGCAGGCCCGTAGCGGCTGTAACGGCAGCCACAGGATGCAGCCGAGGTCTCTAAATCGCTGGGTCGGTGACGTAACCGGCGTCATACCAGGTGAGGTGCAGGTGCAACTCGCCATTCCAGGACAGAAATATTTGTTTTCGAATTGCCATGAAAATATTTTTCAGGATTAGACTTACTTCACGAACTGCCTTTTATTTTTGACAAGATTGGAGACGCCCGACGATAGAGGCGCATCGATTGCAACTTTTCAGCAACTGCCATATAAAGCAGGACCAGACCGTCACGAACCACAACCGCTCATTCTTGGCCGACGGATCGTCACCATCATACTGCACCGCAACCACAATTGTTGAGCATCGTCATTGCTCGCGCTGCATATAACGACCCACAGCAGCAGCCATGTCAGAAATGGACGACTTCGAGGACCGCGGGGCCACCCGAGCGCACGGGGGACCCTACACAGCCAAGCACCCCGTCCCGACCGTGCAGAAATATCGCGAACACCAGGCCGAGATCAAGAACCGCCAGCAGGAAACCGAAGAGGCTCAGACGGAAGCAGAGGGGGGCGCCTCCGACTCCAAGACCAAGCGCGCCTACAAGTCCGTCAAGGCCGTCGCCAAGGACGAGGACCAGCCCAAGACGGGCCGCCCACATGAGCCCTACCCGAGGGCCAACAGGAATGACCCGGACCGGGCCATGAAGGAGTCGGAAGATGAAGATGAGGGAGACGAGGGTGGAGATTCGCAGTCGGACTCGAAGAGAAAACGACGCAAGGGGAAGAAGGCCAAGGCCCAGGAACTGTCCGCCACCGAGCAAGCAGCCAGCTCCATCGATCCCAAGGCGAAGCGCAAGGCGATGAAGAAGCAGGAGCGCACAGGCGGTGGACGCCAGGTGACAGACCCCGTCACGCACTTGCCCATCGTGGTGCAGGACATGACCAATAAGGACCTGGAGACGACGCCCGAGAACGAGCCGGCCGTCGGCTCCGACCACCGCACCCTGACGGGGCTCAGCGGCGCGGCAAAGTCCCGCCAGAGCCTGATCGACGAGAAGGAGGAGCTCGACCGCGGCCACCACGGCATGTGCAAGCTGTTCCCCCCGCCGCACTTTGAGGACACCAAGCACGAGCTGATGAGGACGTACCGCATGGCGCTGGTCGCCGGGCTCGGGTCGGTTGGTGTGCTAGCTGTGCTGGCTGTCGCTGTTGTTTCGTTTGTGCAGTCGAATCCGAGACAGGATCTAGTAGGCCATGCTGGTGATCGGGGATGGTGGCACCATGATCGGCCAACGGGAAAGCGCGGCGGGTTTTGGCCTGGGCCTTGGTTTTTCATCCTCACCACGATCTTCGTCACCGCGGCAGGCGCGTTCTTCTTGGTCCAAAGCACGTCGGGCTGGCTCGACAAGAAGGTGGACGAGATCTTTGAAGACGAAACCTGGGACGCAGCAAGGAGCGAGGAGACGGAGCTGAACGAGAACGAGGCCGAGCTGCCAGAGTCGGTGGCCTGGCTGAACAGCCTGCTGGCCTCTGTCTGGCCGCTGATCAACCCAGACCTGTTTGCCTCGTTGGTCGACATGCTCGAGGATGTCATGCAGGCATCGCTCCCCAGGGCAATCCGCATGGTGAGCGTCGACGACATGGGCCAGGGCAGTGAGGCCGTCCGCATTCTCGGCGTCAAGTGGCTTCCCACGGGCGCGGCGAGCCAGTCAGTCGATGCAGAAGGAGGTCTCAAGCCTGCCAAGAACAATGACCGCACCGTCCCCGGCGAGGGCGAGGAAGAAAACAGCACCCGCGACGACGCACAAAACGGCAATACCAGGGAGAAACCACCGACAAACGAAGCCGAGAAGCAGCAGCAGCAGGAGAAGGAAACCACCCAGGAGGGGATGGAGGGCGAAGAGGGCGACTTTGTCAACATGGAGATCGCCTTTGCCTACCGCGCTCGATCGTCGGGCAAGTCGATCAAGAGCAAAGCCCGGAACGCGCACCTGTACCTCAAGTTCTACCTCCCCGGCGGCATCGCCATCCCGGTGTGGGTCGAGGTGCGCGGCGTGGTAGGCATCATGCGGGTGCGGCTGCAGCTGACGCCCGACCCGCCCTTCTTCGACCTCTGCACGCTGACCTTCCTGGGCCAGCCGCGGGCCGACCTCTCGTGCGTGCCGCTGTCCAAGCACAGCCTCAACCTCATGAACGTGCCGCTCATCTCGTCCTTTGTCCAGTCGGCCATCGACGCCGCGCTGGCCGAGTACGTGGCGCCCAAGTCGCTCACACTCGACCTCAAGGACATGCTCGTGGGCGACGACTTCAAAAAGGACACGCTCTCGCGCGGCGTCATCCTCGTCTACATCAAGCGCGCGCGCGGCTTCAAGCAAGGCGACGGCGGGTTCGGGCCCCTTAAGGGGTCCAGCGACGCGTACGTGTCGGTATCATGGGGCAAGTTTGGAAAGCCCGTCGCTTCGACGCGCGTGATCCCCGACGAGCAGGACCCGACGTGGAGCGAGTGGGCGTCGATCCTCGTCTCGCCCGACGAGATCAACGCCGAGGAAACCCTCCGCGTCCAACTCTGGGACTCGGACAGATTCACCGCCGACGACGACCTCGGCCGCACCGAGATCAGTCTCAAAACCCTCATGCACAGCCCCGAGACCAAAAACCGCATGCACGACCGCGCCGACTCCTTACACGCCCAAGACCCCGACGAGCGCATGCCCGGCACGCTCGAGTGGTCCGTCGGCTATTTCGCCAAAGCCCACATCCAGCCCAGCCAATTCTCGTCCCAAACCTTCGACACCACGATCCGCACCCCGGCCGACCTCGACACCAACGTCGCCGAGACGGCAAAGTCCAAGCTCCGCGAGGCGAACTGGTCCAAAGACGAGTCCAGGGAACTCCACCAGCAGCAGGCGCAGGACCGCAAGGGCAAGGAAGACGCCATGATCATCTGCACGCCGCCGCCCGCCGGCCTGCCCAGTGGGATCCTCAGCATCCAGATCCACAACATCACGGGCCTGGAAGTCGCGCAGCTTAATCGTAGTACTGCTGGCAACGAGGACAGGGAAGACGAGGCCGAGCATGAGGCCGATATGCCGGATAGTTACTGCACTGTCATTCTCAACCACCGGCAGATCTACCGCACGCGGACGAAGCCCAAGAACGCCAAGCCGTTTTTCAACGCCGGCACGGAGCGGTTCGTCAAGGACTGGCGCACGGCTGAGGTGATTATCTCCGTGCGGGATAGCCGCGAGGGGGAGAAGGATCCGTTGCTGGGCGTCGTGTATCTGCCGCTGCGCAGGGTGTTTGAGAGCCGCAGCCAGGTCATGCAGACGTATCCCCTGGCCGGCGGGATCGGGTATGGCCGCGCACGGGTGAGTCTGGTCTGGCGGAGCGTCGAGGCGCGGATACCGGCCGAGTTGAGGGGGTGGGAGTGTGGCACGCTCGAGGTCATGGCGCCGGTGCGGGTTGTTGGCGAGGGGGAGGGCGCCGAGTTGAGTGGCTGCTCGCTTAAGATGAAGACGAGTATCGGCAAGGCAAAGATGCATTCTGTCGGTGGTGGGGGGGAGTGGAGACCTAAGCGCCATGCCGACCGGAGCGTGTTTATGGCTGTTACGAGACGGTATGCCACGCCTATGGTGGTGGAGTTCCGGGCACATAAGGGGGTGGGAGTGAGTGTGGTGGGCGTCGCGGTGCTCTGGCTTGCGAGCGTGCCGGACGAGGAGGAGAGGACGGTGCGGTTGACGGTTTGGAGGATACAGGAGAAGAAGGAGGTTCAGAGGGCGAGGAACTGTGCGGAGTTTGCGGGGGAGGAGGAAGCGGAGAGGTTGGGGGAGGTGGAGGTTGTGGTGAGGTTCTGGAGGGGGCTGGGCGGGTATCATAAGCGGTGGGTTGCGAAGGAGGGAGGGGAGGGGGTGAAGGGGGTTGTGGAGGTGCTGGATGTTGTTGGGGATGAGAAGATGGCGGAGGGGGATGTGGGTGGGGACGGGGAGACGAGTGGGGAGGAGGATTCGAGTGATGAGGAGGAGGAGGGGAAAAAAGAAACGCCCGAGGAGAGGGAAAAAAGGAGACAGCTGCGCAAGGCTGGCAACCGCAGCGGGTCGGACTCGGATGGCTTTGACAATGGAGAGGAGAGCAGGGGCGGGAAGCTGGGGCGGATCCCGGGGAAGGTCAAGGGAAAGATGGCGTCGTTGCTGGATGTTGGGGACGGAGGAAAGGGGGAGGAGGATGATGATGGGGAGAGGGGCCCGATGGACCAGGTGCGGGACTACAAGAAGCACCACAGGCAGCTGCATCGGAAACATCGCGGGGTCATGCAGTGGAAGGCGGCGCGGACGCTGGACTGGATGGCGGATAAGGTGAGGGAGGGGAAGGGGAAGGTTGGGGGTGTGTTGGAGCATGGGGAGAAGGGGCAGGGGGTTGAGACGGAGGTTTGAGGGGTTGTGGTTTTGGTGCGGGTTGTGCGGATGGGGGAGAGTTGGAGGTCTAGAGGGGGAATGTTGGAGGTCTAGAGGGGAACAGGGGAGGATCATGGGCGTGATAAAAGCGAGTGTAAGATAAAGTGGTGTTTGTACGTTTCATTGTGTGTATACCTGATGCATTGGGATAGCAGCGTTGGGCTTGTGGAGGTCAACATGTTTACCTAAAACCTATAACGTTACCTTGTTTTCACTCGTCACTTACCAAAGAATAACACAAACATGAACAGGATAAAGGAGTGATGATGGAGCAAGGATGAATGAGGTTGACGGCAAGCAGTATATCTAAATTTTTCACGTCCGAAAAGACAAACAGGTTGTGTCACAGTACAGAAGACCGAAGCCATCTTCGAGCATATATCCAAATCTTTATTCTCTACAAAAAGAACCAGTCTATCCATCTGTTTGCCAAAACCAAAACCAACACCACGAACCAAAACCACGAACCAAAACCACGAACCAGTCAAGCCATACACAAAGCAACAAAAAGCAGCACAGGCAACCCCCCTACCCTTCCTCGCATAATACCAGGTCTAATCCAAAAACCCCACCGCCCGCCACGCATCAACATACCGCCCAACCAACTCGGCATCCACAGGCCCAACCGTCCTCAGCGCCTCGCTGCACCGCCGCGCCTGCTCAGTCCCGAGAACCACGGCGCCCTGCGCCATGTGCTCAAACTCGTTCTGAAAAAAGCCCGCCATCTTCTTGGCCGGGTTTTTCTCGTCGTCGGGCGCGGCCAGCATGCGCGCGAGCCAGGTCGCGTAGGGGAGGCGCGGGAGGGATAATAAGGCGAGGGAGGGGTTGGTTTCGAGGGCGGTGAGGATGTCGTCCCAGGATTGGCGGAGGGGGTTTTCGAGGTGGTAGATTTCGGGGGTCACGGAGGGGGAGGGGGAGGGGCTAGGGGTGTGGAAGAGGAGGTCTGAGAGGGCGGTTGCTGCTATGTCGACTGGGAGCCAGGAGAGGGTCTGTTGTGTGGGACGGGTGTGTTAGTTACTTTTGTTTGTTTGGGTGGGGTGGGGACTAGGGATAGGAGGGAGGAGACGGGAAAAGAAAGGGGGTGTGAGAGGGGTAAAGGGGGTAAACGAAAAGGGGAAAATTGTGAAAATAGGACAAGGGGAAAAAAGAAAAAGGGAAAGGGATAGATGGGTGTGGAAAAGGGTACGTAATAGTACGTAAATTTGAAAAGCTGGGAGGAGGGAAAAGGGCCAAAGGCAAAATGGGGTAACTGAAGGGGGAAATGCAAAAAGGGGAAAAATGCAAAACTGAAGCGAAAAGGGGGCCCCGAAAGTAAGGGTAATTAAAGGGGTAAACACAACAAGGGAAAAACGACGGGCCAAGAAAAGATGGAACTCACCCCCTGAACCCTAGGCAACCCCCCCACGACCAACGAACTCTTGACCAGCGCCGGGAAATGCTCACTCGGATTCCACCGCCCCGTCCCCCTGGCGCCCGTCATCTGGCCGACGCGGACATACTTGGTCACGACTCCATCCCCACGACCATGCACGCCCGCAAAGTCCTCGATGATGCGCTCGCACACGTACTTGGCCTGCGCGTAGCCGATGGGCAGCGGGCAGCGCGCGCTGGGCATGGCCACCTCGGGCACGATCCGCGCGCCGCCCGCCTGGGGTTCCGAGGCGTAGTTGGCTGCTACGGCGATGGACGAGATGAACATGAAGACTGGTGGTTTCTTGCTTGGGCTGTTGTGGTACGTGTGGATGTCGTGCGCGAGGTGCAGCAGGCCGCGGGTTAGTTGGAACTGGCTCTCGAAGGACGACACGTGCCGGTTGAAGTCCATCGGCCAGCCGTTGTGGATGATGTGCGTCACGCGCCGGCGGAGGTCGTCGTACCGGTGCGGCTCGGCCAGCCCGAGGAATGGCGCGGGTTTGGCAAAGTCGGCTTGCAGGACGTCGATTTTGGCTGCCCAGATCTCGGGTGGGAGGGACATGCCGTGCCGCGCCGCGAAGGTGGTTTTGAGGTCGTCCTTTGGGGACTCGGACACAATGGAGGTGGAGGAGGAAGAGGGTTTGCGAATGATGCAGATGATGCGCGCGACGGACGGGAGGGAGGAGAGGTGTTGGACGAGATGTGTGCCTAGGCTGCCGGTGCTGCCTGTTAGGAGGATGACGTGCCCTGTCTCAGCCGGGGGTGTGCTGGCGGCGTATTTTGCTATGAAGCGCTCCATTTCGCTAATGGGGGTTGTGGTGCCAGTGGTGGTTGTCTCGTTCCCGCGAATGGCGCTGGAGAGCTTGAGGATGGACGGGTGGCGGTAGACAAAGTCGCGGCTGATGCTGGTCTGCTTGGTGGACTTGGTGGCCGTGGCGATCAGCCGGCGGAGCTCGAGCGCCTGCAGCGAGTCCATGCCCAGCTCGAACAGGTCGTCGTCATCGGCCCACTGGCCCGCGGGGATCCGCCAACCGATGCTGTTCTGCACCAGGTCGCGGAGCCCGCCCTCGAGATCTGCGTCAAGGTCGATCATGCTAGGCGTATCGGCCCCCGGGGTCAGGGACGAAGCATAACCGTCGAGCTCCTGATACATGGCTTCAATCTCGGACTCGAAAACCCGCCAGGCCTCCTGCCGGAGCACCGAGTCCTTGCTGGACCGCGGGATGGCCTTGCCGGGCGTGGTGACGACGATAATCGACTTGGGCGACGACAGCTGAGCATGGGCGTCGACTTTCTCATTCACAGTCTTCACAATCTCCCACACATGCTCCCGGAACTGCTCCACCCCCTTTTCGTCAAAGCCCCCAATCGGCCGCCGCGGCTCCACCAGCACGCCGGCCTCGAACTGGCCGCGCCCAAACATGACGCCCACCTTGCACTCCCCGTCCTGCGCAATCGCCGCCTCCAGCAGCCCCGGGAGCACCTTCTCCCCCGTCGCCAGGACAATCACATCGTCGTCCCGCCCGACGACCAGGAAATCCGTCTCGGGGTTATCCGCGCTGCGCACGAGCTGGTCCTGGATGGCAAACGGCGCGCCGAGCCCAAACGGGTGGCCGACGAGCCGGCACCGCCCGGCGGCGCCCCCCTCGGTGTCCGAGTCGAGCACGTCGATGTCAAAGTCCCGCCGCAGCCGGAAGTAGCGGTAGTCGTAATTATCCTGCGCCGGCCTGGGCACGAAGATGGGCGACAGCGCGCCGACCTCGGTCGCCCCGATGTGGTTGAGGAGCGGGACCCCGGCGGCCGCCAGTCTGGCACCGACCGGCGGCGAGAGTGGCCCGCCGCCCACCGCGACGAACTCCAGCTTTCGTAGGGCTTGGATCCCTGCGTCTGTGTCCATCTGCGCTAGGTCGTCGAGCACCGACGGGACGGTCATCATCGACCGCGCGTGCTTGAGGAGGGCGAAGAGGTCGACGAGGGCCTCGGCCGACGAGACCGAGTTGACGGGGAGGCACATTGTCAGGCCGATGCTGAGGGAGAGACACATGGCCAGGATGCCGAATCCCTGTGTTTGTTGGCACGAGTCATGTTGGGTTTAGTGGGTGGGTTCAGTTGCGAGTTGGGATGTAATGTTTACTTCAGGCGCGGTGTCAGGGGGGTTACTTACATGGTACAGAGGCAGGGTGGACACGTTGAGCCCCTCGGCCTCGCTGGGCGCAAGGTCGTGGCACGCCGCGTGGCCGACAAAGTACTCGTGCGACTGCGGGATGGCCTTGGGCAGCCCCGTCGACCCGGACGAGTGCAGGATGATGACCTGGAGATCGTTCTCGTCGGTGTGGTGGTCTGCGCGGCATATGCTCCTGGCTGTCAGCGGTTCCTGGGTCAGGAAATCGCCGTAGGGCCGTCGCTCGTAGATTGACTTTGTCTGATCGAGTCCGGCAACGCCCTCTCGACATACCCTCTGCAGTCTGGGGGAGGTCAGAACAGCCTGCGTGCCGGTAGTGGTCAGCAGCTCCTGGATCGCGAGCGGACTGAGGCGCGTCGACAAGACCAACACGGGCACGCCCAGCCCCATCAGCGCGAGGATGTGGATAGCCAGCCCGACGTTGCTCTCCATGAGCAGCGCCACCGGCGGCCCTTTGGTTGTGACTCCGTCGCTGGTAGTCGTGGGCAGCTGCATCTCCGCAACGGTGCGGAGGAGCCAGTCCTGGCACCGCAGGATGCCATCGCGGAACTCGCGGTGGCTGATGGCCACGGCCTGGGTGGTCGAGCCGCCGTCATCTGTCTTGATCCTTTCTCCCTGCACGCAAAACGTGTAGTTTGGGTTGCGGGCGGCGTTGAAGTCCACCACCGCGGGCAGCGTCTTGATGGTGTCGGGGTCGTTCTGGAGGCGCTTCAGCTTCGAGCTGGGGTAGTAGAGCGTCGGCCGGGCAAAGGACGAGGACATAATGGACATGGCGAGAGAGGACCAGCACGCTTCCACGGGTTATGTTGATATATGTTGAGTATGAGATGCGTGACTTTCTGGCTCGGTGGGTTCAGTTTGGGCCCCAAACCAGTGTGACGTTGAACAGATAGGCTTGTTTGTAGTGGCTCTTGGCTAGGGGGCTTCCGAGAGTAGGTACAGGTCAGGGAGGCACAAAAGAGTCGAAAGCTAGCAAGTAGATGCGTCTGGGGCTTCGAATTCGCTCAGCTGGTTGGCGAGTGACAGTTGCTAGTGCGTTTTGACAAGGCGGCGGTCGTTACTCAGCGCGAATTCCCACGAAGCTTGTCGTGAGTAAGGGCGCATGTGCATGATGGTCTAACCCGGTTTTATATAGACTGTTGGAACTCGCGTTCCACACACGTGCAGCCACTGGAGCTGAAAAGCGCCTTCTTCCATTTACCTTGGCCTCCGCCGTTGGATGCCTGTGCAGACGTTCTGGAAGGTGTCACCGCTGGCAGTTGAGTCCAGGGCTGACAGGTGTGGCCGCCAACAAAAGTCCGAGACATGAGAGTGGCTTGATTCCGCCATCTTTTCTCAGGTTCAACCACTCCCCACCGCTCACGTCGAGATGTCCGCGTCCCCACGACGGCAGTTGATTTCGGCGCCGGAATATTGTTTTTATTTGTCGTCACCAAAACCATTCACTTCCCACTGGAGGCTATGAGGGTCTAGACGACACTCGGTCTGATGGCACTGATCAGGCCGGGCCCCATCATCGATACACTAAGACGGTGTTCTTTTGGGTGGAGCGCACGTCGCACAAGCCCACCACCGTGAGTGAGCATCTCATTGCCCTGGTTAGCATCAAGCTCAGGCAGCAATTGGTCCATTTCCCTGCCTGCAAAACAAAGAAAAAGAAAGCCGGCTGAGCCTCCCGCCGGCGTCAGCGGGCATTTCATGATAAGCGGGATGATCAACCTGCCCGTTATCTTCACCCCTTCCAGCCATAGTCCGCCGATCCGTCATGCCAGGCTGCAGCGGGCGGGTCTGAGCACGTCGAGCGAATTGCGGCCTTTCGTCACCAGGGGCCGTATAAAGCTCGCACGCCGGCGCACAGAGTGGTTTCAATGATTCCATTCAGCTGATGGCCGACCAATTGAGGATTATCGCCAAGAAAGCCAAGAAAGCCAAGAAAGCCGGCCAAGACATGTCGGGGTGCCAGGCTCGTAACGAGAGAACGAATTGATCATACGTACAATGTTATTTTATTCCACGTGCGTGCGCGGCAGTTCTCGGACTAGTCCACGTCGCCGGCACGCCCGCCGCCCTGTGTTTGGCAACATCCCGAGCCCCTGAGTCAAACAAAACACAGCCGACGTGCACCCCAGGAGACGGACAATGATCACGGATGACTAGAACTCAGTTTCTCGATGATGGCTTACCCCACCGACGTGCCACAGCATCAGGCCGCAGCACGGAACTTTCTTCGCCTTGCTTGTCCCTCGGCGGAATGCTTCAAACCCCAAGCAATCAAGCTTACTTCTGTCCTGCTTTGCACCCAGCTCGGCACTTTTTGACAGGTCTGCGTGGGCAGGAGGTGCTTGACCAAAACAGTCGGCCATCAAGCCATGACGCGGCCTCCCAACCGCCAAGATGATTGTGCCACCCACTAGACGGTAGGCGGGTGCAAGTGTAAGTGTAATTATACAGTGATCCGAGCAACACTGCTAACAAAAGCCCATCCGAAATTCGTGAATCGTGAGGGAGATTATACGAGACACCCGGTTCGGGAGACATTGCACAACATAGATGACGTTGGAAGAGCAGTCCACCGCTCCTTTCCCCGGCCATGAACTTGAACCCGAAACAACAATGAAAAGGCAAAAGCACTTTGCGGCCGGACGTTTTCCCGCGTGCACGCAAATCTCGCCATCATCCAGCCCGTCCTCTGTTTTTGATGAGTTACAGTAATCCCGACTGCCAGACGGCACGATCTAATTATCCGCAAAACCGTGCCAAACGCCGAATTACAGGTTCACGACAACTAGTAGACGATGACGACACGCACGCCAGGCACCCCCAATAGCACCAGCGAGCACGTGGCCCGTAAGCAATTATCCAGCAATGTTAATCTAATAATCGGTAGCAGAAACTAAAGAACATACACAGCCATCCGACTCTCAAAAACCTCGCTCTTGCCACCAATCTGCACGTCCTTGCGATGGAAATCATGCAGCAAAAGCCAGCACAGCATGCGCAGCACCAGCGCGCACCACACCTCGCCGACCAAAGCCCGGCTCCACCCCCCGATGCTAATACTACTCCTGCGCTTGCCGCTTACCGAGTCGGGCGCCAGCTGGCTGCTCACGGCCTCGACCACGCGCGCGCGTATAGTTGTCATATAGATGTCGATTAGGAGGTAGAGCCTCGACTCGGCGTCGGCGGAGTCGAGTTGCTGGATTAGACTTGGGGATTGTGTGGGTTTTTGGGTCGGGGTGATGGGGCTGTGGCTGTAGGTTGAGGTTGAGGAGTCGAGGGGGGGCGGCGGCTCGTTGAGGAGGTCGAGGATTTCTTGGATATGCACGCCGAGGACGAGGAGGACGAGGGATTCGTGCGCCGGGTCTGTGAGCAGCGCGTCGCAGGTGGTAATGGCAGCGTGGAGGGAGGTCAGTTGGACCGTGGTGTAGGCGACCGCACCGCTCTCTGAGTTGCCGAGCTGTTTGGTTTCGGTCGCGTCACGGTCCCAGGATGCAAAGGCGCTGTTGATGGTGCGGATCGCGTCGAGGAAGAGCGGGATGTGTGTGCTGTTGTGCGCGAGGCTGTGCTCGGTCACCGCGCTGCCGAACTCGGTGATCATGGTTTTGAGGGACTGCTCTGTTGTGTCCCAGTGGTAGATGGTTGGGTTGGGCAGCATGCGGAAGACGGTGCCCGGGACTTGGAGGACCTTGCCCACCATGCCGAGGATCTCGAACGGGACTACCAGGCAGAGGTTAGCTAGGTGGTTTTCTTTCCATGTTTTCTGCTTGCCAAGAACGGGAGCGTGGCCTACCCGCAAAGATGTGGCTGCGACGCGTGCCGGCGTGGCTCTTGCGGAAGTGGTTGACGGTCGTGATATTGCACCCAAACACGGCCAGCGTGTCGGCGATCTCGGCCGCGCTGCCCAGCTGCAGCATGCCCTTCCCCTTGGGCTCGTCGGCGTACTGCACCTCGTCCCGGGGGCGGAAGACGGTGGGCGCCAGGCCAAAGCACAGCTCCTTGACGTCGTACCGCGGCACCACGCGGTTCTTCTCGAACCACGTTGGCCCGGTCTTCTGGAAGGTGAACGCCACGCCCAGGCCTTCCACGTAGAACCCCTCGACGCTGAAGCCGTTGCCCTGCGCCCGGTAGCTGTCGTCGTCGCGGTTGAACTCCTTCCAGTAGATGCCCAGCATGGCCGTCATCTCCACCAGGTGCGCAAACGTCGTGATGGCGTACGGCTTGGTCACGCTGTCGGGCATGTTGTCCCATGTTTTGGGCTTCTGCTGCAGGCAGACTGCCAGTGACCGTCCGGGGATAGTCTCGCGGCGTGTCACATCTTGGTAGTGTCGGCCGCTGATTACTTTCGCTGCTGCGGAGGTGGTGGCGGTGCTGCTCGTACCTGGCCATGCAAATGCAGGGAGCAGCGGCCTTCGACGCCGCGACGCCCCCTTGCCGGTGTTAGGCTCCATCACCTCCTGTGAGGGCTCGTAGCCCGACGACTCGCTCTCGGCCCGGCCGTTGCGTGACTTGTCCTTCCCCTGCTGCCTCTGCTGCCACTCGCACGACTCCCTCTCCATGCGCTGGATGGCCGTGATCAGCGAGAGCCATGTCGCCTCCTCGTTGATGGCCGTGTGCACGCCCGGCGCGCTGGCCACGGGTGGTGGTGGTGGTGGTGGTGGCCCTTCGTGTCTACTTGTTCGCTTCTTCCCGCCCTTGACGACCTCGCTGGACGTATGCGTAGCCTCGAGACTGCCATCCGTGCCATCGATGACCACGATACCAACATCTCCATCCTCACCCAACGGCCCGCGCTTGTTCTCGGGCCTCGCGACAAAGATGACGGGCACGGTGAAGTGCACCTCGAACCGGAACTCGGACCAGCGCAGCCGCCGGTACGTGTTGTCGGCCCAGCCGCCGATGACCTCTTTACTACACGACGTGTAGCCCTTGGCCGACGAGAAGTACTGCTGCAGCGCCTGTAGGAGCGAGATGACGAGCGCGCCCACCGAAATCACCAGCGCCGTGATGGCGATGATGAGCTCCGTGGGCGCTGCGCTGTCGTTGTTCCCGTCGTCGCCTGGCGAGCTAGCTGAGGTGTCGTTGGATGACATTGTAACGGCGTCCTCGAGTTGGCAGTGGTGGAATCTGGTCCGCGATAATTAATCGACCTCACTAGCAGCGAGAATGGTGAGACTTTGCGTGTGGCGGTGAAAGCTCCCCGGTTTCATCAGGAGTTGAAGATGGACGGGCCGCACAATCATGAGTTGGGGCACCGTCGTTGTTTGAACAAGAAAACCTCCATTCTCGACGAGGCTCTGTTGGCCCGAGGCGGGGGCCGTATGCAGGTAAGCGACTAGCCTAGCACAGGGATCAAGTTTCAGGTTTATTTGTGGTTCAAACAGGGCTGGATCTTATTTAGGGGAATTGAACAGAGATGGGTCTCAAACCACACCCTGGGACAACGTTAAAAAGTATATTGACCAGACTACAGGTATGAAAAGATACTGTCGATGACTTTGGATTGGGTGTCCTGGGTTCTGCTTGCTTTTTATCGCATGTGGGCCATTGACGGTCATCGAGCGAAACAAGCGCCCGGATAAAGCGGCACCTTGATATGCTAACGCTTTTGGTTCATTTGGTCAGCATGATCCGAGTTGCAATTGGTGCTTTAGGAGACGGGAGTTTCTGCCATCTTCTACACCTTCAATGTTCGTTAACTCCAAAGTATATTAACTTGCACTGCTAGTTGGACAGTATACCCATTCTAACACTAGTTGAGAAGTGTCTCGGCCATAGGCTTTGTTATCCTCCTGAGGGACAGTACTAGGAGTTGTCAAAATAGAAGCTAACAATATTCATAAGCGGCTTTTACCACAACGGTGACCAAGTAGTACTGCCCTAGGTATTTATTCCCCTCAGTCTTCGTTTTATAGAATGATCAGAGTTTAAATAGACACTAGCCAGCGAAACCCTCCAACTCCTTATAGGTCTCTGGTTACCCAGGTGGGCACCTACCTACAGGTACTCAATTACCAAAAAGCTAAATAGACAAACCCTATTCTCCACCACTTTGCCTACCAAGCTAGCATCGCCCCTACACAACTAAGCAAGCGGCCAATTCATCAATAACGGCCGAGGCCCAAATAGCCCCATTTGCCAACATTGTCCCCAATTGGCCAGTCTGCAAAGTCGACATTGGGGGGGCGACTGATGGCGATTCTTCGCCAAAAGGCGGTTGTTTACACCGCGCGTGTGAGAGAGAAAGAAGACAGGCAGGGGGCATGGAACCCGCGCAAGGAAAAGAGCCCTGTCCCGGGGTTGATGCGTAAGGGCGAGGCAGTCGACATTAATGTTATGCACGGCTGTCTGCAGTGCGGAAAACCTCGTCAAGACCACCTACCTACCTACCTACCTACCTACCTACCTACCTTTGTGGTAATACAACCTCCTTTCCACTAACGTTAACTAATTCGGCTCTTGAGCTTCAGCTACTTAGGTTGCTTGAGGTTGTGATGACTTGGTGCTCGGTGCTTCATGCTTGGGGTGTACATGTACTCTCCTGAGTCGTTTAAGGGTAGTTATGATATGTCATGCAATGTTCAAGGGGGGCTGCTTTTTTGTTGCGTTGTCAAGGATATAATTAACTGACCTGGTTCCCGTTTTCTCTTTCTCATTAAAAGCGAGGATTGAATTCGCCGCTCTCCGGTCAAGCAGCCGGTTCTGGCAAACTCCCTAGGCTCCTTGCCTGCTCCTGGTCACAGGGAGAGACTTGTGGTTGTGTGGCTGCGACTTATCCGTGGCTTCCGGACTTCTTCTTCTCTTCTCTTGTTGTTTTCCTGCTGCATGAAGAAACACCCCGTTCAGTGCCTTGATTAGTTGCGCCAAGTATTGAACCCAATGCATTGAGGTTTAGCTAGCTTCCCTTCGTCACAAGCAGCTCCTAGAGTCATGCATGCTTCAGCACCAGCCTCGGTATGATAAAGGGCATAGTGAATCGGCACACCCTTCTAGCTATCTTTTGTCTATCTGGCCTTGCTCCTGGGTGTTGCAAGACGAAGATTTGCCTCACTCCCTCATTCCAGCACGTGCCTCTCCGCTTGCACATTGTACCACTACTCCGCGCCGTACCACCGCCCACCGCTTCCACAACCTCGATTGCTTCCAATCTTCGGCCGGACGCGGCCGATTCTTCTCTTTCCTCTTCGGCACAAGTCCTCTGCTGGGTGCATGCCCCGACTGTGAACACGTAACTGCCCAGCAGGAGTGGGTAGGTCGTGGCGCTGGTGGTTGCGTGGGGTATGGTGTTGTTGTCCACTGCCAGCGTTGCTCAGGGCAGGCACTAGTGTAATCGATATGGTGATTGGTTTTCTTTTTCTTTCGTCCGAGTCTTCTAGCCCACGTTTACCAAGGACGGGCCGGGCAGCGATTGCGATAATATGCCGCTGGCCATCGATTATTGCTTGAGAAACATGGGCGATCCTCATGCGGGCTCGATCTTCACCGAGCACGGTTCAGGGCAAGGTCGCGTGTGCGTTACATCGGGGCGTTTGCATCTGCCGAGGGCAGAAACAGGCTCTAGGCCCGGGCAACGTGGGTTCAACGATTGGACGGCGCTTCCCGTGCTTGGCTCTTCTTGGCAGGAGGCTATGGCGCGTCCTCCGCTTACACGATAACACTTGATAGCAACGTCGTGGGGAGATATCCCAATCGCGGCTGCCGAGGGACTGGCGATCCAGAGCGGGGAGTCGCTTTTGCTGGTAGGTGGTACAGGTGCAGGAGACGTACCTGGGTAATTGCCAAACTAATTGGCTGACCATTGGCACCACTCAGGGATGGACCCGAGGCTTGTTTTGATATTGAAGCAGAATAATTAATGTCAGGTAAGGTCAGGTAAGGTAGTGCCTATATCACAGCCGTTGAGCCCCCTTTTCTAAACTGTCGCTCCATTGTCCCGGTCCTTCTGCCAAGCATCTACATCCGCCTCGCTGCTTGAACTACTCTCGTACAGTCAGTCCATCGACCGACATCCGCCAAAATGGTCAAGCTTCTCAGTGTCGCGGTGTTGGCCGCCTCCTCCCTCCCGCAAGCGCTGGCCTGGGGCGCCATGGGGCACTACACGGTGGCCTACGTGGCGAGCAACTTTGTGTCGTCGAAGACCAAGACGTACATGCAGTCGCTGCTGGCGGACACGTCGGCCAACTACCTGGCCAGCGTGGCCAACTGGGCCGACTCGTACCGGTCGACCACGGCGGGCGCCTTCAGCGCGCCGTTCCACTACATCGACGCCGAGGACAGCCCGCCGTCGAGCTGCGGCGTCAGCTTCTCGCGCGACTGCGGCAGCGGCGGGTGCGTGGTCAGCGCCATCTCCAACTACACGACCCGGCTGCTCAACACGGGCCTGACGACGGCGCAGCGCCAGGACGCGGCCAAGTTCCTGGTGCACTTCCTGGGCGACATCGGCCAGCCGCTGCACTGCGAGAACCTCGACGTCGGCGGCAACACCATCGACGTCACCTACGGCAGCTCATCCACCAACCTGCACGCCGTCTGGGACACCAAGATCCCCGAGAAGATCTCGGGCGGGTCCACCATGGCCATCGCCAAGACCTGGGCCGCCAACCTGACGGCTGAGATCAACTCGGGCACCTTTGCGTCCCAGGCCGCCGGCTGGGTGAGCGGGCTGAGCATCACGGCTTCGCAGAGCTCGGCCCTGACCTGGGCCACCGAGAGCAACTCCAAGGTCTGCTCCGTCGTCATCCCCAATGGTGTCTCGGCTGTCGAGAGCGTCGACCTGTCGGGCGCCTACACCACCAGCGCCACGCCCACCGTCAGGCTACAGATTGCCAAGCAGGGCTACCGGTTAGTGTCTCTATTTTTAGCCCCTTTTTCCTCCCTATGATGTCCCCAGTAGAGTAGAGCTAACCCATTACCCCTTGATTTGCATCAGTCTCGCCAAGTGGCTCGATGCTATTGTAGCTGCAGTCTAGATAGCACTCGGGGACTTGAAAGTTTGGTTGCTTACCCGGTAGGGACTGTGAGCTGTTGGGACTTGGCAACGGGGGTAAAGGGGTTCCCATGGATGAGATCTGTTAACCGTGTGGGAAATGAAAATGCGATCTCTTGACGAATTTCCACGTATACCTAAGGTACCTTGCATTCAATCGTCATTCGTGACTGCCAATGTCAAGGACGTTTTAATCACAACAAGCAGAGCCCGCAGAGTAGTTCTCCCAGCCCAGCCAAGCCAAAAATCTCATCACCCCTTTTGCATCCCACAACCAAGGTACTTACACACATCCCCCCCCCTCCCCACCAGCACTACTAACAAGCTCAACCCCCATCCTCTCCCTCCCCGAATCCCCCACAATCCTCCCATAAAAACACCGCTCCCCCCTCCCCCCCTTTCTCTCCCTTCCCACGTAATCCCCACCAGGCCTAAACACCCCCAACACCCTCGAGTCACAAACATAATACATCAACCCAGCCACCGTATCCGGCGCCACAGGCAAATACACGCGCTGCCTCCCCAGCAACCCCGCCATGGTGACCAACCCGTGCAAAAGAATCATGTACCCCAGCACGCCGACCGCCGTCCACGTGCAGATCTCGTGCGCGCGCCATGTCTGCAGCGGGCTGAAAGGCACGAGCGCGAGGAGGATCGGCGTGCCCTTGGAGAGCACGGCGGCTAGGGCCACGGCGGCTGTGAGGGCATCTGGGGTGCCGCGGCGGGTTGTTGTTGTTGTTGTTGTTGCTAGGGCACGGACGAGGCCTGTGAAGGGATTTGTCGCGCGCGGGACGAGGAGGAGGAAGAGGGTTGTTGTGGGGCCCGGGTGTTGGAGTTGGCGGTAGGGGGTTAGTGTTGCTGTTCCTACATGTATTTAGTTGGCATGTTAGATTCATATACACAAGGGGAAATAAAGACAGATGAATACTATTCAGATTCATGGGCAAAGGAGACATACGGTTAAAGGCATATTCCCAGAAAATCGAAATTATGACTCCCGCGCCGGCAAACAGGTATTTGACCAAGAAGCTCTGGCTGTCCATGAAGCGCTCGAAGCCCGTGTCGAGCTCGATCGTGTCGTAGTAGACTATGATGATCAGCAGCCCGATGAGGAGCAGGAGGACCGTGACGTTGATGATGCAATCGTGGGTGTCGACCCTGGTGTTTGGTGTGTGCCAGTGCGAAGAACTGGCTATGCTGGGTTGCTTCTCGACGGGCGAGGTCTGGTCTCCGTTTCCGGGCTGTGCTGTCGGTACATCCGATTCGGGTGCCTCGGGGGTTCGCGAGGGGATGCCGTGCAGGGGGGGAGACTGCTGCACCGGCTCTTCATGCCGCTGGTGAGTCCCGGACTCCTGCAATGGCAACTCACCGCTAGCAACAGACGAACCCGACGAGCCTGGCCGCCTGCGAGCATCATCCTCAACCACGACAAGCCCATACTCAACCGCGCCCCGGCTGCCCCGATAATGGCGAAGCGCAAACAAATGCTTCCCAAGCTGCCTCCTAACCTCCTCCCCCGCCGCGGGGCCACGCTCCCGATCAGCAGCACACGGGACAGCAACCGACCGAAAAATCTCCTGCATTCTCTCATTCTGCAGCAAGCTCGCCACATACCCCGTGCTCCACGCCCGCCCGGGAAAGCGAATCCCCGACCGCCAGCGGGCGAGAAGAACCCCCACGCACAGCACACAACAAGCCATGACGACCAGCAGCGCCTCCAGCGCGCGCGTGGCCGTGTTGTCGAAGCCGAGACGCACATTGCACATGGACCGGATTCTCTCGGCACCATGGGCGTAGTGCATCAAAAAGTTCTCACACGCCGAGCTGAGCCCGATTGACGCAGCCGCAAGCGGGACGAGCAGCGCCGAGAGAAGGACGAGGATGTTTCCTAGCAGCGGAACAATGTCACGGTGTTGTTTTGCCAGACGTATGCTCGTCCAGATTGACGAGAGGAGACTAAACGGCGTCATGCAGAGGGAGTCCCGGGCCGACACGCCTGTGCCCGAGGCCCCGGCCTTGGCGAGCATGTGGAAGGGGAGGAGCATCTTGATGTTGGCGTTGAGGATGTTGATGGGGATTGTCAGGAGCGTGGTCAGGAGCACGGGGAGGAACAGGCCGACGAGGTACTGCGGGCCGTTGACGGAGAAGAGGTAGGCGGGCGGGCCGTCTACGGTGTGTGGTTTGGCAGGGGGGGTTGATGTGGGACTTAGAGGGCCGTCTTTTTGCATGATTGGTGATTGTGTTGTTGTTGGATTCAGGTTTGGGTGGTGGGAGGGGGAATTTGAAGGGGATTGCTGGCCTGATTCGGCGGGGAGTGGTGTTGGGAGACTTGTCGATAACGTTCTGACGCCGGATTTTGGGGTGTCGGTCGTCGTGGCAATGTTTCCGGCGGTGCTTGGTGGAGGATTGCTATCGTTGGGTCGTACGCTGGTTATCAGCGTAGAGTCCGTCTGTGCGTTGTGCTGAGCGGCAGCTGTTGGACGGTGGTTGTTTTCACTGGACTGTGGGACGCCGGCCGGGGAGGACCCGGAACTTGCATTATATTCGTAGTTGTTTATAGAACCAGTCGTGATTCTTGTGCCCTCCTTTGTCAATGTTTGCGTCTGCGGTGCATCACTTGTGGATAATGACACAGGATAGGCTCCTAGCCCAGAAGAAGTGCCAGTGGTGGGAGATTGAACAAGCAACACGGATGAGTCGCTACTAGCTGCCGCGGACCCTCGAACCACTGAGGCGGTAAGGACGAATGTTTGTCCCGCATTATTCCGCACCGTGGCGGTTATCAACACGGCCGGAGTGGGATGGGTGAAAGAGTGACCAATCCCTGGTGTAGAAGTCGCCGTAGATATCACAAGATCCTGAGTCGGGGTGACACCGGAAGGTTCGGAGGTCGAGTCGGTGTTGTCCCATTTTTTCGTTGACGGCGTTGTAGTATCTGCTGGATTAGGAGAGCTCCTTGTCGCAGTGTCGTTGATGGAGCTGTTGTGCGACACCGAGGCTGGTGCTGACAGAGCCATTGAGGTAGAGCTGGTAGCCGTCGTCACGCTCGCCCCTGTCTCGAACGGGGAGGTAGCTGATGAGAGAAAGGAGCCCGTAGACACGCCACCAGTCCTAGGCCCGGGATCAACAGAGGAAGCAACCAAGCTCGTCGGCGCGACACCAGGAGTCAAGGACGCAACAGTGGAAGACAAAAGGCTGACCGTGGTACAATTAACCCATCCCGACCAAGCACTAGCATCGAGTGCCGCCAATTGCGAATTGTCGCAAGTATTGAGGACCTGCCCGGTCTCGCCGCCAAAGGATCCAGGGTACGGGTCAGAACTTGGAGTGTAGATCATGAGGCAGTTCCCGATCGAAAGCGTTGGATCTGACATCCACACAACCTGCAGGCGGATATAAAGGCACCTGCCGCGCGATGGATCATTTGGTTCAAGCTCCCAGGTGTCGTACGGGTCATCCTTGGTGTTGGCGATGGTTTCCCAGGCGGGATAGAATGTCGTGGGCGCTTGGAAGTAGGATCCGGTGGGAGGGTGGGGTTCGCGCATTACTGGTGTGATGGCGATGGCTTGCGCAAAGTTGTCCGTATTGCTGATTGTTGGTGTTGGGAGATCTAGTTGCTTCCTCGGCCGCTCCACGTTGCTGGGGAAGGAGGTCATGTTGACTCCAGATACGTCCTTTTCACCCCCATGCCGCCAAGTGTCATGCTCGGGACCTTGCTCGTGGCTAAGACCAGGTGGAAAAGCCCGGGCCACGTACTCTGCCAGGCCTGCCAGACCCAGCAGAAACACAAAGAGCGATGCCAGGAACGGCCATCTCAGCGGCAGCGGCTTGTAGTCTGGAGTCGGCAGTTTGGGGAGCTGGTTTCGCTCCAGGAGCTCGATTGTCGACGAGAAACCATCATGACCGGCAATTCCAATGACACGAGAGTCTCGTCGGGAGTTTGGGCGTGTGCTGGTGGGGGACTGTTGCAGGATGCTAGGAATGGAGACAAAAGACATCTTTCCGACCACTGCAAAGTTTCGGTTGCATCAGAGGAAAGCTTGGGAGGAGATGTGACTCCACATGACAAATTGGCAAGAGAAGACGATGCCACTTCATATATTCGTCGCGAGTGCCGAGGGACGGGAGCATCTTGTGTGGTATGAGTGTCGGTCCCGGACTCAGGTACCACCTCTGGTAGTATAATGGAACCCTAGAGCTATAGACTCACTGAGTATTGGGGCAGACATGGAACTATGCTGCGCCGCAGAGCCTGCCCGTGCAAACCACCGAGATGCAATGATATATGTGAGCCCCCATCGAGCGTGAAGCGCGGCGGCTAATTGACGTTGTATACCGTCTCACCTATTAGATGAAATGGAGGCGGAAATACTAGGACCCCAACGCAAGGGTCGGTTCTCGATATCGAAATCCACTATATCATGCATCGTTTAGGTCCAACGCTATACCGACCCACCATATGATTGGGGGTGGCAATGAATTAATCATCCTAGAAACTGCGCCCTCTGTCGGCCCAAGAGCAGTCAATGCACACGGTTCAAGTTCCGAGTCCTACAATCATTTAAATTCATTATCGACTCACCATCTCTTAATATTGATATTGAGATCAATTGCAACGTGCAAGGGCGGCCGGGTCGGGTAGGGTGACTCGGGTCACTGACAGGCCCTTACGGAGTGAGACTGATCAAACTTTGTTTTAATATTCAACTAAAAGTCACCTACCTACCTAGGTACATATGCTTTGGGTATCTTGATTTCCTTTCATCCCTCTCTATGTACCCCAGCTATGGCCCGTCATTCCACGGGTGTTTGTCTTTGCTTGTTTGCTTTCCCGCCAGTCTTGTTTAAGGCTGGCATGTTTTGGAGACTGGTCCTCAACGCGAATCATTGTCAGGTACAAGTCTCTCGTCATGGTGGTTGGTAACCGACCATCGACCGTCACTCGTTACTAACGCAGAAACAAATTCATCACAACATCGACTCCCTCTTTGAAGCCAGCTAAACCACTCCTCCCGCCTGATCTTGCGGTTTTGGTGCGTGTTTCTTCGCCAAGCCGCGATTTATCAGCCCCGTAGCTCCAACCTGCAGCCTGTAGTCATCCCCCGTCACGCCGCTGGAGTACGCGGGTGGCTCTGTTTCGCGCCGTGCCGTGTATCCCGGCGGCGGGGCGTCATGGTCGTCTTGGCCATGCTCGGATGGTGATGTCTGCGGCAGCGTCGGCGGCAGGACGTCGCTTCTGTATGTGTCGAGTTCCATCTGCTCGAACCCGCTGTCTACCTCGCCCGGCGATGGAGATGTGGAGATGTTGCTTGTCCTGTCAATGGTGTTTGCGGCTAGACTCCTGCTGGCCACTGTCACGTTCGGCCGTATCCATACGGAGTCGTCGGCGGATAGTAGTGCGGCACTTCGTCCCTCCTCGGCCTGTTCTGGTGACTCGACGACGCCGATAAGACCGTCAACATGTTCGAGTTTGTCGACGGCGACGTCCTGCAGCCAGATGCGTCCAATGGCCCCATTGTCTTGAAGCTGATGTGAGATTCTCGCGATGGCCATGGCGTCGAGCGTGGCTGTCCACGTCGGGACCGTGTATATGTAATACAGCAGGATAAGGATCGGGGCTGCCCGGCAGAGCGAGCTGTCAACAAAGGGTTTGGTTTGTCGTGTCGGCGCTCGCGAACTGTGCGATGCTGAAGTAGGACCCCCTGGCGAAGAGGGCGCGCATGGTGGAGGCCAGCGGGCCTAGGCGATCACCCGACGAGTAGTCTTGCGTCCAGGCATCATAATTGACGTCTGACAAGCCCGTGAAGTACGGCTTGTCCGGTGTGTCGCGGTAGTAATCGGTCGGATAGACGAACCCCGTCGCCCGCAGCTCATGATACTCGGGGATGGCTCGAAGCAGCGGCCCGGCCTTTCCGCTGTTGAAAGTGTTACCCAACTCGAAGAGGCCGAGAGTCGTGGTGGCCTAGCACTCGATAGCGAACATCTCATCCGTCCATATGATAGTGCAGTTACCCGGGTCTGTGGGCACAACGCTGAGGACGACTGTCTCGTTGAGCTCCTGCGACATGGATGCCCGCTCGTCTTGGAGGTAGAACGCGCTTTTCCACCAGATGGGCGTGCGCAGGCAGACATGGACTGTCAGGCCGTTATTTTCATACCTCGTCCAGAACGTCCCGTTACCTTGGCACTCAAATGTTGCTTTGAGAAGAGGCTTCCGGACGCAAGACGCGGTGCTGTTCATGCGCAGTCCGTGCTGGCGGTACATGCCTGTCGACGTGTTTGCCGGCAGCGCAGAGGCGAAGAAGAGTCCCGTCTCGGGATCTCGCGGGGCAAGGGGCAGCCACTCAGCCGGATGCGAGCTGGCGATGGCAAGTCGGGTTTTTGCGATGACAGTTGGGCTGTGCGTTTGGTCGTGCTCCCCGCTGGTGATCTGGCCAAGCGTAGCGTCTGTGCCGATCTTGAAGGCCGTCCAGGAGTTTGGACTTTCGTCGTTCTCGTAGTAGTTGGTGGTGTGCCGGATAGACTTTTGTTTCCGGGGCGTAGCCTAGGACTGCGACGCTCTGGTTCACCAGCCCCGAACGGATGGGCGGCAACACGATGGCGATGACAATGAGCATGCCGCCCAGGAAAGTCAAACGGCTCCTGGCGCTATCCCTTGGATGATCATTGACCATGCCCACCAGAAAGCCCCCGTCCGCAAGGCCAAACAGCTGCCGCGCATTGAGCGACTGACCATCCCGTCTCCGCTGTGAAGTCACCACTGCTGCTCGGGCAAGCAGGGAGTAGATTGCCGGGAGCGAAGCCAGCATGGCGACAGCATTGAGGACCGCGACAGCAATTGTCCACCGGCCATCATCGATGGCCCGATAAGGCAAAATCGACTTCAATTCATCCACCGGTTTCAGTCTCCCGAAGGCGCATGTGAGGATCCACGGGATGATGAGGACGGCAAGATAGAGAACTGCGATGATGACTGACGTCCGCCTGTATCGCAGCACGGCCGGCGCCAACGACGGCGGCGCGGCAGCGACCATGTCAAGATGGGTAACGGCGACTTGGAGTCGCGGGTATAATTAGGTGATGATGAGTTAATTAGACGTGTGTCAGAATCCCGCAATCTAGAGGAGGCCGGGGTCGAAGCGTCAGGCCTGGTATCCAGGAGGTTTCGGCCACAAGATGAAAAAGATTGAAGCCTCCAACCCGAGGATGGAGTCTGCGTGCGTGGGTCCGCAAAACCAGCGCGAGCCGTTGCGAAGCAATAATATTCAGAACCTTGCATGGCGCGAAGTCACCAACAGCCGACGCCAAGTAAACAACTTGGCAGTCTAGCTCGATAGGGGCCACTCCCGTTAGGAGGCCTCGGATGTTGTCCAGTAACCATCCGTGATCTAGGCCTGACCAATTTTCCTACGTCAGAAGACCTTGTAGGGGACGCATGGCATGATAACTTTTGGCAAGACGTCCCGAGCTGATCTAGATTCCACACCCTCGAGAGGCACTCGAGACATGGAGCCGAGTAGCCGGTCGTTGCTCACGTTAGTCCACCTCGGGCACTGAGGCAGAATTGTGCGCTAAAGTTGTATCCAAGGGTTGACATGACTTTCTGATAACTTATTATGATGCAATATAGCAAGACGATTCGACCTCGATCCAGAAAAGGGCCGCACAAGTACAATCATGTGCCAAGCTCGTGTCCACACAGGTGGTCTCGCACTTTCTATACAAGTGAACACTGGGCATGGAATCAGAGTTGTGAAAATAAAGTGTGTTTTCTTGGTTGAACAAGGAATATGTGGATAGCAATGACTTCACAGCTTTGCTATTGGTGGTTTACGTTCGTTTACCCACTCGAGCTTCCTTTGTCAGTTTCGCTTGCAACGAACACATCAAACCTGAGAGCTGTTAACCAGCAGGTAACTAGTTCCAAACCCCCCGAGAACAATCGAACGCCCCAATCCTATTTCCGAAACGTCATAAAAGCCCTAGCCTAAGTCTAGGGGCCTGTCAGGCAGCACGAAAACCCATTCCATGTAAGTGCTTGCTAAGTTGCAGGTAAGCTCCGCAACTGAATCACTACCCCCTATTCCACACTCCGCACATCAATGCCGCTCAGTGACACGAACCCACATATCCTGCTGCAACCACAGACTCCTGTTCACACTGGTCCAGGGGCGTGCAGGATATACGATCTGAAAGTCAAACACCCGAAGCAGCTAAGTTTCAATCACAAACCAGTTAGTCACCGCATTCCCCTTAACTACTGCCAACTTGAAAATCCCAGGAGCACACATACCTCAACATAGACCTTGTTCATCTCCAGAAACGCAATATTCTTGCCCGCGCACGCCCACCGCCCGTACCCAAACACCAGCTCGGTGACCCTGCGCATCTCAGCAACCGCCGCCTCGTCCGCGGCTTCAACCCACCGCTCGGGCCGGAACAGCTCCGCGTCCTCCCCAAACACAGCCGTGTCGCGAAGCAGCGCGTCCACGCTATGGCCGATCCGCGTCCCGCCCGGCACAAAGACACCATCGATCGAGTCCCCCTCGGGCGGAACGACTTTGAGGACCAGGCCATTGAAGGGCGGACACATGCGCAGCCCCTCGTAGATGACGGCCTGCAGGTAGGGCAGCCTGAGCGATTCGGCGTTGGTGATGGGGCTGGAGATGCGGCCGTCGCGGATGCCTTGGTCGATCTCGGCTTGCAGGGCGCTGCATACGCGCGGTGAGGTGATGATGTGCAGCAGGGTGGTGCGCAGGGCGGTCGCGGTCGTGTCGGAGCCCGCGACGAGCTGGAAGAGGACTTCGGTTTCGCACTCGGGCTGGGAGAGGCCGTGGCGCATCCAGGAGCCCTATGTCAATCGTAGTCCACGTTAGCGACCGTCATGATGATGGACAGGCAGTGCTTGAATGCACGGGAAACGGGCTGCGGACCAGGATGTCGTTCCGGCTCTTGTCGTCCGCGGCCCATCTCTCTTGGACCATTTCTTTCGTAACACTGTAAAGCCTGCGTCAGCAACCACGAGCAAAATCTCCGCAAAAATAACCACAAATAAGACGGAGAACACACTAAAACACCCTCCCTACCCCGCTCTTGTCCGTGATCTTGGGCGCCATGAGATTCAGCACAAGCGTCGACGACATGATATTCGCCAAGTACGGCACATTGGCACTAAGCGTGACGACAGACGCGAGGCGGGTGACCAAGGCAATGTACCCATAGACATCCTCCTCGCTGCGGATATATCCAAACTCCTCCCCGAACCCAATCTTGGTAATCGAGTCCAGGGTAAAGTACTGGACCATCATCGCAAGATCCAGAAACGGCTTATGCTGCTGCTGCAGCCCCCGGGCCGACGACGCCGCGTATTTCGTCCTGATCTTGCCAACCAGCTGCGCAATGGTATCGTCAACCCTGCCCTCCAACCCAGGAACCTCCTTCCCGCTGTATCCCGCCGCAGTTTTTGCCTTGACCTTGTCGTGGGCGGCCGTGTCGAGATGGCTGAACATGCTGTCGCCGCCGGGACCAACCCGTTGCACCGCGTACCAGTTGGACCGCGTGTAGCGCGAGCGCGCCGTGGCCATGCGCCGGATGACCTCGGGGTCGGCGGTCAGGAGGTCATTGGGCCCGATGCGCACCGTCGACGACGTGGCCGAGTTGCCGTATTCCTTGGTGGCCCTTTTGAACCAATCGCCCATGTTGCCGCTTTGGCAGGCGCGTATGATCCAGAGGTAGGAGAAGGACGCCGTGGGCGGGCCTTTGAAGGCGCGGAGACGCCACCATGATTGGATGGATAAGAGTATATAGTAGCTGAGTGATAGGGCGAATAAGATGAGGAGAGAGGTTAGGGAGAGTAATTGGAAAGGGAGCGACATGGTGGGTGGTTGTTAGCAATCTCGTGAGTGAATGGAGGTCCGGCTGAAAAAGGGGCAGATAAGATGCCCGACATCCAGGGACAGCATGCCGGGCTCCATGCGCATCTTATCTATCCGCACGACTCGGAAGACAGAGAAAAGCAAATGGGGAAGTGCATCATCTGCCCAGTCTGTAACACCAAGCATATCCAACCTACCCCACGTGTAAGCACATGCGTTGCCCTAGTTGTGCCGCTGCTGAGAATTCATCAACCTGCTGGGAGCTGCCCTTGGGTACGTGCAGGCATCACATGCATATCATGACATTTCGTTTGACTCCAGCTGCTTCAAGCCACAGTTAATCATTGACGAACGGTCCAATGATCCCTCGAGGGGTTCAATGTTACATGCATGCCAGCAGTTTAGCGGTTTTGGCTCGGACTGTAATTCGTCCAGTCCGATGCGTACTGTGCTTCTTGTGTGCGTCGGGTGTGTTACACCACATCGAGTCATCGATCAATAGTTGGTGGAACAAGTGAAGAATGGGTGGCCTGCAACGAAACGCTATCTAGAGTTGGAAGAGACCCATGAAGCAGACGTGTGACCAGAGGGTAGGTAATTATCGCGCCCGTGGGGTTTGGGATAATCCCCACGGCTCACACACAATCCACGGATTTCGCTGATTCTATACGGACTCGAAAGCGCAACCACAGGCAGTGATAGTGCTTACGCGGTACCAAAGGAGCACCAGCACCAAGAGCCCAATGCGAGGGTGGTTAGCTGCGATAACACGCGGCCGCTTGTGCATCATGCAACGACGCCGAGACCTGTGATCCTGCGGCAGAGCAGAGGAGGGGGCATATCGGCAGCTATCGGAGTGCATTGAAGCATGAATGGAACAGGTGTATCGTTTGTGGCCTGGAGAGTGTCTTCTCTGACTAACACTGCAATATGTAACTCGAGAAAAAGCATCAACGACTTCCATCTTTTCACCGCACTGTAGCACGCAAGGTGCGTCGAGGTTGAAGGCTAGGTACCTATCGCAATCACTTTGCGGGAGGTCATCGGTTCCGAGATTGGGCATCAGACCGTGGGATCGGGTGGAACAACTCGTCAAATTGCTTCGAATTACCCTTCAAGGCCAACGTCCTATATTCACATTTGCCCGGATCCAAGATGCCAGTGCGGACTGGGCCGCCATGATCTGTCGTGGCCGTCGCGAGCCTCACCGTCACGGCCGTTTGAGACTTGCTCATGAATCTGTTGAGCATGAATTGACACGAATCGAGATGAAATGGCATAAACTGGCAAAAGCCGACACAGATCGACAACCAACGGGGGAGGCACGTGCGGAAAATTTCGAGAATCCGTCTTTTTCGTTCTTCTTTTCTTTCTTCCACCCCTGCTTTGTTTTCTTTTCTTCCTTAGCTGTGGGTGGGCGGTGCCTCCCTTTCAGGAGAGACAAGGGCTACTGTTTTAGGCCGCGGAAAGGGCTTACGGGTGTTAGCACCCTAAAATGTTAGGACCCACCTAGGTAGCTTACGCGCTGGATCGCTGCCGACCCCCACCCCGACCAATCATTGACTGACAGAAATGGTGCCTCAGGCAAGAGAGCAAGGGCAACACGGAATTTCAGCGTCTCAGTGTCCCGCGTGGGTGTATACTTCGTGCCTGGCTGGTACTCTGCTCACCAAAACGCGTCTCCCAAATCAGGCAACCTTCGCACGCCCTACCCGCACACCATCAACCATGGATGCACGACATCTTTCCCTAGACGACGTAAGAGATTACTGTCGTCAGAAGCTCAGGATTGTCGACCACACCTTGGACGACGCTGAACTCGAGACGCGGTGCCCGCTCGACAACGGCAGGCACGTCATCCACCCCAAAACATCAGTCGGCCAGCTCGACCTGCTGCCCGTCGAGCTCATCTACCAAGTCCTCGGGCTGCTCGACATTCCGACACTGACCACTTTTCGACGCGTCAATCAGCGCGCCATGCATCTTGTCGACTCTTTGCCGCCATATCGACGACTTTGGACGTCCTGTCCCGATATTTTTCGTGCGGTGGTCAGCATCAACGCCGCCTCCTTCAGCTGCGAAGCACTCTCCCAGGCACTGACGAGGGAGAAATGCGAATCCTGCAGTCTCTTTGGCGGCTATCTTTACCTCATTACCTGCAAACGAGTCTGTTACTTTTGCTTTACGACAAGGAAGAAATACTTCCCCGTCTCATCGACTCTCGCGGCCCGGCAGGCCAAACTGCAGAAGAAGACATTAAGCCACCTTCCACATGTGCTCAGTCTTCCTGGGCGTTATACGGCAGTCGCAAAGCTTTCCAGGTATAGGGTAACCTTGGTCGACCGCCCGGCCTTATTGCACCTGTCCGAGGAGGCTGCGACGCTGAACAAGAGAATCGACTATGCGACAACCGAGCCTCGACGGTACATGTCAATTATTGCGGCGCCGCATCTCAGTTTGCAAAGCCAGCGGGCATATTGGGGGCTATTCTGCTCATTTTGTCGAGACAATACGGAGCCTTCGAGGCACTTCAGGATCCAATACAACCAGCAAGACATCGTGCAGCACTTCAAAGACTACCATGCCGCTCAAATTTCTCGATCTCCTCCATAACACTAACGTGCATGATAAGCGAGCCGATAATTTCGTACACGACGCGTCTTCTCTCCACTCAACATCACTATTTTCCTATAACTCAAGATGTCTTCTAGTTCAAAGGAAACCAGGGTAATCTTAGCCCTTGAAGCTCTTAAGAAAGACCCAAAACTTAGCCTCTCAGCTGCAGCAAAGCTTTATTCTATACCGTATACTACCCTTTACGACCGGCGCGCCGGCCGGCCTGCACGACGCGATCTTCCAGCCAACTCGCGTAGTCTAACGGATCTAGAGGAGCAGACTCTGGTTCGGTATATTACTGAGCTATCTGAGCGTGCATTCCCTCCTACGTTACGTGGTGTGGAAGATATGGCCAACTATCTACGACGCGAACGCGACGCGCCCCCTGTCGGCAAACGCTGGGCACACAACTTTGTCATACGCCAGCCAAAGATGGATACGCGTCGTTCGCGTAGATACGACTACCAGAGGGCCAAGTGTGAAGATCCAAAGGTCATTGGCGAGTGGTTTACGCTTGTGCGGAACGTTAAGGCTAAATACGGTATCGTGGACGACGATATCTATAACTTCGACGAGACTGGGTTCATGATGGGCATCATCTTCGCAGGCATGGTAGTTACAACCTCAGATGGCCGTGGCAAGGCAAAGCTGGCCCAGCCTGGCTCGCATTTCCAACCATCAAGGCAGCTCTCCAACCCCGATGCTAGCTGCTGTGGACCAGCTGACCAAGGGTACGATGGCTGTGATGCACCAGGTGGCCCTCCTTCGGTCCGAGAACGCTGCGCTCCGCAAGGCCAACGAGGCACTAAGCAAGCGCCAGAGAGCCAAAAGAACACGTGTGCAGCTTGGAGGATCACTTAATGTACAGAATGCACACGATGTACTGGGCCAGAGGGCCGTTGATGGGGAGGGAGCGCAAGAAACGCAGCCTGATGGGGTTGGTGCAAGGGGGGGTCTTACGAGGGTTCGGTGCTATAGTGTGTGCGGCAAGCCTGGCCATAATGCCCGCGCTTGCCAGGAGGTTGCAGAAGCATCTGATTGAGCTACTTCTGATGTAATTATAGTTGGTTCCTAGTGTTGTTGTTTTGCAATGAAGGATAGTTGTTGTAGGGTAGAAGAGAGCTATCGGCTCGCTTGTATTATCAGCTCGCTTATTATGCACGTTAATGTTTTCCCGACTGACCTGTTTGACAACTATGCCTCCCATGCTGTGGCAGACAAAGACAATCGGGCGAGCTTGTTCCTGTTGAGAGTGTCGGAGAACTTGCCCTCATCAAAGAACAGGATCCAGGCTCGCGTCATACAGAGGGATGCCCATCCCAGTTCGCCGTCAGGTCAGTAAGCAGGGTATTTCCGAATTCCAAGATGGCCCCATCGACAGCGTTCCGCAATATATTCGCGTTGTAACCGAAGGTCATGATTCGTGCGTTTGGGAAATATCGAGGCAGAAGGTCCCGGGGCCAACAGCAACTCGACACGCCGTTACTCCATGTCCATGTATCGATCGAATCACCCTCCAAGCCATGGACGAAGCAATCGCTATTTTTCACAACGTCAGCTCTTAAGGTAACCAGAGCCCGTCAGGAAGGGGGCATCATACTCCACGTCGATGGGGCTGTTTGCCGGATCGTAAAGGACGGGGCTGAAGGTTGTAATTCCGAGCGGCATCCTGAAACTCAAACTGCTGACAGAGGGGAAAGTATAATGATAATGAACGATGTTGTGGAGGATGGACACCGAAATCAGAAGCCACTCTTCATGGATCTCCTCATCCCTTTCTAGGATTTCGAACGCGTCCCCGGACGTTGCCAACGTGGAAAGGACACCGTAATCTCATCGCTAACATTGGAACCTGAGGTACCAGTCAGAAGCTCTAGAAGCCGACAAGATGATCGGATCAGTCGTGAGGAATGGGATTTCGGCACATGGGTCGAAGCCGGGTCCCGGGACCATGTCACTGTGCCAGAGAAGGTCCCAGTGAATGTGATCTGGAGAGAGGAAGCATCTTAGATGCCATTCCAGCCGTCCACTCAGTTGCCGCATCGGTCGGTCCCGAGCCCATACCGTTGAAAGATAGCGCCGATGTCGAGACAGAAACCAATTCCAGGAGCTGATCAACTGGTGTCATCGCGAGATTCTTGGCCGCTTGATTCCCTACCGGGAGAATCTTTGGACCGTGGTGGAGGCCAGAAAGATGGTTAATGAGCCAGGATGACAGGATAGACTCGCTTAACGCAGGAAGCATGCCTGAGCTTCTTGGATTGCGACTCGGGCCCCGGAAAGCCACGAATCGTTCATTAGGCCGGGGAACGCAGGTGTGTAGCATGGCGATCTCCGGTAAAATTCCAGGTTCACTTGCATTCCCAAGTCTCGGATGACGACGGCGTCAATGTCAGGGGTGTCGGAGACGGTGATCAATTGAGGGTTGGTCCACCTCATCCTGCAGTCACTTTTGGCGACTTCGACGTCACCTTTTCTGGCGCTCGTTTCGCATACCATGGACTGGTCACTAATAAGTAGACTCCTGTATTAGTGGAGCCCAGGAGCTTTCTGGAATAGGAAATTCATCTCGCGTTACCGACAGACCTTCCAGGCTTTTTCCTTCTGGTGCATCCCGAGACGGGACTCGTGACAAGATTTGGAGTGGTGACGAGCGCCACTAATTATCATCTCGACAGTTGCACCCCTTTAGTGCCAGACATGGAACCACATTCCACGTGGCTGGCACGCATTAGCAAAAAGACGTTCCCGAGTCCCAGGTAGCTTGCCGGGGGGTGGGTCGTTGGCCTCGAGGGGGCGCGTGGTCGGTGTGTGGTAAGTGCGTGGTGCGGATGAACGTTCTCTGCCACGTTCGAGAACAGGCAGCTCGGTGACAATTGGGGCTTGGCATTTGGGCTGAACGTGGTGTGGGCCGCCCTGCCGTCGCTGGGGCCGGACTCCCAAGTGGCGCAGCATGGTTCTTCGGTTGGTACATCGACCACTGCACTGGCCGGTGTTTCTCGGGTTTTGCCGTTGTGGCGGGGGGTCGAGGGGGGCTGCAGACGACGGGTGAAAGAGGTTGATTTGGGAGAAAGAAATTGAGCTGGAAGGCTGCCAAACTACCGGTTTGAGGTCCCACTTGCCCTGTGGGTGGCCACTGGTCGCTCCTGCCTCAGTTCGGGCCTTTCCCGCCTTGGTTGTGGTCCATCGAGGCTGCTGACGGAGGTCATGGACGTCTTGGCGGCTGCTGATGTCAAGGGGCGAGCAGTTTCGATACATTGAACACGAGCGATATTAGAAAGCTTGCTATCTGGTCAAGCTTCTAGCAGTCTCGTTTCCATTTTGGTCAGCATCTGCTCCGACTGGCCGCAGACGCCCAGCAGCCTTAATCACAGGTTGCAGCAGCGGATACTGACAAGATCTAACAACACTCCTGGAACGTGATGAGGTGCGGATCCAAGAGTCGTCTTCCGTCGTGGTCGCCTCCAAGATTTCACCCGCAGACCCCAAGTCGCCGTGACGATCGAAAGACCGCTCGACGTGCTGCCTCGCACGGCGCGCCATGCGAGAGACTTCGGTGGGGAGCCTGGTGCTGCCAGGGGAGACAGAAACGAACAGCGTTCCGCCCAGCCGCGCATTTCCCGAGCCCAGAATGCGGGCCATGTGGAAGACCGCGCCTGGCGAGCGTTGGAGGCGGAACATGGACACCATGGTAAACGAGATACGACCCCCGGCCTGTCTCTGCCAACAACGGCGAACCGGCTACATACGCCCACCTTAGCCAGCGCCGGGCAAGGCCCAACCCTTAACTTTCACCAACGAGAACTACAACGCCTTCCGAAACATCATCTCTTACGACAAACAAGCTCGTGGACACTGGACAGCGACGGTCGGTGGGTGGGCGGCGCCGAAAACATCGGGGGCATGGTTGCGAATGCAAAGACCTACACCAAGTTTCGGCGGGCGCTGGCGCAGGTTCTCGTTGAGCTGTCTGCTGTCACTGCTCCAGAGTGTGAGGATGCCGACTGCCCAGCCGAGCGCCGCGGCGCGGTGGGGCCGTGGCTGCTGCTGCTGCTGCTGCTGCTGCTTCTGTGTATGGAGATGGATTCCGCGGGAGTGTTGCCGTCGCCGCTTTTCACAGACGGTGGGTGGAGGTCTGCCATCGTGTTCTCTGCTATTGAAGGAGGCATTATCGCTGTTTGAGATGCGTGTGTGTGTGTGAGGGGGCCGTGACGAAAACAGGCAGGGAAGTGCCGCTGCGGCTGAGATCGTAACCCCTGAGCTTGCTAGGCTGGCTTGGCGTGACACCCATGTTAATAATTCATATCAGCCCCTTTAACCCGTATAAACATAACTGAGCAGGAATTGACCATGCATTCGAGGAACTGATATATGATGATGTGGTAGCAGGCTCACGATGAAACCTCATGTGCGATCGATGCAAAGCAACAGGTTGGGGGGGGAAGGCAACACGAGAGTGGGCCAGTTGTCGTCACGCAGCGGACAGCTGATGCTGAGTGGAGAGTTTGTTTGTATTAACTACCAGTCGATGAAACGAATGCCCAACCAAGTCATCGACTCACGCCGACTAGTTATTTGCGCGCTGAAGTCTTGAAGGTCTAAGAATCCGCGCGCGTGTGCGCAAAAAGTCTCTCTCAAGTACAATAAACAAACCCCTGAGCGGGGGCCGTCTGTATCGCCCTAGCAGCCCCTGAACCCTGTCCCGCTCTCTCATATATCTCTCTACACGCATCGATAAGCCACCTGGACAATGGCGTTCCAGGCCTTCTCATCATTAGGTTCGATGTTTCCGGTCCTCTCGTCGTCCTTGGAAATAGAGATGATCTCCTCTCTGATGCGTGCGGCCTCGTCGCGGTCTCCGGTCTCCTCCAGCACCGCAGCCAGCTTGGACATCGAGTGCTGCAGCAGTCCCGTTTGCGTCTGCGACGGATCCCGAAAGACGGCAACGGCTAGACGCAGAGGGTCGATGGCAGCGGTCTTGTTTCCATCCCGGTGATAAATGTATCCAAAATGGTGCTGGCACACCCCAACAAGCCGGACATTGGGTCCAAGCATGCCCATTCGCATGTCCAGACTGGTGAGAATCGGCAGCCATGCCTCGCTGGCATGACAGTTGTTCTGCTTCATTCGCAGCGAGCCGAGCGCAAAAAGGGTCTCGGCGACAAAGAAGTTGTAACCTAAACCGAGAGGATAGATGTGATGAGCGATGGCCTTTGTGAGCCACTTGTCTGCCTCGTCGAGGCGGCCGAGGTAGAGCATGCTCTTGCTCATACATGAGTACACGCCATCAAGCAGGTCGCTGGAGGGTGGTTCAGCCCGCTCGTGGACCTCAATAGCGCGCCGGTAGTACTCTTGCGCCTCCTCGTACTTGCCAGCGTCGATCAGGGCGTTGCCGTAGTTAGCGTACCTAGGAATTACCCAGCTCGGGGTCATCGCTGGTGAGACACGCTTGACGCATGGCCAAGGTCTTGGTGGCGTACTCCAGAGCTTTTGCCGCATCGTTGCGTGAGTCGTAGATCACGCCATTGTTGTTGTAGATCAGGGCGGTGTCTCGCCGAACGACTCATGGCAGATGCGCTCGGCGGTGTCGAAGAGGTCCTTGGCCGTGTCCGGCTTTCCAGTCTCTTACAGGTATCAACCTGCGTCGGCAAGGAGTAGGCGAATGCCTCGTTCTTAGAGGGACGTGTCAGACCGAGGTCTGCCAAGAGGTAGGTGGTGTAGTGGGTCCTCAGCTTCAAGATATAGGGCACGAGGTCGCCGCAAGCGGAAAAATTGTTGCCCATCGACTCGCCGTTGACTTGGCGGGGAAGACGCGAGAGAGGAATGTGACAGCATGATCGAAGGCCTGGTGTAGTGCGTCTTGTCCCACCATAAAAGCAATCCAATTGTCCTGCGTGGTGGGGTGGATCCTTAGGATGGACCGGTCTGGGTTGAATTGACTGATGGAGATGGTTCAGGCGTCCGCTGGAATAAACATGAAGATGCTCTCGCGAATGGCATCTGGATGAAGCAGGGAAACGATTCCGAGTTGATGAGACGGAGGGGACATGTTCGGAGGCACTCCATCTCGTTTCCTTGGGAGCTGGTCGTAATGGAATTTGCCAACGGTGGTGAAAGCTTGAGATGGGCATGGGTTGCATATGCGGAATCCGTCCAGCTGTGTTAAGTGGTGCCGTCATCGTCTCTTGGTAATGAACAGAGGGCCACCTACCATGACCGGCTTGGCACATCAGATACACAGCCTCCGGGAAATACACACTCCTCACATACTCCGGACGACCGTGTGTGGATGATTTTCTTCATGCCCGCACTTCCGGACTTTCCCGAGTCTTGTCCCATAATTCATGTGCATGTGAAGTTTGTGGCAGCCATGGCGAGGAGATGATTTACCCGTGGTTTCTTGGCTGGTCGTGGCAGCCCGCAGATCGAGCACTGGATGGATTAATCAAGGTACGGGACTGGGTTGTGTTTCATTCTTGCCTCTGCAATTCGGCTCGGTAGCGATTGATGCAGCAAAATCTTCCTGCCTTGGCCAAGCCCGTACTAATGAGACCACAGACATGACGGTCTTCTCCGAGTTTACTGTTGTCGCTGTCCGAGTGAAGCGTCTTGACCGGCGTCGTACGGTCGACGTGGTCGATGTCGAATTGATCGACGTTGTATCCAGGGCATTCGCATTGCAGGGGCTTGCCGGGTTGTTCATCTTATCTGTGAGGAATGCAAGAATTTCGGCTAGTCACGAATCTCGTCTTCGTGGCCGATCCTGAGGGCGGAGTTTGGTTCCTGCGCGCCTGGCACCTTCCGAAATGCGTGCTGGTGTGGGGTCTTGATCCAGTTGACGACTCGAGAATGGAAGGAACAATTTGCGGCTTGGCGCCCTCGGTGGGCGTCTGGGTGGAACATTGCACACCGATTTGGTGAAGCACGTGGCGATAAGGACTCAGCGACCGACCCAACTCAGTCCGCTATCGTGACAAACGAACGAACTGGCCATTCCACCCCAACCCACGCCATCGCCATATCGCCATGGCATATCGCCATGGCATTTCGAAAGCCCATTGATCTCACAGTCGCCCAATCTCTTGTCCATGCACGACCACGCTTTTGACACATCCGCTCGCCCTCTGCTTCCCCCTTCTAGATCTGCTGTGCCTGATTGGCCGACGCGCAATCTGTGCTAAAAGCACGTCATCACCAATGCCAAGCGCGTCGGTCGTGTTTCAGCCCATCACCCTGTTTCGATAATCACGGCCAACACGCCATCCCCGGAAATAGACGAGCACTAACAGACAAGTTGGGTCCTACATTCCTTGCCCAAGTGCCCTGTGGCATGTCTGTGGACCCCAGCTGCTTATTCTGACGAAGGAACTTTCCTTTAGCTTGGGTTCATGATTAAACGGCTGTTCCTGTCTCCGGAATCCTTTTGCCGTCCTGACGCTATAGGCCACCTATAACATCGACCCCTTTTTCGTCTGGTGAGGAGGTTGCTTACATCCGCCCGCGCACCACCACCAGCGGGTCAAACCCAACCGGGCCCCAGTGGGGTGGACTGTCTTACTCACTAGGCTATAGTGTGGTGTATCATATGGCCAATGCGAGTGACGCACTACCACCACCACCCCGCGCCGCCGCAAGCGTGGTCCCGGATTGCGTCTTGCAACCGTTGCGATGAGCTCAGAGACGTCGGGCGGCACAAGCAAGCCCGACTTGGAGTCTGACGAGTGGGAGGATTGGGGCTTCGCTGCTGCTGCTGCCGAATTGAGTGATGCCGTTATAAGGTCAGTGGATTTCTTTGATCCATGCTTGTTCTCGCGCACCCTTGTTGTCCCCTTCTCTTGTCTTTCCCTACCCTGTTCTTTCCAACAACTTAAACAGGGCGAGTTGTTGCTCCCGTTCACTGCGACCATGCCCCGACGGTTCCCTTCGCTCTACCAGACGTTCGGCTCCGGGTCCACGACACCCAGCCGCAGAGCCGACGTGCAGCTAACCGGCGCCGACGGCAGGCTCGAAGAATGGAAGGACGGCGATGACGATATCAAATCCGAATATGGGTCGGAAATCAGCAAAGATGACGCCGATGTCACGACGTATCTGATTGGGGCGGACGATGGCCTCGGTGAGCCGGAAGTTCGGAGGAGGTTCTGGTCTCGCAGTGACAGAAAGGGGAAGGGAGAGGATCTCGACGCCGTCGCTACCCAGGTACCGCTCACAAGGAATTCTCGCCGCTGCGTGGGAAACGGTGGCTGACACTAGATAGCCAAGCGTCTTTGATGATCCTGATCTGGCGGGACAGTACCTGCCTGGCTCGGACTGGTGAGTTTTGCCTCGGTGGCATCGGGAATAAGAACACCGTCTGATTTTGGCCATAGGGAAAACCTCCATCGATTCGACCCGAAAGCGCGATGGACATGGAGGGAAGAGCGGGCTCTTGTTCGCAAGATCGACTTGAAGATCATGTTGTGGACCTGCCTCATGTTCTGCGCCTTGGAGATGGACCGCGCAAACATCCGCCAGGCCGTCACCGATAACCTGCTCCCTGAGCTGGGCCTCGACCACAATGGTCCGTTTTTTCTCGTCAATCGTATAAGCTGCAGCACCGTGCTGACCTGTTGCCAGACTACAACCTCGGCAACTCACTCTTCTCCCTCTCATTCCTCCTCGCCGAGGTTCCCTCTCAGCTCGTCAGCAAACGTCTTGGTCCCGATCGATGGATTCCCATCCAGATGGTGCTTTGGTCCGCGGTTGCGTCGAGCCAGTTTACGCTGAGCGGAAGAGCGGGGTTCTTGATCTCGCGCATCCTTCTCGGCGTTTTGCAGGGCGGGTTCATTCCGACTGTTGTGCTCTATTTGTCCTATTTTTACAAGTCACATGAGCTTTCTATCCGTCTTGGCTTCTTCTGGACGGCGATGGTGTTTGCTGACATATTTGCTGCACTATCGGCGTTTGCTCTGCTGCATCTGCGGGGCTTTATGGGCTTTTCTGGGTGGAGGTGGCTTTTTGGCGTCGAGGTCAGTGATTGAAGGCCCAAGTGGTTCAAATGAGGACAAACTGACATGGTTTAGGGGTTAATTACATTGGGCTTTGGACTGCTTGCATTTGGTTTGATGCCGGCTGGGCCGACTCAGACTGCGAGCTGGTTTCGTGGAGAGAAGGGATGGTTCACACCACGGTAAGCAATGTGCTGTCTGCCTATCCTGAATCCAGTACTAACGTCAAAAAAGGGAGGAAACAATCATGGTCAACCGCGTTATCCGAGACGACCCGTCCAAGGGGGGCATGCACAACCGCGAGCCGCTCACATTGAAGCTCCTGCGGAAAAGCCTCTGCGACTTTGACCTGTGGCCGCTCTATCTCCTCGGGGTCATGAGCAATATCCCATTCTCGACGCCCAACATCTACCTTACCTTGTCGCTGAAGGACCTGGGCTTCACGACGTTTCAGACCAATCTGCTGGTTATCCCATCGCAGATTCTTCACGGTGAGCTTCTCTGGCCCTCCACCGGCTCGAATCACAGCTGACCCGCCAAAGTCTTGAACATGATCATCCTCACGTATCTCAGCGAGGCCATCAGCCAGCTGTCCCTCGTCGCTGTGATACCGCAGATATGGTCGATACCGTTTCTACTATGGCTCAGGTTTGCCGATACATCGGAGGTGTCGAAATGGACAACTTGGCTGGTCATGTCGATATTTCTGGGGAACCCATACGGTGAGTCAACACACTGCTTGTTTTCGCGTGCACTGTAAAATTGCTGACGAGGTTTCAGCACATCCAATCCAAGTAGGCTGGGTGTCGCGCAACGCCAACACGGTTGCGAAGCAGGAGCGTCGGCTCAGCCATGTATAACATGTGTGTTCAAGGGTTGGTCTTCCTTGAGTCTTTCCGCCACAAACCCTCCAGCATGACTGACCGATGTAAAAAGTGGTGGGATTATCGCTGCCAACATCTACCGCCAAGATGACGCGCCTGCATACCACCGCGGAAACAGCGTCTTGTTGACCGTGGTAGGCTTGAACATCACGCTCTATCTGTCGACCAAGATGTATTACACGATGAGGAACAGATATAGAGACCGGATTTGGGATCGCATGTCAGAAGGTGAGCGGTTCGAGTACCTTGCCATGACACATGACTCGGGGAACAAGCGATTAGACTTTAGATTTGCCTCGTGATTGGTCACCATAGACTTTGAATATTTGCTGGTAAAGATTTGACCAGAGGAGACGATATTTTTCACATATAATTAATGATACCCCCAATTGGTTCAGTTCAAAGATCTACGTAGACCTTCCTCTTGGGCCAGAGATCGACCCCACTTACGTTTGCGGTAACTCGTATTTCGCACTTTGATGCACTTGCGAGGGCTAGACACGGCATTGGGGCAGGCATACGACCGAGCGATAACCTGAGTACCGTGCGGTGTGCAGGTCAGGTAATGCAAGCCGCCGTTGATTGGTGAGTCACACCACTGAATTCCGATTCCGAAATGCAGCACAGCCATCCAGCAACCAACAGACATGGCCCACTTGGAGCCCGCCGTCGATCCTTCAATGGATAGATACCTCAGGCAGTCGGGCCAATTGAGGATAAAACACCCTTCTTCCCCCCACATCCTGAATTGAACTCTTGTCTTTCCTCCTCACCACCACCAAACCACCGCACTGGATCACATCCTCCTCCGACCCCAACAACCTTGAACCCGCCTTCTCCCCCGGCCTCGCCACAGAGGCCGCTACACTCTGCTAGAATGGACGCCGGATCTGCCACAAGCGCGACCGCGTGCCGAACCGAGACATTCGGATTCTTCAGACCCCAGCTATGCGCCTCCTTCGGAGCAGCAGCTTGAGGCCTCGTTGTTGCTGACCTCGTGTGCGGACTGGGATTTTGGAGGATTCGATTGTTTTGCGAGCGGTGCTTTCGATTTCTCGTCTTCTTCTTCCTTTCCTTCTTCGTCAGAGTTAGCATCTGTGTTTCCGCTATCTTCGTCTATTTCTACTTCGACGGATTTCGGGCTGGACTTTTTCACGGGCGTTTCGTGCGTGACGACGATTGAACCTGCGAGCTATCCCGCGTCTTCTTCTTCTTCTTCTGCCTCTCTCTGGCCAGACTTTACCGGACTGGCTGCGCCGATGCACGCCACCACCGACACGATCTGCTTGGGCATTGTCGAAGATCGCTACAACTCGCCCTTGTCGGACCTGTCGTCGTGCGGCGCCAGTGGTGACCTGACGAGCGTGCTTGGCTCGACCGTGGTGTCGATATCGCCCTTCACGTCCGCGTCCCCGGCCAGCATAACGCCCACTCCTCAAAATAGCCAAGAGCCAGACCCGCAGCCTTTACCTGCACCACTGCCAGCATCAGCCCCGGTCTCCCATCCAAAGAAACGAGGCCGCCCACCCGCGAAGCGCGTCTCTCCTTCTGGCGATGACGCAGACGACGACGACCAAGACACGCTCGTCAAGCGGCAGCGCAATAACATCGCTGCGAAAAAATATCGTCAGAAAAAGGTCGATCGCATCGAGCAGCTCGAGGCCGAGCTGGACGAGGTCAAGAGCGAGAGGGACGAGCTGCGGATCCGGTTGGCGAGACAGGAGGCGGAGACGGGGGCGTTGAGGGAGATGTTAAGGTTGAAGATGGGCGGTGGGAGCTGATTAGTGTTTTTGTTTTCTTTTCGAGGTTTCACGGGCTGGGATGGGATGGGAATAGGGTTAGGCAGTTCAGACGATGTCGGCTTCGTTGTGTATTGTCCACAGGGATGGTTCAGAATAGGGAATCGTTGTGTTGCATCATTGATTTGTTCCAGTTGTGTATGTGTGTTGATCTGGTTTGGGGTGGTCTTACATTACGTCTTGAGTGGTCATGATTTCGAACTGAACCTAAGTGAATGTGCCATTTGTCCACTTCCAAGGTTGTCCGTCTGCTTGCACCGACGATGAATATCACGATACTTCTTGAGACACAACGTCCCTGTTTCAATTTTGAATGGTTCCCTTTGTTTACTACGAGACTATGTACTTTCTGCTCCTGTCGCCATTCATACATGCGCGAATGCTGCAGGTTCAGTGAATGACTTTGATGGTTCTCATCATTATTGTCTGAGCCATCACAGTGAATCAGAAGCTATATTTTCTTTCTCACCATCAACAGTCTGGCAAATTGTGGTTGTCAACATTTTCGTTCTGGGTTATGTGAGGCCCTTTCCCCCTGTTGACGTCGGGTGGAATACCCGATGGGACGTTGATATCGGCTCGACCGGAGTTGTGGCGGAATTTGAGAATCAGAATGAATCATAATGAAATTCATTATCGGGAGCTTTGTGCTAGCGGCGGGTGGGACCCACTTTCACAGCGCTAGTGGGTGGGTGCCGATTGTGATTTGCGGGACAGGTGCTTGGTACTCCGGGTTCCCTTGTCCCGGCACGTTTGCCAAGACATACGGGACACGGATCCAGACAATGCCCCACCTTCCGCTTTTGCTGGCCGTGAGGGTTGGTTGGCCGAGTCTGAGCAGCAGCAGCAGTCTCACTCTTTGACAGTCGGTTTCATGCCTGGTGCCAGTTGCCTCGTTTCTGTGCGAGGTTTGATGTTTCTTCTTCATGGCCTTGTTGTGCAAGTGAGCTGCAATGCAAGTAATGTGGCTGTGGCATCATGTTGTACGCGTGGACGACAGCGTGTCATCCGTAATCCGCAGCGCAGTGAGCACTAGGATGGATCAACGACCCTCAAGTGGTACGATGAAGAGCCAAAAGTGAAGCTGTTCCACGTGTGTGTTGAGTCTGGGTATGTCGGGATTACACTGGATCAGATTCTAAATGCTTCTTTTCTCACGCCGGGGAGGTTTGGAAACCCGAGAAAGATAAACGGGTTTCTAAAATAGCATAGAGTTGGATTAATAATGCCGGGCAGTCGGGCAGTTTCAACTGCACCTCGTTGGTAATTCAGCACGACGCTAGCTACGAGCTGGAGATTTCGCTGCAGATCTTGAATTTCCAGACGACTGCAACGGTAGATTCTCGGTTCAAGACCCGAGTCGCACAAATTGCCCTCTCCCGCCAATGAACGAAGGATCCGCCCGTCGCGTAAGGCGCATGGTGTGGAGATAACTGGCCGGACCTAAGGTGCACACGTTGTTTAGACTGATGAAATATATCTGGTGGAGATGATTGGAAATCGAATTGCCAATATGGACTTAAATCCGAAAATCCGTGCGGCAGAGGCAGTGAGGAGCGGAATGTGGGTGGGGGGGCTGACTCCAGCGTTTTGGTTTGAGTCATCTCTTTCACCGACCAGGCTAGTGATGTCGTCTGTGGCGCGTCTTACTGGTCGCACCGTTGCAAACAACGATTAAAAATGCACTCTTTGAGTTCCACTTGCGCTGGCTTGCGCCGTATTCGAATGGGCTTCGAGATGACCGGAATCCGACCACCGCAGTTAGAGAGACATTAAAGCCTAGGTCCATTCTCGAAGGGACACTAGTGGGTTGTATGCGGGCCTTGTGCTTACTTCCGATAGAATCGGCGCGTTGCTTATCTCTCATGTACCAGAGACACGGATGCATCAGGCACAGAACGATCGGGAGAGCCCAGATTGGAAGCAAATAACGAGCCCAAAAGGACAAAAAACCGGGACGCTTGGGTACTTACCGTTGTCCCAATTTCAGGGATACCTTGCAGGCTGCACCTTGCCAGGCCAATGCCGATCCACCGTGACATTTGGTTGCTTACCTATCATGCAGCTAGGGTCATGATACCTGGCATGTATAAGGCTTCGAACAATCACGATTGAGAGGGCGTTTGCAAGGCTTTCTTTTTTCACTCTAGCTGCGCTTCCTTCTCTCCCTCCTCTTCCCTGTGCTCGACCGCTCTTTCTTCTCCAGTCTACTTGGCTGGGAAGCCCCCCCACGTCAGCCACCACATGCACCGCCAACGCGCCTGCCGTCCCAGGGTTTGCTTGCTAATACAGCATCGGAAATTCGACCACGCAAGGAGATAGCGATAACGACCAAGAATCTCCATTTCTCTCCCATTCTTCATCCGATCTCGCCTCAATCTTCCCCCCGTCCCCTTGCCGCTCCGTGTCTTCACCTACACGTGTGCAGGCACTTACAGCAATACGATGTGGGGCCAAACACCAGAGGAGGCCTTCCGGCGACGGGCCGCGGAGGTGGTCCCCGAATTGCTCCACCACCGACTTGAAACAGAGCCAGAGCCCGAGTCTCACTCACCTGAGATCGGAGAAGGCCACTCCCCGTTTGCAGGCACCACACAAAGCCCAAGCCCCGACATCTCGGCAGCACCCACAGTCGATGGCGATGGCACCTGGGGAGAGCGCGATGCCGGCGGCCCTGTCAGTCAGCGCATGGCCATGCAAGACTTCCACGACCTCCAAAACGAACTTTCCACCCGATTAACAGAGACCCATTCTCGCGCGGCATCCCGTGCCTCGCGCGCCTCGCGTGGCTCGCGTGCTACACAGAAATCCGACGCAAGACGCGAGAGCCTTTTCCGCCGCATTACGACACGCAAGAGTTTCAAGTCCAACGCCGACGCCAAGCAGCGCGAGGAAGATGAGGAATCTGTTGCTGACGAAGCAACTTCGTCCGGAGAGGATGAGGAGGACTTCCAATTGGAGCAGTTTATGCGCGATGGTCATCTGGAGAAGCGCACCGAGTCGGGTGAGTCGACAAAGAAGGTCGGCGTGGTCTTCAAGAACCTCACGGTTAAGGGCGTCAGCGGCAGTGCGAGCTTTGTCCGCACCCTCCCAGAGGCCATTCTTGGTACATTTGGTCCCGATCTGTACCACATGATTTCTCGGTGGATCCCTGCCCTACGATTCGGCCGGAAGCCTGAGCTGCGAAACCTCATTAACGATTTCACCGGCGTTGTGCGACATGGCGAGATGATGCTTGTGCTTGGGCGACCGGGCAGTGGCTGCAGCACTTTTCTCCGAGTAGTCGCCAACAACCGAGGCTCGTATGCCGCTGTTGAGGGAGAAGTGTCGTACAGTGGCATCTCGGCCGCCGAGGCCGATAAGAAATACCGCGGCGAGGTCGTCTACAACGGCGAGGATGACCAGCACATGCCCACCCTCACGGTCGAGCAGACACTCAAGTTCTCACTCCTCAACAAGACGAAAAAGCGCATGCGGGGCGATCTCGAGCTCATCATCGATGCACTGCTGCGCATGTTTTCAATCCAGCACACAAGAAAAACACTGGTCGGAAACGAATATGTTCGCGGTGTCTCGGGGGGAGAGCGCAAGCGTGTCAGCATCGCCGAGACGCTGGCCACCAAGAGCACCATCGCGTGCTGGGATAACTCGACGCGAGGTCTCGATGCATCCACCGCACTCGACTACGCAAGGTCGTTGCGCATCATGACGGACGTCTCTGATCGGACCACTATCACTACCCTGTATCAGGCCGGCGAGGGCATATACGAATTGATGGACAAGGTTCTGGTCATTGATGAGGGTCGTATGCTTTACCAAGGACCGGCCGGCGAGGCGAGGCAGTACTTCGAGGATCTCGGGTTTTACGCTCCGCCCAGGCAGACCACCGCCGACTTCCTGACGTCCATATGCGATCCCAATACGCGCCAATTTCGCGAGGGCTTCGAGGACCGATGCCCGAAGACGGCCGCAGAGCTGGAAAAGGCGTTCCGTGAAAGCGCGGCTTACAAAAGGGTGCTGGCCGATGTCGACGACTTCAAGGCCCACCTTAGCCAAACCGGCCACGCTGATGCGAGAGCGTTCCAGGACTCTGTCCAGGCTCAAAAGTCGCGCCGCGTCCGCACTCAATCTAGCTACACGGTCAGCTTCTGGAAGCAGGTCTTGGCATGCACTCGCCGAGAGTTCTGGCTTCTCTGGGGCGACAAAACCTCGCTGTACACAAAGTTCTTCATCATCATCAGTAACGGTCTGATTGTCAGCTCGCTCTTCTACAATTCGTCGCCCTCCACGTCCGGCACCTTCTTGCGCGCCGGTGTGGCCTTCTTCTCCATCATCTTCCTTGGCTGGCTTCAACTGACGGAGTTGATGAAGGCCATGTCCGGACGTGTTGTCGTTGCTCGCCACAAAGAATACGCCTTCTACAGACCCAGTGCAGTCAATCTTGCCCGGGCCATCACAGACATTCCCATACTGATTGCTGAGGCGATCATTTTTGGTTTGATCCTGTACTTCATGACTGGCCTGGACCGCGATCCCGGCAAGTTCTTCATCTACCTACTCTTCATCTACGTCAACACCTTCTGCTTCACTTGCCTGTACCGCATGTTTGCATCCGTGTCGCCGACCATCGACGACGCTGTCCGCTTCTCCGGCATTGCTCTTAATCTGCTCATCATATTCACCGGATATGCCATCACGAAACCGGTTATGCTCGGTCAGAAAATCTGGTTTGGCTGGATCTACTACATCAATCCTGTGGCATATGCCTTCGAGGGCGTTCTCGCGAACGAGTTCCACGGCCGAATAATGGAGTGTGCACCCGGCCAGCTCGTGCCCCAGGGTCCAGGCATTTCGTCAGCCAACCAAGGATGTGCCATCCCAGGAGCGCAACGAGGCAGCGATGTTGTTAATGGAGACGACTATCTCGCCGCACAGTTTCAGTACAGCCGAGGAAACCTTTGGCGGAATTTTGGCGTTGTCATTGCCTTCTCTGTGCTCTACCTGATTGTTACTGTCGCAGCCACAGAGTTGCTCTCCTTTGTCGGCCCTGGCGCGGGGGCTCTGATCTTCAAGAAGTCCAAGAGAGCCAAGAAGCAGGTCAAGTTCGACGAAAAGGCCGACGCCGAGAAAGGAGGAGTTGCTGGAGCTGCTGATGCAACAAATGGGTTGGCGCATCGCACTCAGACACAAGAAGAAATCATGCAAGGTCTGGTCAAAAGCGAAAAGGTCTTCACGTGGGAAAATGTCAGCTACTCTGTCCCAACACCCATGGGCCACAAGCGGCTGCTCAATAAGGTGAACGGCTACGCCAAGCCAGGAGTCATGGTCGCACTTATGGGAGCGAGTGGCGCTGGCAAGACGACTCTTCTAAACACTTTGTCCCAACGCCAGACAGTTGGCGTGGTCGATGGAGACATGCTTGTCGACGGCAAGCCTCTAGGGAGCGAGTTTCAGCGGAGCACTGGCTTTGTCGAGCAGATGGATTTGCACGATGGGACCGCCACCATTCGCGAAGCGCTCGAGTTCTCTGCACTTCTTCGGCAAGACCGTGCCACCCCCCGCCAGGAGAAGCTGGACTACGTCGAGAAGATCATTGGCCTGTTGGAGTTGCAGGACATCCAGGATGCAATCATCGGCTCTCTGGGCGTCGAGCAGAAGAAGCGACTGACGATCGGTGTCGAGCTTGCTGCCAAGCCATCCCTCCTTCTCTTCCTCGACGAACCCACCAGCGGCCTAGACTCACAATCCGCCTTGTCTATTGTCAGGTTTCTCAGAAAGCTTTGTGCTGCTGGTCAAGCCATTGTGTGCACGATCCACCAGCCATCATCCGACTTGATCCAGGAGTTTGATAAGATCCTAGCCCTCAACCCGGGTGGCAATGTCTTCTACTTCGGCCCTGTCGGCAAGAACGGAAGCGCCGTCACCAAGTACTTTGCTGATCGCGGCGTCGACTGCCCACCTGGCAAGAACGTCGCCGAGTTCATCCTCGAGACGGCGGCGAAAGTCGGCAGGGATGCCAACGGGAAGCGGATCGTCTGGGCCAAGAAGTGGCTTGAATCAGAGGAGAACAAGGAGTTGATCGCTGAGATTCAGCGCATCAAAGCCGATCGCAGCCAGGCAATTGTGGATGAAGAGCAGACAAACGCTCCGGCGCAGGAGCACGAGTTTGCGGCGCCGGTGTGGACACAGATTGCCGAGCTGACCAAGAGGATGTTTGTCCACCAGTGGCGGGATCCGTCATACGTCTATGGAAGACTCTTCGCGGCCTTCATCACGGGCTTGTTCAATGGCTTCACTTTCTGGAAGCTGGGGAACACTGTAGCAGATATGCAGAATCGCATGTTCACCTGCTTTTTGATCATCATGATCCCGGCCTCAGTTCTCAATGCGGTTTTGCCCAAGTTCTACGCAAATCGCTCGCTGTGGGAGTTCCGTGAGCATCCGTCCAGGATCTACGGGTGGGTTGCATTCACGACGGCGGAGATTTTGTCCGAGATTCCCGCATCAATCATTGGCGGGACACTCTACTGGGTCGTTTGGTACCCCCCAACGGGACTGCCGACCGATGCTTCGACGGCGGGCTATGTGTACCTGATGACCGTGCTGTTCTTCGTCTTCATGGCGAGCTGGGGCCAGTGGATCTGTGCTTTTGCGCCGAGTTTCACCGTCATCAGCAACGTCCTGCCGTTTTTCCTTGTCATGTTCTCGTTGTTCAACGGCATTGTGGTGCCCTACACGCAACTGAACGTGTTCTGGAAGTACTGGGTACGTTTCATCCTTCCCTCTGTGAGACCAGACGTCAAGATGCTGACCTGTAATAGCTATACTGGCTGAATCCCAGCACGTACTTCATGGGCGGCGTCTTGGCGGCGACAATGGCAGACCAAGAAGTGATTTGCGCGCCGGACGAGGCTGCCTACTTCAACCCGCCTTCCGGGCAGACGTGTGCGGAATTTGCAAGCGACTTTGTCACACAGGCTGGCCAGGGTTACCTGACCAACCCTGACGGCATGGTGGACTGTGGGTATTGTCCGTATGCGAGCGGAACCGAGTACCTCACGAGTCTGAACGTCATGCCCGACCAGAAATGGCGAGACTTTGGCATCTTCCTGGCGTTCTGTGTGAGCAATTGGGCGTAAGTTTCTCTTCTCCTCGAGGCTGCTTGTCTGTAGAGATTTTGTGAGCTGACGATTCTCGATGCGACAGGCTGGTGTACTTTTTTATCTACACGGTACGCGTCAAGGGGTGGACGTTTGGATTTGGACCGCTGTTTAGTGTGTTGGGCAAGGCAGCGGATGCTGTCAAGGGGCTGTTTGTGAGGAAGCCCAAGGGCAAGGAGGATGAGTCGTGAGCGCCGGGCTCGGAGCTGATGGGCGGAGGGGAAAAGGTCTGAGGTTTTGACTACGTCGAGGGCATTCGGCGATTGTCGATTCTCTGCAACGGGTGTTGCTGATTCCTTTGTTTAATGCCGGGTTGGAGTTCTGTGGCCGAGATAGAAGGAATTAACTATAACGTTATTGTTAATTTAAATACGGCCTTGTGGTTAAGCGGTTAATCGACTAATTAACGGCTTGCCCCTAGGCTTTACGTAAATATATAAGTTGTTACGATCAGGAGAACCAAAGCGTCCTAGAGACGGTATGGGGTCAAAAGGTAAGTGCAAGGGGGTGTATATAACCACGGAGCAAAGGAGTAGTTCTCTCGACTGTGCAATGAATGCCTAGGAACTTATATTGATTACTGGCGTGACAACTATCTGGATCGTGGCTACGATCATTGTATATATAGAACTGAATCAAAGTCTGCTCTGTCTGCTCTGTCTGCTCTGTGCCTTTGCCACAGAGCACGCAGAGCACCTCCTCATTGGTCCTTTCCGAAGACTGGCTCCCGCGTGTCACGACCCAGGGAAGGGGCGCCACAGCACTGAGGGGTATGGAGACCCACAGCAGAAAGGCAGAGGATTGGTCGGGAAGGGATGACCAATCATCGGACTGCTCTGTGTGCTCTGTCGGCCCTATTGGTCAGGGAGCCCAGAGTAACAGAGCAGACAGAGCAGCTTGCTCTGTCCTGCTCTGTCCTGCTCTGCACCTGTCGGGAATTTAGGTGCAGAGCAAGACAGAGCAACGCAGAGCAGAGGAAACCTTCACTTCTATATAACGAGTAGGGTCTGGCGACATTAGGTCCCAGACCAGTAATCAATACAAGTTCTTAGGCACTCATTGCACAGTCTAAGAGAACACCTTTGTTCAGTGATTATCTACACCCCCTTGCACTTACCTTCTTGACCCTTACCGTCTTAAGGACCCTTGGTTCTCTGGATCGTAACACGTTGATTACTCATTCAAGTGCAGGCCAGTGTACTGAACAAAAACACCATGTCGTCCACCGGAACCACCCCCGCCGCTCCCACTGCTCAGCAGGTCGCCCTGCTCAGCCGACAAATCACCGAACTCCAGAAGAACTCGAAGGACTCGCACGAGACCCTTGCCGCTAAAATCAAGTCTCTCGAGGAGACCAACAAGGAGCTCAAGGAAGCCAACGAGGCTCTCCAGAAGGCCAACATCGACGGCAAACCCAAGGCCAAAGCCAAGATTCACTCCCCTCCTACCTTCGAAGGACAGAAGGGAGAACTCCAGGGATTCCTCACCCAGGTCCGTGCATACATCCACTACCACAGCGACCAATTCGACAATGAGGAAGACAAAGTCATTTTCGCTTCCTCCTTCCTCCAGGGCCCGGCCTTGCGCTGGTTCGGTCCGGTCAAGGAAGATTACGTGAAGCACGAAGGGGACGAGCGAGAAGATGACACCACCAAAATCTTCTCATCTCTGGATGAGTTCAGCGAGGCAATCACCCGAGTGTTCGGAGAACAAGATGAGGCTCGCAGGGCGGAGGAAAGACTTTCCCGACTCCGACAGACCAAAGCAGCAAGCGTGTACGCTTCCGAGTTCAGACAGGACTCTGTCAAGGTCGAATGGGGAGAAGAAGCCCTGATGCACGCCTTCTACACCGGGTTGAAGGACGACGTGAAGGACGAGCTGTCGAAGCTCGACCGCCCAGACGGGTTGAACGATTATATCGCCATGGCCATCAAGATCGACGATCGCCAATACGAGCGCAAACGAGAACGACAAGGAGTCAGAACGTATCCTACTCCTCGCAACAAACCAAACGTTTCAGCTCGACGATGGAACCCGTCTACGGCAAGCGGTACCCACCCCGGACCGATGGATATCGATGCGGCCGGACGAGGAAACCGACAGGCCCAGCGCAAGCCAATGAAGTGCTACCGCTGCGGCAAGGAGGGACACACCTTCCGGGATTGCAAGGGCAAGGCCCGGGAAGGATGGAAGGAGGTCCCCGAAGGGAGACAGGTCAATGGAATCTCCAGGAAGGAGGAGCACGACAAGCTCTCCTGGACGGCCTGTTTCGACGACAACTGTCGAGGGCACCAAGGCAGTAAGGAGGACTCTGGTTGGTACCCGGTGGAACCGAGAACCATCGCAGCAGCCTCCCGCACACCTAATGGTCATCAAGCGTACTACGAATCCGACCCTGAGGATCCAGAGGGCTACCCAGGAATCCCGGAGGAAATCCCATTCGACCAGATCGACTGGCGACACAGGTGGGAGGATCACGTCGACGGACCCCGAGAAGCTCGTCGATTAGAGGGAGTTCAGTGGGAAGATGCCGACATTCGGATCGTAGGAGAAGAACCTTTCCAACTCCAGGAAGAAGATGCTGCGGGAATAGATCCAGCACACATGGACCACAACCAGATTGCATGGTTCAGCTGCGTACACCACCCTTGTTTGTGGCATCTGGCAGAGAAACTTCAAGCCGACTTTTTCCCAGTTCGAAATGGGGAAGGAAGCGAAGGAGCTATCCGGTCACCATGGAATGCCAGAGAAGGGACAGGAAGATCCATTGTGCACCGCGAAAACAACCAGTTAGGCCTACTACAATACGTGGTTATGGCTAACGACGACACCCGACCACGAGAGTGCCGGTTGGGAGGACAGCTGGCGTTCTGTCCATCGAAAACCTGCAATCGACACTTGGAGGAGAAGGTCGAACAATGGCACGCTATCCGAGAAGGAACTCGAAGACGACAAGACATTGAGGATGAGAAGAGAAGGGCATCACGCGCCCGCCTGATCCGATTCGAGGAGGCTTTGGCGGAGGCGGCCCGATTGACGAGGACGGCTTCGATATCGGCCGAAGAGGAGGACGCTTCTCAGAACGGAGATTCGAACCACTTGCGACACCCACGACGCTTCCGAGGCAGGCACTCGGGAAACGGGGACCCTCGTTCGTCAGAGGACGACGAATAGGAGGGGCAAGACAAGTCCTCGCGGTGGATCGCAACGAGGACGAAGAACCAGTGACGGCAAAAGTCACTTGGGGAGAACACCTCACCACCGCACTCATCGATTCCGGGGCTAGGATGAACCTAGTGTCCCCAGAATTGGTGAACCAATGGAGAATCCCCTGGGTTATGAAGGATCGACCTTATCCAGTGAGGACGTTCGAAGGAACCAAATCCACCTATGAAGACGGATGGATTCGACGGGAGACAGAGCCTCTCACCGTCATTGTCGAAGGGGAGACACAACAAGTGGTATTCGACATTGCAAGATTAGGCAAGCACGAGATGTTTCTCGGCCGGCCTTGGTTGAAAGTGTTCAACCCGCACATTGACTGGGATCGCGGCCGCGTGAGTTGGGAGAAGACCCACTCAACCCAGCAACCGGGCTCAAGGAAGGAATCGACGGAGAGAAAATCCAATTCCCCTGAGCACAGCACACTGCCACGATTGGTGATGATCGTCAGGAAGGCAGGACAAACCGAAGGAGATGGCCCGGCAGAATCCGGCATCCCTCAGGAATATCGACACTACGACATCTTCAAGAAAGAGTCGGAGAGCGGGTTGCCAGACCATGGACCATGGGACCATGAAATCAAGCTCAAGGAAGGAGCACAACCTCGCTACCAGAAAACGTACCCTCTCAACCCCGCACAACGAGAAGCGTTGAAGGAGTACATCGCAGAGAACATGCGAAAGGGACACATCAGAGAGTCACAATCGCCAGCAGGATACCCTATCTTGTTTGTACCCAAGAAAAACGGGAAGCTGAGACTCTGCGTGGACTACCGACGTCTGAATGAAGACACCATCAAGAATCGGTACCCCTTACCACTGATCAGTGATCTGAAAGGAAGGCTAGGCAAGGCCAAGTGGTTCACCAAGTTGGACCTCACAGCTGCCTACGCTCAGATCAGGATCAAGGAAGGAGACGAGTGGAAGACAGCGTTTCGTCACCCTTTCGGCCACCACGAGTATCTCGTTATGCCATTCGGACTTACGAACGCACCAGCCACTTGGCAGTCCATGATCAACCACGTCCTTCAAGAATTCATCGGAGACTTTGTGGAAGTCTACCTAGACGATATCTTGATCTATTCCTCGTCGGAAGAGGAACATCGACAACATGTGCACAAGGTTTTGGAAGCCTTGAGGAAGCACAAGCTCTGGGTAAACCCCGAGAAGAGCGAGTTTCATCGCCAGGAAGTGGATTTCCTAGGATACAAGATCACACCCGGAGAGGTCCGGATGGACCCGGCGAAGGTCAAGGACATCCGCGAATGGCCCACCCCAACGACAGTCACGCAAGTCAGGAGCTTCTTGGGCTTTGTTAACTTCTATCGACGTTTTATTCGAGGATTTGGACAAGTCGCAAAACCCCTCAACGAGCTGACCAAGAAGGGAGAAGCATTCGAATGGGACGATCGGAGGCAGGAGGCTTTCGACAGACTGAAGGAGCTCGTGCTGGAAGACCCGGTACTGAGACTACCAGACCCGGATAAGGAATTCGAGGTCGAAACCGACGCTTCCGACTATGCGCTAGGGGGAGTGCTCGGTCAACGAGACGAGGAAGGGCGACTACACCCGGTAGCCTTCTTCTCTCAGCAGTTGAAAGGGGCAGAACTCAACTACCCCATTCACGACAAGGAACTGATGTCGATCATCTGGGCGTTCAAAGAATGGAAGCCGTACCTGAGCGGAACGAGCTACCAAGTCAAGGTTCTCACGGATCACAAGAACCTGACCTACTTCACATCGACAAAGGAACTCAACCAGAGACAGACAAGATGGTCAGAATTCCTGTCGCAATTCAACTTCAAGATCTTCTACCGGAAGGGCTCAGAAAATGCTAGGGCAGACGCGTTGAGCCGCAGGGAAGATCTTCGTCCGAGCGAGAAACAGGCTCAACAAGGAATTCTAGTAGGAACGCAGGATGGGACTCTGACGCTCCGACCCTATGAGGCTATAGAAGTCCTCGCCTTGTTCTCGGTAGAACCGGACGACGGATGGCTGGAGACCATTAGGGGAGCAAAACCGGAAGAACAACCGGAAGGATGCACCCAAGGGGAATCAGGAGACTGGATGTTCCAAGGAAAATTGTTCGTACCTGAATCGGTCAGGACAACCTTGGTCAAAGATATCCACGCCTCAAAGATCGGGGGACACCAAGGGATCACTCGGACAGTGGCGAGAATCCGCCAACACTTTGGGTTTCCCCGGATGAAGAAGACAGTCCAGGCAGTGGTCAGTAAGTGCGAGATCTGTGGCAAGAACAAGAGCGCACGACACAAACCTTTCGGACTGCTGGAGCCTCTACCAGTGGCAACAAGAGCTTGGGGATCGATATCGATCGACTTCATCACCAAGCTACCGCCTTCACGAGACCCCACCACAGGAGTCATCTACGACAGCATCATGGTCGTCGTGGACAGACTGACCAAGTACTGCTACTTCTTACCGTTCCGGGAAGGAAGCACGGCAGAACAACTGGCATACACGTTTTTGAGAACAGTAGCCAGCAACCACGCTTGGCCCGACGAGATAATCTCCGACCGAGATAAACTCTTCGTATCCAAGTTTTGGCAGGCGTTGATGAAGCAACTGGGAGTCAAGCACAAGCTCTCAACGGCCTACCACCCACAAACGGACGGTCAGACCGAACGGATGAACCAGATGGTTGAGCAATACCTAAGGTCATACGTCAGCTACGAGCAAGACGATTGGGTCAAATTGCTGCCGTTGGCACAACTTTCCTACAACAGCTCGAGGTCAGAGACAACGGGAGTCACACCGTTCTTCGCGAACTATGGCTTCGAGGCCGAGGTGCGCCAAGGAACTGGGGATGTGGTCCCCAGGGCAGGGATAGTGGCAGAGAGACTCCGAACGCTGCACGAAGCGTTGCGTGACAACCTCACCTTCATCCGAGAGCGGATGGGCACCTACTACAACAGAAAGAGATTGGAAGGACCAACTCTTAGGGAGGGGGACAAGGTCTACCTCCTGAGAAGGAACATCAAAACGAAGCGGCCCAGCGACAAATTGGATTTCAAAAAGCTAGGACCCTTCAAGATCGCAGAGAAGATTTCCACGTCAAATTATCGACTGTCACTACCAAAATCCATGAGGATCCACCCAGTTTTTCACATTTCATTGTTGGAACCAGCTCCGGCGGGAGCCAGAGTGGACACGAGGGCCGAGGTTGACCCAGTGGAAGACGAGTATGTCGTGGAAGAGATCCTGGATTCCCGGCGAGACGGGGAAGGCTCTATGGAATACCTAGTCAAGTGGGAAGACTATGGCCACGAGGAAAATACATGGGAGCCGCTCAAACATTTGCGGAATTGCCCTGAGAAACTCCAACAGTTTCACCAACGGAACCCAGATCGACCATCAGTGAGGGGTCCAGCGAAGACCAGTCAAACTCGACGTCCGCGACGGGTTCAGAGCCAGAGGCGGGTTCTGGCGGGACTGTAGACTCTCGCTCTTCAACCTCCAACACCGCCACCTCTCGACGAAAGACATCTTCAGCCTCCCCCTCCAGAACCCGGGACTCCGCTTCAAGGCGTAGGAACTTGGACTGGAGTTGTGTAGTTTGGGATTGAAGCTGAATGAGCGAGGTGACCGTTGCACGCTTTTCTTGGTCCAGACGGCGTTTGCGGTCAAGAAGGGAACGGATTGTGGAAAGAGGAGTCAGACAGGAACGCAGCAGGCGAAGGAGAGGTGTACTTTTGGAAGGATCCGCTCCCATCGCATCACAAGTACGGCGGTTGGCCTTCAGACAGGAACCGCATTTTTGGGACGAGGAAGTCACCTTGCAAGGAAGGTGATTACGCTCACAATAGGAACAGTCAGGCATCGCGACGCCAAAAGATTCGGTGGCGGCTACGAGATCCAGACGACGACGAGTGCTAGAGCGTTTAGTGACGCGGCCCGACATCTCGGCATGGTTGACAGAAGAAAATCAACTTACGAGGAAGGAAAGGCGGTTGGCGCTACTAATGAAGAAACCTGGGACCCGGCCTTCGGGGCGAAGACCTAGAGGGGAGGGGCATCGTGTCACGACCCAGGGAAGGGGCGCCACAGCACTGAGGGGTATGGAGACCCACAGCAGAAAGGCAGAGGATTGGTCGGGAAGGGATGACCAATCATCGGACTGCTCTGTGTGCTCTGTCGGCCCTATTGGTCAGGGAGCCCAGAGTAACAGAGCAGACAGAGCAGCTTGCTCTGTCCTGCTCTGTCCTGCTCTGCACCTGTCGGGAATTTAGGTGCAGAGCAAGACAGAGCAACGCAGAGCAGAGGAAACCTTCACTTCTATATAACGAGTAGGGTCTGGCGACATTAGGTCCCAGACCAGTAATCAATACAAGTTCTTAGGCACTCATTGCACAGTCTAAGAGAACACCTTTGTTCAGTGATTATCTACACCCCCTTGCACTTACCTTCTTGACCCTTACCGTCTTAAGGACCCTTGGTTCTCTGGATCGTAACACCGCGTTCCCCGCTCCGGGGTGCAGACTTGGGGTCGTGACATAAGTTTAATTCTGATGCGGGAAATCAGGCCCTATAGACTAGATAGTATGTGCGGGGTCACCCAGACAAGACTAGCCCGCTTAGGGACTAGCGCACTAAGGCGTTGGGAGCTCTAATGCTCCATCGCCGTGCACGCCAGCAATCAAGGCGTCTTTCCTTCTTACATACTCTTTTTACCTACTATTGCGCCATCAAATTCCTTATTATTTCCAATTTTTGGTTTTGTTTTATTTCAATCTAAAGCTATTCCTACCTATTAGATTGATGCAGGAATCCCATGGGGAGCCATAGGGTCGCTAAGTTGCAAGGTCGCCACCCCACCTTAGGCATGGGCCCACCTTGATGAGATAGATAGGGTGCGGGGTCGCCTAGCTCTGGGGCTACGCCCAATCGGGTCTAGCCCAGTCAGGTGATCACGCGCATTCTGGAAGGGGATCATAAATCCCCTGCCAGTCACATAGCTCAATCAAGGCCATCCTTCTTTCTACTTTTAACTCACACCCTACTAGTACGCCATCATAGATCTTTCTAAACCCGCTACTTGGCTCCCCTATTCCTTTTTTTGTCTAGGTTAAAAGAACTGACTATTTAGAACGCTCTATTTCGACCCCTTCTATAAGGTGCCTTCCCAGTGCAAAATGTTCAGTTTTTACAACAAAACATCTTGCATAAGACCTCAATATTATTTACGACCGCTATCTCGCCCACAGAACGCGTTTCGCACCCCACAGAACCCAATAGTGGTACCCTTTTATTGTTTAATTGCATGATTAACACGTTTTGATTTCTTGTATAGGTACTGACATGTATTTCCCAACACCTCCACGTCACAAGTAGTCCATGAGCAACAACATCAGCGTCCCGAGTGGATGAAGCATCACCCTCGGCCGGGTCGTGAACAATAAATCACCCAGACTCCTCTGCCCCCTGCGCCTTGTCTTTGTCCTGCCAGGGCAAATACTCGGCCTGTTCCTCGCCGCCGACGCGCACGGGCGGCGCACCGAGGAGGAAGAAGACGACGCGCGCCCACTCGGTCGCGCTCGGGTTGCGCCAGGCATGCAGCGTGCCCCGCTGCACGAGCGTGTCGCCGATGCGCAGCAGCCGCGTCTCGCCCGAGTCGAGCGTAAGCTCCATTGTGCCGTGCGTCACGACGCCGAGGTCGATTGTTTCGGTGCGGTGGAAGGCGAGGGTAGAGTTTGGGGCCCCTTTTGGTGTGAGCGTTAATTAGTACGCCGGTGGGGGGGGATTGCTTTGAAGGCACGGAAGTAAAGAGGGGGCCGGGTAGGCTGAGATGTGGTGAAGTTGGCACGAGGGAAGGAGGATGCACGGAAGAAGGGGAAAAGGGTAAGGGGCACGGACATACAATCGCAGTACCGAAGCACGGTCTCGTTGACCCCGGGGAACCAGACACCTCCTGCCCTGCCCGGTGGTTTACACATAGTATTAGCGATGGCTGTTTGATATGCCGGATTCACTAGGTCGTCCAACTCCAGCTGTTCCTACACTGGCGTTTTGTGCTGTATTACCCAGGTGGAGGCAAAAGGGCACCGACGACAATAGTACTCGAGCAAGTCCATGAAGGCGGCGACGCCACTGCAGAGACGGAAGACTTACGGCGCTGGCCCGTCGGGGTGCTGCTTCAGCGCGGCAATGTCGGCCTCGGCCGTCATGTCGAGCGGCGAGGAAAAGGTCTTGTACGCGTCGAAGACGACCATGCCGACGGTGCCGTAGGGGGTCAGGGTGGGAGGGAGGGTGGTTGCGGGGGCGAAGACGGAGAGGTGCGTGGTTGGGTTGTGGGTTGTCGTGTGCCGGGAGGGGGTGCCTAGGGGGCTTGTGGGAGGGGGGGAGGATGTGGATGCTTCTTTGGCGTCGGGGTCCATGTTGGATTGGGATGGCATTTTGGGTGGTTGTCGTGACGGTTCTGCGTGTGCTTGGAGGGGTGGCTGGTTGGTGTTTGGGATCTGGATGGGGTGTGGAGATATGATATCTTCTGTTGATGTTGTCGAGAGGGTGCCGGAGTCACGGTATTTGATGTATTGTACAGAATCCCGGCATCTCTGCTGTTGTTATAAGACTGCCGTCAGTCGGTGATGAGGGGTAGAAGGGGATTCATATCATTGGGCGGTCGGATGAAGTAGTACATGCAACCGCGGTGGGTCTGTGCATATTGGGGACGAGGCATGGTGATGGTATAACTGATCTGTCGCCGTCCCGGGTAAATCATTGATGGTGGCCTTTGATTTATATACTCAGTCCCCGGGCCTCTGCTCGTGGTGTCGCACAGCATGGTGCGGACACCTATGGCTGGCGTTCAATACCGAGGAATGTAGGTACCTGGGCACTCCCGACTCATGTTTGATCGCCTTTCATTGGCGCGCTCGGTTTCTCGTCATTGTTGTTCTTTCGCGTAGTCGTACACTATTCACATTAGGATAGCTATCGCGACCTAGCATCAGCTTTACCGAGCAACTGCTTTCTCCTATTCATATCCGACGAACCTTCATATCAACCCATCAACTCCTCCCTTAATCCTCTACCTACCTTGCACCGTCGAAACACAAGTGTCCACCTTGGCCCAAGTCCCTAATTCACCCCGGCACCTGCCCCAACACACCCCCATCCACCACCAGAATCTCCCCATTCACATACCGATTCTTGGCCAGAAACAAACACGCCTGCGCCATCTCCTCGTCGCTGCCCGCGCGCCCCGCCGGCACGGGGTGCCCCTTCCCCATAACCTTCTCGTCCGCCATGACCGACTTCTGGGCGTCGTCGCTGCCGCCCGTGGTCATCTCGCTGGGGAAGTAGCCGGGCGCGATCGAGTTGACGCGGATGCTCGCCTTGGCGAACTCGGTGCTCATCAGCTTGGCCAGGTGCACGGTGGCGCCCTTGGCGGCGTTGTAGGCAAAGTGGCCCTGCGCGCCGCGCATGATGCCGCTCATGGACGAGATGACGATGACGGACCCGGCCATGTGCGGGTGCGGGCTCCGAGTGGCGGCTTGCAGGAGGGGCAGGAACTTGACCGTCGTGAAGTAGACGGCCGAGACGTTGGTGTCGAACACGGACGCCCAGGCCGAGGGCGAGTCGTTATCCCACAGCTGGGCGCGCAGCTCGGTCGCGTCCGAGGCGGAGGGTGCGGCTTTGGGGCCCGCGATGCCGGCGTTGCAGATCAGGAGGTTGAGATATTTCTCTTTGGAGGCGAGGGTCGTGTACAGGGCGTCGAGGTCTTGTTTGGAGGTCACGTCGCAGGGGCCGATGCTGTGGTGGTCAGTGGATGCAGATTGCTGGCCGGTGAGTGGCCCGACTTACGCAATGATTTGCCCTGGCCCGTCCTTTGGCGAGTGGGTGGCGGCTGTGCTGTCCAGGACCTCTTTTCGACGGCCTGTGATGTACACGCGGGCACCTACGAAGGTGTTAGCATATGATCGTGGTGGAAAGAGCTGCGAGGAGGTTGAAGGATTGCGCACCGTTGGCCGCCAGTGCTTGGGCGCACATGAGGCCGATTCCAGTCCCTCCGCCGGTGACCAAGCATACCCATCCATGGACAGAGAACAGCCTGTCGGCTCTGAGCTCGCCAGTGCTGACTTGCTGGGCCATGTTGTTGGTGAAAGAAAAGAGCGTCTATAGTGATGCGAGGTGTCGTTGGCTGATGACAATGATTATGAACCTATTCAAGCCGATTACGGTGCCGGTTGTGCGAAACCAAGGTCAAGAATGACCCTCACGACTTGAATGAGGCAGATTAACACCGGTACGCGTATCTAATGACGTATGGCGTCGCTGTTTCGTCATTGTTGAACTATGAGATCAAAAAGTTTCTTCGGATCGGAAGTTTAGGGTCAGGGTACCCCTGAGTCGACCCCTAAAAATCAACTCGTGGCGCGCGAATTTATAAAACCGCCATCTGCAGTTTCGCTGCATCCATCTTCATGTTATACCATTCATGATAATTATTAAAAGCCAAACAATGTCCAACGGGCTACCCACTTCCCGCCGAAAAGCACAAGACCGGACAGCCAACTCCTTTGTTCCAACGGTTACAAGAACTCGTTCAACACTCCACCCTCGATTGCCAGCCGCAACAGCAGACAGGGCACGAAAACCCCAAACAACATCGGCAACTCATTCGTGAATCCCGGGAGGTTGACGTAGCGATTCGCCCAGAACGGCCGGAAATCCAAGCTCCACCAGGAACCAGTACTCGCCCCGGGAGGCGCGCGAGAGCTGTCCAGGTCGGACAGGAAGATGGCCACAACAAAGTAGACGAACACGTAGAGGCCGACACAGGCCACCCAGATCGTGGCCCAGACGACCAGGTTTATGGGCAGACAGATGGGGTTGAGGATGAACCCTCGCCGGGCGCTGGCGCGTACAAGTGCCTGCCGGGCTACCGGGAGCCATGAGAGCTCGTTGCCTCTGTTGCTGGAAGAAAAATGCTCGTTGTCGTATGGAGCCTGGGTCGATGCGTCTGAATATTCGCCGCCGCTGTCTTCTCCATCTAGGAGACGGTGCCTTAGCTGCAGGGCTTTTGCTACAGGTGGGCTGATATTTGGGGAGGAGCTCCGGCGCGTTGCGGTGGAGTAGGCGTTGTAATCTGGAGATCGTGTGGGCATTGTGTCGTGTGTCGGTTGTCCAAAAAGCTATCGCGGTTCGAGAAGGCGTGGTTTGCGTTTTGTCACTGAAAAGCTGACAGCAAATCTCTGTCCGTCTGTGTCCTAGATGGAAGCGAGTGTGAAGAGTGGAATTAAGATCGCGACGCTCAAGGTCACTGAACAAGTGTGTGTGAGATCAGGATCAAATCTTTATTATATCACTTGTATGCGGGAGAGGCTCGAAGTGATGCGCGGGACATAGGGAAGTGAATGTAAATTCTCTGCGGCCCCTTTGTTCGTCTTGTTGATTTTCATGTCCAATTAGCATGGGCCGCTCCGCATGTGGCTAGTAACAGAGCTCCAAATTCTGCGGGTGCAACAAAGACTACCTAGGCTCAGCACATCAGTGGTCCTTTGTCAAGAGACAAGCAAAGCCATCAGGCCGAGTGGGAGTATTCTTTCATGCGCCAGTGGCATCGGCCACCGGTTTTGCCGGCACAGCATTCCCGGTCGACCTCCACACTGGATGCCATCTACACACAACATTACAACTAGGGAGGGCAGACAAACAAGCAGTTCATACCAAACACTGATATATCCACATCTCACGACGATGGCCAAGAACCCTTCCTCGAGCGCCACGGCTCGCGCCCAGCGTGTACCACCGGCCACGCGGATCAGGACCCGACTCACAAGAAGTAACTACGAAACCGATCTTAAAGAGAAACATGACAATCAAGGGCCTGCACCCAAGTCTCGCAAAGCCCGTGCCCGGCGGCGACAGTCTGCCGACAAGCACGACGACGATCCACCTGATCTCTCGACAAAAGTCCTCAACTTGATCCTGGACGCGGCTGTGGTCTTGGCAGCCGTTCTATCCGCTTTGACTATCATTGGCTTCATCATCGCAGCCATAGCCTACGCCCGGGCCGACAACAGGCCCTCCATCGCCGCCGTTCGCGATTTGCAGGAAGGCATGCGGTGGAGCCGGGAGACCCTGAACAGGATCCGCGACCAGGGCAAGAAGGACAAGCGCATCCTCGAGGACTACGTGTCCAACATTGCTAGCGACGTCGCTAGTCGGGCGCCGGTGTACCGTGACAACGTGGTGAGGACTGCTGCCCATGGGATGTATTATATCCTCTGGCCTGATGTTCGGAACCTATCCGGTGAAGGGAAGGAATACGATTGTGAGTCCAACGTCTATCTTTGTTCCGTTAGCCAGTAGTGTCGGTCTTGGTAGAGACCTGCTTTGAAACCATGACTTACAAGCTGACGAATCCCATCGCCGGGTACTAGCACACGTCCGAGACATTTGCCTGGTGTACGAGTACCTGCTCACCCTGAAAGGAACCGACAAGGTCCCCACCTTTTACAAATATCTCGGCCTCTCGTACGAGAAGCTCGCAGGGAACCCAAGAGCGTTGGAAAATGGCGTGTGGAGGGCGCTCAAGCCCACCAAGACCCTGGAAGAGACACTCAAGGACAATAAATCGGGAGTCCTGACTTCGGATCAGGTCGACATCATGGTGGGCAATATCTTGCTCGGGGAGGAGTCGAGAAAAGTGTACGATGACTTCATGAAGGCTATTGGGAGCGGCCCCACTCAAGTTCGGGATCCTCACCGCTTCTCGCTGCTGAAGAAGTGGTGTGGGCACGGATACCTTGGGCCGTTTTCCGGGCGAGCTGCCTGACTAAAGGTACAAAGTGGTAAGTGATCTTGGGACATGGTAGTATCGATGATTCTTTTTCTTTCAGTTTCATAACAACCACTACTACTGAGAGGTGGTTCGTGTTGGAAGATGGGATAGTGGGTGCACGGCGGGGGATTTCTGTGCAGTATTAGATATTAGCAGAAACAGAGAGGTGGCAGTGGATACAATTGTTAGTTTGGCAGGTATGTAGGCACTTAGGTGGGCAAGACTTTTTAACTTAGGTAGTTGTTGAAGCTTGGACAAACTCCATCTGAGTTCTGTACTTGCCGTGGGATCGCGGTAGTGTAATCCACTAGCACATGACACAGTAACAAAAAACACGGATCTTTCGAGCCCCGATAAATCCATGGTGATGTCACTCTTGTGTATTTATTCCCTCACCACCAAGGATAGCCCGGTCACTGGAGTGGGCTGGAGTGGATCACCAACTTGCATTGGTGCTCACCACCCCTATTGCGTGCTACTGTAGCCCAGCAAGGCACCAGTATTAGTGACCGGGACGTCCGCGGACGACCACCCAAAGCCCTCTATCAAAGCATAGAAAGCACACCAAATCTCTCGCAACCATTTCCCCATCGCGAACATCAGACCCATCCCACATCTCCTCAACCCTCATCATTCTTGTACTAGACGATCAAATACGCCCTGTGGTGAAAGTCTTCTCATGTCGTCTCAGCACTCCATTACCTCGGACGAGCCGTCTCGTTATGACCCTGCCGTCGTTAGCCAGCTCTTAAAGGGCAAACGCAAGAGCCGGGACATCAAGTCCTGCTTCCCATGCCGCCACCGCAAGGTTCGATGCAATGGCCACGTCCCTTGCTCCAACTGTGTGCGGCGTGACCATGCCTCGTTATGTCGCACGGTAGACCCAAAGGCATTCGAGGCGGTGAGCTACGCCTCAAAGACAAACAGCCTGCCCTTGGAGTTGACTGAGCGGTATGTTGTCTACCTAATTTTCACAGCTACTATTATAGGCGGGCAGTGTCTAGCCCGTTTTATGCGTTGATGTATGCGGTACTAACAACCGGACCAACTCTTTAGCAACATTACCCAACTTCACCATGGCCCGAGCCAATCATCGTCTCTCGATCATCAAGTACTTGACCGGTTTGGCGTGCTTCTTCAACACACAGAGAACACTTCCCCGGAAAACATCAGTACCGTAGTCGAGCGCCTAGAAAAGATTGAGCAGCAAATTATGGCGCTAAAATCCGATCTGCTGCGTGGCCTGCACCGGTGTACGCCGCCGCCGCCGCCGATGCCACGTCACGAGCAGTCTTCGGTGGTGTGTACTGGTCTTCCTGATACTGCCACTTCTGTAGAGACTGGAATCCTAGATCTCTCACCGCAGCCTAAAACCGGACCCTCAAAACCCCGGGGCAGGCGTTTTATCGAGGGGGCTACAGGGGCGACCATCTTCCTTGGTGCCGGTTCAGATCCACCCTTGGCTCTAGGATGCATTCCCGAGGCGCAAACGCACGGCGACGATATGCCGTTTGATATCGGTATGATCATGCCAGACCAGCTGGCACCCAGGACCTATCCGTTTACGAACCTGTGGACCCCTGAGGCGAGCCTGCCGGATGTCTGTCGGACCCTCCCGGATGATTTAGATATAATACGGTCGGTCCAGTCAACCCTCGTTGTTCCCGACTGAATTGGACATATCCAGAGCGCTGACAAATGGAAATGGCTGCACGTGGCGTCTCAGGTACTGGCAAGACTTTGAGACATATGTCCATCCGTTCTATCCGGCCTTGATTGCTCTAGAGGAGTTCAGAATCTCTATCCATTCCTTCATCAGACGTCGATCACCCTCCCTGCCGCGCCCACTGGACAGAAGCGGCAACCTTAATCCCAACAGAGATGAACCAACAGACCCATCTTGGCTTGCTCTTCTGTTCGCAGTCTTGGCCTGCGGCGTCCAGTTCTCCAATGATGTCGCGAGGGAAAGAGATCTTCGATCAAAGGTCTTTAGTATGTGTCTAAACTCCATTCAACAACAATCAGTACCTTGCCCAAACTGACTTTGTTGGCCACCAGTTTGCTCCTCTTTCCAATGCTTACGCACCGCAAACCTCTTCCACAAAACAAACATCACCCAGATTCAGGCCCTGGCGTTGGTGGGACATTGCCTCCGGAATAATCTGGAGACGAACAGCGCATGGGTCTTTACTGGTATGGCCCTATCACTGGGGATCAAAACCCCTATATCAGCGGTAGTTTGGGACTGACGACGTGAATGAATAGGAGTTACGATGCGACTGGCGCAGAGCATTGGCTTGCACGAAACCGCCACCACAGAAGGATCAGACGAGAAGTCCTGGATGTCTCAGGCTTCGAGACTATGGTATCGTACTTATTCTGCTCCGTGTGTACAGATATCCACTTGATATATACAGGCTAACACTGTTCATCACAGGTGGATACTAGTCTGGCAAGACACGTTTCTCTCCTTCACCTACGACAGGCCACCCAACTCGCCGTACACACCATCCGCGCTCGCTGCCCTGAGCAGCAGCAAAACCGCCGGCCACGAGTCGTCGCAAGACCACACCGGCACAGAGGGCAACTCGTTCGCCGAATCCATCTTTGCCATCTGCCACATCATCCTAGATTGGACGCGCGAAGAGACACAAAAGACGAATACCGCACACGACTACCATCAGCTGGAACTCTACAAACGTCGCCTGGAGGGCGTCCACCACGACGCAAAGCCGTTCCTGCGCGACAAGGCCTGTTGCGGAGCCCTGCAGGATCACCTGGAGCGGCTTGCGCTGCGCATCCACGTCACGTATGCGATATGCCGCATCTCGCGGCTGTATCTCGACTCGGCATACACGGCGACCTGTGGTGGGGATTACAAAACAACAACACGGGCCCAGGAAGAAACCGTTGCGCTGCAGTACATCGCCCACGCGACCGACTCGGTACAGAGCTTCCTGGAGATCTACCGGCTGTCGCCCAACGTGTGCCGGTCGTGGGCGTTTGTGCACAACGCCGTCAGCTCGGCGCTGCCGGTGAAGCAGGTGATGGGCCGGCTGGGCCTTCCGCACGAGCGCGCCGCAGCTGCCAGTGAGATACACGGAGCAGTGGTAGGAATGGAGGACACCGAGAGGACCACGGCAAGTAGGTTTGGTGTGCTGGTTGCGCAGCTGATTGGCGTCTTGGAGAGGGAGGAGAAGCAGTCCGAGTGGCACGACGCCGATACCAACGTGCGCTACTTTGGGCCGTATTCGCGGGCCTTGCGGGCCTTGAAGGAGACGTATGGCGGGATTGTGTAGAGACCATGTAGCCTTTTTCAAGAGGATTGTATTATTCAAAGGCCATTGTTGATTTCCTGGCACCTTATGTGTGTGGAACGTGCTTGTTTACATCGAAAGGGGGCATGATCCCGCAACAAGACTGAAAGTGAGTAAACAAGACAGCCTAACAAACAAGTCGGTACCTAGCTACCAAGATATTCACGCGACAGTAATAATGCACCAAGTGGAACGTGGGACTAGTGTATGCGAAATCAGGTGTGTTATAAATAGTGCTCTGATATCTGGAGCGAGAAACAAAGTAATAGACGACTCGACGCTCAACATAAACTCCAACCGAAGCAACCAGCCGGCCCCCCCCCCCCCCCCCCCAAAACCCAAACCCAAACCCAACCCATCCCACTGAACGTGACAGTCAACACTTCAAACACTCACCGACTTGGCCGGATACTCCCCCCGTCTTTTGGCGCGCACATACAAGTTCAGCGGCCGAATCAACTGAAACTCGGGGTCATACTCAATCGCCTCGAGCCCCTCGCGCGCAAACTCGTACCGGAACAGCAGCTCCGCCAGCAGGATCTTGACCTCGAGCAGCGCAAAATTAAACCCAATGCATCCCCGCGCGCCGGTGGCAAAGGGCATGTACGCGCCGCGGTGGCGGTCGTTCTTGACCTCGTCCGTGTCCCAGCGGGCCGGGTCGAAGCGGAAGGGATCCCGCCAGTGCGCCGGGTTGGTTTGGATCGCGTACAGCGCGGGGATGATGACCGCGTCGGCGGGGATGCGGTAGCCCCCGGGCAGGACGACGTCCGTCTTGGCGGTGCGGCCGGGCTGGAAGGAGGCGTTGTGCAGCCGCTGGGTTTCTTTAACGAAGTTGTCGAGGTAGGGAAGTCCGTGGGCCAGCTCGGGCGTCCAGACCGTGTCGGACGTGACGTCGTGGTCGATTAGTTCCTGGAGCAGGCGGGACTGGGTTCCTGGGTAGGTGACGACGCAGTAGACCAGCCAGGACATGAGCGCCGACGTGGTGGTGTACCCCGCGCCGGTGACGACGAGCATGTTGCCCAGGATCAGCTTGGGCGGGAACCGCTCGCCTTTCTCGTCGACCGCGTGGGTGAGGTAGTCGGCTACGCACGAGGCTTTGATGGCCGCCTCATTGAGGGGCAGGTCGCGGATGCCTGACGTCGGCGCCGCGTCGACGGCGTCCTGCAGTTGTCCGTAGACGATCTTTTGCACGGCGCGGAGGCGTGCCGGGTCGCCGAAGGGCACGTTCTTGTACCACTCGCCGCGGGCCGTGACTTTCTTGTTGAGCGAGAGCAGGCTGACGATGTTGGTCACGAGGGAGTGTAGGGGTACGTCGGGGGAGGCGAAGTGGCCAAAGTCCATGCCGAGCGAGAACTTGCCGACGGTTTGCGAGGCCAGCTTGATCATGTACTGGTAGACGTTCCAGGCCTCGCCGCGGGCGTCGAGCTCGTCAAAGACGGTAAACGACTCGCGCGCGCACTCCTGCATCAGGGGCGTGTAGTGGCGCACCGCCTTGGGCCCCATGGCGGGTGGGAGAAACTTGTGCGCCTGCCGGAAGTTCTCGGTCTCGGTGTCGCCGATGAAGATGGACGTGTTGTCCTTGATGCCCCAGAGCGGGTGGTTCTCGTTGATCTTCTTGGTGAAGTAGGCGGATTCCGCGAGCGCGACGAGGGCCACGTCCGGGTCGTCGGTGAGGTACGTGGTCTTGCCCATGTTGGTTGTTTTGATGACGTGGCCGTACTTGCGGAACAGCCGGTAGTGGTTGCCCAGGTGGTCCGGGAAGATCTCGTAGAAGCTGCCCACGAGCGGGAGCCCGGCTGGGCCCTGGGGCTCTTGCACGGGTTGCCCGTCGATGCGGAGGCCGACGGGGCCGTCGTTGGATGCCGCATCGGCTATGGTGGTGAGGGTGTTTCCATCAGCTGCGTGGAATGTGATGCCTGGGTGGGTGCGCAAGATCTTGTCAGTGATGCTCAGGTGGGGGGGGGGGGGGGGGGGGGACTCAGGGTAAGGTTTGGTTTGGCATACCCAAAGGCTGAGCAACGTGAAAGACAAGTCCGACGGCGCGCTTGAGGTCTTCAGCCTTCCACTTCTCGTCAATGACCACAGCGCGTGCGGTTGACGGATCGTCACCGACGAGATAGAACAACTGGGAAGACATGGTGTACTCAGTGTGGCAAACAACTGAAGCTTTGTTTCCTCCCATGTAACCTCAACCTCGCAACTGCAAAGGCATGTTATATACCTGACCTACAATGCCTCCCGTCTGCCAACTAATTACTTACAGCCGCGCCGAGCTGTGACTCGGGCCCCTGTGAAATCCATGTCATCCCAGATTTTAGGATCCTCGGACTGATGGTCGTGTCGCGGCCCGAGGTCGACTTCCCGTTGCATCGATACCCACAAAGCCTGGCACCGGACCGGGACTCAGAATGGTGGGGTCTTGGCTGTGGGGCTTTCGTGCACTGCGGATGTCCTTGCGGTGAGTGGCGATCGGGTTTCATGCGGGTGGTGATGTCGCGGCCGAAGTTCGCACGAAGCTGTTTGTCTCCACTTTCACGCCTTCCATGAATGTGAAGAATTCAGACACTGGGACGAATCAAATCGGGCCTACGTCACGAATGAGGAAATAGATCGGAGAATGACGGGTCTGTCTCGCTCTCGGACTAGGAGCTGATGGATCCCGAGTTTTTGAAGCGGGTCTGGTTCCTGCTATGAGCTTCACGAGTCAGTCGGCTGCACGCACGCTGGCCGTCTGGACTGGGAGTGAAGATGCGATGGCATAGTTCCGAAAGACGAGGGATGAACTCCGTAGATAATAAGCCGGGGCCTAGGATATTTAGTTGTTAACATATTCATAATTATAGGCTTCTCTGCACATTGATCGCTTGGGCTGTTTGACGCCCATCATTTTGTTTGTTTACACCCCTTTTTTGCCCGGCAATCCAACCAACGGGGTCGAGCTTCTACTTTCGCCTTTTCAGCAAACTATTCCCCTTCATCTTTTGATACTGCTTCCAAACATGGAGGCCACGTATTCGTTGGCCGAGGTGCGGCAGCACAACAAGGCAGACGATATCTGGCTCGTTCTGCACAACAAAGGTCAGCCGCGTGCACTCCCCCATCTTACACGGGATCAACGACTTCAAGCGCCAATGTCGCTAACTGGATGAACCAACAGTCTACGACGTATCCACATACTTGGAAGACCACCCAGGAGGCAGTGCAATCCTTCGTGATGTTGCCGGGAAAGACGCCACCATCGAGTTCGAGGACGTCGGACATTCGCAAGAAGCGACCGATGAGCTGGTCCACTTCCTTGTCGGTGAACTGAAAACAGAGGTATGTTTGCTTTCAGGCAATTGCAATGTGATCCACGAATTCTCCAACCATCATTTGCTGACATGGTCTCCCTCGGCCGCAGGAACACGCCGAGAAAGTCGAGGTCTACCGCCCAACATTCCACCACGTCTCTCAAGATGCAGCCATCGCCGTCAGGAGAAAGCAGGCCGCCGACAGCAATACCAAGAGCGCCACCCGTAAAGCCTTGCAAGGCCTGGTCGGCGTCGGCCTGACTGTGGGTGTTGGCGCCGCCGTCTTCGAAAGCGGCCACCTCAAGGGCACCGGCATCGACTGCATCGTCCGCGCGGTGCGCAAATCGTTCACCAAGGCGACAGGCTCGGTCTTGCCCGCGGGGTCATCCAAGTACTCGGGGCTGTTCTGGTGGGGATTCGGCATCGCCACGGTGGTCGAGGTCTCGCTGTCTCTCGGCGTCAGCATGTGGGCATGGTCGCGGTTCGACGTGCAGCAGGACTTCACCAAGCGGTCCCCCCGCCGCATTGCCCGTGCAGACCGCGTCGTCCCCGTCCTCCCCCAGCCATCCTTGCCCAAGAGGAAACCAAATTCCACCATCAGCACACCCGCCCCTGCATCCCGTGTCCTGGAGCCCAAAGAATTCCGCCCATTCAAGCTCGTGCGCAAGACCCTCGTCTCCCCCAACGTCTACCGCCTGGTCTTCGCCCTGCCGCACGCAAACGACGTCCTGGGCCTGCCGACGGGGCAGCACATTGCCCTGCGCGCGACCATCGACGGCAAGGCCGTCTCGCGCTCCTACACGCCCGTGTCCAACAACAGCGACCTGGGCCGCATCGAGCTGCTGATCAAGGTGTACGAGAAGGGCCTGATGACGCAGCACCTGGCCCACATGCCCGTCGGCGCGAGCATCGACATCCGCGGGCCCAAGGGCGCGATGCAGTACGCGCCCAACGTGTACGCCAGGCAGATCGGCATGATTGCCGGCGGGACAGGCATCACGCCCATGTTCCAGCTCATCCGCGCCATCTGCGACGACGACGCGGATACCACGCAGCTGAGCCTGATCTATGCGAATAACACCGAGGAGGATATCCTGCTCCGCGACGAGCTGGATGGGTTTGTCGAGCGGTGCCCGGACAAGTTCCGCGTGCACTACGTCTTGGGCAAAGCGCCTGAGGGGTGGACTGGTTCCAGCGGGTTTGTGACCGTCGATATGATCAAGAAGCACCTGCCTGCGGCCACGGTCGACGGGACCAAGGCACTGCTGTGCGGTCCGCCGCCCATGATCAACGCCATGACGAAGAACCTGGTGCAGCTGGGCTTTACGGCACCGGGGACTGTTTCCAAGGCAACGGATCAGGTGTTTTTGTTCTAAGGCGGTGTGGTTCGTGGCTGGGGGATTCAAGGGGCAGGATGGACGGGCGTTTGCGGTGGTTTTGTTTTTGTATCAGGTAGACTTTAAGTTGGCTTGGTGGTTGGATCTAGCGTATACTAGTGGTAGAGAAAGACAGCGTTCAAGGTAGTGATGTTCTCTAGAGTATTGCTAGCCAATGGTTGATGTTCTATTCTTTACATTTGAGATTGCAAGTTTGTGCAGTGAACGAGAATATGTTTGATGAGAGTGCCCTTGAACTATAATCTTTAACCGCATGTTGCATCTGCAGTCGGGTTTGCGTCTAACTGTGCGTCTAACTCTCCCTGACCTCATTGAGACTCTTCGTTCGCGACATCTCAAGCATCGATGCTAGGCTTACCACTCACAGCCATTAACAGACCGCTGGTCAAAATCGGTGTTGCTCTAGGTAACGTTTCTCCAATAACCCTGTCCTGAGATGGACGTAATCCACCCTCTATTCTCATCAACGTCTACTAATTCTCTACCCGGCCTGTCTTCGAGTTCGGCTTCCAGTCTCCACAATCACCCGCGAACTCCGGCACCCAGATGGTGAAATAAACTACTTCCACAATCCCTGGCAGGCCCCATCCAGAAATGGGGCTGCAATGACGTACGGCACTGCACGTCCATGTTCAAGAGGAGTCAGGAACAGCCCAGCTCAGAGATTTGCGATCGGCATGTCATTTCATGGACTGCAAAGATCGAATCTTCAAACTCCATACTCTAATTCCCACATGCATGCCGAGATGAGCCGGACGAGACACACGGGTAAATCCGGCGTGGCGCTGCTTCAATCTGTTCATGTACGGTAAATCTTAGTCGCTGACTCGCGGCGTGCCCGATCGCCCATCAATGCCACGCGCTCCGAGTCCCGACAGACGGATGCGACATGGGCGCTGCCGCCTCTAACGTGGCAGCCGACCAATCTGAAGATTCGGATTTCCTAGTCCATGTATCAAAACTAAAAGTCAACTCCACTTCGTCTGTAGGTTGGAATCAGTCTCGTGCGAACTTCGGCCGTGGGTTGATGTTAGCATGTCGGAAAAGTGTCATCCCGTTGCCACGGCGGAGCCAACACCGGCGACTCAAGGCCTCGTTTCAGGAACGCAACGGTGCAGGGTGCACTATGGCACAGGATTTGCAACAAGCCGTGCCGACGTCGGGATTCGGATCTCGCGGCTCGTGCTGCGAATATCGTCGGTCGCGAATATCGTCGGTCGCGAATATCGTCGGTCGCGAATATCCTCACAATGCCACTGGCAGTGTCGTGCATGGACCCGGGCGCGACCCTGCCCGGACTTCGTCATGGAAGAGCCAGTGAGTCAGGCTTTGTACTTAATTGAGTACAGGAAGCCGCGTACCAAGTAGGTCGGCTTCAGTTCAGGTTTTGTTTCAGTGCTGTGTTGACTTACCCTTTAACCCCTTTTACCCCTTTTACCGTACCTGACCGCATCAACCAACGTAAACACGCCATCAACAAACAACACCAACAACTTCGTCATAATGTCTTCGTGGCAGCCCCCTTCCATCGGCTCCAGACCAGTAGCCCTGCTTGGCGCCGGTGTCCTGGGCCGTCGCATTGCTTGCACGTTCGTTGCCGGCGGTTATAACGTGCACATCAGAGATCCCTCATCCGAGGCCAGGCGAGACGCGCTGCAGTACATTGAAGAGCACAAGCAGGAGTATGCCGACAACATCTCATCATCAACAACGACCACCAAATCAAAACTGGGCTCGTATTCAGCCTCGGAGGACATAGAGTCCGCGGTCAAAGATGCATGGCTGGTCATCGAGGCCGTGCCCGAGAAGCTGCAGCTCAAGATCGACACCATGGCCGAGCTCGACCGCAAGGCATCCGCAGACTGCATATTTGGATCAAATAGCTCGTCCTTCAAGTCCAGTCTGATGCTGGACAAGGTGTCACCCGCGCGACGCCGCCTGATCTGCAACGTCCACTACACCATGCCGCCCGCGATACGCACGGTCGAGCTGATGACGGACGGCGAGACCGAGCCGGGCGTGTTCCCTTTCCTGACAGACGTGTTGAATAACTGCGGCATGCTGCCAGCGACAGCACGGAAGGAATCCACAGGGTACGTCAAGTCTCAGATCTCTAACCTCTCCCCTCAAATTCCCCGCAACCTAACCAACCCCCACCAGATTCATCTTCAACCGCCTGTGGGCCGCCGTCAAGCGCGAGACGCTCATGATCCTCGCCGAGGGCGTCAGCGACGCCAGCGAGATCGACAAGCTCTGGCAGCACATGTTCCAGGCCAAGGTCACGCCCTGCCGGCTGATGGACCAGATCGGCCTCGACACCGTCGCCTTCATCGAGGACAACTACATCCAGGAGCGCCACCTTGACGGCTCGCTCACCGTCAACTGGCTGCGCGCAAACTATCTCGCCCAGGGCAAGCTCGGCAAGAAGACCAGCGACGAAGGCGGCCTCTACCCGCCCACCACAACCCAATCCGCGTGGGAACACTCGGGATCCACCACCCCTACCCCCCGGGCCACCGAGACTCAACCCCCCTTGTTCTTCCTCGACGTCGGCCTCGGGGGTAACCTAACCAACCTCTCCAAAGTCAGCACCAATGGCAAGATCCTCCGCCGCGACCCATCAGGCACCATAACCACACTCATCCGCAACCAGCCCGCGCCCGACGGAATCGCCGTCTGCGCCTCAACAAACCGCCTCTTCTGGACCAACATGGGCGCCCACCCCTCCGCCCGCGACGGCTCGCTAATGTCCAGCGCCCTCGACGGCACCGACATCCAGACCGTCCTCGCCCCAGGCCAAGTACACACTCCGAAACAGCTCGTCCTGGTCCCCACACCGCACCGCCCAAAGCTCTACTTCTGCGACCGCGAGGGCATGTCCGTGCACCGCTGCGACGCGGCCGACGGCTCGCACCACGAGACCCTCGTCCAGCGCGCCGGGGCCGTAGGCGACCAGACGCAGTGGTGCGTCGGGATCGCGGTCGACCCCGTCGCGGCGAAGATCTACTGGACGCAGAAGGGGCACAGCAAAGCCGGGCAGGGGCGCATCTTCCGCGCGGGGATGGAGGTCCCGCAGGGCGAGACGGCGGCGACCCGCTCGGACATCGAGACGCTGTTTGACGGCCTGCCGGAGCCGATTGATCTTGAGATTGAGAGCGGGAGTGAGGTGCTGTACTGGACCGACCGCGGGGAGCATCCGAGGGGTAGTTCGTTGAATGCCGCGTATGTGGGCGGTGGCGGCGGGGGGGAGAAGGGGGTGAGGATTATTGCGAGGCATTTCCATGAGCCGATTGGGCTGCAGCTGGATGTTGGGCGGGGGAGGGCGTATGTGACGGATTTGGGGGGTAGTGTTTATGAGGTGGATTTGCAGAGCGGGGGGAAGACGGTGTTGTGTGCGGATGAGGGGTGTTATACGGGTATTGCTGCTTTGTGGGCGTGAGGAGGAATCCAAATAGGAATGAAGTTTAATCACTACATGTACTGTAAGTAGCTTTGTGCGCCGAGCGAAGGGTTGGTATAAGAGTCTTGCCACGCAACATCAAGGTTTCCTGAGCCTGGTTGGAACTGCTGGAAAATGAAAATTGATCCCTTACACACCACATGAGACTTGATGTTAGCAGCGAGTTGTGATGCAAGGTACATGTACTTGTTGAAAGTAAGTTGTAACTGATTCCGGTACCTCGGTAGTGTCTGCTCTTGAAATTCAAACCCCCCTTCATGTAGCAATGCGAACCTTATTCTAACAACTAAACAAAAACGTCCTTCTCCCACTAAGATTCGGCGCCTGCCCAACACTCGTGCCTACAACTTCTCGCCCCACCCCGTGTAACACCAGCTCTTCAGCAGCGCAAAGCGGTCGGGCTTTTTAAAAGTCAACACACCACCCTCAAGAGCCTCCATGTAGACGCTATTGTACAAGTTGCGCGCCTTCTCGTCAAGCAGGATATTCGTGACCATGATCCGGATCTCGTGGGTCGACAGGTCGTGCTGCGTCTCGTGCGAGTCACGCGCACCACCACCGGTATAATAGTCGCTGGTGTAAACGCTGTCCAAAAACACCTGGAACTTTTCCACGGCCTTCCAGACCCGCTCCTGCACCTCCTCCTTGGAGTGGCCCGCCAGCTCCTTGTACTCGAGGCCGATGTATTCGTAAAAGGTCGGGATGCTGGTCGTGGCCGCCTCGTTCTGGAGGAGGTACTCGTACACCTTGCAGATGTGTCGGACGGCGTCTTTTGAATTACAGGAGAAGTTGTTTTGTCAGTTGGTGTCGCTCTTCGTTTTGAACCCCCATTCTTTCAGTCTTTTTTGCATGACAGAAAGAACTCTTACTTGGATGGCCAGGGCGGGTTTCATCTCCCTCCTGGACAGCCAAAGACAAACGCGTTGGACGGAGTAGAGTAAGGGATGGAAAACCTACCCTCGTATGAGGCACTTTTGAACAGCGGCTCTTTAACTTTGTCGGCTGGTTGGATGGAAAAGAATCCTAGCCCAACGACAAATAGATTGTGCTAAAAGCATGGTGTTTATTGGAACTGCGCTTGGATCAAATGTAGATGTTAACTGAATGAAACTTCGTATCAGACTGCTTGTTGACGATGTTTGCAGCTGTTTGTGGGTGTTTGCGACTTGGTCGATATTTCTTGGTGCCGCTTGGGTGGACTTGAGAGAGAAAACTCCGGGTTTATATATATAGACCTGTTGAGTTCTTTGGATATACCATCCTTTGTCAAAGTCTGCTAGTAATTACTAACTGGCCGGGGAAGTTGTTGAAGCCGACTGGTCTCAAAGTATCGTGAGACTCAGGGCCAGTAAAGAAATCGTCAGCAAGAAAAAGAGAATTAGGTAGTTCTTTCTAGCTCTCCCTCATTTTCTCCAAGCTAATGCTCACTATCGTTGATATTTTCTCTTTCAAGTGACACAAGACGCCGTCCTTCAAGATCTGAAGCTCCTCCCGCAACCTCCTTCCCTGCGAGAAATGAAAGACATCTCGCTCGATGTTACTAGCTGGACATGGGCCCAACGGCTGCCGATGGTAACAGAGACCTATCGCATATATGGATCATTTAAGTATCTCCTTGCTGTCCTCGTGATTTCATCCGCATCCCTCCACTCAGTGTGCCTCGCATGGGCAGAAGTTGTCTCACTCACATTCATTCAAGAAAGAAATTTGCATTTCATTTCGGTCCCGGAAGTTCAACTTTAGCTCCAGTCCGAGACATGGAATCAAATGAGCTAGGAGGCATGGACAGCACAAGCCACTTTGCGCTGTTGCCCTGCTCTGAAAACACGGACACCGAAATTTCAGAGTTTACATCAGCCCCCCACATGCATGCAAAACACCCACCGCAGGCTACCAACCTTCCCGACATGGGTCCATTCCAGTACCGACCGAGCCCTTGGTGGGCGTTGAGTAGACTGTTTTCACCACTTCTTCAAATGCTGACGGCGGTTTGGGGCTATATCTCGGTCATAAAGATCGCCGCTTCGACATTTCTCAGCGCCACCAAGTCCTTTTGGTCAGGGTTGATCCAGCTGGCCGGATTTGCGCTTATGGCGGTCGGCGTGTGGGTGAACCCAGCAACTGGTGCAGTGGCCGTGGCTACAGCTGGCATCGTGTCCGGCATCTGCTCGTTACAATCTTTAGCCGCGCAGGTCGAGCCCTTGTGTACATGGATGAACACACTCACAGGATGGGACATGAACGAAAAGGCGTTGGTTTGCGAGATGCCCCCCCGTCTGAGTCTCCGGGAGCCTGTTGTCGCAGATATTGCGGTTACGTGGGCCTTCCGGCGCGCTCTGAGTCTGTATCCAAACTCAACAGGAGACGGAATGATCACCGTAGCCGACAAAGAGGAATTCCTTGTCTCGGTGCAAGAGCACGAACATACCATCAAGGCTCATTTGAACAACATCAATCGCACGCAAGACGCCCTAGGAAACCTTCTCTGCATCATGCAGAAATACCCCACCAGCACGCCCAGTAACTACAGCTCTCTCACTCAGCTTAGACTTTCCATGCACATATCAGCGAATCCGCATGTTCTGGCCGTGGCAGATCTTGTCAAGGATCTGGCGCGGCATGCCGATGAACAACTTGCACTACGGAAAGCCCTCGTTCATGACCTCGGGCATGGAACGAAGGATACGTCGAGGCGGCTTGCAACAATGATCAACGAGGCGTGCGGATTGGAGACCAGAGCTGTTCAATGGAGGAACTCGGTGCTTAAGGAAATTGAAAACACCGAGGACCAGATTCGCAAGGCCAGGTCGCCGGCCCATGAGTCAACAGCGAGGTATCAACAACAGCGGCCAGACAACTACAAGCAGATAAAGGATGCAGCCATGAAGAGAGGTATGTCCCTGCAGAAGCTCAGTGTTCAGCTGGCAAAAGCACATGAATCGGCAAAACAGGCAACAGCATGCGCATCATCCGCCGGTGTGGCCTGCTGTGGGGCTAGAAGGGCATCTCACGAAACATTGAGGCTCGGCAAGAAAGTGGAAGAAGAAATCAGGGCTCTGAAGCAGCTGTTGGCAGATGCCAATCGGGTTACGGGTAGAACCAGGATGAGGTTGTACGCGATGCCGAGCAACAGCGAGTTTCGTTGGCTGGGAGCAAGAATTGCAGCGTGCTATCGGGTACTACTTTGAACAACTGAGAAAGATTTACTGGGAGGATGAGAGCAAGACGAGATGAGAAGCCGCTGGGCAGGAGTAGGTTTGGAACTCACAAAAAGAAAAGGCATGTCAGACAGTGTGGATAAAGGGGATTAGCATCAATCATGTTAATCAACACTTGTAGGTATAGAACTTGGTGTTCCCATAGGTCTATGGTATAGTTAGATCAAAGCATCAAACGCTTCAAGACCCTTCCCCCATGTAAGTGAACCGCATTCTAACGTTCATAGGTACCTACCTACGTACCTAATTATTGTTTCAGATTGCTCTGTTATACACAAAGTAAATCAGTGGATCTTCATAACTTTGCCGGGCATTCTCGAACGCGAAGGTTGTGTTGGCAAACTTGGTGTTGCTCCTACTTACAAGGGGGGCGAGGGGCAATCCAGCTTGGAATACTCAACTAGGTACTATCTTGTGATACTGTCTTTAGGACATAGGGCGCGGTCGAAAGTGCGCATATTGAGACAAAAAACGGCACGCTGTCATGAACCAGAGCCTCACAAGTAACCCAACATGGAGCTGATGTGCGTTTTTCCCTTGGTAATATCTTTTTCGTTCCTAAGTATCTGCATGCGGCATCAAATCCGCTATTGGGCTCTTGATGCACGTTCTTTTTTACCCATGCCCTTTTTGGTACCAAACAGCTACTGCATATTATAGTTCAGGTACCAACCTGGTAATTAATGAACAGCAGCACACTCACCCTCAACACGCTCAAGGTGACCTGAGTGAATGCGGTATCAAGAAGAAGGACTGTCGGCACCGGTCGGGCCCTGCAACTCCACCGCGTCGACGATGTAGTTGGCGCTCAGGAACGCGGCATCGCCAGACCCAGTCACGCCCAGCGTCAACGTGTTTGCGCCGACGCGTAGTGTCCCGGATGGGACTTTCCAGGTGTATACCTCGCCGTAGCCCCGGTACGCACCCCTGGTCACGCCGCGGGAGTCGATGAGCGTCTGTGTAAAACGGCGAGCAGTATCAGTAAGCCTGAAATGTCATGATAATGTCGTGAGGAATGCACATACCGGCGCGCCGGGGTCCTTGCCCGACCAGCTATTAATCTTGACCGACGGCCTGCCGCCCTTGAACGACAGCGTCGTGCCCACCCGCAGAACAACACCATCCGACGCGGCCTGGTTCGCGTCGGCGTTGAAGGTCACCGTGGCCACGCCGCCCTGCTTGGCGAACAGCGCCATGGGGAAGTCCCTGGGCGCCGACTTGCCGACGGTGTAGTCGCCGCCCCAAGTGCCCATGCGCACGTCCGACGGGTGCATGCGCTCGATCTTGTCGCCGTTCTTGAGCTCGAGCGGCTGGCCGTCAAAGTTGCCGATGCGCCAGATCACGGCCGGCGCGTTGGCCGCAGTCTCGGTTGAGGCAATGTTCTTGGTCGTCTTGCCGCCCGCCGTCACCGTCACGCTGTCCTGCGCGACTTTGTACTCGCCGCGGTAGAGCTTCATCGTGTACGTGCCCGGCTTCATCGGGGGAGACGTGTAGCTGCCTCCCGAGGCGATGGTCCAGTACTGCGAGGCGTTGTTGTGCCAGTGCAGCACGGCTTGGAAGTTGGACGGGACGCCGGAGGCTGTGCCTGAGACGGTGCCGCGCTTGCTGGCTGGGACGTAGCCTTGGATGGAGAGCGAGTCGAAGAAGCTTGTTTCGAGGTCTGCTGTGGGTTTTGCACCGGTGCTGTTGCTTGTTGTCAGTTCCTGTCTAGGTTTCTTTATGGTTTTATTTTCTGTGCACCTAGGACATACGTGAATCGCATCGCGTACGGTCCCATGAGGCCGAATCGCCACGGCTCGGTCCGGACGTGCCCGCTGTTCATGTACCAGTACAGTTCCTGGTCGTCTCCGCTTTGCGAGTTGATATCCCGCATAAACGGGCCGCCTGAACTCGTCTCGTAAGCGGTGCCTGGCATGATCATCCAGATCCCGACGTTCTTTGCATTCCTTTGCGTCAGCTGTTTGGCCCTGATTGAAGAAGTGGAGAGGAGTCTCTCACGCTTCCAGTAACACCGTGGACTTGGTCTTCAATGAAGCGATCAGAGGTGTACATCTTGCAGCGCGTCTGGCCGTTGGGACATTTGAAGGTGTCCTTGCCCTCGAATGCAATGCATCCATCGAGATTGGCCACATCGCCGTGCCAGCCATTTGGCACGGCCTGGCGCTTCAACCTCGCGAGCCATCGAAGCTCGCCGGGGTCAACCTCACCGGTGATATACGTGGCCATGTAGATGGTCGGGTCGTTTGGCTTCGCCACAAAGTACTGTGTCAGGGGCAGAGACTTGGCCGCTACGGTGATCTTGATGTAGCCGTTGACGGTCTCGGCGGTGACTGTCGAGCTCCCGATACCAGAGTTGATGGCCGACATCTTGCTGGTTCCTTGGTACTGCACGCCGTTGAATTGCAGGCTGGTGATGTCTCCATTTGTTCTGTTTTTTTGTTAATCATTCCCTTATGCTGTTGCTGGTCTCACGTGCTGTTCCAAGACCAAACACTCCCCAAATGCAATTACTGGAGAATGATTTACCTGCTGACATCAAACTTGAGACCTCCGTTTGTGTCGACGCTGTAGGAACTACTGGTGGTGGTGAGCCCGAACCCAGCATCGACAACCCGTGTCATCCATGCCGCAACAGCGACAGCCGATGCAAAGGACCGCATGGCGTGGAATGGTTTCAAGGTAGAAAGGTGACCTCGTACTTCTCAGTACAAAAGTGCTGCACTGTAGTTTGTCGCTTCACCAACACCACGGTCTCTCAGACGTGCACCGAGAGTAGCACAGCGCGTCCTACTAATACCAAGTCTGAGTTCTCGTGGTGTTGCAGGAACGACTCAGCTTCCCTCTCCGTCGTCCGGATAAAATCAGAGGAGTTAATTTGCCTTGCACTTTTCTCTCGGTTGATGCGCTGCGGACGTAGTTTTCCCGCCTCTCTGATTTGCCATGTGGTATTTATCTCCTCGGCTGATTTGCCCATGGCGGAGGCCTTAACACCGCCAACTCCCTAACGCTCGAACGCCGATGTCCTGTTCGGGCTCCAATGTTCTGATCCGCTTCGGTCCGCCCCGGACCGGAAGTAGCACTCGCCCACTCTATTGGTGGTTCAGAAGAAGACGAGTTCGGTTGGTCGTTTTGAGTACCGTGTTATTAAAAGGTTACTTCGTGCTTTCCTGCCACAAGGTCAGCATATATCTGAAACGCGGTCGCCAAAACCTGGTCAACCAGACTACTGTATCTCCCCGAATATCCACGACCATAGGATTAAAAAATAACACCTTTTCACGATGGAAAGGAAAGCTGCCAAAAAGAGATCGACCCACGTGCGGCTCGAACGCACAATCTCCAGAGAACATAACCGAAATCTGGCGCCTTACCATTTGGCCAGCGGGCCTTGATATCATTGGATGTCAATTCAAGAGCGCGTGGCGAATATATCGCGGCCCACCCCGCGTTTCTTTGCCTTTGCTTCCGCATATAAACTCTACCACAACCTCTTGCTCATAAAACGCTTCTGTATTCTTCTCTTAATTCGGCAATCTTTGGGCAACTCAACCGCAAGGGAGGTCAGTGTATTATGTGCCCTTTATGAGCGGAGATTGTGAAACTTCACAGTCTTGTTGTTGACAAGAAGACTCAAACTTGCGCCGAAGTTCAAGGCACGTGAAAAGGACTCTGAGCGATTGGTAAGAACTTGCAAAACTATCTAAATGTCTTTGCCACTGAAGAAACCGACTCGTTCCAGCCATGGAGACATAGCCTAATTAGCCCTGCAAGCACAACCATGCCAGCACTCGGAGCCCGTCTCATCAGAGACACCACCGAAAATCCGGCGAGTCGGGCCCATCCCTCAGCTTCTCAGTCGGGATCTGCGTCGGATTGACCTTGACGCCCTGCTTCCTGTCCCTGCTCGTATTATCTCGAATCATATAAGCCCCAAAGAGCAGCGTGAGCACCAGACCCATCCCCCCAAACGCCGCCGTCGTCGCCAGCGCGGGGAGATACCTCGGCCTGTCCTGGTTCCTAAAGATATTGGAGCTCACCACGCCCATCAAATTCGCCACGGGCACACCAACGCTGGTCAGCACGACCCGCTTCCCCTCGTGCGCGATATTGTTGTTGTACAGCACGTCCAGCAGCACGCTGGGCGCCGACGTGCCCCAGGTCATCATGAAGCTGGCAAAGTACGCGACCTGCAGGTCCGACTCCACGTCGATGGCCGCGTAGATGACCATGCCGATGAAGGTGAACAGGAACCCCAGCGCCACGAACGGGAACCGCAGCCGCGTGTAGTCGCTCGCAAAGGCCAGGATCAGCAGCACGACAGCGCCCGACACGTTCGGCGCGACGGTGTACAGGTTCGTCTTGGCGGTGTCGTAGCCCAGGCGCGCGACGATCTGTGGCAGGAAGAGCGTCACGCTCTGCAGCGGCACGCCCAGGCAGACCTCGATGGCCAGAATCACCCACGACGTGGGCTGCTTAAAGATCGCCAGCGCCTCCCGCACGTCGAGCTTCTCGTTGACCACGCTCGACGAGTCCAGCGCCATGCGCCGGTAGGCGAGCGCGCGCTCCGCGGGCGACAGGAACCGGGCCTCGGAGGCGGACGCGGGCAGGTACCAGAAGGCGAAGACGGAGAAGAGGATGGTGCATGCGCCCTCGATGACGAACAGGTACCGCCAGGGCTCGAGGCCGCCGCTCCTAATCTGGAACACGCCATAGGCGAGGAGCCCGCCGAACGCCGACGCGATGCTCTGCGCCGCGTAGAAGATGGCCAGTCGGCGCGCGAGTTCGCCGCGGCGGTAGAACCTATCATTCTCACATATCCCGTTAGCCGCCAATGACCCCACTGCGAACCAGGCACCGAAGGAACAAAACGCACATACATAGTCTGGTAATAAATCACGAGCGGAAAAAACGCGCTCTCGCTCATACCCAAAAACCACCTCAGCGCCATGATCCCGCCAAAATCCCTCGTGGCCACGACCAGCAGCGTAAACGACCCAAAGCAAAACATCATCAGAGGCAGCACGCGACTGGGGCCGAACCGCTTGCCCGCGAGGCCCAGGAACGGCGCTGTCAGCACGTACGGGACGAAGAAGACGGACAGCAGGGTGCTGTACTGCTCGCCGACCAAGCCCAGCGAGGCCTCGAGGGAGGCCTTGGCGTTGCCTAGGTTGGACTTGTCCAGGCTGTTGCAGAGGTACATGACGGCCAGCACGGGGAGCAGGCGCAGGTCGAATTTCCAGACCAGGGCGCGCTCGGCGGCTGGGTCGATGGTGGTGAGCGGGGTGTTTGGGGTTGTGTTCGCGGCGTCACCGGTGGAGAGGGAGGGGGTGTTGTCGCTTTCGGCGTCGCGGTGGGTTTTGGCGGTGGGTTTCATTTTGTTGTCGGGTTCCGTGTCAATGGCTGGGGGGGATTCAGGGTCGGCTGAGGCCGAGGTATGCGGGGAGGGCTCGGTTTGGAGAACCATCTGTAGGACTGGTGGTTGAGATGATTCTGAGTGACAATGGACGTGAGGACGGAGTCAAAAAAGCAAAAAGGGGGAAGGGCAAGTTGTAGTTGGTGTCAGTATGTGACTGTAATTCAGGTACTATCGCTATTCCCCTTCGTACTGCCCTTCTTATTCTGCCGTTCTGAAACTCGACATGTCGTCTACTTTGCAGTTCGAGTGCGTCATATCGCGGCCTGTCGTGGTGGAGGATCGTAGTGATATGCATGCATCGAGATACGGAGAGGGGTGTCTAGGAGTGGGGATGGTGGTGAAGATAAGAGTAATGGTCGCCGCTGCATATCCGGGATCGGTTTACCATTGGGTGATGGCAATGTGACCTTATCGTTTCGCCGATCAATTACTGTGTAGCAAAACGAGGTGCATGGGATATCTGGGATCTGGGAGGAAGGAACTAGGTGGCAGTCAGTCGGGAACCTCAGACATGTTGCACGGCTAGTATCAATGTGTGCGGGGCAGCTGGCTGAACAGTCAAAAAGTGAGGTTTCGACTCAGGTAGATACGAGTTTCGAAATCGCTATGCTTTGCATTCGAACGAGGAGTTTCGAACGATCGCTCGACGTGCAATTCAGGCACTTGTGAAGGAAAGTGTTTAGGTAGGGACGTTGTTGAGAGCCAGGAAGGGACGGGTTACCTGCCCGGTCCCGCACCAGGCGAGTACAGTCTAGGGCTTGGCGCTGGAAATCAACGAACCACGTGCTTTCGTGGGGGACAAACCAGGCTTTCGCGTTGGAGGTGGCCCACGTTCCCACCTGGTGGACAATCGCCGCATTTCTTCGTGACATTTCTCCAACGCGTCTGGGAGCAACCAAAGCAGGGCGGCAAGTTTCCCACTTCCCGCATGCGTTTTCCGTGCAGAAACGGCCAGTCGGCAGCATGTACAGCACGTCTGCGGCAGTCGAATCGTGGCTTTTGCAACAATCAAGCGATTCGAACAGCTCGTCGCCTCTCGTTGCATCAGGGAGTGGGCCCGAATTGGCGTCGTCCCCTAAGAAACCCAACTTGAAGCGCAAACTCGACATGGCGACACCGCCCTTCTCGCTGCTGCCCAGCGGGTCGACCAAGAAGCGAAAGGTTGGCTCGACCGGCGATGGCGACGGTGATGGCAATAGCGGCTCGTCACGCGGCATTCCCGACGCCGTCGACCCAGACCAGACATCTCAGACAGGTCAATCCAAGAATAGCATCTTTGCAATCCCCCTTGCCGCAAAATTCCCCCACCGCCCATTACTTACTTCCAGCGCGACCTCCGCTCCGCCCTCGGTCGCCACCACGAACACAACCAGCGATCGCCAGTTGAGGAAACCCCGAACCCGCTCAGCCAGCCCTTTAAAAACATATTCGGTCTGCTGCGCTTGGATAAACCCGTCGAATATGGGTCACTAGAAGAAAACGCCGAGGAATGACAGCTGCCAGAAGACGCCAGGGATCTGTTCAGCAAGTTGTGGAAAACTCTCACCTTCGACCAAGGCATTTTCCCCGCCGAGGTCCGACCAGAGATTGAGCTTCTGAACCGCAAGTTTCTCCCCATCAACTTCCGTGAGGCTGAGCACGGATCCCAGGGTTCTGGTCAGGAGCCTGAGGAACATGACCGGGACGCTGGACAAGATACCAGACGCGACAGCTTCCTAGACTTCTTGCCCATCTGGGCCCTCCCGCTGGCCGCCGACCAACCGTCCACAACGCCCACACGGCTCGCCCGCGCCGAGTTCCACCATATCCGCCACCTCGAAACCGTCGCCCGAGAGTGTTTGGCCCTCCGCCGGAGCGAGGCGTCTTGGAACTCCAAGGTCCACGAGCCGCTCCTGGAGATGGCGCTCTGGAAGCACGGCAAAGTGTCACGTTCGAAAACGCGACGTCGGCAAGAATTCTGCCCGTCTTCATCCCGGCGCTTGCTACGGGCGAGACCGTGGAGGGAAAGATGGTGGACTTTGTCTTGTCGCCAAAATTCGCAACCATCGACAACCGCGCCGGCGCCACCCCGCAGAGGGCCCGTCGCAACGTCGCCATTGACGCCGCCATTCAGAACAAGCTTGCTGCCCAGTGGCCCTCTACCGGCTCCTCGATCCTTGGCGTTAACCATACCGATTACCCACCCCTGCTGCGCGCGCCGATTGCCGTTACCATCGAGACCAAGATTGCCGGCGCTAGCTCCGAGGAGGGAAGACTTCAGCTAGGCATCTGGACCGCTGCCTGGCACACACGCATGGCGACACTCGGCGGAGGCGGAGGCAGGGACGGCCCGCTTCTGCCGACTCTGTCGTTGATCCTGACCAACGACCATGAGTGGACACTCTACTTTGCTGCCGACCGAGGTTCCAAGATTGTGCGTACTTCCGGTCTCTCATCTGTATCATGGTTATCATCAGCAGTCAATTACATGAAACTAACTGGGCCTCTTTGAACAGGACATCCTTGGCCCCCGGCAGATCGGCATAACGGACACTTTTCAGGGCATCTACCGTCTGCTGGCGGTGCTGAGGCTGCTGGCCAACTGGATTGAGGATGAGTTCCGGGACTGGGTCATGGCTGCCTTTTTCCCAGACTTGGAGAATGACAGGTAGGAGCACAGCGGTCTCTATGTCGTCACGTTCTGGTCACCCCTCTTGGATAGTATCACGATAGACTTTTTTGCCACCGGTCAACGGAAACGCAGACATGCTGAGTTGTTTCTCTCGATCCTACTTCGTTTCAATTGTCATCGTGGATCGCGGAATTGAGGTCTGGTTTGTTACATCGTCCATTCAGAGGGCCATGTTTGATACAGCCGCTTGCAGGTGAACCGCGGGGCTTTCGGACTTTGCAAGTGCACATAATATATCCCTTTGTCCCGTGCCTAAACTCAGGTAGGATTTGTTTGCTCTCATGATGTTGGTGTCTCAGCATCGATGACACGCGGGACATGGCAATCGCATATGGCGCGTCGGATTAGGTAGTCTAGTTGACATGTAATTTCATTCTGTTTCTTTCCTGTGTACTTGTACCTGTGCTAGGTACAGGGACAAGCCCGACTCTTGCGATAATAGTTACGTATGCATTGTGGGAATTGCGGGTGGGCACACAATATCTGCTTTGTGCGCGCCCTCACGTATACATACATGTAACTGCGTTCATAGTTGGGAAGTTTTGTTAAAGTTTTGTTATGGTTTATACCTCATCGATACACAGGTAGATACCTGCCTAGGTAAATACCATGGCGGGGATCTGAGCCGAAGAACAAGCGCAGCTACAGGGTAGGTACCGTATCCGACCCGGAATATGGCAAAGACGACTCTTTCCATTCCACCACATTCGGAACTTCCATGTTTGCAGCTGGATCTAATTACAAGTCTTTTGATGCAGTCGGCGATATAAACTTGGGAACAACGGCGGGCTTCCGTTGAATACATTCAAATGCATAGGTAGGGTGGTCCTCAAGTTTGCACTCGCGACGGGCCTTGGCTGTCAACAACAACACAAAGAGGCGGAGGGGTTCCAGGGATGTGGCTGTGGCAGAGAACCTTAACCCGTGGTAAGAAAGGGGGGTCCCCACCGAGCGTGTGTCAAGCGGTGACAGGTCAACATCTCAGCAGCAGTGCTCGACACCCTGGGAAGTTGGAACCCCTCCCCAATCTGGTCATCGCCTGGGCCCGGGTGCTGGGAATTTTCGTCAGTTCTAGATTATGGGTGGTTTTGGAGGAAGGCCACTAGCAGCTTCCTGGGAGAAAAAGGAGTTTGGCAGCTGTCATTGCTTTTGCCATATTGTACCGCCGGGAGAAGGGGCTTTGCCGCTTCAATTCGGGTTTTGACTTTTGTTTGGCACGTCATCACTTTTGGCACATGTTTGCCTTTGGCATGGTAGCCAATCTACGCCGGGCAACGGGAGCCGTGCCGCCGACTGTTGACTGGATGCCCTCCCTGATTCCACGAGACGGCGGACAGCTCTCCACAGGGCTGGCTTCTGGTCTTCGGGTTTCAGAGCACGGGCGTGCGTGTATCATACATCTGCCACACCCATCCCACTGTCGACGCCGATGGATCCTTCTGTCTCACCCGCGAGTACCTACCAATGCCAGGACTCGGATGCCGTGTTGGGGTCAAGGACCGGGCAGATACAACCCATTACCCGGTACTTATGTGTCGGAGGTCTCTGGGTATCTGGTATGTAGCCCATCATGGGCGAGATGACTGCTTGGGCCATCCACACTTGATATCCGTTCACCGGGTTCAAGTTGGATTCCAGGAGAGTGCTCGCGTCAAGTAATTACAAGGAAGGACCCTTGACTCTATGTCCCATCATCTTCATGTCCTTCCTTGATAGCACGGCCGGATCATCCCGCTGGCCCCCGGGTGGTAACTAGGTACCTATTGGAAAGGGCAGGCCGGGCGGCAACACCAGTGACGGCCAGGTTTGGCAGCGTCTATGCTAGCCCAAGGCGATCGATCCCATTAGTCAAGTCAAGCCTTGTTTGCCTAATTCCCACCCACCGCACGTCAATGTCTTGGTCCCTCGTGCGTGCCCACAAGTTGAGGTCATCACGCACAATCTCCACGGCCGTCACACACCAGCGGCACATAGGTACTCACCGCTTCCACCGACCGTTCACCACAGTGGGCCTGACCATTCAGTTTCAAGCGAGCGTTCAGCCCAGAGAAACCCCTCACCCTGTAAATTAGTCCCTCGGTGAGCGGTCATTGGCTGGCCTGCTGGAGATCAGACTATTACACGGACTTGGAGACCGATCTAAGGCGATGCAAGAGCCTGCTCCAGATGAGGTATGTTGTCAATCGGTATGCAGACGGTGGATCGACACTTGCTCATCCTCTGATGAGGCTGCAAGGAAGGCCGGAGGCATGAAGCACTGCTAGTAGTTCTTGCCGCAGGATTTGGTACACGTATGGTATATGTAGGTTTGATGGAGTTATTCCAGCTCTGGATAGGTAGGTACATATAGGTAAGGATTGATGTCCATGATTACGACGTGTTTGACAAGCTAGGTAATTAGTTGAAGAAGCAATTTGATGATGAATACATGCAAGTGTTTCACCTGGCACCGTGCTCAAGATACCTGATTACCATATTGAGGTCCAACTCTTCGTGGTAAGTGAAATCTGCTCTATATCTACGGGGGGATGGATGTTCTAGCAGACTAAAAATATAGGATACCATTATTTAAACCCGACAGGATTATCGCGCAGCGTAAGTCGGAGACCATTACCTTCGCAGCACCGTGACAAGACACTATGGAATCAGGGCCCCTATTAATCCTACCCTATGTGGCCCTGCTTGCATTCGCCAGCACGTGCGTGCCAACCCTCTTAAATCAACTTCAAGTTGTCATTAAACACTACTAGTACACCAGTCTGCCAACTAAGGTAGGTAAGGTAGGTTCACCGTGCCGATGCCGTGCGACACGCAGCATAGACATCTGTACTGATCCCCTCCCATTAGACACACCCACGGACAGACTCGAGTTGTAATTACCTAGGAAAAGGGGGAACTTTGACGGGGCAAGTTGTTTCCCGAGCGTTGCCCAAGAGGTTTGGCTGCACGAGTGCCAGGGCAAGACAGTGCAGTGGAGCCGAACAGTGCATGGAACGGTGCACGGAAATTGAACGAGCGAGATTTAGACAATAATTACCAGGTAGAAAGGACACGCACAATGGAAACGAAACAGAGCACGGACCAAAGTTTGCTCAGACGTGGATTTCAAGGGCATTGAGGTATCTAAGCTCGTGCATGGTGTTTTGTCTTCTACGATAGTTGGGGAGGTAAGGTGGTTAGGTCAGGTACCTACCTGGTGTGTAGCTGGATCTCAAATAACGCTTCGCGCTGATATATCGTCAAAACCCGGACCCCCTCTTACTTGGATTGATTGTTTCCAGCCCACCAGCGCGGAATGTATTCATCGGACTACCACGGCTGTATCCCGTGGTCTGGGGCTTCACGTTCCCTCCGAGTGGTGGAGGTGTACCCCCCTGGCTATGCCGTCGTCGTCGATTATTCCGTACACGACATACGTATCCCGGCCCACGTTCCAGTCCGGTCCGGCAGACCTCGCCGCCCACCGCTGGGTATTGGTTGTTTGATATTTCCGAGTCGTGGAGCCGGTCTACTAGGTGAATAAGACTATCCAATCATCGAGAGGATTGTCGGATTTACATAGTAGACGGCGTACTCTATGTCGGCGTTACGTTACCACGTGCATGTGGCGGTCGTGGTCGTGGTGACGGACGGCAGGGTCTGGAGTATCGAGCTGGGGCGTGCTGCCATCGCGGGAGGTCTGGGGCGTGCAATACGTGGACGTGGGTTGATGTCACGGTTTGTTGACGTTTCGCCGGTCGGTGGTCGCTGGACTCGGATGATCCTGTCGAGAGCGTGCGACGGCGCTGCAGGCGGGGGGCAATGAGTCGGAAGCGTGGGCTCGAGGTTGTCGTGGACGCGGCGGGTGTATAGTTCGTCTCGGTAGAGGTCGAAGAAAACCTAGCTGGGATGCCGCACGTACAACGGTTTGTTGGTTAGGCTGAGAACCACTTGAGTGCACGTGGCAAAAGCGCTGATTTTGCTAACCTTGTTGGTCGCGCGTAGGACAAAGGGTCTGTTGTGCTGGCTATGCTTGTAAGTACCGAAGGGGGAAAATGCGCACGGGAGATAGTCTTCTGGAGCGCTAGAAGCCTTCTGTGGGTTTTAATTGAAAGCCTACCTGATACGAGTTGCCATCCCGCGCAATGGGTCCAAACGGAACCCTCTAATTGGCTGGATTTTGGTACAGGCCCGTTAAAAAAAAGGGGGGGCGGTCAATTCCAACAAACACCAAGTAATCTAGTGATAGTTGGAACTAACAACTACCAAGCATCTACAAAGAAGACTTCTTCTTTAACGGATTGAACTGGCGTCCTAGCACGCGCGCACAGCAGTCTAACAGCTTAGCTAGACTACCGTTCAACTAAATTAACAGCTAGTCCAAACCGCCCCCGTTGATTTTCTCGCTACGGTATTTAGTGCCGCTGCAGTGATTCAGGGCGGTTGAGGGGGACCTGCCCATCGATTGTAGCGGTGGCCTTGTCGATCGAGTTCTTGCATGATTTCTGCTCACGACCAACTCGAGCTGATAATAGTGCCTCTTAGACAACCCTGACTCCGGCCCGCATAGCATCCTAATCGAGGGTACAAAACTATCCCGCAAACCCTCCAAGAAGATCCATCTGGCAGACCCCATACCTACCGTACCATCCCCACCACGTGCCGTCACCAGCCATGACCTCCCCAAGCCCCGAGCCGCGGACACCATCGCCGTCCTCAAAGACACCGACACACCACATCCACCGCCCCGGCGGTCCACCGGCTCCAACCCGCACCCACCCCAGGCCCCGACCCAGCAGCAACAACAACAACAACCGCCACCATCCCTACCAGCAGCCCCTCCGCGGCCTCCGAACAGACACCCCGCCGCCTCCGCCTCCCCCGTCCCCGGCCGTCGGGTTCTGGCGCCGCTTCGCCCAGGACCTGGTAGGCGTCATGGTGCTCGAGGTGTGCGCGCCGCGCTCGTCGGCGGCGGACGTAGACGCCTTCGTGGCCGACTGCCTGGCGCGCCTGCCGCCGTCCGACATGCAGCAGCTGGGCAAGTTCGCGCGGTGGGCGCGGGCTGCGGATGCCCCGCTTGTGGATCTGTGGGACGTCGAGGAGCGGCATGCTGTTTATCTGCGGAGCGGGGTTGAGTTTATGGCGACTGTGGAGGGCGCGTTTGTACGTTCAGTTTTTTTTTTTCGCGGCTCCGATTTTGGGGTTCGGTGCACAGTGTGTGCCAGTTGGATGTGGGCTAATTAACACGCGGTGCGCTTTGGTTTTGTTCTAGGAGCGTCTGTTCATGGTCATCGAAGTTGGCGCGGAGAAGTACCGGCTCTACGGCGTCCAGGAGGAAGCGTGGACCAGCTTGAACGAGATCAAGGATGTCCGGGCAAAGGCGATGGCGGCTGAGGACGAGAGACTCGACGGGGAGTTGGCGGGAGCTCGGGATAGCGTTGGTCGGCTTGGTATCGTGCAGGAGGTGTATACTAGCCTGAGGGCCGCGGAGGACGGATTGGAAGGCGTCACGTCAGCCGGATCATAATTAAGGCTGGTATACCTTGGCAGGGCTAGTAGGGTGAGAAGCAGATATGGCGAGAGGATATGGGGTACACTGAACTAGGGTTAGATTAGAGCGAGTTTTGTCGGCTTTTTACGTGGGGGTTGAAGGAAAAAAAAGGTCTCGTTGTATTTGTCTTGGTATACGGTTGATAACTCGTGGTTGGGCAAGAATATTAAATAGTAGAAATTGGCACTTCACTCATATGCCTGTGGGAACACATAAAAGACCATCGGAGGACGGGACAAAAGCGCTTACGAAATCGGGAAGTCAACATATGGCACATAATTAAAGCAGGCCATGTGGTGTTTTATCACACAATGCGCTGGCATCATTGCAGGGGGAACAACTTGATTAACTCGACATATGCTGGCGGTGCTTCTTCATTCACGATAATTATAGGTCAGTTCGAGAACACTCTCCAGCGGCTGCGGAGTAGGCCAGGCGGTTGGCTTGTCGCATGCCGCATGGGCACCCGGTCATCTCACCCTACATGCACTACCACTACGGACCAGCCCGAGATGGCTGAGCTTTCTATCTGATCCGGACAGCTAGGCTGGCCAGGGCGATACCGGAGAATACAATCGCGAGCAACGAAGGGGTGGTTGGATTTTGCCATTGGGGGCTTTGATAGGGTTGCGAAAAGCGGGAACGTGCGGGGCCAGCAGCAGTCGAAGAATGGATGCGGGAAAAGGGGGTTTGTTTACTGGTTGCCGTCAAGTCAAGGCACGGTTTCACCGACGTCGAGAGTGCCAAGCGGTGGCTTGTACTGATTGGACGGCAAGCTGAAAGTGCACTGGCGGTTGGAGAGGCACAAACTCAAATGTGCAGCTGTTCGACACCGCTCTCAAGTTCCATTGCCTCATACCAGCGACCTAGCGATGATAATCATCTCAAATCCCATGCTTTGCTGACTTGCATATCGACGGCAACAACCAAGACCCGGATTGGTCCCAGGCGACGAGCAGGCGGCGCAGCACTGGAGCAATAAGCTTTGGCGCAGAGCGACAGGGGGGCAATTGGCGGAAATTGGAGTCAGCATGCAGCCCATTGCCAGGATGCCCCGTGGTGCTAAGCCAGGTGGTCGGCCCCAGGGCCAGTCAGCGCGGTCAGACCCAGCTCCGCCACGTCCAAAAGTCCAACCCGTTCCATAATTAGCACCAATCCGTCCCATGTTTAGGCCGGGAAGCCAGGCGGCCGACAGCTAAGCAACAAAGGTTCGGGCGGCCGTCGCCCAACGGCGCAGACGTTGATGTCCAAGACCAACCGCCCAACGCTGATGTATAAGTAAAACCGTGTGCGATGCCGATCTCAAGTTGTCTCGAAACTTAATTCTCCATCAGCCAAGAGATCTTCCGTGACACCGCAGCATCCCCCTCCACGCACACCACTCAGTCGCAATGCAGATCATCGCAACAGTCCTCGCCACGGCAGCTGCCCTAGCCAGTCTAACATCGGCCGCGCCAGTAGTCGCTTCAGCACCTCGGTCCTACAACATCCCCACCGACGACGGGTTCCCCAGTCCCAGCGCGCAGCAGCTCCGGACCATCGCCGACCTCGCCGACGGGACGCTGTCCAACGCGCCCGCGCCGGCCAAGCTCGCGCCCAGCAGCCTGACGGCCTTCCAGCTGATCGCCTTCAACGAGCTGTTCGAGGTCGCCTTCTTCTCCTCCCTCGTGCACAACATCACGACCAACGTGCCGGGCTTCCAGCTGCCCTCGGACGCCAAGCGCGACGAGCTCCTCGACATTCTCGAGACCGTCCTCGCCGTACGTTCCCACTCTCCCCCTTTCCCCCTTCCCTGCCCCCGCTAACGCCCACACAGCAAGAAAAACTGCACGCGCTCAACGCGATCAACGTCCTCAAGAAATTCAACGCCTTCGCGCCCACCCCCTGCCAATACCGCTTCCCCTCCTCCACAGTCTACGAAGCCATCGCGCTCGCGGAAAAGTTCACCGCCCTGGTCCTCGGCACGCTCCAGGACGCAAGCCAGCTCTTCGCCAAGAACGGCGACTTCGGCCCCGTCCGCAGCGTCGCGAGCTCCATCGGCCAGGAGGGCGAGCAGGAGGGCTTCTACCGCATCCTGCTCGCCAAGAAGCCGTCCGAGAAGCCGTTCCTGACCACCTCGGTCGCGGCCTTTGCCTACTCGGCCCTGCAGGGCTTCGTCGTCCCCGGCTCGTGCGCCTTTTCGCTGAGCAGCATCGACTTGCCCGTCTTCCCCGCGCTTAGCGTTGTGTCCGGCTCGGCCGGCGCCGCTGTCGAGCCGCGCGATCAGCTGCTCAGCTTCACCGCCGATTTAACCGGCGTCGAGGCGGCCAAGAAGTTTGTCGGTCTCACGAACGGGCAGGGGCTGTGGGTTACGTACTTCTCGGGACAGCTGCTGCCGATCAGCGTCCCGGTTGTCAATGTCAGGTGGGCGGGCGCCGTGGTGTCGTTTGACGCTGCGTTTCCGTTCGCGGCGAATGTCATGCAGGGCCTGTCGGTTGCTGCGCTGACGACGGCGGGCTCGTTTGCGGCGCCGGGGGATGTGGTTGGCGCGACGCTGGCTGCGCCGGGGTTGATCCAGGTCGACGATCGCACCAAGGCGTGGGATGCTATTTGAGGGCACGCACGGGGATGCATGGATATGTGGGATAGACTGTTAGATTCGTGGCTGGCTTTGGTTGAGCGACTGGTGCAGCATTGCGATTGGCGTTTTTCTTTATTTTCTTTGGTGTTTTTGGCCCATCTTGTTTTCTTACGGCATACTAGCATAGCACAGCGTGGTTGGCTGCATCTGGCTGGAGTTTTGCTTTCCATGGCATCAACGGAGAATAAAAAAAATTCATTAGACGTTCACTGTATCAAAGTCCCGCCTTGATCACGTCTGGTGCCTACCTACCAAGAACTTGCTGAAAGTCTGGCGAGTTGGAACCCCGTGGCCGGCAGCCCGACGGTTGCAAGCACAGACTCCTTCTGCAAAAGCGCAGACCTATCCATCAAATGCCGCACAGAACAGGACTGCCAGATAGGGTTTTTCTTCTTTCGTTTTTCTTTTTTTTTTTTTATCTTTTCTTTTTTTTTGGAGAGGGGGATTTGCTGCTCGCTTTGAGGTTGGGTTGTTTGTTTGTTGCTGGGGTTTGGTGCACGGTGATTTTGACGCTGGCAGTTCAGAGCACGGCTCAGGTGTAACTTCAACCTCGGCATCGATCTTAAAGACAAGTAAACAAACCCCTGGACAATGGCACATCAAATCATGCAACCACAGAAAACCACAATCACGATTGATATCAGATAAACATACCTAGGTAGCAAGCGCATACACACCTTTCTACATTACACGCCAGTGGAAACCAAATCTCACCTACATACCTGATACCCAGCCACTTGATTACACCCCCTCCTCCAAAGCCCTCTCCTCCCGCTCCAGAATCTCCACGATCCCCCTGGGCAACTGCACCTCGCCCCGCCGCCGCCGCACCTCCTCCGCAGCCTCGACCTCGCCGACACCCATCAGCACCTCCTCCAGCCGGACGGCAAACTGCACCCAATCCCCCTCCGGCGGCGCCGCCAGAAACTCGCGCAAACACACCCTCGCACGCACCCGATCCCCCGACACCTGCAGCGCGTAGAACGCCGCCAGACACCACGACCCGCGGTAGATCTGCCGGTCCTCATCCGACGCCCACGCCGCCGGGGCAAGGTTGTGGTTCCCTTCCTTCGTGGCGAGGGTGTGGAGGACGTGGTTGATGCGCGGTTCCCAGTCGGCGGCGGGGAGGGCGAAGCGCAGCTGGGTGAGCAGCGCGTCGTATTTGAGCGAGAGGGTCGTGGTTGTGGCGGGGCCGAGGGTGGATGTTGCTTGGGTAATGAGGCGGTTGTAGTCTGCGATCACGCGGCGGGTGAGCGCGGCGTCTGGGGGATGTGGTTGGATGAGCAGGTACGTGCGGGTCGTGTGGATGGTGGAGATGTTGTCTGGCCCGAGGAGGCGGTTCATCGTGTCGGTCCACAGCCTCCACGCCGCGGCGGTGTATGCTGATACGGAGCACGTCGCGGCGTCGGTGCCAGCCCCGCGGCGGATGTAGTGCTCGACAAAGGCGAGCGTCGACCGCGCGATCAGCGTCAGCGGGTGCGAGGGCATGCGCGCCGCGGCCAGGCCGGCCAGGTACCGCAGGAAGGTGAGCAGGATGTCGCCGCGGGCGTGGTTGAGCGCCAGCTGCGGGATGGACACGCAGCAGTCCCAGATGGCGGCCAGGTGCCCGTCGGCCACGACGTCCTCGAGCTCGAGGAAGGCGCACCGCAGCAGCCGCCCGCCGTCGGCCACCTCGCCGCGCTGCAGGTGCTTGAGCGCCGCGATGAAGTGCGAGATCATGGTCGCGTTGTACCCGCCCATCTTGGAAAAGGCCGTCGGCGTCTTCCACCGCGGGTCCTGCTCCGCCCAGCCGAGGATGAAGAGCCGCGTGGCCGACATGGTCGTCGTCAGGTGCCGCGACTCGTCCGGTTCGAGGAGGTGGAGCTGCGGGCCGGCGTGGGAGAAGGTTCGGGCGGTGCCCTTTTTTCTGCCGCCGGGGAGCCCGCTGTGCGTGGGGTGGGCGTAGTTGCTGCTCTCGGAGGAGCTGGTCGAGTATTTGTGCCAGTGCCATCGCGCAAACTGCGCCTTGTACATGCGCGGTCTGTTGCTGGGAGTTAGTTCTCTGTCGAGAAAGCAGAGGGAAGACGAAATTGCAGAGTAAGATGTGTGCTGTAATGTGATAGGGCAGGATGGATTCGGAGGTGGCCGTGCCACAGGTAGCGTGTATGTAATGTATGGCTTATTTCGCTGTGCGGGACTTGTCGTCTGCGTAGTATAGTAGCAGCTGGTTCGGGTACCAGGTACGCAGGAGGCGGGTACAGCTGCCGGTTCTCTCTGTGAGGCGGGATTGGGTTCTTGGGAATGCCTGGATGAAAGGAGGGAGTAACTCGGCCAATGGAAGGAATGAACCCACGTTGCGCGGAACTTGTAAACCGTCTGCATGATCTCAATGACATCCTTGAGCCGCACGTTTCGGTCTATATAGAGGTCCTCGATCACGCTCTTGACCGTCTCCCAGTCTGCCGGCTTGGCGGGTGTGAGAAGAACAGAGCGGATGTTGTCCGTCTCTCCATGGTGGCTGCCAGCAACCAGAGATTCAACAGCGGCCAGGCACTCTTCGTCTTCGCCCCCCAAAACGGCTGGAGGCAGTTGCCCGCTCTGCAGCCCATCCCATATGGCGCCGTGGATGAGATTCGGTGGAGGACAATGACGGTCCATGGCGTTGCGTCGGTGGTTCTCGTACTTTCAGCTGCTCTCAACGACAGCCGGGGGCCACGGTGATAACCCAGCTCGAGGGGGGCGCCATCTGGCGGCTTCAGGGGGCAAAGCCTCCGATCCCCCCGACGGAGCCATCAGTAAGGGTCCGCTTCCGCTGCCCCGGCTCAGGTAGTTTGTCTGTCGTGCAAGTGTAAATACGGTCACACATGCCGGACTGCACCCCTAACAGGCAGTTAGCTCGGCCGTCTCCGGGGATCTGCATGGGGAAGTGGGGCGGGCAGGGGTCGACGGCGAATCAGGGGCGTGAGAGATAGGGCGAGGCATGTGGTGCAACGCTTCTGCCTGCGCTCTAGACCGACTATCCGTAATCCCAGCCGCTAAATGAAGTTTGCCAATGTTTTGGAAACATGGTGTCCTGCAATGTGATATGAAGGAAGACCAGGGAGAGGCAGGGGGGTCACTAAATAGGTCCCGGAAATGTATTGGAACGGACATGTCATGAGCATGGGAGCGAGGAGCTCCAATGATTGAAAGGGAAGAAGCAGCTTTCGGCGTCGGAAAAGAAGTGGCACTAAATATGTGCCAAAGGTATCATCACGTAGGCTCAAAGATCGTACAATTTGATAAGCGAGAGAAGAAACTTGATGAACTCGTTTTAATCACTTGGTTTAGCATCCCAACTACCTATAATACCTTAGGCTCTAATCCTGGCATCCCCGAGCCATTTTTCAAAACACCCAAGAGAATCAAAACCTAAATGCGTAGGTCAGTATCCTGTGGTCTTGTCGAAACTAATTAGTTGAGCTCCATGCAGTAGAGTTATCAAGGGTCAACCTTGGGTCTAGGGTGCAAGAGTTATGGATCTACAAAGAAGCTAACTATCATGCAGCCAAAGCCTGCATATATAGCGAGGTAGGTGGCGAAGTGGGGTCACGTGCCACCGCGCACATGCCACCACTCGAGCACCATGCAGGCATGGCCACTCCATGGCACAGGGCACGTCGTGCCTGTGACAAGAATTCAAATATGTAATTACCCTGATCAAGCGATACACCGTAAACACGCAGCTCCTACCTGAATTAAGATGCCTTCAACCACAAAATTCAATATTGCATTCGACCCGTGCACCCTCCCTTTCATTCCAGGAATCACGAGCACTTCCGCTTCTCAGAGCTCAGCATCCCCGTGGCCCAGGAAATACAAGCCGCAGCAGCGGCTCAAGCAGATAGAGAACCAAGCTAATCGTTCCAAAGACCAACATCGGCAGTCCCGAAAGCGTGATATGCCCTGCGTGTAAGCATCAAAAAGTCAGCATCAGCAAAATCAACCCCATCCCGGGCCACCAAACACACACCATCAAACAGTCCAGAGACATCAAACTTGAACTCACCAAAGAACCCGCCCCGCCGCTCCACAGTATCCCATAACTCGCCCACCAACACCTCCCGCGCGCCCTCCCACCGCCACGGCCCGCGCAGCCGGAACTTGGCGTTGAAATTCGCGCCCAGCGCCCACACCAGCGGCAGCTTATACCACGCGCCCGCATTACACCCTCCATCGCTACCGCGATACGTCCAGCCCAGCCTGACGACCTCCGCCAACGACGGCGCGGCATGCATGTCCAGCGCGAGCTGGTACGCGTAGCTCTCGTGGTCGACGCCGTACTGGATGCGCGAGGTCTTGCTCATCCTCAGGCGGTACTGCGGCTCGTCGGCCGGGTTTAGAGCTAATAGTGGATGGTGATTGCGGGTGACGACGAGGTTGAGGATCCACAGCTGGGCTTGCAGCTCCGCAAGCGGCGGGATCGCGCCGAAGGAGGGCCGGACGAACCCGATGAAGCCTACGGTTGGGTCCGAGGCGTGCCAGATCTCGCGCACGTTGGCTTCGTTGGCGAGTGGGTAGGGACGCTGGGAGTTGGAGACTGTCGTGGTAGTGGAAGTTGTTGGGTCTGCCGGTGAGTAGTGGGTTGGCGAGAGGAAGGGGAAGGTCTGCGTGTACCCCGTGGCGAAGATGGCCATGTCGGGCTTGATCTTCTCGTGCTTGAGGCGGGCGTATTCCCTGCGGCCGTTGTCGCGGAAGTGCACCACGCCCTCGCTGTCGATGTGGTCCGGCCAGGGGGCGAGGTCGATGTGGCGCCCGTGGGTGTCGGCGATGGGGACCTGGATCAGGCTGGATCGGATTCGCTGGATCATGGTCGACTCTGCCGCGGCGCGGTATGGGGCCGAGATGTACGGCATTGCTTTGTTGGATTTGTTGAAGAAGACTGGGGATCCCGGTCTGTGGTTAGAACATGCCGGCTGTTAAATTTTGGGGTGAAGGAGAGAGTTGTTGTTTCGCCCCACGATAGACAATAGAGAAGCAAGAGAACAAAACACAGCCGCTAATTAAACAACAACGAAATGCTTAAACTCACTTTTGCTCGCGTGATACCGCTCGTCCGGGATGCCGCCGATAAACTGGCCAAGGCCGTACCGAGAACCGCCCACCAGCCACAGCGTCCACTTGATGAAGGCGTCGTAATACTCCCACAGAAGCATGTGGTCCCTCAGCCTCGGATGCACGTACGCGGTGTCGAAGAGCGAGGCACTGCTGCTGTCGACCGGCACGTTGAGCCGGCCTGGCTCTGTCTTGTTGCCGAGGATGGGCAGGATGACCGGGTCCGGGACTCGCTAAGACATCCACCAAACCGTTAGAAACGAATTTCTAAAATATTTCCAATGGTGCCAATAAGGATGCCGGTTGAACAAGTTAGGATGTACCGACCTTGGGGGCGCACAAGAACCCATCGCGATGACTCAGGAGAACCCTGTCCGTGGCCGCATTCACCGCCATGTAACTGATATCCATGCCCGTCTCGCCCGTGCCCATGACCAGCACCGTCTTGCCCTCGCCAAACTGCTTCTTGAGCTTGAAGTCGGCCGAATGCAACACCTGTGGCACATTCTCGATACCCTTGACGGTCGGGATATTTGGCGTGACGTGCAGCCCGGAGCACACGGCAACGGCATCGCACTCATACTCCTGGACTGCATGGCTCGTACGACCGGTGTGGATCCAGGCACCCGTGGGTCTGTACGAGACGACGTGGCCGCCGCCTGGTCTGCGTCGGACAGAGACCACCTGCGTCGAGAGCTTGATGTGCGGCCACAGGTTAAAGTGCCCGCAGTAATCGTACAGGTAGGAGACGTAGCGGGCCGTGGTCAAGAAGTCCGGGTCGTCGGCTGTCGGCCGGAAGTCTGAGAACGTGGTCAGTTGTTTCGACGAGACAAGCTGGTGGGAAATGAATAGTCAGCTTCTTTCCTTTCATCCTTTTCAGATTTCTCTTGATCCACCGCATGGACGATTCATCTTCTGGCTAGTAGCAAGACAACACACTTGCCTCGGCCTCTTCGTAGGTACGGTGAGCAAACGTGCCACCGACGGCGTCTTCGGCCTCGAACAGGACGACCTCGATCGGCTCTGTGTCGAGGAATTGGTGGGCTGTGAGGAGGTACTTGAGAGTGACGAGACCCGAGGGGCCCGCGCCGATGACCGCCACACGCATTTCAGTGGGTATCACGAGACTACCTGGCCTATCAAATAGTGTGCAAGAGGCTCTTATGCACAAATAAGGAGAAGTGGCCCTGTTCACGTTCCCGACTGTCGGAGGGAATGAGGGTCAAATGTGTATGCGAGAGGGACGACTCGGACTCAGACCAGGAAAGACCAGGATCGGCGGGGGAGAGGTCGAGTAGGCCAGGGCCGGAAAAGGTCTGGGATATGTAACCCATGTACTGTTCGGACGAAATCTTCAAGGAATATACAGAGCAAGCCAAGGACCCCTCCCCGACTCTTTGATAAACCGTGACTCAAGCCTTGAACCCTTTTCGGATCCTCCAGTGATAAGACGTGGCTGCTGAATCATGGCATGGCATCGATACCATCAATGCTTCACCCACACACACCACGCACGCGCTCACAACGGCTCGTTCAAACACCAGTCGGGAGTGCAGGGTCGGCGTCGCCCGAGTTTGCCATTCACGGGGAGGTAGTCGACTCGACCAATCATTCACTTGTTCTCGAACCGGTTTGCCTGCGCCGTGCTTGTACACTATTACAAACAAGCACCCCGTGATCCCTGTTTTATCAATGAGTAAGCCTCCCAGGTGTATGCACAATGGCCGTTGTCAGCGTTGGCCATTGACGCTAATCCCTCCAAGGGAAGTAAGATTATCTCATTGCATGTGGCTCACGTCACACGTCACTCATTTTGCATGCAGTGTGCTAGTACAACATACAGCCACTATCGGAAAGGTCTTGAGCTTCTCGGCTGCACTCTACACATGGCCCCCGCGTCATTCTCTGCTTACATTGATATCCAACCTTCTCCGTATATAAGGTAGGTATGTTTGCCGAATCCGGTCGCACACCCGCATGTGTTGGGTTCGTGTTACAATATCTTCGCACATATCGGGCTTATCAATGGTTGCCTCCTTTTAGCGCCGTCAAGCCACTGAACTGGTGTACTGGAACCGACAGCCTCGTCGCCAAGATAACCACAAAGACATAAGGTGCCGATACCCCTCTGCATGGTGTCCAGTTAATAGGACTGCCCGTGGCGTTGGGGCCACTGGCATAGCAGCGGTTTCGACCAGTCACCTAGGTAGCTCACTTCAAAGCCGGTCTTTACTTCGACAACATGAACGCCTTGACACGCTCGGTTGCAGTCAAATAACGAAGTAGACAATTGAGGTAGTCGGGGTGTGACGACCGTTTAATCAACGGAGCTGATGCACACTTTCATTTCTTAAGCGTCACTAGTAACACGAATAGTACATGTACCACTTTGCCGACTTTGGTACTCCTCATATGGGTCCTGGACTATTGACTTGGACACAAACAAAAGACTGATATATCTAGGGAGTCAGCATGACAATACCAAGACAGCCTGGAAGTTTGAAATCGGGTGTGTTAATGTAATCTATAAATAATATTTCCAGCGCGGCATATCTCCAAATCCATTCAACCTCTCGATTTCGGCAAGTCAATCACCAAGTACTAGACTAATTAGTACCATCGAGAATGTGATATAATTATTATCGTATCAGCATCAGGAGGACGATGAGGGTTGTGTTGTTGTAACAATGGTTCTGGGTGGTATGCGATGCTATCGGGAAAGGGCTTGGTATATCAAGGCGCTGACGGAGCTGGGGAGAAGGGATGCGCAAGAGAGATTTGACGGGGACACACTAGCGCGGGTCAGCCGTTGCTTTTTCACATTTGGTGGCTGTCGTTGCGACGTGATGTTACATCAGGTATGCTGCGCGCCGCCACTCGTAGGGGATTAGGAGTATGTAGAATAGTGTATGTGCTACCTGAAACATAATGATGAAGGTAGAAAGGCTGGAAGGAGCCGCATCCTGGGTGGAGGGGGATGCAGGATGCAGTGATGCAACGGGTGGTTGATCATCCCCAACGTGTGCGGGTGGGCGTGATTGCCGACGATGAACGCGGTCCGAGGAGTGGACGCGTCGCTGCTTTTGACGTCAATGATCAGGGACGTGGCGTTCATGGTAAACTTGAAGCCGAGCCTGGAGGGCTAAGGCCGTGATCGAGCATCTCGAGTTCGGGCTGTAATTATCCCCGCATGCTCAACGTCCCTGGCGCCTCTCAGTGAGCTCCACCGCCTCAACCCCCTATTCATCCCCGACCTAATACCTTCGTCTGGCGACAGTCAATTTGATGTGATATTCAACGTGCAGGCCAGCTGCGTATCCCTATGAGGCTGCACTTGAAACGCGCCTAGCCCTCCGTGCCGCAGCGCACAGATTGACACGAGGATAATCCCCATGTGCCGCGAAAAGCGAGCCAAACAAATTCCAGGTTTATGTCGGACACATTATGGGTGCCTAGCCGCTACCGGTCCTCCTGAGCCTGGATCGTGCATCACTCTCCACCAGGGCTGATTGATATCTCCAAGTGTAGTTAGCCGGGACCGCGCAACCCCGCCCCTGCGAGCTTGGCAGGCACTTTTCGTGCAGGGGGAGAAACAGCTGTGAACTTTCCTTCCCGTCACTCTTCAGCTTTCTCCCATACGCCAAATCAGGAGTCCTCACCCCCTTTGATCGAACGATGCGTGATCGCCGACCGGTCATTTTGTGGCACGTCAACCTGCAAGGTCCGAATCTCGGGCAGTCTCTGCTTTTTCGAGCCAATCATGAAATTGAAGAAGCTCCGAGGTGGGTGGGAAAGGGGGGGGGGGATCTGGACCCCTGTTTTTGACAAACCCCGTCACCACCCGTACGTAGCGTAGCGTAGCAGCCAGCGTAGGCAAAGCTGCGGGCCGCGGACACAAAGCCCAACTAGGATCCCGACGGCGAGCAGCTCACGCCATTGAAATTGGAGGCTATTAATAATTCCAGTCAGCAGAGCCTCGCCTTGAAACCTGCGTATATCTTTCTCCCCTGTTGCGAAATCTCCATTCCATCACCATAACAATCACAAACACGTTTCATTTTCATCCTCGGGCCCTTGGTAGGCTGCGCGGAAAGAAACATCACACACTTGATACCCCAACAGAACCTCTTTGATAGAGGCGACTCAGTTCAATATGTCCGCAGCACAGGGCTTGGAAATCCTCGGTCCCCCTCCATCCGCGGACCAGAGTAATCTGACTGTCGAGTAAGTGAAGCACCCTCCGAGTCTCAGACGAATGAAACCCCACTGACCGGGCCAAAGCATTATCGCCGTCCCCGGCCTCGGCGCCGACCCAGACAAATCATTCGGCTCCGAGCAGCCGCGCGGTTTCAACTGGCTCAAGGACGAGAAGGAAGGGATTCGGTCCGAGATCCCGAACGCACGCGTGCTGCTCTACAGCTACGACTCCCGATGGCTGGGTGGCAAGGCCAAAGCCCAAACGCTGGGCAACGTGGCCGAGCTGCTGCTCGACAGCATAGTGGCCAAGCGCAAGAAGGGTCCTGGGCAGACCAATGACGAGGATGTGCGGCCGCTCGTGTTTCTGGGCCACAGCATGGGCGGCTTGGTGATCGCCAAGGCAATGGCCATTGCGGCGTCGCGGCCTGAGGATCTCGACCGCATGCGTATCGTGGACTGCTTCGCGGGCGCCGTGTTCTTCGGCACGCCGTTCCACGGGTCTGATGAGCAAGGCAAGGCGCTGATGCTGGCTTCGTTTCTCCAGAACGTCGGCCAGGCAATCCCGAGCCAGATGCTGGCGGTGCTGGAGCCGGGCCGCGACTCGTTGAATGAGCTACGTGACGACTTTGTACGCATCGCGTCGCGTGAGCCCAAGGCGGATATCGCGTGTTTGTACGAGCTGGGAAAAACCAATTATGTGGGAGAGCAGGTCGGGAAGTGGCTGCCGAAGCTGTTCAAGGGAGTGGTGGAGAAGATCGTCGTGACGCCCGAGTCGGCGTCACTCGACGGGTTTCCATCTCGCGGTTTTAGCTGCGACCATCGACAGCTGAATCGGTTCGACAGCGCCAAGGACGGGCGGTATGAAGTTGTGCGCGGCCTGCTGGGCGGCATTGTCAAGACCGCTCGGACCAGTGTCAAGAAGCGCCTCGCTGCGTCACGACACTCGGCCATTGACGACACGACATTCTCGCGGCTTTCCCAGAGTCTCAACGTGGTTGAGTTTCGCCGCAAGCGCGAGAGCGTCGAGAACATGAGTGGTGACTCGTCGTGGATTTTGGCCGAGGCAGGGTTTCTGCAGTGGGCTGCGCAGAAGGATGCCAATCAGTCTGTTCCCGACTATCCATCTCTATGGGTCTCGGGCATCGAGGGCCAGGGCAAGTCGAAAGCTGCCGCCACAGCCATCCAATTCCTCGAACAGCGCGAGGCTAAGAATGACTTGCCGGGCGCTCGGAACGTCCTAGTGGCCTATTTCTTTTGCGATTCGGCGTCCGACAGCAGCTCGGCCGAGAACATGCTGAAGTCGTTGATGTGGCAGCTAGTCCTCAAGAGGAGGGCTTTAGCACAGTACGTCAAAGCCTTCGCGGCACAGCAGTCCGGGAGAGCCGGCCATGAATCAGGCGGGGCGCAGTTCGACCTGGCAACACTTTGGGACGGCTTGACAGAGATGATGAGGGATGATTCCGTCCAGGAGGTTTACTTCGTCATCAATAATCTCCACCATCTCTCGAGCGATCTACCCAGCTCCGAGGACTTCCTTCGGAACTACATCAGCTCTAAGGTGCTGACGGCATCCCATGGCGTCGATAATCCCATCAAGAGTAGGGTGAAATGGATGTTCCTCAGCAGAGACAGGGAGAACATCAAAGCTGCCCTGTTGAGTCACGCCCACGGACCCGGACCCGAGGTCATCCGAATCAACCTGGACGATGGGTCCAAGGATAGCGTGCTTCGCTACGCGGTGCGGGCCTATACGCGCGAGAGAGTCAAGAGGCTCTCCCAGCAACAGGGCTATAGTCTGGCACTACAGTACTTCGTCTCGAGCCTTCTGGAGAAGAGAGCAGAGAGCAACACAACGTGGGTAGAAGTGGTGTGCCGTTTGCTGGAAGGACTTCCCGCGAACCACGCTGTCGTACGCAAGACGCTTGAAGCGGTGCCTCAGGATCTGGATGAACTGATCGCTCGGACATGGGCTGTGGAGCTGGACCCCAAGAAGGAGGGCATCGAAACGACCAAAGAAATTCTCCGCACACTGGCCATCACATATGCGGATCCGACAGTGGCGGAGCTGCGTGTGCTTGCTGAACTAGACGTCGTCGATGGGGAGGAGAGAGAGGCCAAGGTTCTTGAGCAGATTCGGGCGTGCGGTCCGTTGCTCAGGGTGTACTCGTCCAGCTATGGTGGCTACTACGACGACGAAGACACGCTGAGAGTCACTTTCATCCATCCAATGGCCCGCGATGCTCTCCTCGGCAACAAGGTGCGAAAGCTTATTGGCCTCTCCGGAGACGATGAAGACAAGACCGAGGTCAAATGGCAACATGGCATTGTGGGACTGCGCTGCTTTTCTCACACGCTGGAAGAGCTGCAGTTCCATGCCGACGACACCGACCTCCTGAAGAGAGTAGCAGAGCCTACTCCCGAGGATCTTGCCAAGGAACAGCTGGCAGAGCTGTTCCCTGATGAGGAAGGTAGCGAATACGACGAAGGCGAGGTGACGGCGCTGGAGTATCCCCTCAAATATTGGCTGCAGCACGGTTATGAGGCGACGGCCGACTTCGTTGACACGCTGGACATCGGCAACGGCTTTTGGTCTGCAGACTCAGCCGTGCGGAACCGTTGGTGGGGGAGTTACGCCAGTCAGGACGGCTCCAGCGAGCTCAAGAACATGACGGCTCTGCATATTGCCGCCTACTTTGGTCTGCTGCGTCTGGTTGACTCCCTACTGGCAAGTGGGCACAAGCACGAGATACACCTCCTCGATTCGTGGGATAACACTCCACTTCATTGGGCAGCCGCTCGCGGCCATCTAGACGTTTGCGAGAGCCTTCTCTCGCACGGAACCAAGATCAACAGCGGCCGGGAGACGCAAGTCTGGACACCGCTACACATGGCAGCGTCCGAGGGGCGTATCGACATAATGCGCTATCTCCTGACAAGAGGCACACATGGGGGCGAGAGTGCCGATGTCAACGCGATAGCAAAAGATGGCGGAACACCGTTGACGGTGGCAATCCAGTGGCACCAGCCCAAGGCAGCCGAGCTACTGTTGAACTCTTTCGGGGCATCGGCTATCCTCACGTCCGAGACTTCGGAGCCACCTGTTGCAAGCGCCGCTGAAAAGGGCAACGAAGCTCTCGTTGACCAGCTGCTGGCAAAGGGCGGCATGCAAAATCTGACCTCGCACGAGTATGGCACTGCTCTGGCTCTTGCAGCGGCCGCTTCGGCGGGGAAAACCAATATTGTCAACAGACTGCTCCATTATGATCTCGATCCACATTCGCGCCAGCGCGCTCTCGAAGAAGCTGCTGCCGCCGGTCATCACTCTGTTGTTTTCGCCATCCAAAGCACAACCCCAGTTGGGTCACTGCACTGTGATAAACCGTTCGAGGATGCTGCTGAGAATGGCCACACCGAAGCGTTGAAGGCACTATGGTACTATCACGAACATCATCGCATCTCTCCCCAGGCAGTCAACAGGGCGCTGTACAAGGCGACAGATGAGCAGCAGGAGTCGACAGTGCTCTACCTTCTGACGGGCTGCGGCGGGGACCCCAATGCCGTGATCGCAGGTTCTGATTATGGCAACGCATTAACCGCGTCTTCATTTGATGGCACCACCTCCATCCTCGAGATGCTGATCAAGGGCGGTGCTAACGTCCATGCACCTGGTGGATATGCTCTGCAGGCAGCATCCTTCAACGGCCATGTCGACATTGTCACCAAGCTGCTCGATTACGGGACCGACGTCAACGCATGCTGTCCTAGTGATCAGTTCAACCCCGGCACAGCGCTCCAGGCTGCGTGTGTTGCGGGCAACGTGGAAGTTGCCAAGATTCTCATCAGTCGAGGTGCGAACCCCAACCTGGGTTCGGGTGATTTCAGCAATCCGTTGACAGCAGCCACGAGTAACGGCAATGCCGAACTGCTCAAGGTTCTGCTTCAAGCCAGAGCAGACCCCAACGTGTTTGGCGGGTTTGACCGATCCACTCCACTCATCAACGCATCCACAACTCTCCTGGCGCCGTCTCTCGACCTGCTTATCCAAAACCGGGCATACGTTGACACCATGGATCCGGATGGAGACACGGCGTTGATTATGTCTGCCGCCCTGGGTGATGACGACTGCGTAAACTTGCTTCTCGACCGAAGAGCTGCGATCAACCTCGGTGGAGCTCACAACGGCACACCATTGCATGCGGCGGCAGCCGGTGGTCAGCTAAGCACTTGCCGGATTCTACTGAAACGAGGAGCGGACGTCCGTCTTCGAAGCGGACCCTTTGAAACGGTTCTTCAATCGGCTGCGGCATCAGGTAATGCTGACTGCGTGAAGGAGGTTTTGGCCAAATTCAGCGATGTCAACTTCGTCAACTATCAGGGCGGCAAGCACTTTACCGCGCTGCATGCGGCGGCGGCGCAGCAAGATGACCGGTGCCTGGTGCAGTTCCTTGCTGCGGGAGCCAAGGTCGATGCATTCCCTGCCCGTAGCAAGATTGGCACAGCGCTTCAAGCTGCTTGCCTCGCCAACTGCAATCGAAATGCTCGGCGGCTGCTCGACGCTGGCGCAGATGCTACTATCATCTCCGGAAAGCACGGCACAGCGTTGCAGGCTGCGGCGCTCAAATGCCATCCAGATCTTGTTTCGTTGCTACTCAAGCGCCACCTTGCAAGCAAGGTTGTAAACAAGAATCTCGGTTGGTGCGGAAAGTATGGGAGCCCTCTTGTTGCAGCTGTCGTTCGAGATTCCAAACGGGAGGAGGGACCAGACGACGACGAGGTCAACGGTCTCGCCATACTCAAGTTGTTCTTGGAGCCTGAGCTCCCGGAGGCCGCGAAGCCAAAGCAAGAAATGCAGCAGAAGCTCGACGTGCTTTTCCCACCATTTGCGTACAAGGTCGCTTTGGACAAGGCATTTGAGCTAGGACGGAAGGATGCCTTCAAACTGCTAATGGAGACGATCAAGAAAAGGGCCGATACCACTGAGCCCGACATCAAGAGCAAAGATGGACTGAGGGCAAAGCTAGCAGGGCCCAAGAAGAACGCCTTTGCCGAATTGAACTTGAAGAGGTTGTTGGATGGATACAAACACAAAAGAGCTGCCGAGCTTGCTATGAGAGAGCAGAAGGCCGAAAGGGCTAGGAAGATGGGAGAAGAGGAGGAGGAGGTTGAAGAAACTCCCAACAGCGATTTTGACGACGACGAGCTGGAGAACCAGGAGCAGGATTTCGATTCTGACTCGGATGACGATTCCGGGTACGACACAGAAGCCGAGTCCAAGGAGGCTGTGGAAGCGGCGTCAGAGAGCCGGAACCAGGACGCGAGTAGAAGCGTGGGTGGAGCGGCCGGAGGAGGAGCAGGAGGAGGCATCTCCCGTAGCGGTGCCATTGGTCGCAGTGCAGGCCGCAACAGCGGTGAAAGAAGTCGCGGTTTTGACAGCCCTGGCGGCGAGGCATCAGGAGGCCAGGTTAGTTTCGAAACTGGTTCCCGGGGTCTTGGCGATACCGCCGGCGACGTGTTCGACGGTCAAGGTGGTGGTGGACCCGGGTCTAGGGGCATTGGTGGCATTGAGGTTGATGCTTCAAGCCCGAGAGATGCTTTCAGCACTGGTGAAGGAGAGGGGGGAGCAGAGGATGCGGGATTCTTTGGTCAGCGTGGCCTGGCCATGCGGGGCACCAGCAATGGAGGCCAGAACTCAGATGTTGGGTTTGAGAGCACCGGGCAGCAGAATCGTGGATTCGACCCCTCTCAGGATGACGGGAGCAATACTTTCGAGCATTCTGGTCAGCAGGGTCAAGGGGGCTTCGAAGCATACCCAGGCGACCCAATCGACAACACCAACACCGCCAGCCAGCAGAACCGAGGTGGATTCAACGCCGCCACCAACGTTTCGGGGAACAACGACGGCAGTTTCAGCCAGCAGTATCATACAGACGAGGCAAGAGCTATGACGGAGGAGGAGCATCCAGATCCAGAAACAGAAGGTGAGCATGAGCAGACGCATCGTGGGCTCGATGGAGAGGGCCGTCATCGGATTGATGCGAGCGAAGGTGAAAATCATGTTGGCGGAAGGGAGAGAGGAGGAGAGGAGAGTGATGATGCGGACGATCAGGCCGAAGATGACCATGCGGAGAATGACGGAGAAGAGGACGGCGACATGGACGACGATGATGCGGATGGTCCAGAAGATGCTGATGATGCAGAAGACGCAGCCGATCCCGAAGACGCCGAAGACGCCGATGATCCAGACAACGCAAACGATGCGGACGATGCAGGCGGCACAGACGACGCGGACGATGCAGGCGACGCGGACGACGCGGATAACAACGACGGGGACGAGAATGACGCGGACGATCAAGATGGAGACGATCAAGATGCTGAGGACGGTGAAGCCGAGGGTAATGGCTACGACGGCGGCGAGTATGGAGAAGGCAGTGACGATGAGTATTAGGGCATCAAGGACATTGGAAAGACGCGATCCCGGTCAGGTGCTAAAGAATAAACCGAAGGGAAAGAGGCAACACCCTCCACTCCACAAATACAGTAACCCGTTCCGATTCATGTAGAAACGTTGACGAGGTTAGTCGCAGAGGATCTTCCACTTGCAGCAGTGATGCCAATTCCACTTTGTAGGTTAGACAGAATTGGATGCTGGGAAGATGGGAGAAACGGAAGGAGCAAAGCATTTGCGCGGTTGTCCCAGCTTCCGTGCAGTTTGTCACTACAGTCGGCCGGGCTGCTCTTGCCTGCCAATTGCGTCCACCTGTGGCTGTCGTTGACAATCCGGGAGGGATTTGGGAAGGAGCAGGACGCCGCGGGGCAGTTAGCGCGGGGAAGTGACATGTCTTGAATGCGCTGAAGATCAGCGGTGTGGAGACATGGCTTCTGACAGTTCGAGGCTCCAACGTCCCCTGTCGCGTTCTTCACTTCACCATTGCCAAAAGGTTCAATAAAGCCAATTCCAATTGCAACATCTGGCCTTTACACCACCATACCACGGTAACGCGCTTGATGCGGGACGACTGGTTCCGGCGCGGGACAATCGAGACTTTAAACCCTAACCCACCCCGGCGATGGCTCGGGGTAGTGGACACATGGCGGGCGCTATCATGACTCAATCCCAATTCTCAACAACCCACCACCACCCCTCCCCGCCATTCCCGCCGAGCTGGCAGTGATTGACCCGTAGCTGCAGCATCCATTCCATTGACAGCCTGCCACAACACAGACAGACGACAATCTCGTTTCCTCGCCAGCACCGCCCACCCCACCGCCCCGTTCAACAATCCAGCTCGAAGCGCCCTTCAACAATGGCCAACGACCACATCCTCACGCTGTCGTGCCCGGACAAGCCTGGCATCGTCCACGCCGTGACGGGCATCTTTGCCCGCGAGGGCCTCAACATCCTCGATCTGCAGCAGTTTTCCGACCCGACCAGCGAAAACTTCTTCATGCGGGTACACTTTGGGCCTACGCCGACCGAGTCGACTGCGTATCTGCGGGCGACCTTCGACGCTCTGGCGGCCGAGTACCAGATGGACTACGACATCCGGCCCGTGGCCCAGAAGACGCGCGTGCTGATCATGGTGTCCAAGATCGGCTCGTGCCTCAACGACCTCCTGTTCCGCGCCAAGACGGGCCAGCTGCCCATCGACGTCCCCGTCATCGTGTCCAACCACACCGAGTTCGCGTCGCTGGCGGCCAGCTACGGCATCGAGTTCCACCACCTGCCCGTCACCAAGGATACAAAGGCCGAGCAGGAGGGCCAGGTGCTGGAGCTTGTCAAGAAGCACGACGTCGAGCTGGTGGTGCTGGCGCGCTACATGCAGGTGCTGAGCCCGACGCTGTGCGAGGCCATGTCGGGCCGCATCATCAACATCCACCACTCGTTCCTGCCGTCCTTCAAGGGCGCCAAGCCCTACCACCAGGCCTACGACCGCGGCGTCAAGATCATCGGTGCCACGGCCCACTTTGTCACGGCCGACCTGGACGAGGGCCCCATCATCGAGCAGCGCGTGGCCCGCGTCGACCACAGCATGAGCGCCAAGGAGTTGGTGGATGAGGGCTCCAATGTCGAGAGCCAGGTGCTGGCGGCGGCCGTCAAGTGGTATGCCGAGCGCAGGCTGTTCCTCAACAAGACCAAGACGGTTGTCTTTAGCTAGGCGGGCGTAGCAGCCCTGCTGCCCTGTGCGGTTGAGCCGCGCATGCTACCTGTCTGCAATGAGCTTTGAGGAGGGCAAAATATGGTGTCTGATATGATGATATGGTATGTATGACCTTGCCTGGGCGTTGGTGCGGGAAAAGGACCAGGCGTTTTTTGGGTGAGGGGCAGGGGGCACCTCGGACATGCCCGGGCCCTCGGGATCCCGCGATCGGAGCTTAGCCTGGGCGCATCTGTTCTTGACCGGCCCGGTCAGCATATATTTTCTCGACGTTGATGTAGGTTCGAGACTCATTATCCCAAATTTCCATCTTCTTTTGGATATTCTCAGACTTTGTATATAGAATTGCGGGGTGGCCGGCCCTGCACAAATAAATGTCAGTTTTGAGGCGAGTGTTCAGCGCTTGAATAATGGCAGCCCATGATGTCAGACTGCTAAGGAATTTATGAGGCGTGGCGGTCAAACAGCCAATTGACCAATAAGCCGAGCTCTTGTCGGTGCCTGTCTGGTTCAATTGCGCCATTCGCGCGATGCCGGATTGCGGTGTGCCAACTCAGCCAAAATACTAGGTACGCAAAGAAAATGGGAAGACGCTCAGATGACTCAATTCTTTTTTTATCGTCAAAGAGAATCCATGGAACTGCACTTTCTCAACCTTGTAGGATAGTCATCCAAACACACCCATAAAACGCGAATTTCCCGGCTGAAATACTTCATTTTCCACCGTCCGAAGCAGAGTCTCGCTTCAAACTTGCAACCAAGAAGATAACAACGCTTCTTTCACGAAGCCATCCCGTCATGGCCCCCGACATCGAAGCCTCGGATTCAACCTCCAACTCCAATTCCGACGCCAAGCCCCACACGTCATCCACAACCGCCCAGAATGCCATCACCAACCACGCCGGCGACAAAAAGTCCACCACCACGACTCTCAAAACCCGCCTCGCCGACTCCCTCGCCCAGCTCCGCGACGACGTCTCTCTAGGCTACGCCGACATCCCCATCCTCGCCTGCTGCACGGTCTCAGGCCTCTGCGACAGCGTCGCCTTCAACGCGACCGGCACCTTCGCCTCGATGCAAACCGGCACGTACCCCCTCCCCCCCGCTCCCCCCCTTAAACCACCCAACCCCTCACTGATTCCCACGAAAAGGCAACACAATCTTCCTCGCCCTAGGCGCCTCCTCCCTGCCCGCAAACCAACCAACCCTCTGGCTGCGCGCGCTGGTCTCGATCCTCGCCTTCCTCCTCGGCTGCCTGACCTTCTCCAAATCGCGGCACCTGCACCCGCAGCGCAAAGCAACGCTCTCCATCTCGTTCCTGATCCAAGCGTGCTTCATCTTCACCGCGGCCGCGCTCGCGCAGACGGGCGCCGTGCCGGCCTTCGGCAAGGCCCTCATCGCCACCTCGCTAACCGACGCACAGCTCGCGCAGCACGAGGCCGACGAGGAGAGTCCCCTCGTCTTCATCCCGCTTGCGCTGCTGGCGTTCCAGTTCGGCGGGCAGATCGTCACGAGCCGGATTCTGGGGTTCAACGAGGTGCCGACGAATGTGCTGACGAGTTTGTACTGTGACCTGCTCAGCGACCCGGGCTTGTTGAAGGGCGTGCGGGAGAACCCTAAGAGGAACCGCAGGGTGGTCGCGATTGTGTTGATTGTGCTCGGTGGTGTGGTCGGCGGGTGGTTGCAGCACAGCCGGGCGGGGATGAGTGCTGCACTGTGGACTGCGGGCGGGATCAAGTTCGTCATTGCGGTTGCGTGGGTCGCGTGGAGGAGCAAGGCTGTTCCGAAGAGTGTGGCGGTGGGTGGGGGGGAGAAGTAGAGCATGCTGATGAGGTGAGGGAGGGAGTTGTGGCGCTTTGTAGAGGGAGTGCTTACATGTTGACTACGAGGTGGGTCATCTGGCAGTTAGATATTGGAATTACTGCCCATCACCAGGTAATTAGATGGACTCTGGGGGCCGTGTTAGGTTGTATAGGATCGTATACCCCCGTGCTTTCTTTATTATTCTGTCCTGTCGAGATGGAAAGGGATAAGTGCGGTTCATGAAGTCGCGATATAGTTACATTGTTATTTGTCCAAAATCGAGCAACCAGTCCTTGTATAGACGAAAGCCGTGCTCTAACTTTAGTTATTTTGTCATCTCACAAGTAGGACTGGACCTTAAGCATCATGGAAATCGATCATAGTTATAGCTCGAGCGCCCGTAGTTGGGAAAGAGCAGAAAATTATTATCCATGGGATAAGGCCCGCCCAAAAAGGGGGGAAATATTAGTAACTTGGGTAGGCAGAGAGGCCTTAAGACAGTGTCTCTTATTCGCTATCGGTATTGATGTACTATGACACACCAACGAGGCCGCTGAGAGCACGATTGCTACTTCGTTGAAATACAACCATAAACTGTACCCCTGGGGAAAGTAACCAGAGCTGGAACACCGGCATCACCCACCCCAAACGATATACGATGAACGCTTAGCATATATTCCGCTTGTTTCCAAAGGCGTCCATAACATCCGGAAAAACTTCAGCAGCATATGCCCACCCAACGCCCAGAACGGAAGAGACGAAACTCCCAAAACTCCTACCAGATAGAACCAATCGACAACAACAGTAGCCCCCTCTCACCTAGCTGAACAAGGTCAACCATCAAGATATTTGAACTTCCAGAAACTGTAGTTCCAGATCGGATTCTCCGGACTGAAAGACGACTCGCCCGCGAACATCTCGTCCTTATCCAGCAGTCCCATGACACGCTTGGGGGACGGGAGTCGCCCTCCACGCTTACAGCCCGTGCCTGATGTGACGTTCCACGAGTCATCAATCAGCATCGGATCACTGTATCTGAACTTCCAGTCCTGCAGGCTCTGCGGGGGGAGGGGGAGCTGAGGGATAATTGGGGGTGTCTCCGGCCGGGAAGCAAACTTGGTCTGGTTCTGGCCGCTGTAGTGGAATACTGGGGCGTGAGGAGACAGCGAGGACTTGCTTGACTGAGGGCTAGAGTCTGCTACTTCATATGCGCGGTGAGTGGCGTGCTGAACGGGGGTGTGCGGGTGGGGAACCCCGTGCCGTACCGGAGCTGGCAGGTCGATCAGGGCGAAACCATCATCTGACAGCATACACGGGGTCTCGTCTCCGTCGTTGCAGCTCCAGATATGGCTGCTCGAGATCAAAGAGAAGTCAGATCCCTTATGATGTGACTCATAAGCAGCGTCGGACCCGGCATCACGGCCTGTATAATCGTTAGGAGGGGAAGCTCCGTCACCGAAGGATCCATCGTCGTGGGTAGCACCGCCGGCCGAGAAGCCGCGATGACTGGCAGCTGGTTTGCTGGGAGCGAGCAGTGGTTCCTCTTCTCCTGCGTCAGAGAATGCAATTTCGTCGTCGGTAAGCAGAGGTTCCATCACACTGTCTGGGTCATCTTCGGCGAGACTATGATTTCCGTTCGGATGCTCCGGTTCCTCTTCTGCTTTCCCACCATTGTTGCCATCGTTTCCAACATCGGTGTCATTCGCAAGGGGCGGCTCTGAGTCTTCCGATCCTTCACTTGAATCTGCGGACCGTTCGAAGACTGGAACAGTCTGGCTGAATGGGTCATACAAGCCACCATCCGTATATCTTTCATATTGGCAGCCACCAGCAGAGTCGTCATCGTCTCCATTCTCGACTGAGAAATACCCACTTGGTTCGCCGTGAATGCGACGGTAATATTGAGCATCAAAATGAGTGTTGGCTGGTCCCGATGCGCGTGGTGCGTCACCGCCTGTCATATCCCCGGCATCGTCGCCCGCGCCCGAGCTCAAGTCCTCGAGTGAATCGAAAGGTGGAACAGTTTGGCTGAAGTCGTCGCGATCATCTTCACCAGTTCCACCATTTCCCGCACGCTTGTCATTGTCGTCTGGCTTGTCGGGGGGAAGGATTGCGAACTGATCGGGGCGGTCAAAAAGACACGACGCCAAAGGTGGATTGCTCCTCCGGGCTATCTTTCGTGCTCTTCGGTATGTCCTTGACGAAGCTCCTGGCCCCGTGAGTGCCGTCCAACGGACGTGGTTGTCAGACCTTACGACATTGCGAGAGTCATCCCAGGATGGTATTTGTGTGGAGTGCAGACTTGGCCTGCCGTTGTGTGGATGGCAAGGCAAGTCGCTCCGAGTTCTGCGTGTGTGTTGCTCCGTCTTGTATCTCTGGAGAATTCGGAGAGTTGCTCCTTCGGACCGGTGTTGCCGTCTTCTCTTTTCGGGCTTCGCCAACGAACACCCACAGCGCTGTGTACCACACGTTGAAAAACCGTTTAGATCGCCATCGAGTGTTTCCGACGGCGCAACACAGTTCCAGTCTCCACGGTTCCAATAAGCGAGGTTGATCTTTGGTCTATAGTGGTGGAAGACGTCGGTATCCGCAGGTAGTGGGGGAGAATGTCGACGACTGCGGCCACAACTTCCCGGAGATCGTTGGTTATGATACCCAGGGGCAACCGCTGGAACCAATATAGGACTCGGAGTAGACAGTTGATGAAATAATGATAAACCACTAGAACCACCAGAAGGGGAAGCAGAAGAGAGAGAATGACGGCGGAGACCAGCACGGCTACTGATCGACCTAGCGGGTGGCTGATAATTTCTTCCAAGGTCCTGCGCGACGGAACACTATTCCGATGGGTGTTCTGCGGTTGCCGTATCCCTCCGACCTTCTACATAATCCACAAGGGAATCCATCTGTTGATCTCGCGTAAACACATTGTCGATGCCCTTGTGCATCTTGGGCACCGAAAATACTTTCAATCTTCACTCTCCCAGTGTCGCGGATGGTTCTTTGGTCTAGAATATGGTGGAGCTCTGGGAGCAACGTGAGGTATCACAGAAAGAACATTGGAAGAAGCGAAAAGCGGAGGAGGAGGAAAAGCAAAGTATAGATGAATGCCTGAAGAGCTAAAAAAAAAGAAAACGAGAGCAAAGACGAGTACGGTGGAGGCCGGAGATAGGTGCGGTGCCATTGATTCAATCACCACGCCGATCGTGGATGATAGCACCATCCGAAGCGTGCGAGTCCTTGCACCGAGTCCAGGCCGGGACGAGTTGGGCGGTAAGAGGCTGCTCTGTGTCGGTGTGGTGTTGAGAGACGATGGGGGCAGAATGTGATTCACGGATTTTAATATCGAATGGCTGGGATATCTGATTATCGAATACGAGATGAATGAATTCCCAATGCTGGACGTGTGGATGTTGGTTGCGGGTGGGCGTTATCTCTGTTGACTGGGTGTAGTTGTGGGAGCGGTGTGTTCAACGCGGCAAGGAAAAGCCGAAATATGACAGTAGGAGGAAGGCCGCGTCCGTAACTGCCACGAATACCTGACTAGAATGGATGCCATTCGAGGTGCAAGAGCTGCTGCCGCGTTGATCCATCCGTCACCGGGTTTTGCGAGGGAAGAACGAGTGGCAACCGCGCCATTGAGCAAGAGCGTCATTTGACAAAGAGGTAGGGAGAGTGAACCGCTGGACTAGGCCTACCTGGATTGCCAGCCACAACGAGCGGGCATCTGGGAAGAACTGTTGCAATATACTGATCTGACGAGGAAAGACTCCCTGGTGCCTTTCGATTTCCTACCTGTAGGTTTCACTTTCACGAGGCAGATGCTGCTACGCTGCTTCCGCGCGGGTGTCTCTATATCGCTTCAAGCCAAGCTTTGAGAAGCAAGATGGATAATTGGCATAGGCGCGACCAGCCGGGACCTTTCACGGAACCAAGAATGCAGTGGCGAGGCAGAATAATATGGGGAGTATCATGATTAAGAGCAGGGGAGATAAAGCGTGTTTGCGAGGGGCTGGGAAAGTACGATATCCGGGTAGGTACCTTCCCTTCTGCCGGCGGCGCTGGGGTTGTAGGTCGGGAGACGTGGGTTACAGGTTTCGATCAATAAGGGAAGCAACGGCTTCTCATAGCTCAGGTGGTGAATACCCGCGTAGTAAAGACATGGAAGGAGCGTGGACCATGCCAGAACCTACCGCGACAGCCCTGCAGTTCAATCGGCGTCATCGGCACTGCATATCGCACCCCGCCCTGGACCGCCAAATCAGAGTTCAATCCGCCAGAAGGGATCCCACCTCTGCTGCTTGCTTGTGGCAGATGTACGGCACGAGCCCTGCGTGCCGCATGCATGCAACTCAACTCATCATCAGTGCAGATACTAGCGCAATTAATGTCACGATGGCTTCCAGTAGAACCCCATTCTCTATTTCAAAAAGAAAGCCAAAAAAAAAATAAACACCACTCTTGGCAAACTCTGGGCGCCACCCTCGGCATTACATCATGGGGCGGCCATGGGTGGGTATTTTGCTGCTCCCGCGCCAGCACCAAGGAAGCCCCGCCCTGCGCTAGAAGAACTCGAGCCTCTGGAAGCCCAGCACCGCAGAAGACTGGGAGCTTAGCGGGGTCTGCCGATTGCTTGGCGAAAAAGAACCCCCCCTTGCCTGCCTTCAAGGTCTTCCAGCTCCAGTCAAGCCCGTCATCCATCCCTCCACCCACTCAAGCAAGTAGGAACCAGCAAAAGAAGCGCAATAGCAATAACCAAAACCGACGATAAATCACGACAGTGCCAACACCATGCGATAATATCTCTAACATACTGTCGATCTCTCAATTGGCACTGCAACGCGACCACCGCTGTCCTTGTCACCGCCGCTTGGCCATCCATCCACCTGGCCAGAAGGACATTCCATCCTCCACACCGACGACGTGCGTGGAATGGTGCACACCAACGTCGTCGCCGCGAGCGCGGCGACCGCCACGGCCTCGGCCGACGCCAACCTCTCCGAACCCGTCCACCACCAGCCTCGCCCGCGCCGCCTGCCCTCAGCCGGGTCCTTCCACGCGGGCGCGCCCTTCCCAGACCTCGCGCCCTACGACGAAGCGACCCCGTCCTCCACCAGCCGCCAGCGACGGCGCAGCTCCGCCACCGGCGGCGTGTCCTTCAAGCCGCTCCGCCGCCAGTCCACCCACAAATACCACACCTTCCCGACGCAGCCTCCCAAAACCCCGTCCGGCCAGCCGCAAACCAAACCCGGCTTCGACACCCCGGCCCTCCAGCACCAGCCCGCGTCCGACGAGAGCTACGGCAGCAGCGACAGCACCTCCTCCTCCGCCGGCGCCGTCGCCCGCCGGCGCCGGATTAGCAGCAGCAGCGCGGGCGCAAACAACCCCTCGACCCCGCTGCCGTGGAAACAGCTCAGCCTGCTCGCGCTGCTCTCGCTAGCCGAGCAGACGGCGCTCAACTCCATCGGCCCATACCTGCCGACCATGGTCGCTTCGTTCGACGAGATCCCCGCCGGGCAGGAGGGGCTCTACGTTGGCCTGCTGGCGTCCGCATTCGCGCTCGCGCAGCTGGCTACCAACCTCTTCTGGGGATACCTGTCCGACCGCGTGGGCCGCAAGCCCGTCATGCTGCTGGGCACGGCGCTGCTGGCCGTATGCTTTGGCTTTTTTGGCTTCTGCACGTCATATGCGCAGCTGATTGCCGTGCACGTAGCCATGGGGTTGCTGAATGGCAACGCGGCTGTCGTGCCGACCTGTCTGGGCGAGGTCACGGACCGGACGAACCAGAGCCGCGCGTTCACGTGGCTGCCAGTCATGTACAGCCTGGGGAGCATCAGCGGGCCGGCGCTCGGCGGGTTGTTGGTTGGGAGCGGGAGCAAGGATCATCCGTTCCTCGCGCCGAATGTTGTCAGCGCGGTGCTGTTGGTTGTCAGTGTGGTGGTGCTCGGGGTGTGGTTTGACGAGACGCTCGACGGTGCGGATAAGGCGGCGGCTGGGGCTGGGCTGGGCTGGGTCGAGAAAATCTGCCGGCCGTGTGGGAGCTGTTTGGGCGCCAGGAAGACGACTGGCCGGCCGGGGGGCTGGAGCTCGAGATGGCCTACGCGGGGGCAGAGCGGGGCGAGCGGGGTTGAGGAGGAGGATGATGATTTGGCGTCAGAGATTGGAGATGGGCAAGCGGGTGGGGAGAGCGAGGCGCTGCTGGGATCCGGGAGCAGCGCCGCCGGCGACGGAAAGAAGCTCACGTCGGAGCAGAAGTCGGCGTTCCGCCAGCTGGCGAACCGGACCACCTTGGCGGTGCTGGGCACGTATCTGGTCTTCCAGCTGACCAACATCTCGTTCAACTCGCTGTACCCCATCTTTGCGTCCGCGCCGCCGCCCACGGGCCGCGAGCTGGGGCCCGGCACGATCGGCATCAGTCTGTCGCTGGCGGGGCTGGCGACGATCCTCTTCCAGGTGTTCCTGTTCCAGTCGCTCAAGACGCGCATGGGCAACCTGGGCACCTACCGCTTCTCGTTGTTGGGCATGGCCGTCAGCATGGCGCTCATGCCGTGGATCGGGTACCTCGACGAGCAGAAGCCTTGGCTGGGCCTGGGCACCGGCAAGGCCTGGCTGTACGGCGAGCTCGGGGTCATCTTGGTGGTCAAGAACATCTGCGCTGTGGGCGGGCTCAGCAGCGTGATGCTTCTGGTGAGTGGTTGAACTGTACCATTTAAATGCAAGACACGGGCTGACATTGGATTAGATCACCAACTCGGCACCCTCGCACGAGACCCTCGGCACGCTGAACGGCATCGCGCAGACGCTCTCCGCCGCCGGGCGCAGCGTCGGCCCGTTCCTGTCCGGCGGCCTGTTTACGCTGTCGACCCACGTCAAGCCAAAGGGTGAGGTGCTTGCGTGGGGCCTGTTCTCGGGCATCGCGCTGTTTGGCTGGCTCGGCACGCTGCTGATCCGGTCGCGCGGGAGCGGGCTGGAGAGCGCGGATTGGCAGGGGAACGATGACGAAGAGACGACGACGAGTGATGAAGAGGAGGATGTCGGGGGTGTGCGGGAGGGGAGGTAATTAGATGTGTTATGCCCGGTGATGGTATCAGGAGATTATGTGATGGTTCAACATGTGTTTGTCTAGACTATATAATGGTAGACTTGGGAGGCGGGAGGATGATGTGGTGATGATTGTATTTTTCTTTTCTTCATTCTGTGCCTTTTGGGGCGGCCCGGCATTATTAGAGATTCGCTTGCATTAGCTTCTAGCATGGCATAGGCACTTGGCATCATCAGCAGGCTTGTTTGGCAATTTGATTGGGATTTGGGCAATTGGACATTGTAAAAAGGTTTGTTTTCGTCGTTTTAAATGAGCTGTTTGGGTTTCAGGAATGGGTTGGACTAAACCTCTAGGTGATTAATGTTGATGTGTTCTTTGAATTTTGGTAAATTACTCGCAATCGCGCTGCTATATTCGAGGTATAGCCCGACAACGACTGGCCGAAATGTGATGCATTGTAGCTGACTTTACGGAAGCAAATGACTGATAACGTTAATTCATATGTGAGCAGTTTCAGTAATTGTTCATTAATTGAAACCACTGTTCTCCCTGCACGTTTACGTGGTGAAGCGGATGAACAAATGAGAAATTGAACCCGAGTTGAGGTTTGCCTAGTCTCTCTCCATTCATTATCACGCGTTTCACCCATATTTAAAGGAGGCCCTGTTCAATATCATTCTTCTTGTTTAGACATTTTGTTCTCCTGCAAGCTGTTGCTTTCTCCGGCGGTCCATGTCACTTCCTTCGACTCACCGAATCAGCTGTCCGGTTAGACATAAGCTGCCCATTTCTCATCCTTTGCCATTAGGCTGGTTACTGGGGTGGGTCGTATGAGTCCACGGTTCGCTTGCAAGTGGAGCGAGAGAGAAAACTCAGGCCTAGGTGGGAAGCCTAAAATGGGGATCGGAGGCCTTGCCTGAGTCACGGTGGCGGTTTGAAAACTCGAATATGGCAGATGACAATATCTGCGTAATGACTGGATCATCAGCCGAGTCTTTTACAAGTCGAAAATGGATGAATTGCAGGTGCTTGGCATGGACAGACCTTACAAGCCGGTATCTTCGTTTGATTTGCTCAGGTCGCCGCACGCTCTGTGGTTCTTTCTCGGGGGCCACTCTGCGGATTTTACAGGCACGTAATTATGCCTATCTCACCTAGAACTGTGGAGGCAGGACAACCTCGAGATATTCTGGTGTTTTACTTAGTTTGTTTTGGTTCATCTTATGCCGACTTTGTTACGTCATGGCTTGGTGGGCGCGTGGACAGACTCAGATCAGCAAAGGAACTTTAGTGCTTTGTAAGATAAGCGAAACGAGGTGATCTCGGTGGCGCCTTCGGGATGTTGTCCATTCGATGAGTCGGGGGAATTTTGGATATCTGCTAAAGAGGACGAGTTCTTCAAGCCCAAGTCGGTCTCGACTCCGGTGTGGGTGGGCACGGAGGCGGGTTATCAACAATGAGGGCATCTGAACGAGCTCCCGAGGCATATTAAGGGGGCGTCTCGGGGCAGTGTCGTCGCTTGCCTTGATCAGTGATTTGCCGCCGGAAAATGCGCCCAGGGATGGCAAGAGAAGCTCTTTCATCTTCCTTATACGCAGGTGGGTGCTGAGTAAGGGCCACACCTGTATAAGTACCTACTTTCGTCGGCGATTACGTCGTTGGGGGGCCACAGCAGCATTACTAGCGTCACCCTACCGGACAAAAAATCGTGAAAGTCAGTTTAGTGGCGGGTTGGGTTGACTTGCATCGTGTTTACTATACCAAGCCACTTAATTATGGCAGTGCTGTCTGCCACATCTCGCGAACTCATGCACTTATGCATTCAAGTATCCCGCAATTCCTGATGTCTAGACGATGTCTTCTGCGGGGCTTACCAAATCCCGGAATTGGGGGAATGCGGGATATGATTTTAACCCCCTGCCGTGCTGAAGATGTGGCGTTGTGTTACCTTACCGTCAGTCACCCGCCGTCTTGGTCATGTTCTGGGGTGTCGTGGCAGTGGTCGGTTTTACGATTTGGCGGGGGACGTCGGGAGTGCAATGATACCCACGGAATCAATATTCTAAAGTGCCACTGACTGCGAGTGTCTTGCTAGGGTACCTTGCCTGGCACTTTCCTACCTCAGGTAGGTACCTCATTCGCAGATTTGTGTAGGAGTGGATGGGTTGAGTCAAATGGGATGTTTGATATTTTCTGGAGAATGATACCCGGCGGGCTCATTGAAACGGTTTCAATTATGCCACGGGCCAATCATTGGCTTGAAACTAGCGGTGTGGGATGCAACAAGCTGAAAGCCATCTGCGTGAGGTAGCCAGAGCCGTCATTGGCGAGTGTCATAGGGCTGAAGCTTAGATTCGGGCGTTGGCGCGGAACAGCCACTACACAGCAGGCAGGCACGGATGGGGCATGGACAGGGACGATGTGATCAATCTCGGCACGTAACCCGTACCTACAGAGAAGGGAACATGGAAACACGGGAGCACCTACCGTCGATCACACCAGCGGCGGGGGCGTCTTTCATAAGCTCCGTCCTGACCTGCACCTTACCTTCCGATCGGGAAGGAAGGTACCTATGTATCTTTGCGTACCTGGTGTCTTTGATGGATGGTTGGGCCGGATGGATGCCTTAGCCTCCGCCAGATGCCTTGGAGGTTGGCGCGCGAAGGAAGGGCTCAGAAAAGGGAAGCCTTGGGGGCTGTCAATTGAAAGGAGCTTGACAAGGAAGCCAAGGCCACAGTGGGGCGGGTCGAAATAGGTTCCCTGCAGCGCTTGTCGTGGATGGTTGGAAGAAAGAAGAAATCTGTTTGGCTAAGACAAGCGCGGGACTGGGAAAAGTGACAAGGTTAAGCAGTAAAGGAAGGTGAAGCCAAGGTGAAGAACTGATGGGGGATTTGTTTGCTGGGTTGGTCCTTCCGCTGTCTGACGGTTCCACGGGACATGCACAGATTTGGCCGAGAATGGAAGTGACGTCAACCCGTAAGTCAGAATGCACTTCGAGAAGGAAAGAACGTCTTACGTTCTCCCATTCCGTGCAACTCCCGAGCCCCATCAATTCAGAAATGACCTGAGATTCTTGCATCACTTCCAAACTGTCTCATCAGAACCATTGGCACCGGCGGTTGCGGAGTTCCCGGTTTATGATTAGGTTGCTCCGCTCGCCACGGTGGTGCTCGGCTTCGGCATCTCGGATCTCCTTCTTTCCCTTGTCTTGCTTCTCCGGCTGACCTTACCTCATATCCGTCAAGACCAGCCATCCGCGATGCAAAAGAACCGCCGTCAACGCTCGACAGATGCCTGATCGGTGAGGTGACGGAGCCGATGGGCGCTACTAGCGACATGTTATCTGCGTTTATGGGGTGTTTGGCGACCGCCTGTTTGGCGCTTCCTTGGCCCTATCACAGATGGTCTGCCTAAAGGACCTGAAAGAGATCATGCCGTTGCAGACCTTCTCTCGGACCGGGTTGGTGCAGAATCCCATGCGTCTTCGATCGATTTTCGGCACGGCACGGCTCCACAAGCCTGGGCAGGGTCCGTTGCGGGCTCTCGTTTTTCTCAAGCTTGTTTCAGTACGAGTGTTGGACACCCCTGTCTGCCGTTCAGGGCCCAATCCCGCCGCTGCAATTACTGCAGCCTGGGGCGGGGAGCCAGGCCTGACCTTGGCTCACCATTCACCTCACATCCAGGGCAGCGATCCAAGCTTCACATCGCAGGCTTCATTCCACGCGACTCATGATCATGATGGGACGGTAAGCTGCAAGTCACATCCAAATTCGGCTTCGTCTCCGAGACGTCCTGGTGGGCAAGGCACGTCGGCGCTGTCCATTGAGTGTCCCACCAATCAAGGGCTGCCGGCGACAACAGTCATTGGCGATGACTACAACTAGCATGCCCGAGGAATGCGTGATCAAAGCTTGAGTGAGTACCGCTTGTTGAGCAGCCTGTCTCCTGGTGCAAAAGAAACTTTTCGTGATGTTCTTTTCTCATCAACTTGGACACGGGACCGACGTTCACAGGTTACGAGCTTCCCAGTTCGGTTCCTGGGTGCCCCAAATTGCGCCCCATAGGCTGCAACGCCATCCCTAACCCATGCAGCCCTACGGGGGTTAACCATCAGGCCCATGGCCATGATCCCAGCTTCGACTCTAAAATCTCACCGCTGAACCAATGCAGGAGGTGGATTTTAGGCGACCGTTTATCGACACCGGCCCCCGCGGTAGAGGCGATGCAAACAAGGTCGAAAAAGTACAGACTGAGCTACGCTCCCTGGTAATTTTTCGATGCATCGTCTTCGATTGAGTTGGTGCCGTGATTCATTGGCCAATGCTAAATCATTCTCAACCAGTGGTGCAGGGTCTGCCAACGTGTCTAACCCGTTCGACCCAAAAATACAAATCTGTCAGCAACTTACACCATCTCTTGATCCACAATTCAAAGGAAGCTTGTCCAAATGGCGTCACAACCGCTCGCTGTTCGGGACTGCTCACTAGCCAGGCACTTCTTAGTCCCCAGAAGGCCACCCATGAAGACTTTTTCTCGGCTCTCAAACTAATACCTCCGGCAGCCCAGGGCACAAGATTCCAAGTTGTGCTTACAATAATGTAACAGCCGCACCGGCTGCTGAACCACAACAAGTTTGGCGTCATATCATCGGGTTGCCTGCAATCCTCCTTTCCAGCTGCCGTCTCGCTAGCAACGCTAATTTTTGAGATGCCTAACCTTTTGCACCTTTCCCATACCTTGATAGGTACGCTCCCCACCTCGCGGCTATTGTTGATCCACATGTCACACACGTAGGTGAGTTATTACTCCGGACAACACTTCGACTCCTTTCTCGAATAGCATTCATACACTAGTCTTTCAATCCGTTGCCTTCGAAGCTTGTTACTCCTTTTGCTTGACAGCCTTGTTAGGCATCTTCAGTCCTGGTGGATGTTGATCACGGCCCCCAGATTATGTCGATGCACAGACGACAATGATATCAGGTTGTGGACTGCTGGAGTGGTGTATCCCTCGGGCATGCCTATGATCATGGCATCTAGTGCTATCCATTGGACAGCTTTGAATTTCAGCTCCTTACCTGGGATTCTGCTTCAAGCTGAACCACCATATCAGTGGTTCACAGCTGAGAGATATCAACAGTCCGCCTTGGCTGGTTACATGGCACATGGGGTCCAAGGGCAGCGACTTATTGATATAAACTCTCTTCATGCCTCATTGTCATGGTTGTCCATCTTCTTGAGCATCATCACCAACATCATTTCATCATTTCACTCTTAGATGCAAACCAACACACAAGACCACCTTTAAGTCTCAGCCATACACTACTACCCAAAGCCGCCTTTCTCTACTACCTACCCTCCAACACCTTTCATCACGGCGTCTACCTAGTTACAACAAAACTTTACGATCAACCCATCCTGGACAACAAGAAAGACTCCTCATCATCCCGACACCCACCAACCCTAACCAAACCCTCCTTTCGCCAACATGTCGAGTCGATCAGGCCGTTCTGGGCACAGCAGCTCACATGGTAGCAGCAAGAAATCGCGGGCGGGACAAGTGCGTGACGGCTTTTTCTACTCTGTACTCCAGCCCAGCTCATTGCTTCTTATACCCCCTCCCCCTTCTCCTCCTCCAATCCGAAGCATCCCACAACCCATTTCACACATCCCGCGCGATACTAGCTAACATGGCCATCCATCCCTAAAGTCCACCCGCCAGCTCATCGAGTCCCTCCAAACCCACCGGGTCAACACCTTGACAGAGCTCTGCCGCATCGAGCGCGTGGCCGCCGCGTGTGAGACCGAAGAGGACGCCCGCGCCTTCCAGGGCCCCATGACGGCCGCGTGGGACTACTACGTCACCAGCAACCAGATGCTCTCGGAGCTGCGCGGCCTGACTACCAGCTACCCGTTCTGCGGCGACATCCTAACGCAGGCGCAGGCTCTGGTGCGCTCCGACCCGGAGTCGAACCGCAGCTGGAACCTGGCTTGGCTGTGCCTTGTCAAGATTCGCGATGAGTATGTCCGTTTTCTTTCTTTTCGTTTGTTTGATGTTGTAGGAGAACCGTGAAGCTGATAGTAGACCACTGCACAGCGATCTCATCTCCACTTATGCCGCCTTGGAGGCTGCTAGACCTGAGATGTGGGCCGGCCGTCTGCCCGAGGCTGAAGAGGCCGAACAGCTTGCTGCTTGCTTCAAGTATGAGTGGGAGATGGCGGTCCTGAACATGCTGCGCCACTGGCAGGTGTCGCCGACTTGGTACTGAGCCCTGCTACTGCTGCTGGCGGGCGATCCAGTGGCTGTATTATGTGGACTCGCCAGGTCTCGTTCAGTCCTTGAACCGACTGTTGATGGACACATGTCTTTTCTTATTTCTTTTTCTTTTTGGATACCTCTATATGGATGAAAACAACACACTTGTCAGAGATGATATGGTGATTGAGGATATTTTGGAAGTTGCCCGGATGATAATATAACAACATTTGCGGCATGGATGTGGTTCTGTCTGGGCTGGTATAGATGGTCTGGAAAGAGATGGGCCACTTGGGCATGGTTTATTTTCTTTGGTTGCTGCTGAGATACGGATGGGTGCTTGAGCTAGTGTTTCGTTTCCTTTGTCATCTGCTCTTGTTTCCGGTGGTTATCTCCACTCTTTTCCTCTTTCTCTCTTTTCTCAGTTCTTTTCTTTTTACGATCAATTTCTTACTTTCGATAGTACCCGTTGCTCTCTTGAACCATATATTTATTCTAGTTCCTAGCTCTTGGTTTTTGTCGCTCTCTACCTATTTAACCTTTTGATCCAGCCACTCTTCCCATAATTATTCTCATAACGTGACTTGAATGTCTGTAATAAGGTGCTCAACATGTCTGTTCTCTTGTATAGGTATGTATTCCAAGCGTCATTAGTGCCGTTGACTTTAGCCCCGGTTGTTTTGACAAGACACCAGCGAGCACTAGTTCACACCTGCAAATTCAGAGGCGGTGTTATGCTCAATTCCTTCCCTCTTGGTACAGGCTAGACCTTGGGTCCCTGAGGCACTCGAGGTAACCCTGAAAGATTCTCAGAGAAGCTCGTATTATATGATGAGATTCGTAGTCGATTCAGACGCGCATTTCAAAGTTGATTTGTGGCTTGCTCTGACAGCTACTTGACACATAGACACGAGTTTCATTATGTCTTCACAACTGAAAGTGAATTCCCCCGATACATCCACTGCTGTAACTGACCAGGCAGCCCATCAATACTGTCTACCTAGGTACTTGGTCTGGTTTCATTCATTCCTATACCCCAACGCCACAAGCTTGTTGAGTGTCAACCCGTGCACACTACTTGTTCTAAAATAAACCCAAGCACGCAGGCTATCCACGCCGATTCATGTCATTATTAAATCGTTCTCGTCTCGCAAAGCTCAGCGCCCTTGTCCTCCGCTGGCCGGTCCTCCAACTCCATCGCAGTCGCTCATTCGCTTTGGCCGTAGTTACGTAAATCCAATAACAATCAAAGCACGGCTCTCATCCCTCGATCTCTCCCCGAAAATAATGATCCCCACACACATAATCGTACACATGACTATGTAAGGTACACAAGGACACGGCCTCAATTCCGTTCACGATGTCTGCTGCCCTCGACCTCCTTCACAATCCCGTCCTTCAGATCCTCCAAGAACCGCATGAACCCGGACTGCTCATGGTGATCATGATGCCTCGGCGGCTGCGAATGCGCTCTCCGCCGTGGGCGCGGCGCGGGCGACGCGTCCCGCGAGTCGTCGGGGTAGGGCGGGTAATACCCGTCGTCCGAGTCGTCCGAGTGGACTACGCCGCGATCGCGCTCGTGCCGGTTGTCGTAGACGGGCTTGGGCGCGACGATGACGGCGTCGCCGCGCTCGACGTCGCGGTCGCGGTCGCGGTCGTGCAGCAGGATGGGCGCGCGGTCGTAGGGCCCGATGCGCTGGCGCGAGTAGTAGTAGGTCGCGTCGTCGCCGTCGAGGCTGTGGCGGCGGTGGAGGGGCGCCGGGCGGTAGGGGTGATCTCGTTGTTGGTGATGTTTGTGCGGGTGGTTCACGTTGATCTCGTGGTTCATCAGCGTGAAGGCCACGCCGGCGACGGTGGCGCCCAGGCCGGCCTTAGCGAGGTGGCCGATCTTGTGCTTCTTGCTGGTGGTGAGCTTGAGGATCTGGTCGGCTGTCAGGGCCGTGGCCGTCACGCCGACGACGAAGTCGATGTCCTCGCCAAAGTGGATGTGGTCGTGCTCCTTGTCCTTTTGGGCCATGGACTGTGGGTTGGTTGACAGTGGTGGTGGGTTTTGGTTTGAAAGTGTTTTGGTGGGTTTTTTTTGTTTGTTGTTGTGTCTTGTGTCTGGATGGCAAAAGGTCTTACAGACCAGGGATAGGGGGGGGGGTGGAATTGGTGGATACTACAGGGCGTGCGCGGTGATAATAAATACCAGGTAGTGCAGTACAGTAGGAGGTACCTGGGCCGCTAAAGCATGCGCTTCCCAGAGCCCTATTCTTCCCGTCCTGTGAGTGGGCGTCAGGAGATCGAGTCTGCCTGGGAACGAATGGCGGGCGTGGATTCGCTGCTGTGGTCACAGCGTAGCGAGCTGTTTACTTGCATGTGACCCCCTTTTGTGGTCACCGGCTTCGGTGCGGTGGTGTGACGGGCAGCGGCCAATGCTACACCACGCCATATGGTTGGGCTTTGAGGGTTGTGGAAGTCGATAGACGTGCCCGGTGGGTTCTTTACGTGTACTTGATTGCGATTTCGCATCTTTGCAATTGTGATTGTCTCAACAATGCCCCGGGCTTCTAGAATGCGACGGTTGCCACAACGGGACGATCAGACACCTGCCAGGCGCCGACTGGGGGCTGTGCGGGCTGCGGTTTCGGCTGTGCTTTGCTGCCACACACTGGGGCTGCTCCCGCTACCCCGCGACGGCTTCTGGTCAATGACAGGCGCCGGGGATGCGGGGAGATTGGCTTGTGGGGTGCTTTAGATGCACGATCCGCATGCTCATGCTCACCGCTGCCTTCTAGACCTTTTGCATGGATGATTATGCCATTGTGACGTTTCAGACCGGGGACAGCGACAACTTGAAGTCCAAGTCGTCTAAGACACTGACCGCAACGACAACGGCGAGAGAAACCGCCTCAGCCCCCGCTGTAGCCTCCGGGCTTGGCTCGAACATTTGCAGTTCATCGTCCGACCGGACTCAGCACGAAAAGTCTGGTCATGACCCTTTTGCTGATGCTCATTTCTCGTCGACTCGCCGGCGAGTTGAGTCATTGCGGCTGGCACGCAGCCGGCCTTGAACGGCTTGGTCCTTCTCGGTGAATATAAGGCTCTGGCTAGTAGTATCATGTCCATGTCTGCTGGCTGAGTGCCCTGAGGGTGACACGCGGCGGGATCAATCGAGGCTCCCTCGCCGCTCTTGTTCCACTTTATGGACACCAGACGCGACATACTCTTCAAACGGGGGTAGCAGAGCCTCAAACATGATCGCAATATTGCCACCTGCCATGTTTTGCTGTGTGAGAGTATTGAAGTCACTGCGCACCATGACGTTGATACATCGCACCTAGGTAAGGTAGGTGGGTTTTCAGCCTTCGTCCGCATATCTCCGTCGTCAATGATTGGCCTTTCAGACGCGGGAGCACTATTCGGAGTCTCGCTTCGTTCACTGACAGTGTTACCCGTATCATAGCTAGGTGGAGTGCACATGGATGCTCATGACCAAAACTTTTCGGTCCCTCCTCCAACCAGTCGGTCATCTCAAAGTCACAGGAATCAGGATGGCGCAGAAGAGCGTGGGCAATTACACGTAATTATCCTTGACACGGAGTTGGATCATAGCTCGTGTCGAGGAGGTGGAATTGAAACTGGAACTTTGTTTCAATGCTAGAGGATACGATAGGTCGATACCTGAGTTAATGGCGACGAGTGGAGAGGTTGTAAGGGGTGGAGAGAGAATCGTGATATTGATCTGGAGAATGAGAGGCCTGGTTTAGCAAAGCCTTGACTGAATTACTAACGTTACCTGATAATTAATGCTCTTGAGGGAAGTTGAAGCCCATGACATGATCAACGCATCGGCGGAGTGAATAGTTCAAAATTTTCTCGTTACTTGTTACTAACTAAACTGATAACATCCCGGTTCTGCCCTGCAACGTTCATCCATGAATCAACTTCTCGACTCTCTACCCAGTTTTCCGAGCAACCACAGCTGCTTAGAAGCAGTTGTTCTTGACCGAGCTGATCCCGAGCAACTCAGCCGCCAGATTGACCAGCACCTCACCTCCCAGTCTCAGCTTCTCGGCCTGTGTCGTCGCCTTAAGCAGCAGCTCGACCGCCTCCCTAGCGCCGCCCAGCGCCTCAAGGTACTTCTTGATGCGGAGCAGCTTCGCGGCCGGGACCGCAGTCGTGGCCAACAGCTGGACGATGGCCGCCAGGCACTTGGCAATCTTCCAGACGGAAACGCGGGCCTCGAGCACGGCCCTCGCGAGGAGCGAATCGGTCGCCGATGTCTCGTCACGCTTCAGCGGCGCGTCGGGCTCGCGGAGGCCGTTGGTCACGAGCCATTTGTGCAGCGCCTCGTCGCCGGCCTCGAGCACGTCGTCGGGGATGCTCTCGATCTGGGCGAAGAGGTGGCCGAGAGGGAAGTCGAACTCGTTGGTGAAGTTGTAGTTGGCGGCGGCGGCAGGGATGTTGATGCGGTTGACTTTGCCCACTGTCTCGGCCGAGTTGGTGTCGGGGATGAGGCCATGAATGAGTGGGTGGGGGGAGGGGATGGCGGCTGTGAAGGCCGCGAGGAGGGAGGCGGTGGCGATGAAGAGTTGGGATTTCATGGTGATGGTGACAGTGATTGTAGATAATGTTGGTAGGCGTTTTTTATGCTGAGGAAAGAGTGGAAGTCAGTTTGGATGCCAGCTTTGTCTGAGGTGAGGCAGTGTTTGGGATGTGAGAACTCGTGAGGTGTCGCGTCTTTTATAGTCAGCTTGCTCTTTCTCTACGCCTATACAGAAGACCGTCCATCGGGATACAAACATGCAAGACATCCCAGAAAGCCGCACAAGGGTTTCCAGCCTCACTTTACATCGGGTCTTGGCTGCAATCAGTCCTACAGAGTGTGCTGCTACATTTAGAAACAAGTTCAACTATTTCCCGACCGATGTCTGAAAAAGTTTCGGTCAAGAAACAGGCCAAACACTCACGATCAATGTCTACTCGAGTCTTGGCGTAGACAAAAGACTCGGTGAACGATTACAATGTGCCTCTGATTTTTAATTGCCTGGTCCTAGGAGTGGTTCGTTGCAGCTCGCTGAACCGTCCTTTACTCACTATATCCTTGCGAGCGACACTTTGAACCGCATAGACGCTGCCCACCGTCGGCTAAACAGTTGGTGGGATTGAAGTTACACCGCGCCAAGCGGTAAGCAATATGATTGAGGCGCACGGCAGGTGTAGGTAATTAGCAGAGCAATATCGAGATGCGCTAATCAGCTTCCAGGAATGTGGTCTCAGGCTTCTCCCCGACGTCCGGGTTATCCCCCATCTTGTCTCACACAGAGCCAAACACTTGGTGTATTGGGCGACGTTGTCGTCCTTTCGCGTGGTATTGGGTGGCTGCGCTGAATTCAAATTCTTTCTGCACGTTTGTGCAACCCTGCCCCTTTTTGCCGTTGCACGGCGTCACTCGGTGCCTGAATGAGGCACATTTAAATTACACAAAATTTTGCAAAAGCAGCTGTGTAGTCGGGACTTTGCTCTTTAATACCAAAGACTGTGAATAAGGCAATCCATTTGCGGCACCCACGTTACCCGGTTACCTGCCTACCTACAGAACCTCACACTGTCGTGAACGGGAAGGTGGAGATGAGGCGTTTGCTCTAACAAGGGCTGGCCTATTGGGTCGCTGAGTGGGTGCCGTGGATGGGGCAGCGACATTCGGCGTCGTTGCCTTCCAGGTTAGCAGTCCTCAATCAGGCAAGGGAGTTGGGGTGAAAGTACACTACGACTTGCCTCGGCTGACTAGAGGACGGTATGAGCAGTAAGCCTGGCCTGGCCTGGCTCACTCACCTTGTAATTCCTTGACTCGACTTCCCCTCAACGGCTGTTTCTCTCCCCACTCAACGTCGATATCTTTGACTTTGCACATCCTATTCCTGAATCGCTACGTTGTACTACAATTCGATATACCCAATTCCGTCACCTACGTCAACCGCCTGTTACAATGTTGGCCCCTGGAGCGTACCCTGCATCCACGGAAGCGGAAGTCTCGGGCAGTGCACAAGCCCCGAGCAGTCCCCCAATCTCCACGCGCCGCAAGACAGCGCTCGCAGCCATCGAGTCCTACAACAGCAAATGGAACCTCGAGAACATGATCGCGTGGCGCGCCCCGGACTGCATCCATGAGATCCTCCCCAGTAGGTCCCAAAACAACCCTAGCAAAAAGAAAAGAAAAGAAAAATAACCTTGCCAGCCAGTCCCTGCATCATACTAACTGACCTCCGACCAGCCTCGCTCAAAGTGCCGGCAATGGACAACAAGAGCTACGATGCCTACTTCGCCACCAACCTGACCGTGTTCAGCAACTTCCGCGTCACGGTCAACGACGTGATGGAGGACGCGGCCGCCAACAAGGTGGTGGTGTGGGCGCACAGCACCGCCGACACCGCCATCGGCCCCTACGCCAACGAGTACATGCTCATCTTCCACTTCACCCCGGCCGGCGACAAGGTCACGCGCTTCCTCGAGTGGGTCGACTCGGCCGCCGCCGTGGCCTTCTTCCCCCGCCTGCGCTTGTACCTGGAGAAGAGGGCGGCGGATGAGGCGGCGGGGGTGGTGGATCACGGGGCTGCTTCGTAGATGGGCGGGTTGTTGTGATGAACGCACGTTCAAGTGATTTTGGCGGGGGTGATTGCGGGAGTTGCAGTTGGTGCACGAGAAATGACGATACGCCTTTAGCTAGTAGCGGCAGAAAACGTTGAATTATGAGGGTTTTGACTTCCCACATCTAGGAGGCGTTGTTCATTGATTTGTGTGTTTAATTAATAAGTTAATGAAAGCAACAGTAACGACAAAAGCAAGGAAGACGTTGAAGTAAAGTCACACAAGTCTGTCGGTAGGTATGAACATGAATGAAACCAAAGACCGGAATATATGACCTAGCATCTTTGAATGAGATTGAATGAACCACCTGGTAATTGATGCCCAGCATCCCTTGAGCCAGAGGCTAATCATCCCATGGACGAAGCCCGCGCTCGGCGGCTCCCCAGACCGGACATGGGATTCTGCCTTGTCCTCGTCGTCAAGCTGCCCTGCCTGATCAAGAATAGAGGATCCGGGTACGACTAACAGTCCCATCCACGAATTCACCTGTTAATAAACGTTCATCATGGTAATTACCTGCCGATAATACCTAGGAGATTGGCGTACCGTTGGGGGAGTCACGTTTCCCTGCGCGGCCACTAACGGGGCGATCCCAGTGACGAAAGTGATGGTGGTGTTGATGAGGTTCATGCTGCGTGCCCTGCTCGGCTGCGACACTCACTACATGCGAGGAAGAGGCGATAGATGAAAAGGCAGACCGTCCAGGTATATTGACTTGCTCGCTACTTTCACAGTGCCTGAGTCAAGTTGTGGGACTTGTCTTGAGTTTTGTTGAAGCTGTCAAAGGAGTGGATGAAACGGAACACAATGGGGGTGGTGCTTTCCTTTGCTCAGCTGGACGTGATAATTGGACTGGTAATTGACGATGAAGCAAGGACACGAAATATAATATCGAACGGGAGTGTTGACAGTAAGGCGAGCAGTTAAGGAGCGTGAAGTTTCGCGTGCCGGAAAGAAAGAAAGATGACGACAAAGGGGGTTAAGACAACCATAAAGTACCAGGATATATATGAGAAACGCCGACCCCGTTTTTTCGAGTACAGAAGCAAGTCTCCTGCGTTCTGGTCAGGTGAACGAAATTAACTTTCCCGTGATCTTCAAGTCGTTTTTGGTTCCACAGCCCCTGCTGGATCGGGTGTGTTACCAGCATCCTCTCCATAAACAGCAGGTCGGTAACCACTCGCGCCAGCGCCCGCATCGTGTCTGTTGAATTCTTTCTAGCAATATGTTTAGTCCCAACGGCGCCGTTGACACAAACAACCGCCGTCTCCATGGTACCCCGACAAACACAGGTGCGGCACGCCTAGCATGTGACTGACGTACGAGGCGTTCCACTGGCATCGAGCTAGGTATTCCCAAGAAATCTCGTGGTGGTGTTAGTGTCGGAGACGGCGACTCTCATTGTCTCAACGGTCTTCGTTCATCTAGCTTCACCTCGCGTGTCGGCATGACGGATGTGGCTTGCAGTACTTGGTACCTTATCCGAGACATAATCCCATAAACTAACAGTAGTCCAAGTAGTATTAACCAGAATACTAACCCCTGAAACCTACCACAAAACAGCCATCTGTACCCCATCACCTCGCCTCACGCACTTCACAACCCTCACCCCGGAACAGAAAAAGGAACAGGCTGCCAAGTCTCCGGCCTCGGCCTCCTCATCCCCAACCACAGCGCGACCCCGGAACTGCCCCGCTCCAACTTGACGCCCACCGTCCGGGCCTGCCGCTCCAGCGCGACGAGGTCATGCAGCCCGCCGACCTGCAGGCGCGTGGCCTTGTCCAGCGCGCACAGCGTCGCCAGGCTCGAGCTCTTGATGACCTGCATGCGCGCCGCGCGCGTCCGCGCGATCGTCAGGCCGAGGAACACGGCCGTCAGGCCCAGCTGCGCGGCCAGCAGCGAGGTCCATTCCCAGTTGATCTTGACGAAGGCCTGTGGCGTCTTGACGGTCCCGTGGATGGTGTTTTCGGCGGCGGGACGGGTTTGGCGGGTTGATGGCATTGTGCGGACGCTTTTAGTCACGCAAAGGGTTAATTAGTTCTCTGTTGTCAGCCTGTCAGCCTTGGGACGGGGTAGTAGGCTACGCACAGATTTGTCATGGCCCGCGCCATGTTCTGCACCACGCCCCGGATGTTCCTCAGCTGGGTCTCGGGTGCCGGCAGCGCGGTGCTCTGGAAGTCCCCCAGCAGCGATAGCGCGTACGTCTTGGCGATGCCGCCGCCGTTGGAGCTGACGATGCCACGGCGGGCGTCGTAAAAGACCGAGTCGAACATGGTGGCGGCCACGAGCGCCGAGGCCGTCAGCTCGGTCCACACGTGCAGCGTGTAGTTTGTGCCGTCACGGTCGGCCCGCGACGGCGGCTCGAGGTGCGCTTGCAGATCGCCAAAGGTGGCTTTGCAGGTCCCGCTGGTGTAGCACGGGTAGAAGTCAACTGCCCAGGGCATATTGAGCGGGCTGGTTGGTTCTTTGAGTTTGGAGACGGTCTCGATCTCGATTGTCGTGTGCTGCCCTGCGCGGACGGAGGTCGAGTAGGTCTTGGTGCACCACCAGAAGCCCAGCTCGAGGTACTTGATGGTGCTCAGGTCTGCCATGGCGGAGAGCGAGTTGTTCATGAGCTGGTCCGAGTAGGCGATGTAGCTGTCGCTGATCATGAGAGCCGTGACGGACGCGTTGAAGGCCCCGCTGGGCTGGTCGAACAGCCCCGAGATGACGGGGAAGACGGCCGGCACCGAGGTGAAGTAGAAGGCGTAGCCCATCGCCTCGGCCGTGGCGATGCTCGAGTTGAACTGGGCGACGAGGCGCTTGGCGGTGTTTTGGCGAAGGGTGTTGAGCAGCGTTTGGTTCCCCTGCGCCGTGAGGTTGACGACCTCCCCGCAGACGGCCAGCGAGCCGTAGAGCGGCCAGGAGCACTCGCCCGAGGAGCACACCGGGCGGACTTGCTGGGCTGGTTCTTGCGGTGCCGTGAAGGCGCCCTGGAAGACGGCTTGTTGCTCGCGCGATGTGTCGTATGGGTCTGTAGATGTGGGTCAGATTGGCGGATGTCTGGCGGTGGCAGATATGAACAACGAAAATTTTACCGAAAACTAGCTGATTCCCATCGTAGGCAGAGAAAGAGGTGGCCCGGTCCACGGTGGCGGTGTCGTTCGCCCCGTGAGACTCGGCCGTGATGACGGGGTAGCTGATCACCTGCTGCGTGAGGGTCGAGGTGAAGAGCCCGCTGAGCATGATCAAGGCTCCGAAAGAAGCCAAGACTCTTTCAATCATGTCAGTAAATGCTTTGTTTACTTACCCCTTGGAAGTCCGGAGCAGACCACTCACCCCTTGAACCGAAACAGCAACTTCAAGCCACCAACCCCTCCTCTCCCCGCCTCGTCAAAGATCTGCAGGTCAATGAGCGGCTTGTAGTCCCTGGAGAGAAACCACAGCCACTTCAACTGGCCCAGGCCCTCGACTATGGGCACCAGGAAGGCGATTTTGGCCAGGGACGTCAGGAACGCTAGCACGGTGTTGAGCGTCACGCCCATGTACAGCGTGGGCGGGGGGTTGCCATCCGCGCGCCACAGGATGACGATGATCGCTGCAACCAACAGAGGTCAGTTGAAATTTAGACCATCGGTGAAAGAAGAAGTGGTGTTTGGTCCCAGGCACCTGACAAACAAACCATGCCGCCAACCTGCGACAAGATCTCTGGTAGCCACCACGACGGGTGGATGCGCGCCTTTTTTCTGCTCCCTGCGCTCTCTTGGCCAAAGAGCATGCGGTGAAACCCCTCGGATTGCATCTCTGGCGTTGGGCCGCCGTGGAGATCTTCAGAGGAACCATTATCTCGCTCCGACTCGTTCAAAAGCGAGGCAGAGTCTACTTGCTTCGCAGGCAGCGGCGACACGCGCTCGTATCTCTGCCATGGCTTCACCCGCGGGTGCCCAGGGAGCGGACTCCCGTCGTCTTTGTCGTTCATGATGAGCGGTCAAGGTAGTCTGGCTCTGTCCGATTGCTGCATGAAGGGGGCTGTAGGCACAGACAGCTTGTCCGTGTATTTCAAAGCGGTCGCCGACTGGAGCAAACGGGGAGGTTGCAAGACGCCGACGAGGATGGAGAAGGAAAATCTGGCGGTTGAAGCTCAAAATAGGACCACTGAGTCACGGGGAACGATTGCATCACTTTGCAAGTAAACCAGCCAATGAGGCATCAAGTTTTGAACGACGGCGCGTTTGAACTGTGGGATTTGGTGCCCAACCAGAGATCGGGAACGGTTTTGTACCACCTTTATATCCGACAACCTGCAGGTTTAGCCTCAGCGTGGCTTGCTCAACTGGCAAACAGAATGCAGTTGACTGAGTCGTTATACTAAGAGCTGAAAGCCGATGTTCGGTGAAGTACCTGGTGGATGAAGTTGAGTCCCGTGGTATTTCACGGCATTGCAGTCTTCGCGACAATGCAATGTCGACATTTGTCCAAATCCTCCATGCCTCCCGGGTACCTGATCCGCCCAGCGATAGTACATATGACAACTGTACCGCTTGGTCGTACTTCAACTTCAAGAACGTGTCATGGACTTCGATCACAGTCTCGAAATATACTTTCGACAGGTATTACCATCATCGTAGCATTTGGTCAACTATCCTCGACATTTACCCAGCATTATAGCAATATTTCTTTGACATTTCAACGCCACTGCGCATTTACTTTCGACACATATACATGCCATCCGCGCAGCATCCACCTTCGCTCGCGGAATATGTCATGCGAGATTCCCTCCACCCGCGTAGATGTCCGCTGAACCACGGTAGAGGAATGAACCATCCCTTCTCCACCCAGGGATTGCCGTGGAGGAGCGCCGGGAGCCCGGCTACAATGCGTGTAGTGTTTTGGTTTTCCTGGATTCCCAGTACCTCCCTGGTAACCATGATTGGTCCTGCCGTACTCCAGGGCGTTTCTTGCACAGTCCGTGATAGCAAGACTCTTGGCTTGGTCCTGCTCTTTGCAGAATATACCCGAGGTGGTGATTGCACACTCCAACTAGCCGCGTAGTTGGTCTCAGGATGGTTCTCCGTATCTCCGGGCTCCATTCAACGAGCATCCTCTGCAGCCTCAGACCACCGTTCCCGGCGGTTGGGTCGAGTGAGCCAGAGCAGAGAGGGTCGAGGGATACTCTCGGCTGCAAGAATCCTGGTCGTATTACCGTCCCGGTGGGATTCGACGGTGACCCTGGATTGATGCCCAAACGCTGTTCCTCCAGGTTTATGTCCTGGCTTCGGCGCTGTGAGGAGGGAGTCGCAAGGAAGGTTGCACGGGCTGTGCTGTTGTGTCATGTTGTTCGCCGACCCATATCATGGGCCGAAGCTGGTTCCGTCGGTTCTGTGGTTCAGTTGGTAGTAACAATGCATGAGGGTGGCAGACATTGAGCCCCTGAATGAGGACTGTGTGATTGGTGGCCCGTAGACTGCGATGTCATATATGGATTAACATCCATTCCTTGGTACTAGTACCCCGGGGCGATTCACTGGAACAACATAACGTTATGTCTAGGGGCGCCAGACATTGGGCACCTGGACAAGAAATGCAAATATCAATGGAACAACATCCATACTCGAGGGTGTTTTGTTGCGGCAATGTCGAGGGACTTTATCACGCATCGCGCTGCATCGTTCATCATCTTTGCACGAAGTCGCGATAATCTTTGTCGCGGTTTTGCACATCTTTGAAATGCTTGCGTGCATTCCCAGTCATCGGTGCGAATCCTTCCACATGGCACTCAGCATTGGTTTTTACACGAAGGTACACTTAGGCCTGGAAAAGCACTTGTCCGGTAATTACTTGTTAGTTACTTTCTTGGTACTTTCCTGGTACCTTTCTGGTACTTTTGGAGGTATATTCGTCTGAAGGAATTAATTTCGTCGCAACTTTGGTACTTTGAGTTGTTAGTCTTGTTATGGCAGTCGGCCATCAAGTTCCTTTGCTACACAACGGCTTAACGGTTCTCAACAATTCAACTTGCAGCGGTCAACCAGCTCATTAGTAAGAGATGTTACACAGTCTGGTCTGGTTATAACATGGGGTAAAGTAGAGAAATGCTATTCAATAGCGTTGGAAACTAAAATCAAACGCCATTTAACGCCAGCATCTTGCTAGCACTGCACGCGGCGGGTAAAGTTTCCTGGACGCCCAGTGACTGAACCACGGAAACAGTCTGGAACCACAGGCGACATGAATTCATCAAAGAACTTATTAACCTTTGGCGCCCCTAGGAAAGTTGAATCACTTGATTACCTCCAAGGCAGGCAGTTACTGTATATGCAATCATCAAACCACCACCAGCCGCCACCACCACCGTGCCCCAGACACCCCGAGTCGGACCCGACTGGCCTCCAACGCCTCATCCCTATCCGGCCTACTCCAACACGGGCAGGATGCCATTCGCCTGTGCCTCGGCCACCAGCGCCTCGTACCTGGCCACGGCATCCTCATACGCCTGGACGAGCTCGTCGTCGCGCTTGCCGGGGGTGGTGTCGCTGCCGCCAAAGGCCCGGACGGCAGCGTAGTACACATCCGCGAGCGCCTTGCAGACGCCGCGAGTGAGGGAGCTGACCGTGTCGCACTGGGAGTAGAGACTTTGACACAAGATTTGTCAGTCAGTTTCAAAACTCTCATAAAAGATCACGGTCAGAAGAAAGGGGAAAAGCAAACGCACTCGGACTTGAAGTTGTTGTCAATCTTGAGCTTGCCCGACTCGGTGAAGCGGGTCTGGGCGCGGTAGTTCTGGTAGCCAAAGTCGTGGCGGTAGCAGGCCGGCACAAAGGGGAAGTTGAACGGGTTGTCGGGGCTGTCGGTGCAGCCGTCCGACGTCCAGTCGAGCGAGGCCGGGTTCTTGGCGTTGCGGCGCACGATGAAGGCCGGCAGCGTGATGCTGAAGAGCAGCTGGTCCGTTATGGTGTTGATGCTCTGGCGGGGCTGCATGCCGGTGCTGCTGCTGCCGGTGGGCAGGGCGAGTGCGGCCGGGGCCAGGAGGAGGGCGAGCGTGGCGAACTTCATCTTGATGACAGAACCGGTGGTGAGGTGTGGTGGGGTGGAGGGCCGGGTGGTGATGATGGAGACGGATGGGTTGCTGAGACTGCTGGATTGCTGGCGTTTATGTACTACATGTGGTTTACAACACAGTCAGGCATGTGAGTCCATCGCCGGCTATATGGGACCGAGACAGTCTGACGGTACCTACCTACAGGTCACGGCGCGGATGACAGGAGGCGGCGGTTTGCGTGCCTCGTCCGTGAGAATGAGACCTGCCCAAAAGGGAATGATCTCCGCAACCACGAGAGAATGCCGGGCCACCACACGTTTACACCACATGAACTACGAGCGTGTGGTTTATTTATTGTGCTGCGGAACGATGGAGACCGGGATCTGGTCATGTCATTGGATGGTTGCTGGCCAGGAACAAGACAGCGATGGGCGCTTTTCCAGGCGGATCATCGCTCCGTATTCGAAAAGAACGGACCTTCCCGAGTGAGGAAACTAGCCGAGGGTGATCTATGATCTACAAAAATACCCATCGTGGGCAGAGGTAGCATTGTTGCCCCTCCGTGCCTTCGTTCCAAGACGCTACCCCGCCTTTGTTTGGTCCGCCAAGGGGCTTACGAGGCCCCACGACCACGAGGGGTTGGAGGTTGGAGATTTATCCCCCTCTCTGCTCATATACTGCCTCTCAGAGTGCCTACCCCAAAGCTCTCACCGGGGCGCTGCACGCTGACAATGGCACGGCAGCGTCGCAATGGCGGGACTGCTGCGTGCCGCCAAGGCCCCGATGTGCCGGGGGAGACTGGGCAAACCGAAACGCCAGCGACGGCTGCTAGACCAATCAATCACTTGCCAACGTTGCCAAGCATCGTCGCGACTCTGCTCAGGGGCGGCACGGGGCGGCTTCCCATGTGAGATCGGTACTTGCAGTGGAGGGAGCATCAGGGCGTGTCTTGGCTTTTGCCATACTGACTGTATCGGATTTCAGGGGTCCAATGTCGACACCGGACGGTGCATCATGACGCGGACCTCGAGCTACTGTTTGGGTTAACACCACTGCAGAGTTGCACACCATATTCCTGCACCATATTCCTGCCAATCACCACAGCAGATTTATTTACATGCCGAGAATCCACAGTTTACAACAGATAAAGACGACTCGATGGAAGACACTCGGTATCGTTTTCAGACAAAACGGAGCGGCATGTCCACGTGCCCGTGATAAAGAGGCCCGAGGCCCCTGCTACTTCCTACTCCTCCCCTTCAACGGCCGATGACACGCAGCTCGAGGTACCTCAACGGCGGGAAGGTGACCAATGCAAACCCGCAGCCAACCCACACCCCGACGTCGGCGAAACCAGCCAGCTCGGCCAGGGGCCCGACATACCACACCTGGTACATGCCCAGCACGGCCCCGAGCCAACCAAACAGGAAGGCGGCCAGCGCGGCCCAGCCGACGGGCAGGTACGTCTTGTCCTCCCACTTGGTCCAGTCGTACCCCTTGCCACGGCGGAACAGCAGATGCTCCTGCACCACGATGCAGATCATGATCTCGACCCAGTACCCCATCAGCGCGAGGAAGTTGGAGAAGATGGCAAACAGGTGCTCGCGCCCCAGCAGCGCGAGCAGCATCTCGACGAGCACGAGCGCCGTCGACCACAGGTAGCGCGGCACCTCCTTCGGGTACCGGCCCAGCGTCTGGAAGCCCAGCGCGGCTGAGTACGTGCCCGGGATGCTGTTGGCAATGACGCTCATGGCCACCACCACGGCGCAGAACTTGCCAAAGCCCGCCAGCGGACCGAACCCGGCGACGATCAGCGCGCCGGTGGAGGTGGCATTGGCGTCGGCCCAGTCGGCGTTGGTCGCGATGCCGGTGGCCAGCCCGATGCCGAGCAGGTAGACAAGCGTGAAGGACAGCCACAGCCCCGACAGCGTCAGCAGGAAGATCTTGAGCCGCGACGTGCGCTCCGGGTAGTAGACGTAGAAGTCGGACGCCGCGGCCGCCCACGAGTTGGGCACGTACAAGCACAGGCTGAGGAACGAGAGCCGGTTGGCCGCGATGGTCTTGGCGTCGCCGAGGGACTCGGTGGTCGTGTCAAAGTGCGGGCCCGCGCAGCCGATGAGCACAAAGAGCACGAGGATCTGCGGGATCAAGGACCATCTGCCAACACCGTCAGTCCACCACATGCACACATCACATCCCATCACACCCGTGGAGACAGTATACATGACTAACCTCTCATAGTGGTGAAAAACCGCCATGCCAAACACCGCCACGACCCAGACCACAACCGCAACAACCACGATCCCAACCGTAATCGGCAGACTCCCACCGCTAACGGCTGAGAGCACCTGCCCGCCAATGATATACGAAATGGTGATATACCCGACCATGAGGATGATGTTGAGAAAGCACGGCACCTTGCTCGGCCAGTAGCCCATGAAATACCGACACACGACCATGGTCCGGTTGCCGCTGGCGGGGCCCCAGATGCTCATGAACGCGGTCGAGCAGCTGCCCAGTAAGCCGCCGACGACGGCGCACATGGCGCAGTCGAGGAAGCCGAGCCCAAAGACCAGTGGACCTAGTAAGCCGACGGCCAGGTTGTTGATGGAGATGTTGGCGCTAAACCACATCAGCAGGACCTGCGCGTCGGCGGATGTCGAGGCCGGCTGGCGCTCCGAGGGCAGCACGCGCGTGATGCCGCGGGCTTCGAACCCGGCGAGCCCCTCGATGCGCGCGTTGAGGGTTTGGAGGGTCGATTTGGTCGGCTCGTTGTTGAGGGAGGCTGGGGCCGTCACGTCGACTGTTGCCGCTGCGGGGGCCTTTTCCGGGTCCGAGTCGGCCATTGTTGCTGATGGTGATGCGGTTTACAATGCGATTAATGATGAGGACGGTGGACTTGTACGTCAGGCTCGGTCGTCAATGTCCTAGTGATAGTTACCGGGAATAGTATCACACTCGGCAAACTTGAGGAGAAGGAGAAGAAAGATCGCGCAAAAACCAAAGCACCGCGAGAAAGAAAAAACCCTCTTCCTGTTTCCCATGATATCCTTGCGCGTGCGTGCGTGCATGCGTGCCGTGCGGTGTGGTGCAACCCACGGAACCCCAGTGCCTGCCTGCCTGCCTGCCTGCAAGCTATGCGGCAACCGATAAGATGTCCAGGCTCGTACACAGCGCAGAGGAAAAAGCCAAACGACCTTACGTGCCGAAAACTCCCCATGCATGCGCAAATCGCGTGGCTGGCCGCTACTGTACATAGAAGGCCCTGCCAGCCAGTGGAAAACGGGACAGGCAGGCAGACAGACCCTTGCGGCAGTAGGTACCTAAGGTAGGGAGGAACCATTGAGAACCGTGCAGGCAAAGCAGACCTTCGAACGGCATGCCTGCCGTCTGTGTGTGCCACAGTATAGGTGCTGGATTGGGTTAATCAGCCCGTATATGGCCAGGGCAGGCAGGGGATGGACGGACTGATTCCAGGGTTGCATTGTGGTGCTTGTGTAAGAGCACGCGGGCATGGGCGCTCCCCCGTTGTTCCTACCTGGTGTAAGGTTGGGCAGATGCAAATTGTTGCGTTGAATTGGGTAGATGTAAATGCAGTACTATCGAGGGCTGATGTTGGTTCATAATGATCGCAGATAATTATCAGAAGAAAGACTTGAGCCTGGGGCTGGTCTCAGAGAACGGTAGCTGCCGGTGACTAACTCATTCCCGTCGTCACCCACCCCGCATCTAATTAGATCAGGTAAGGTGATAGGTGATAGTGTACGAAAGCATGCAGCCAAGGAATAGTGTGTGGGGGGTGGTCGGTTGTTGACATACAAATGATTAGCGTGAAGAATAGCAGCTCGTAATTAGCTCCAAGTATCCCGTACATGACCCAAAGTTCGGACTGGTAATTGCATCCAGTATCGGGTATGCACGGTCAACACCTGGTAACACGAACTCCGGAGTGCTACACTAATAGTACCTAGTGTTTGCAGCTTTTATTACTTAGGGTACCAGTGCCAGTGCCGAAAGGAGGCATATATGCGTGTGGGGTTCCACAAACCGTCAAACTCATCCCCCTGGAGCACATGTTAACTTGTTTGTTTCCTTGGTCTGGTGTCCACCCTTCGTCTCGTTCATCCCTAGCAATCACAATCACGATGGCTCCAGACAACGCCCCCCAGATTACCAACAACGCCGCCGAGTTCTGTGCCCGCCGCTTTGACTTCCTCGTCGTGGGCGGCGGAACCGCAGGCCTGGCCGTGGCCGCACGCCTGGCCGAGAACCCCGCTCTGACCGTCGGCGTCCTCGAGGCCGGCACTGCCGCGGTCGGGGATGACGACGTTGATATTCCCGGTTACTCGGGTCGCTCGCTCGGTGGGGAACTTGACTGGTAACTGCACTCCTTCCAAGAAAGCGCTTGAATATGAATCTTGTTAATACTGACGATGCATCTGCAGGCAGTTCGAGACAACCCCCCAGCCTGGGCTGCGGGGCAGGAAGCTCCCGTGGAACCGCGGCAAGGTGCTCGGCGGCTCCAGCGCGCTCAACTTCATGACTTGGAACCGCGCGAGCAGGGACGACTACGATGCGTGGGAGGAGCTGGGCAACCCGGGCTGGGGCTGGGATTCGCTGCTGTCCGTCACTCCAGCATTTTCATTTTCTCCAAGCCCCTTTAGACCACCTCCATGTTCAAGTTTGGCACCACGTTCGGTTCCGTCTGGGATTACTGGTCATATCACTGCAATGGCGACATCACCCCCCTGATCCCCGACCTGGCTAACAACAACGTCGACCCCGACAGGCCGTTGTTCAAAAAGTCCGAGTCCTTCCACCCGCCAACGCTCGAGTTTGTCGCCCAGCACAAAGCCTTCTACGACGCATCGTTCCTCGGCAGCGACGGACCCATCCACATCTCGTACACCAAGGAGTTCGCAGACTCCCACGCGCCGTGGCACGGCTCCCTCAACGCGCTGGGCGTCGAGACAAACAAGTCGCACATGAGCGGATCGAACGTGGGCGTCTGGACAAACATCTGCGCGGTCACGCCCGAGACAGGCGCAAGGTCGTACGCGACGCACTACGTCTCGCCGCCGCCGGCAAATCTCTTCATCTGCACCGCGGCCTTGGTGCAGGAAATCATTCTCTTCCATGTCCCTAGTGAGGATGTCCCTGGGCAGTTCACCGCGACGGGCGTGCGGTTCACGCAGCATGGAGAGGAGTTTGTCGCTTCGGCCTCGAAGGAAATCATTCTTTCCGCGGGGAGCGTCCAGTCGCCCCAGATCTTGGAGCTGTCTGGGATTGGCAACCCCGAAGTGCTCGCCGCTGCCGGGATAGACGTGAAAGTGAGCAACAAAAACGTCGGTGAAAACCTCCAGGAACACATGAGCAAGTCCATCCCCCACTCATTTCCCTACCCGTCCTTTGCTGACCCTCATGCAGTGCTAGCAATGATCTACGAAGCAGACCCCTCCCTGCCCAACCCAGCCGACCTACTCACCCCGGAAACCGCCGCCGCCGCCCGCGAGCAGTTCGCCAAAGACCACTCCGGCCCGCTATGCCGCCTCCCCTGCTCCATGAGCTACCTCCCGCTCTCCCAGACAATCCCCACGGCAGCCCACGCCTCCATCGCCTCAGCCGCCGCGTCTCTGACAGCCTACCCGACCTCCCACCACGATATCCTCACCCGCCGGTTCGCGCCCGACAGCAAGCCCCTCGGCCAGGTGGAATACGTCTTTGACCTCGGCAACTGGAGCCCCTTCTTCACGCCCGATCCTTCCAACGGTAAGAAATACGCCACGATTCTGCAGATCCTCCAATACCCCTTTTCTCGTGGCTCCATCCACATCGCGCCAGGCGATCCCACAAAGAAGAAGCCCTGGCAACCGCCCCAGATCAACCCGGGGTACTACGCCGGTGCCCACGGGACCCTGGACCTCGAAGCGATAATGCACTCGTCGCGCTTCGCACACACGATCGCCAGCAGCCCATCGCTGGGCCACATCCTCCGCGGGCCCGCGCACACGATCCCGTCGGACGACGAAGGGGAGGAGGAGGCCCTGCGGAAGTGGGTGCAGGACAACACCATCACGGACTGGCACCCCGTCGGCACGTGCGCGATGGGCGGGCACGCGGGGAGAGACGGCGGCGTGGTCGATGCGCGGCTGCGTGTGTATGGCGTGCGCGGGCTCAGGGTCGCGGATGCGAGTGTCATGCCGCTGCAGATTAGTGCGCATCTGCAGGCGACGGTGTATGCGATTGCGGAGAAGGCGGCCGCGATGGTGTTGGAGGATTGGTGGCCCTTGGTTTGATCTGCTGCATGGACTACTTAATTATATGCTTGATGGTGTGTTGTGTGGGGGTTGAGGGCTGTAGTGAGATGGGGAGGCGGGTGCGTTGGGTGATGTGTTCAATTGCTAAGGCTGGTGGAAAGGGGTTAGTGGTTTGGGAGGTAAATAGAAATACCTATGCTAGTTGTGGATCCGGGAATTGAACTGTTGTCATCTGTCCGCCTGCCTGCCAAAACGTGAATGAATGGTCTTGATTACAAGTATCTCAGGGCTCTCGGGGAAATAATGCTTCAAGGAAACTTTCAGGTAGCATTCCATTACTTGCTTTCGTCTAGTTGCGTTGATCGACCCGATTCTATTCCGGACCCGGAGACCAATGTTACCCAAGGTAAGTCAGTACGTTAGCTTATGTCCTCCATCTATACGGGATGTAAGAAGATTACGCTTTTACTGTTTGTGGATCCCCGCAAGGGCTAACAGTCAGTCCGAATGAGTCATGAGGAGACGTTTGTCAGCAACCACGCAAGCAGTTCCTTACTCCGTGCTATTATCCCAGGAATGTTTTCTTACACAGAATTTATGAGTATATCAACCCGTTCAACTCTTTGTTCTTCAGCCATCTCAAGTTGCCAAAGTCAAACGCAGCAAAAGAACTCCTGTTTTTACACTGCCAACACAACAACGCACAAACCTCCAATTGAACCGCGAGCAAACACACCACACCATGGCTTGGAAACTCCGGCCCGCCGTCGACGCCGACGGCCTCGCAATCGGCCGCATCGGCAGAGAAGCCTTTCTCGAAAGCGGCTTCGGGCGAATTCTCTTTACGCCGCGGTCGGACGACGAGGAACCGGCCGACCCGGAGGAGGAGATCCAGTGGAGAAGAAGACGAGCAATCCGACGAATGAACGAGGGCATCCCGACGCTCGTTGTCGTCGACGAGGCCCCCGGCGACAACGGCGAGGAGACAGTCCTGGGCTTTGCGCAGTGGGAACGGCCGGCCACTAGCCTCCCGCCCGTCGCTGCGGGAGCGGTCCCCCAGGCTTCCATCGCAACCGAGGGACAAAAGGCCGACGACCCGCCCAAAAGCCTCAACCTGGACAAGATGCAGCACATGTTCAAGGTGTTTGACGAGGAGATTGAAAAGGTGCTTGGTCCTGATGGGCACAAGAACATGTGGTGTATGTTGAACCCCCTCATCGTGGAGTCTTAGGGCGGACACTGATACCATGGAATGAGCCACAGATTTAATGCTCCTTGCGGTGGACCCAAAGTACCAAGGGCGAGGGGTTGGCAAGACGCTCCTGCGCTGGGGCATGGACCAGGCGGCGGCAGAGGGCAAGAAGACGTTCCTGCTCGCCACCGTGGAGGGCAGGCCGCTGTATGAAAAGCAGGGGTTCAGGGTGCTGTCCGACTTTGAGGTCTATGGGACGGTGAACTATGCGATGCTGCTCGGCGACCTCTAATTAGGATGAATAGGGGTAACGTTAAGTTACATAAGATAACAATAAATAACACAAAATGATGGGAGGGTTAGGGGTCGAGGGATAGCAGCCAGCAAGGTGGCCTGTGCGCATCAGGCCATGTGCCCCGTAATCCGTATGATGCTGGTTCCAAACCCTTGCTAAAACTGGCTTCGTCTAATGCGGTTTTGCCCGCGTGACTGATAATTAACCATGGCTTGTGGTGAGTTAAGTCCGGTGTCGCTTGGACCCCACACCGTCTTTCCGCCTGCCGCCTCATTCATGTCCACTGACACTCCACCTACCGTAGCATTTAAACCATCACCAGCATATGCCAAATAGTAGGCATATACTTACCACCCGCCATGGCGCTCCACCCCAAGCACAGCAAACAAGAAGACGAGGAGGCCTACTTCAACCTCGGGGTGTACTCGCGGCCCATCAGCACGCAGAGCGCCGCGGCCAAGAAATGGTTCGACCGCGGGCTGATGTGGAACTACGGCTTCAACCACGAGGAGTCGGTCAAGTGTTTTGAGCGCGCCGCCGCCGCCGACCCGGCCTGCGCCATCGCGTACTGGGGCATGGCCTACTCGCTGGGGCCCAACTACAACAAGCCGTGGGGCGTGTTCGACGAGGCCGAGCGCGAGCGCATCGTCGCCAAGGCCAACGCCGCCCTCGCCCACGCCCGGCACCTCGCCCGTGCCCCTGCCGCCGCCTCCCCCGTCGAGCGCGCCCTCGTCGACGCCCTGCAGCACCGCTACCCGCACACGCATACCCCCGAGAGCCAGGGCCTGACCCTCAGCCAGGACTACGCCCGCGCCATGGAGGCCGTCTACCGCGCCCACCCGGCCGACCTGGACGTCATGGCGCTCTACGTCGACGCCCTCATGAACCTGACCCCCTGGGCCCTGTGGGACCTGCGCACCGGCGAGCCCGCCGAGAACTCGCGCGCTCTCGAGGCCAAGCGCATCCTCGAGCAGGGCCTCGCCGCACACCCGCGCCACCCGGGCCTGATCCACCTGTACATCCACCTGCTCGAGCAATCCGCGCACCCAGAGCGCGCCCTGCTCGCCGCCGACAACCTGCGCGGGCTGGTCCCGGACGCAGGCCACCTCAACCACATGCCAACCCACATCGACATCATCGTCGGCGACTACCGGCGCGCCATCGCCTCCAACAGCGCCGCCGTGGTCGCCGACCGCAAGTTCGTCCTGCGCGAGGGCCCCATAAACTTCTACTCGCTCTATCGCTGCCACAACATCCACTTCCGCATCTACGCGGCCATGTTCGCGGGGCAGCTGAAAGTCGCGCTCGAGTCCGCCGAGATGCTGGAGACCACCATGCCCGAGAGCCTACTGCGCATCACCTCGCCGCCCATGGCCGACTGGCTGGAGGGCTTCCTGGCCATGCGCGTGCACATCCTGATCCGCTTCGGCCGCTGGCAGGAGATCATCGACCTCCCCCTGCCCGCAGACGCAGAGCTGTACTGCACGACGACAGCCATGACGCACTACGCCAAGGGCGTGGCGCTGGCCGCAACAGGCGCCATCCCCGCCGCCGAAGCCCAGCGCGATCTATTCCGCGCAGCCGCGACCCGCGTCCCGTCCTCGCGCACCATCTTTAACAACACCTGCGTCGACCTGCTTCCCATCGCCTCCGCGATGCTCGACGGCGAGCTCGAGTACCGCCGCGGCAACTACGAGCTCGCCTTCGCCCGGCTGCGCGCCGCCATCGCGCGCGACGACGCGCTGCCCTACGACGAGCCGTGGGGCTGGATGCAGCCCACGCGCCACGCCTACGGGGCCCTCCTGCTCGAGCAGGGCCGCGTCGAGGAGGCCGCGGCTGTGTATAGCGCCGATTTGGGCTTTGACGATACCCTCCCGCGCGCGCTGCAGCATCGGAACAATGTCTGGGCGTTGCACGGGTATTACGAGTGTTTGGTCAAGTTGGGACGGGCGGCGGAGGCAAGGATTGTGAAGCCGTTGCTCGAGCTCGCGGTCGCGGGGGCGGATGTGCCAATTAAGGCGTCGTGTTTTTGCAGGCGCGGGTCGAGGGATTATACGACCAAGATGTAGGTGGAGGCGGGGGGGGGGGGGGGGGGGTTCAGTTTAGATTGGATATTGATTGCATGGGTAGTAGGTTAGTGTACCTACCTCCTACCTGAGGTAATTGCATGGGGGCATTAAAGGCGTTGCATCTGCGTAGGTTGGGAGAATAGGAAAAACATTCAGCTTAGACTTTTGAATTGCTGGGATTGAATACTATTGATAAAGATCAGGCACCCAATCAGAGAGCTGTCTTTGTTCACTGGCCGGGAAGATGGGTCATAAACCGTGATTCAAGAATCAAGTGCGTTCTGACAGCGTCCAAGTCTAAGTCCATAGACTACCTAGGTAAGTACCAATACCTCACCCGCATACCTCCATGCACCTTGATTTTGTTTGCATATGATATGGTAAACCAAGATTTAAATATATGCGACCTTTGCCATTCAAAAGGCGCTTAAGCTGGGTGCTAATGATTGTGACCTGTAACGAACTGACACTGACGTTGTCAAAGAGCTGCTCAGGATTGCCCTTAGAAAGGAAAACATAAACCTTTTGTTTGAGTGCCGCTTTTTAATTGCCAGTGAGTCAGATACAAACGAGTCTCGCAGATAGCTTGCTTGCGTGCCCCACTCACATACAAAGTCCCATAATCTACCAAGTACCCGAGTACCTAGCACCCAGAGTTTGTCTAATTCGATCCTTTGCTCATATTTAGTCCAGGCAACCTGAAATTAACTTGGACATAGTATACATAGTATCTATTCAAACAGAAACCCATCGTTAGCAAATCAACATGCAGCTGACGTGGTTTTAGACAAATGTCGGCAGCAGGCTCCGTTTGCTCGTCGCCAACCAAGCAAACGCCTGCAAGACGGGAGGCCGACCGGTCAACCCGTTTGCCCCTTCCATTTTCAAATGGTAAAGGCCAAATGTTCCTCCTCTTTAATAGCAACAGCGGCCCAAATCTCCCAAATGCTTCTACTTTTCAACCCTCTTCCCCGCGCAGGACTAACACTTTCACAAATCTTGACCCCCAACTTAAAGACTCAGTATCAACATCCACACGACTCCAGTCCAAAAGTCCGTGCAAGCCAACATGGCCACCCTCAGCACCCTCAAACAGGCTCTAAAGCCGAAAGTCCCCAACCTGGCCCCCCAACAACCACTATCCGAAGCGGAGTACAGCGCCGGCTTCGAGATTCTCGTCAACGGCTCGGATGAGTACCGAGACTTTATCGCGCCGCAGCTCACCCAGGTCCTGTCCCCGCTATTCAACTCGCGCAACCAAATCTCCGTACTGGAAATCGGACCGGGGCCCGCGACCGTGCTGCGCTATCTGCCCGCGCACATGCGGCGCAAGATCTCGCGCTACGCAGCCTATGAGCCCAACAATTCGTACGCTACGGCTCTAGAAGAGCACCTTTCTCCCGCGCAGCGAAGTGGTGGTGTCGATGGCAAGGAGTCCCCTTTCCCATACCTTGTGACGGGGTATCCAAAAATCCACCGGCGTCCATTCCCCGTCCCAGCAACCATCTCGATAGCCAGCAACGACAACAACGACAACATAACCGCCACCCCAACCCCCGACCAAGTAGATAAATTCGACGTCGTCCTCTTCTGTCACAGCATGTACGGCATGAAAGGCACGCACGAGCACATCTGGCAGCACGCGCTGAACCTGCTAGCCCTCGAGTCCCGACGCGACGGTCTGGTCCTCGTCTTCCACCGCGCCGACGGGTCCGAGTCGCACACGCTGGGCCGGGGCGCGCTGCTCCCCCGGCACACGGCCTCGTTCCCGTCCGGCGCCGTCCGCGTGGCGGATCCGACCGACGCGAGGCTGGATGCCTTTTGCGCTTTCGTCGCCGGGTTTGCGGTGCTTGATGAATCGACGCGGAAAGAGTGGCGGGCTGTTTGTCGTGCTTTGGGAAGTTGTCGTGGTGGGGATGGGGATCTGGTGTTTTCTGCGCCGGGAATCATGCTGGCTTTTGGTTTCGAGGCGGCCCGGCGGGGTACTATGGAGCTGCTCGAGCGCACTGGCGTCCCGCCGACGGGGCTTGGTGCGGTTGTTGTCAAGAACCGCGCCGCGAGAATGTATCGCCCCGCGGCAGTTGTGAGACCCGCGTCGGTGCAGGAAGTGCAGTCGTGGGTCCAGTGGGCTTTGTCTCTCGGGATTGGGTTGACGGTCATCGGCGGGGGACATAGCGGGCACTGTCTGTGGCCTCACGTTGTCGCGGTTTCTATGGATCGGTTTAGGGAGGTGTGTATTGTTCCGGCGGAGGGCGAGTCTTGGGATGTCTTGGTTGTGGTTGGGGGTGGATGCACGACGAGGGATGTTGTGGAACGGGTCACGGATGCCGGGTTAGTGGTGCCGCTGGGGTCTCGGCCGAGTGTGGGCGCGGGACTGTGGCTGCAGGGCGGGATCGGGCATCTGGCGAGGCGGTACGGGCTGGCGTGTGATGCTATTGTCGGTGCGGTGGTGGTGACTGTTGACTCGGGACATGTTGTCTATGTCGGTGAGGTGCCGAGTCAGCATCGACCCCCCGATGCCACGCGCGCGAAGGAAGACACGAATATGCTCTGGGCGCTGCGAGGGGGCGGTACCAACTTCGGGATTGTGATCAGCGTGGTCTTTAAGCCGTATGCCCCAGCTCCGACGCACTACATGGTGCGGCACTGGATCGCTCCGCTCAGCGACATGGACAGCCACGAGGCCCAGCAGCGCACGATTGCTAACTTTGATGTCGTTGCGCAGAAGCTGCCCCGAGCGTGGTCCGCGGACGCGTTTCTGTTCTGGGATGCGAACAAGCTTCATCTGGGCGTCACCATGTATGGACTATGCTACAAGGATGGTAATGAGGGTGCCTTCGAGGAGTCGGATAGGCAATATGCGGCCGAGTTTACGAATCTGCTAGGAACGCAAGCCAGGAGCAAGAAGGTGGACGCTCTTGGCCTGTTTGAGGCGGACATGTACATGTCGGAGATGCACGGCGGCCATGGCGGCGGCAAGACGACGTCGTTCAAGCGGTGTGTGTTCTTGACAAGCATTGGACAAGTCGACATCGCCAAACAGCTGATTGCAGCCATGGAGACGCGGCCCTCGCCGCTCTGCTACCTCCATCTCCTCCACGGCGGCGGAGCAGTCCGAGACACGCCACCCCGCGCCACTGCCTTTGGATGTCGCAAGTGGGACTATGCCTGCGTAGTCACTGGCGTCTGGCTGCGCGACCAAGACGGAACGCAAATTGCTCAAGCCGCCATGGACTGGGTGTACAGCGTCGTGACGGCCTTGCTGCCCTCGATCTTCGAGCCGGCCGAGGGAAGAGGGGTATACGGCGCGGACCTCGGACCAGACCCGCGAGACGCGGCGCTGGCACGCAAGGCCTTTGGGACCCACCTGCCTCGCCTCGCCCGTTTAAAACGGCTCCTTGACCCGTGCAATGTGCTGGCCTATACCTGCCCGCTCCCAAGAACACCCCCGGCACCAAAGCTCATCCTCCTCGTGACGGGCGAGATCGGCGCCGGCAAGGACTCCTGCGCCGCGCGCTGGCACAATGTATTTCGCGACAACTCCTTTACGGTGTACGGGCCCATCAGCATCAGTATCCGGACCAAGCGGCAGTACGCAAATGCCACCGGGGCAGACCTAGATCGCCTGCTTGTCGACCGCGCCTACAAGGAGCAACACCGGCCGGCGTTGACGGCCTTCTTTCAGAACCAGGTGCAGCGCCAACCAGAGCTACCCGGTCAGTATTTCTCGTCCATAGTTGAGTGCGCTGCTGCCAGTGACGTGCCAGATCGTGTCGACGTGCTGCTGATTACGGGCATGCGAGACGAAGCCCCCGTGGCGAGGTTTTCTCACCTTGTGCCGAACAGCAGACTGCTCGAGATCCGCGTCACAGCCAGTCGAGAAGCGCGGGAGCATCGTGCTATTCATGTTCATGTTCCAGATAATAGTGCAGACGGTACCAACACCGACACGGACGCAAAACCAAACCACCGTCCCACCCTGGTCTTCGACAACAGCACACACGGGTACGACGCAGTGATGGCCTTTGCCGAGCATCACCTCCTCCCACTCTTGCATCCAGACTTTGAAAAACTCGCCAACATGATCCGCACAGTCCCCAACTTCCCCCGGCTCAACATCAACTTCCGGCACGTGCTCAACATCGCCCAGCAGCCCGGCGGCATTTCCCTCTGCACGTCGCTGCTGCGGTCCCACTTCTCCGGCACCTGGAGCGACGTCGACAGGATCGTCTGCTGCGAAGCAGGCGGTTTCATGTTTGCCTCGGCGCTGGCCATGCAAGTCGACATCCCGCTGGCCTTGATCCGCAAGGGGCCGGATAAACTGCCGCGGCCGAGGATTTTTCTGCCCATGCAGGCGCCGTCGCATATCTCGTTGGGTGCTGATACGTCTTCTGCACGGGCGACGGTGCTGGAGATGGAGTGTGGTCTGGTTGCCAGAGGAAACCGAGTCGTGGTAGTGGATGATGTGCTCGCCACGGGCAGGACGCTCTGCGCTGTGCTGCGGCTATTGGTGGGGCTGCCTGGGGGATTTGCGGTCGAGGATATCTCTGTGCTGGTTGTGGCTGAGTTTCCTGGTCATCGGGGCCGGGAATTCTTGCGACGGAGTGGCTTTGGGGGGGTGGGTGTGCAGAGTTTGCTGGTCTTTGATGGCGCGTAGAGGACCCAGGGAGAGGGACATCATGATGCCTAGGATTTTGTTAAGTGGTACCGGGGAAGGTATTTGGGAGACCGGTTGATTATTGCGTGTATTTGGGGAGGGTTGAACCTTGATTCCGCCGTCTCTGGGTGTTGGGTACGTACCTACAGTAGTATATGAGGATACTAGTACCTGGCAGGGAAATGGGGCATAAGTTTACCGCATCGCGAATAGCTTGGACAAGGGGTCACGGTTTGTACATCATGTTGACAAACCGTTAGTGTTTTATGTTAATTAGCACCCGCCCTGGCAACAAAGCTGGCTGCAGAAAACTAGGTCAATCACCCATCCAATTAGCACCTAGAACGTTGTTACTTTTACTTCCAGCGTTTACACTACGGAAGAACAGCGACGTGACATTATTACCCCTTTCCCTACTTGGTATATGTATCAGAAACATCCGACAGCTTGCTCATGTCGGCGATGAGATCCGCGTCCGTGGTCCCTCTTGGTCGGCCCATCCCCAAATCTCAAAGGAACATGTCGAAAAAAAGAAAGCTGGAGTATCTGCCTATGTAATTACTTGATAATCATCCTCAGCGATATGGTGAACCGTGCGTGCAGCTAAAGGACACTGGCGAAACCCATTTACCCAGAGTTGCTCATCGCCAGACAAAGACAGAAACCCGTGGACAGATAAGCCACCAGCCGCCAAGAAGCATTTGTTAACATAGTCCTCCGAGCCGCGTCAGCTACCAGATAGTTCGTCGAAAAATGAATCCAAGCTCGCTCAAACGGCCCCCGTTTTCACGATAATCGGTTGTGCTACAGCCGGAAACAGAAATGAGAACCATCACCATCACCATGCCCAAATCTGGGCCACCCACAGACTCGGAACACGACACACAACTGAATGTCGTGATATCGAGTGAATCAATCACATCCCAAGTACGTGCATCTGTGCCGCAGCCACTCTCTGGGCCCCCAAATACTCTGATCCTTCCCCCCCCCCCCCCACCCCCCAACCACGCTGTTAGTCTAGAACTGTGCGTCTGGCACTTGGTGCTGTGAGACACACCCGTGTGCAATTGGTCCAAAGGGAGCACACTCATCACATGAGGCTCACTCACTGTCGGTGCTGGATGAGCTTGCGGCCTAGACTCATGCATCGCGCTGAATAACAAAGTCAAGCCTCACCAGCTAGTGTGAATTATCGCTCTTTCTACCGCTGATCTTCTTCATCTCACGCACCAAAGGCGCTTGATGGGTGCGCCTAGACTCTGTAACTTATGAGTTCCGTTGGATCAGGACGAGTTGTCTGTTGATTAATCATCTAGGTACCTAATTAACTACTCATACAACGAGTTGATCAACACTGTCTGCAATCAACTAGCTTTAAGACAAGTATAGTAATCACTTGCAAAAAGCCTTGATTCCTTCGCACGTAGGAGCTGGAGCTTTGCGGTATGTCCATGTCGTCTGCAGTCAGACGGCGATAAACGTCAAGTCCAGCCATGGCCAACCATATGATACGGCCGCCGGTCGACGAGGATGTTGGTGTGCCAGAACATGTATCTTCAAATCCATACCAACACCGCGTACAACCTACCTTACCTACCACCTATGTGACTGTTGTCAATATCAAGAAACTGCGGCCCTCGGAAATACCACTCCCATAGAATTCAGCAGCAGAGGTTGCACAACCCCCATGAGCAGCCAAGCGGTCTCACGGCGCAGGCATTCTGGGCAGTTGTACGACCTTGGCCTTGGTGACTTGACTGGCGGTAAGAGCCACACAACCAATTGGCGGCTGCGGTTGGGACCATTTGGAATCCTTGTGGCGTCTGAATCGCGACACCCACTTACCCTTTCTGAACAACAATTCAGTCATGTGTCGTGGCGGTGGACCCTGGGGTTCTTATCGTGCCCACCTGGGCGTTCATGTCAGAATCTGGCTTACCTGACCACATGGTCTGAATGTGTCTAGACTCTTTGTGTGAGTTGAGCGTGTTGGACTCCACCACTGGATGGTTCCATTGTCTTTGGATAGGCGGGAGGATTCGAGTTGTCAGCCTGAGATCCGCATGACTGAGGATGGCGGCTCTCGGCGACCGCGTCTTCGGAACGCCGAGATAGATACACGCACGCAGCTGAGCTTGGCATAAATATCCAAGACTCTTGCTGGATCCCATAGCTTTTACCACTCAGTTTCTTCAAGTTTTCAAAAGCTTCCCAGTTTCTACCGCTACCTGGTTCCTCATCTCTATTGTCGTTTACAGTCGTCCTCGCTTCTTCCCTTCTTTCATCACTCACATCCAATCATCTTCTCTATAATTAACCCCAACCTTCCAAAATGTCTGCAGAAATCATTCGTGTCCCCGACTTCCTGAGGGACTGGCCATGGCAGCGCTCCATCAACCCGCTGTACGAGCAAGTCCGCACCGAGTCGGAAGCCTGGGTGCGTAGCTTCGGCATCCTAAATCCCAAATCCCAAGCCGCGTTCGACAGGTGCAAGATTGGTGAGTCCCTACGTGCCGACCGGCAGTTCCATCCGAGGAGAGACTGGACATGTCAGTGTAGAATCTGACTCATGCGATCTAGCGAAGCTCGCCGCCCTGTCATACTCCTACCATGACCGCAGTAAGTCGCCTCGTCTCGGACACTGAACATCCAGATGGCATCAAACATGACTTACATGAGACTATACCATGTTGCAGCCTACCTCCGCCTCGGGACAGATCTCATGTTCCTCCTCTACCTTCACGATGAGCAAACAGACGTGGAAGACGCCGACACCACGCGCAAGCTCGGCGACATCTTTATCGACGCCCTTCGCAACCCCGCTAAGCCACGACCGCAAGGCGAGGCTCCGATCGGGGAGATAGGCCGGCAGTGCGTTATCATCTCTCCCCCTTTCCACAACCCCCTTTCCACAACAGATACCACTAACTCACCCGATCCCAACTGTTTAGATTCTCCGCCCGTCTGCACAAGGCCGCGACCCCGACCGCCCTCACCCACTTCCTCGATGAGATGGAGGCGTACATCTACAGCGTGGTCGACCAGAGCACGGAGCGCCAGCAGAACCACATCCGCAGCATCGCCGACTACTTTGCCCTGCGCCGGCTGACGGGCGCGGGGTTGCCGTCGTTCGCACTCATCGAGGCCGGGATGCATATCCCCGAGGACGTCTTCCGGCACCCGCTGCTGGCTCGGATGCGCGAGGCCGCGGCGATTTCGCTGTGCTTTACCAATGTGCGTTCCCCTCATACAGATCACTCAAGCGGTACCGACTAACAAGAGCCAGGACGTCTACTCCTACAACGTCGAGCGCGCCAAAGGCCACGCGCTGCACAACCTCATCCCGACCGTGATGCACGAAAAGGGCCTCCCTTTACAATCCGCAATCGACTGGATCGGGGCCTGGCACGACGAGCACGTGGTAGCCGAATTCCTGGCCTGCCAGGCCGAGCTGGAGAAGCTCACCTTTGGCAGCGCCGACGTGGACAGGCTGGTGCGGTTGTACGTGCACGGGCTGGCGTGCTGGATCCGCGGCGCGGACGACTGGTCGTTTGAGTGCGAGCGGTACTTTGGGCGCGAGGCCGCGCAAGTGCGCGAGGAGAGGGTGGTGCGGATGTTTCCTGCTTTCGACGTCGCGCGGGCGGATGTGGTCGAGACGGAGGGGGAGAAGGGGTTGGTTAGGGAGTTGGTTGAGAAGGGCGTTGCTGGGCTGCAGATTGAGATGGAGAGTGCTGCTGGTGGGGTTTTGGTGCAGTGAAGTCATATGCGTCACGAGGGGTAGGTGTTGTGGTGTGTTGGCTGCCGAGGATGGGATCAGGGGTTTGTTTACTTCCTGCCCCACACTATGGCTATAGATTTCCGTTTGAGTTGATTCGATAAATATCAACTGCTTCCCAAACAATGCTCAACCATTGCAATTATTCACACCCCCCGGGCTCAAAATATACCGCTTCATTACTGGTAACGAGCCAACCATCGGGCAATCATGAGGGCTATTGAACACAAGCTCTGCGCAATCATCATGTTAGCTTTTGAAACCGCCTCAGTGGCCTAATTACGTGTCCATTATCTCCATCATTCGTGCGATATACACTAAATGGCCCAGTTATCTCCCCAAACCCCAATCCCGCGCCAAAACCACGTGTGTCCAACAGAGGGCGAAACAATCTGACCAAAATAGATACCAAAAAGAAGCGAAAACAGAATCATCATCCACCCCAGCAACAGTCAATAGCGACAGACAGATAAAAACCAGCACCGGCCGGCGTGCAGCGAATCTCAATCTCAATAACCAGGCGAGGAGAAGAATATACCTCCCCACCTTCGCAGGTGTCACCGACAAACTTAACGCCCCTCAATCCGCATCCGCCGGGTCTTGACCCCACTGGCACCAGACACACTGGCAGGCGCCAACACAGCGGCGCGCTTCTTGTGCGTGAGCCAGTACTCGTCCAGCTTGTTCATGACCTCGGCGACGTTGTTGTACGGCTGCAGGCCGGCCATGAACTCGACCTTTGCCGTGATGGCGGCGGGGGTGAACTTTGCCGGGGCCACGGCCTCGGCGCGCCAGCGCGTCTCCATGGGGTCGCGGAAGGATGTCTCATTGTAGCCCAGGTCCAGCAGGGCCGTCACATTGAAGGCTGCCATCATTTCGTGCTGCATTATTTCATGTCAGTTCTTGCCACCTCGTCACGCGGCGAAAGGAGGGGATTGGATATTTGTAGCAGGGGACACGTACATCCTCGTGGATCAGATTGTGGCAGTGGAACATGTACAGCCCGTCCCAGGGGGCATAATGCGCCTCGACGCGGACGGTCTCGCCGGGGCCGAGCCAGACGACGTCCTTGAGGCCGCCCGACTCGTAGGGGAACACGCCGCGGGTGCTGCCGGTGCGGGTGAGCACCTTGAAATCGACCAGGTGGACGTGGATCGGGTGGCTCCAGCCGCCGCCGCCATTCTCGAGCTCCCAAATCTCGACCGTGCCGCGGGGCACGTTGGCCAGCACGCGGTTGGCGACGTCGTTGAAGCCCACGCCGTTGATCTTCCACTCGCCGTTGGTGCGCTCAAACTCAAAGTGGTGGTCGACCCGGTTGGCCGCCAGCGCGGGCGGGAACGGCAGCGTGGTCAGCGCCGTCGGCACCGTGCTGGGATCCGTGACGGCCGTGGGGCTGACGACGAAGCGCATCACCTTGTCCGTGTTGACGTAGTCGACGTCGGCGCCGACGTCGTCCGTGTTGCGCAGGGTGATGTTCTGGCCCGCGAAGGGCGCAAAGTCGAACACGAGCTCGTACCGCTCCGCCATGCTGATGTAGAGCGACGTCGTGTTGACGGGCGCCTCCATCAGCCCCGCGTCGGTCGCGATGACCTGGAACGGCAGCTTGGCCGTTGAGCCCGTCGACTGCTGGAAGTATAGCAGGAAGGTCCGCGAGATGGCCGCGTTGAGGAAGCGCAGCCGGTACTTGCGCGGCTGCACGTTGAAGAAGGGCCACGGCTGCCCGTTGACGTGGATCACGTCGCCATAGAGCGAGGTCGTCTCCTGCGCCGGGCTGAAGAGCGTGCCGTCGTTGTTGTACTGCTTGGACGAGAGGATCATCGGGATGTCGAACTGGCCGTAGCCTGAGGGGAGCCCTAGGCTGTCCTTGGCCGGGTCGTGCAGGATGTAACCGCCTGCCTGGCCTGTGTGTTGGTGTTAGTGTACATGTTTGTTATGGTCAGGGAGGTTTGCTGGGCTTCATACCAAAGTAGGCGTTCTCTGCAGTCTAAGGTGGAAATCACGAGGTCAGTAACAGATCTCGGGAGTTGGGGAATGGAAAGTGTCTCTTACGTGGTCGATGGCATGGTCATGATACCACAGGAACCGACCGGCCTGGCCGTTGGGGTAGAAGTAGTCCTTGAACTGTCCGCTCGTCGTCACATCCTCAGCCCAACCATCCCAGGGGGCGCGCTACAGTACCACTGGTTAGACTCTGCGATTGCCTGTCCTTGAATGTTGGCCAGACGTACAGAGTATGATCCGTGGAGATGCACAGAGTTGTCCATGGTTGCGTTGTTGATGAACCGCACAACCGCCTCTCTTCCTCGCTCCATGAGGAAGGTCGGGCCAGGCGAGATGCCGTCGTAGCCTACAAGCGTGGCGTTGCCCTTGTTGGGATACACGTTCGCCGAGAACTGGTTGATGGTGATCTCATAGTAGTCAATGGGGTTGTTCGTCACCGGGTTGATGATGGTCCTACAACACGTTTGTCAGCGCCGTGAATATCATGTTTGATTAAAACGACTGGGATAATCAAATACGCACGCAGTCGGCACCTTGACGGGCGGGATTGGCAGTGGGAACTGGTAGAGGTAGTTGTAGACCGGGCTCAGCCAGTCCTTTCTCTTCTGCAGAGAAGAAGGCGTCGCATGGCCGTAGACGGCCGGGACAGCCCCGATGGCCAGAGCCAGAGGACTGATGAGGGACAGCAACATGGCGAGGTTGCTAGACGAGGGAAGGCGAGTCTTGGGGAGTATGAACAACGATAGAATTCAAAGTCTGCCTGCGCAGAGTCAAGTCGAAACCACAGACAGTAAGCTCTTCTACCTCCGGGCAAGATAGAAGTTACCAGACCGGTCTGGCTGTGACTGTGTAGCTGCTGGAATTTCTTCATCTCACGATCAAGGCAAAGCTTGCTTTTTATATCTACCAGGTAGATATCGATCCCCTCACTCGTGGAGACATGAGACTGAGAATGGAACCCCAATGACAAGCTTCTGACTGCTGATGCTACTAGCGTCCACATTTCCCCCTGTCTCGGATGCCAGGATACATAGACTACATGGTACTCTTGCATGCTTGCATCCGTCTCTTCGACGCCAACGCGAGGTTTGGGTCACTCGCGGGTCGCTACTATTGCCACGCAGCGACCTGACTGTCTAGACCGCGTCCTAGGTGGTGAATGTGTTGCCCGTGTCTTGGCGCGACTGTCGTCAACCGAGAATAAGTGGGTACATAGTTGAGTTGACCACAGTGTGCCAGGACTATTTCGCTAATATTTGCCAAGGGGGGGCATCGTGATGGTGTCCTGTGGTGGTGTAGAGGCGCAAGAGTGGGGTAGTTTTAGAGGTTGCGGTGTTGAGGTGGTCACCTACACTTCTAAATAGAGGCATGCAGGCGTGTTGTACAGTAAGTATGGAGGCCCCGAGTGGAGACGCCACTCCTTGTCGTGAACCCGCCGACGTGACATCTTCTTGGCCTTCTGCATACTGCGAGTGCCAGGGCCCAGGGACATGGATCCTGCAGTGGTTATTCACCCTGGAAAGAAGGAAAAAGAAAAGAAAAAGGTCAGCTACGGTCTGGTGAGTAGGTAGCCTAATTAGTGCGCTTCTCCATGACGGCTCTAAATGGGATATCGAGTTCCACAACAGAGACTACCTCGAACGACTGGTAGCTAATCCGCGTCTGTTCCTCTACAAGTGTCACAACCTGAAGATAGAACGGCTGCCAGGCTAGTGAACAGTTGAGCTCGAAGATAAGACACCATATCTCGGCACACCGCCCACGTACAGATGCAGGTGGCCGTATGGAACAAGATAAATGTCCGGGGGGGGCAGTTTTCGTACGAGCACAACTCATAGTATTGATTGGTCTGGTATTGGTCACTCCTGGATGACGGGCATGGAGCAGTCAATATTGCTGATACTATGCGGTCCATCAGGATTTCGGCCTACCCAAAGCAGTAAATACCGCCCTCTCTGGTGCGTGTTAGTAATTAAGCTCACAGAGTCGTGAGCGAAGTGGCGCAAAAGCTTGGTTCAGCTCCAGGCAGGGTGTGTACACCGACGTCCGCCACTGGATCTTGGGACTGGTTCCTGCTGCTGGTGCCCGCGTGCTTCGAGTCTGTCATGTGTGTGTTCCCCGTTCCGCCCACTTCCCGGCGCCGTTCCAAAGTCCAATAGGGGAGACTGTAAACAAAATAAAGGCCAGATCCGCCTTGTGTCTTGGTCGGACTCGGATAATGACTGAGGGAGTGAAGTTAGTAGTGCAAGTAGTGCAAGTTGTAGCGTATCATGTTAGTAATAGTAGATAGAATCCACCCTCGGCTTCGATCCGTACAGTCCGTTCCGTGTTCCAGTAAGCTGCTGCGGAAACACGTGCAAGCACTACATGTACACAGTACCCTGAACCGAGTGCTAGACCAGGGGGCGCTCCACCAACTCGACGACGCTGCCCTGACTAATAGCCCATGCACTGGCAGTGCCGGAGGGGCGTGATGTCGACGCTGCGCATCACAGACGCTTGTCGGGTTCTGCTCGTCCTACGGGCTAGTGACCCTTGGCGCTGGGTTTGGTGGCTTGCAGTTGTGTGTGACACTCGGCTCAGTGCGTTGCTGCTGCGTACAGTCCAACTCGAAAGGAAACTGGCTGCGTCCTCTCAGTACTCGAGTGCATGTGGTGCACTGCGATCGCAACGAGACGGGTTGGTACATGTGACGGATCGTGAATTGTGTCGTGCTTCCGGTCAATCCGTCTGTCTGTCACGGCCAGCGTCGGGGGGCGCGTTGCAGGGCTCTGGGATTCGAGAAATAAACTTCGTATCTTGCTAAATAGGGACTTGCCGAATACTTCACATCCGAACCGATCAATATTTCCCCAGCTTGGCCGAGATTCGACACCGACAAGGGCATGAATAGGCGGGCACATCCCAGGCAAGGCGTGGATCTTGTGCTTTCTCGCGTTCATTTCTTGTCCTTCCCATTTGCCGCTCATGTGAGCAAACAAGCCTGGGCCAAGGCGCCGGATGCGGGCGGCAAAAGAGTCTTGGACGACACGGTCCGAGAAGTGTGTTGGTAATGGAGGCAACGGTTTGGTGCGGTCGAGGTCTTGGCTGCATTGGAAAAAGTCTGGGCATTCCGACGGTATAAGTATAAGTCGGCCTTGGTGGTCAAAGCGAGGGACAACTTCACCCCCCTGGCCATGACCGCAGTGATAAGTCCAGTAGCGTCTCAATAGCGTGCCTGGGACTGCCCAATCACCGCCGTATCCCACACAACTCTCCGCTTCTCCACAAGCGAATCGCAGCCGGGTCCTCTTGGTAAAGCCCGGATTGGTTAGGTTGCTATTCGTCAGACAGACGTCTTCGGTTGGTGGCTGCCATGAGGGATGGTATTTTCGGAATCCTGCTGCAATCCCAGCCGTCCCGGGCGTAAAAAAGAAAAAAGAAAGCTTTGCGGCAGTCTACCAAGCTTTCACTCCATTCTTTGGTGAAGTGAGGGGGTTTGTATCCCAATGGTTCGGGGTGTTTGCCCAAACGGCAACACCCAGCCACCAATGCTTGAAACTATTCCCTTGGGATTCAGGCAAAACCTGCGGTGCTCGACACAGGATAAATCTGGAGGTAAGGTGTAGACTACCTGATACATGTAATTACAGGCCGCCGAAACGCCGAGGAGAAGTGCAATGCTTGCCCCTGACTGAAGTAAACAAGCCCGCACTAACAGTGTCTGAGATCCAGCCGGTTGACCAGATGTGCTGGTGCAGGGCAAGCCAAAAGCCCATGTTTATCAAATGCCGGAATGTAGCGCCCGAGGTGGACACTTGCGCTCGCTCGGTTCGCTAGTGGCCGTCTTGGGCATGGGCCCCGGCCGCAGGGTCCATGTCGTTGTGACAGCGCGTCTGTCGTCTCCTCGCCCTCGGTCCTCGGATCGATTCCGACTGACTGAGTGCACCAAAGATGCCGACGACGATGCAGGGAAGTGCAGATCGTGATTCAGTCACACAGCTCGAACATGAAGCTTGCCCACAATCGGACAGGTATTGTCGAGCTGAGCGCCAGGGCGAAGCACTTTCCCGCGTGTCTGCTTGTTCCCAGAGGAAACAATAGCCGTGCCGCTGCACCACGGGTCATTTTATCCCGCTATGGTAGACCACCAAGCTGCGCTAGAAGTCAGAACATCGAGCTACCACCGAGCAACACTTTAGCTGGCGTGCCAAGTTCAATAACCAAGTGTGGGGAAGTTGCCGCGGCGAGCCTCAGACACATGGCGGGATCGGCAGGGACGTGAACGGGAGACCCGTCTTCCCGGGCGGCGCGCCATACTATCGAGCCTCGTGGGTAGCAGGATTGCCCCCGATCCCTCGCTGCCGCTCTCGCTATGATGATCCTGGTGAGTGACGGGTGGATTACATGGAGGTTGGACTGAAAGAGAGCTCGCCCGTCATCATCCCTTCCCATCCCATCCGTCGCCTAATATTTCCCAACGAGGCAAGAACAGGACGATGCTTTGTGCTCCTATGCCTGCGCGTGTCACTGTGCCGAGGCGGTGGCCCCCATCGAGGGTAAGGCTCCCTCCAAGCTGGCCACTGACTGGCCTGGCACATCTGAAGTTCCCTGAAAAGGGCCATACATGACCTCCAGGTAACCACCATGACAGACAGGGGTTACGAATCCTTCAGCGAGGACGGTATCGCGGGAATAAACGAGGTAGCGCTGCACCCGGGTACAATATTGGATTCTGCAATGTGTGGTGCACGGTGTTAAGGCTGGTGCCCGACGACATGGAGGCGAGAGTTTCAGTCCTCGGCGAATCAATGGCGGACTAAGAATCCCACCTGGAAGATCAGCTTGGTACCTGGTAGTTGACTAAGGTGAGGGACCACCTCCTCCCGGTCCCTTGACCTCCCAATCCCAATCCCATCCCCATTTCTCACAGCAATACATCATACATCTGTAAAAATAATCAAACTATTTGTTTCAGTCTTTTTATGGCTTGGGGCTTATTGTTCCATCAGGGTCTTCCATTGGCCCCTGACTGGCCTTGGTGAGTGGGTCTCTAGCTGGGGGTTTATCGTTGACTTGCACTCTGAGGCTCAAGTTCCCTCCCTGCACAGTTGCACTTCCAGGCCCATATACTACTACTCATGATATTGGAGCATTCTTTCGCAACCGTTACTGTAGCCGTGGGAGGTTCTTCTCCTTCGCAAGTCAGACGAGGCTGGTATTGTAGTCTGTGCATGTGGCACACCTCTCCCACTCGGCCTTTTGGCTTTGACCCGAGCACCAAGCACAAATTTGAGCCAGGTTGAACTTCTTCATCAGTTAAGTAAGGTACATAGGCACCTGGTAGACAGTTGCGTGTGATGTAACCCAACGTTTCGCCCCCATTCTAGTATCATTGGTCGTGTTCCTCTGCATTGGTATTAGTTATGTTCCACAACAGCAAATAAACCCGAGGTAATACGAGATGCCGCACACACAGTCCTTCCTGCCCTCCATTAGAGCTTCCCCTCAGTCCAGTCACCTCGGTGGCGAGTTTTGCACGAGGACACCAGAAGGTCATGAAATGTCCTTTTCTATCGGTTCCGATCAGCAAAGTGACCAAGCACGTTGTAATCCCCAGCATGATGCCGTCACGGACTGGCGCATGCTTACCTGCTGAATGGCGAGCTCGCTGAACGCCAGGCAGCTGCCTGTCACCGGTTATCATAAGGCCGCACCACATGTACCTCGACCATTCACGTCTACAGTCGCATTATCGTTGCCGTCTGATCCGAAATCCTCCAAGGCAGCTCTTTGATGAAAAAGAATCAAACATGACTTATCGGTACCTCTTGAGCTTGCAATGTCACCGGCTCTCGGGGTCCATCTATTCCAGGCTCTTATCGATGCTTAATTATATAATCTCAGGTATCAAGCATTCAGATAGCTGGTAGTTTATGGTTTTTTTTTGGTGTAATTTATTGGTACCTAATAACCCGTTCCACTAACAGCGGCAACACTTGCACAGATAGACATTTCTTTTTACAATTCGCAATTTTGTATCCAGTCCCTGAACGTGCCACGCGTGGACCCCCTCTGTTTCCAATGCAACGTAAAGTCATGTCGTCGGATGTAATTACCTTACTTAGTCGTAGCCTCGGCATGAAACGAGCTCGCCAAGGAAGCTTAAATCTATCTTGGGGAGGCCGCAATCTTAATATGAGACTGCTTGATCACGGACGACGTGGAGATGGACCCCCATCGCTACATATCTCTTGTTATCTAGATGACTTGGCTGGGGCCGGCGTCCGAAATTCAAGCTTGATTAATACGAAACTTCGTAAGGCAACGCTTGAAACTCCCAGATCAGTGTTGGTGAAGCTCGTGCTCGCAGATACATGTGCGGATGAGGGTATGTCGATGTATCTACGGCACCTCTATGTAGCACTGAGATATAAGTACCAGCCAACACTAAATAAGAGGAAGATGACTAGGTCACGACTGGGGCAAGGCTGCCGTGTGTGAGTCGTCCAGTACTTCCAGTTGACCCAATGCGGAAATTGTCGTAATAGATGGAGTAGTTCGCCACTGGCATCGCGAGGCTTCATTAGTTCCAGCCACGTCATGTCTTCGCTTACATGTAATTTGAACAACACAGGGAATCTCTATGGCATTTAGGTACCACATGGAGGAAAGATTGGCTGCTCGCTTGATGTTGCCATTTAGAATGGCTTGCCAAGGTAACCAGATCAGTTCCATCACACCCTCACGTCGATGCGATGGTGATTTCAGGGGTTGGTGGATCCCGCCCGCTTTAATATTAGCACACACATCCTCGCCAAGACTATACTCACCACCTCAGCAGACGGGACGGGAGGTTGCACGGGAGGTCGCAGGATACCACCAGTATGTCACTTGGGGTCCGCCGGGAGCCTTCGAGACGTGGCGACAAAAAAGGTCCTGTCCATGTATCGATTGAGTTGCAATCGACTATAAAAGGCTGCTTGATTTCCAGTCTGTCATCAGTTTTCCATTCAGCACACTCACCCCAAACGTAGCTAAGCATTGAGATCCACTATATTTCACACCTTTGCCTGACACTCCTTTACCCAACACTATTTTCATATCACAGCTCATAATGAAGCTGATTCTCGCTCTCCTACTCCTTGTCCTTGGAGTGCTGGGCACCGACGTCCCTCTTGTTCTCGACGGAGCGTTGATCGAGTAAGACACAAAACCTCACCAACGGCCAGCTTCACATGCATGACCTGGCTTTTAATTATACTAATTGATACAACAACAGTGCCACTGTCACAGACAACACGTACAACTCTGGTGGCACCATCTCCGTCAACGGCTGGGTTGTCACCATCCCACAGAACCTCCTCGTCACCTTTCCCGCAGCGTTCATCCCCTGGCCAGAGTTTGTGGCTGGCAAGGCGGCTGTCCTTGGCTTTGAGGTCAATGCAAGTAACGTTATCCTCTGCCTTACCCCTTTTATCTGTCTTGGGCTCAAGTCCGTCGACTCGCCAACATAACACATCCTAACTCACTCGCAGGTTGCCGGTAATATCGTAGACGGCCGGGCCATCGCCGCGCAAGTCATCATCTCCGAGTTCGCAATGGAGCTCAACCAAGGCTTCATCGAGGAGCTGAGCTTCGACGGCATCATTAAGATCCGCAACGGGCCCAACATCCGCATCAACGACCCCAACGCCGTCTTCTCGGCCGGCTTCTCCGCCCCGTTCATGGTGGCCGACGACAAGAACCCCAGCGTCACCGCCTTCTCGGGCTTCCCCATGTGTGTCCCTCGGTCGACCAACGACACCCTCTGCCCCCTATCCAACAGACCCCTAGTCACCGGGTCGACCGCGCCTCGCAGGATCTTGTAACTACCCCTCTCCTCCACCACCATACTCACAAGACAAGACAAAAACTGACCATTCCCAGCCAAGCACCCGACGCCCTCGTCATGGCCCCCTTCATGGTCGGCGACTTCATCGAGTACCGCGGCTACCGCACAGCTGCCAACACCATGGTGGTCTTTGAGATCGTAGCCTGGAACGTGCAGATCACCACCGTCGGCGCGCCGACCTACATCCGCCTGGAAGCAGCTCTGATCGGCATCTACAGCGCGGACCCCAACGGCGAGGTGGCCGAGACACGCTTCGTCGGCTTCACCTCCGACTCGACCGCGACCGTCTCCATCAACGCCATCGACATCAACCCGTGCACCGGCGTCGAGACCGAACGACCCATCAGCGTGGGCCAGCCGCGCCTCGATGCGCGCAATAAGTTCCTCGCGCGCATCGACGGCACCGTCCCCGTCGCTTACACGCGCGAGTACCGCGCCGTGGCCAGCACCGGAATCGTGACCACCAGGAACGGCATCCGCGCCGGCCAGTACGCGGCGCCCATACTCGAGTGGATCCAGCCCGAACTCACCGCGCCCGGCAACGAGCCGCTGATCCACGAGTTCTCCCAGCTCACGCACCTGACCCAGGGCATCGGCCCCGTCGAGAACGGAGACGTCTTCGGCCCGTTGGATCCCTTCCCGCAGACCGGCGTGCAGGTGTTCAACCTAACCACCTGCCCGCCCATCATTCCCGTCAACGCGACCATCCCGCAGACCCCAGCCCCAGCCCTCGAAGCCAGCATCAACATCGGCGCGTCCGGCAGCACCGCAAAGGTCACGGACAAGCTCCTCGTGCAAGCCAGCGACACCTTCACCCTCGCCGGTACGCAAACCAACCCGGCCGCCGCCCTGACCGACGACATCCTCCTCTGGACCTGGTCCATCCTCCCCACCATCGCCACCGGCACACCAACCACAGCCCTCCAAACCTTCACCACCTCCCCGACCAACAACACCCTAACCGCGAAATTCGCCCCCTCCGCCGCCGCAGGCGACTACACCTTCCAACTGACCATAACCTCGCCATCCCAAAACACAACCGGCACATCCACCATAACCATAACCTTCTTCTCGGGCGCCGACACCGTCGCCGTGAAAGCCGTGACCTGGACCAGCGCGCAGAGCGGCACCGTGGGCATCACCTGCACCAGCAGCTACCTGGTCGACGCCAAGGTCGGCATGGCGGTCACGTACCCGGGCGACAAGGGGGTCACAACGGCCGCCATGGCCGCCACGCCGCCGGGGAGTGGCGCGTGGTCGTTCTCGGCCAGGAAGGTCGATCAGCCGGGCACGGTTACCTGTGTGAGTCTGCTGGGCGGGAGCGCAACGAGGAGTGGGCTTACCACGAGGGATGGCACGGTTGGAGGGCAACGTGGAGGTGCTGCTGTGCGCTGGGGCAGGCGGGGCGGTCAATAATTAAGGTGTGGACGGCGTGCTTTTGAGGCACGGGAGAGAGACATGGGGGTTGAGGTTGGGGTGTGTCTATTATTTGTTGTTTCTGTTTGGTTTCTGTTTGGTTTCTGTTTGGTTTCTGTTTGGTTTCTGTTTAGTTGCTGTTTGAGTCTGTTTTGTGCTGTGTTTGTTGACAATTGTCTGGATTGATGATGGCCAAGTTTAGTTGGTGTAAGGGGTTACTACTGTACATGCAACTACGGCTAACCAGTTGTATTTTGTTTGTTTTTATCACTGACTCTTTTTTTCTTTTGTCAACTTCACTTCTAGTAATTTATTAGCTTTTGGGGTATTGGTGCTTAGGGAAACATTAATTGTACTGACGATTTCTTTGGACATGTACCTCAGGTAAGTACCTAAAACCAAGGTCTCGGCTCGTTCCTGTCCCATATGTGTATGAAAACCCAAGAGCTTCAAACCAGCTAGGTCAGGTAGGTAATTAGTCGCGAACAGAAGACAAGCTAGCAACAGAACTAGACAAACATTGGCCATTGACCGGGTGTTTGAGTCTGTAATTTCAAATCAGGGCTGAAAAACAAAGATCCTACAGGTTGGGTATCTTGTTATGCTATTGCTGACCACCCATTTAGCCATCCTCTCGCCATCCTTTGTACATGGACAAGTAACCGCGCATTCAATTACATCTTGACAAACAGCTTCCCCTTGGACAGCCAGATCCGCAGCGCAACCATCAACAAGCCCGACCCGATCGCGCAGGTCCCGCCAAACACCCACAGGTTGGTCCAGTGCAGGTCCGCCGCGTCAGTCCCCAAGACACTGCCGCCTCCCGGCCCGCCCGTCAGCACGCCAAATCCAAGCGTCGCAAACCCCATGCCCATTCTCGTCCCGACTTTCGACTTGTCCTTGGTCAGCCGCACAAAGACGACGGGCGGCAGCGCGATAAAGACGCCCGAGAAGAAGCCGTAGAGCAGCGTGACGATGACCACGCCCGCAAGCGACTTGACCCCAATCATGGCGTACGTCAAGATGCCGCATATCAATGCGCCGGGAGCCAGCACTGGAACTCCGTGTCAGTAGCCGAAAGTATCCTCTCGCATGTTTTCTCCAGCACGAAAACAGCAAACAATGAAAATTAAAACTCACAGTTAATAGGCCCCGTCTTGTCCGACAGCGCATTCGGCAGCGTGCGCCCAAACATGGACGCGGCATTCAAGATCGGCACCAGGTAAAACGACAGCTCACTGCTCGCGATCCCCGTCGCGCCGGCAAAGTACGACACATAAAACAGCATCACGTACAGCCCAATGAACCCGACCATGGCGCTGAACGTAAACACGGCAAACGGCCAGTCCGTGAACGCGGACCAGTCGAGCACGTCGCGCGGCCGGGTCGGCTTGACGCGCATGCGCATAAACACCAGCGGGACCACCAGCGTCGCGAGCGCGATGAAGCCGAGCGTGCGCACGGCCCAGCCGAAGCCGACCCGGCCGATCATCTTGTAGAACACGATGGGGTAGATCACGCCGCCGAGCGACGACCCGGACGCGGCGAGGCCCATGGCCAGCCCCATGCGCGTGGTGAAGTAGCCCGGCAGGACGGCGAGCGAGGGCACGAAGAGCAGGCCCGCGCCGACGCCGATGCAGAAGCCCTGCGCGAGCAGCGCCTGCCAGTAGGTGGTGCAGATGCTGAGCATCATGAAGCCGAAGACGACGAGGAACGAGCCGCTCGTCAGCAGCGCGCGGAAGTAGCCCCGGTCGTAGATGGGGCCCGACACCAGGCCGAAGATGAGCACGCAGTAGGCCTGGATGGACCCGATCCACGAGATGTTGGACGACGTCTCGGAGAACAGCTGCCCGGACTCGTAGTACGTCTGGAAGATGCCGAACGTGTTGAGGATCCCCCACGAGTTGAAGAAGATGGCGAAGCCCGAGGCCACCTGGATCCAGGCCTGCACACCGCCGTTGGGCGGCGGCCCGCTGGCGTGCGAGGGCGATGGGTGGAGCGAGGGTTTGGTTGCGGCGGCGGCTGCTTCGAGGTCGGGGATCTTTTCGGCTTCAAGTTCGTGTTCGCGTTGCCCCTCGTCGGCGTTGGGTTGGATCGAGAGGGACGCGGTCGGCGACGACGACCAGTCTTGGCGGTCGTTGCTTTTTTTGTCGTCTTGCGGCGGCAGTGTCGTGGGGGTCGCCATCGTGAGGCAGGAGAGTGGAGGTGGTGACCTCTGGCAGCGCTGATGTTGTCGTCGCCCGTGCTTCGAAATGTTGAATGTTGAGTTTTGGGGAAGAGGCCAAGATCAAATTTTGTAGAGGCGTTTTGGTAGTGTACTTTTTGGGTAAACTGCAGTGGCCCCCAGGTCGTCCTGTCGTAGGCGGCGTCCGGGGTGGCTGCAACGACTTTTCTTTGATAGGTTACATCAAATTCCCGGCTGGGGGGTCGCTTTCCAAATATTCGCGACATCATCCCGTACAATCCGACAATTTTTACTGGCTCGCTGCCCGGTTTGTAGCCCCCCAGGGCGGCAGATCAAGGCTTTGTTCCGTTTATTTTGCGTTGCACCGAGCGCGCTGCTCATTGGGAGTTCCAGGGTTGTATTACCAATCCTCCGACCGGTCGGATCTGTTTTATGTCCGACGTTTATCAGCGGAGCGCGAGCCGCGAGGCCTTGTGACACATGAGCACAGACAGACAAAGCTATTATGAAGGGTGGAAGGCACGAATGCAGCTTTGGCCCAATTCAATGGCGAGGAATGTTCGACTCTTGTGTGACGTCACCCCGCCCTCCTTCCACCGCCCATGTGCTTGCATTCCACGAGCTCCTTCTCACGTTGCAACCGGCACGGGTCTGTGAAATGTCTGGGGTAGTCCGGCCGACCACACGCTTCATGCTTGGATGTGATTGGGTTGTCTTTGATTGTTGATCAACCGTGCACCTTCCGAAGCCTCATTAGCCGCATCCTCATTCAAGTTATCAATCGTTGCTTCTGTCATCGGCCTCACCCATAGAAGCTTATACCGCAGAGTAGTTCAATTCAGTTCTTGTCCATCAATTGATGCCATCTTTTGCTGTTGCATGCAGATGGCCTGTGCCAAGTATTGATGTTCCGGAGTCCGTAACTAATTCATCTGATCTCGTGTTGATTTGCTGGGAAATATGTGTAGGGTCGGGTTTTAATGAACTTGAACGACTCCAGTTTGTGTCTCTGTGACACAGCGCCTATAAAATCTAGACGATCAAACAGCGTGTCTGGTGGTTTCAAGTGCCTTTTGACGTGCTGTGAAAGGCAGCTGAGGCTCGACAATTATTAACTACCTACCTAGTCGCGACTGAGCCCTGTTGTTGAATTGACCACATGTGTACCTGGTAGGGAATTAATGGGAGGTAGGTCAACACCAAGAAGAGGGAGCGATAGGTAATGCAGTCGTTAATACAAAGACCTTAATTAGGTACTTAGCGAGGACACTTGTTGTTGACAACAAGGGAACTCAGGGGTTGCTATTTGCATTGGTGGGAACCTCACCCCTATTGTTCATGATTCCGACAAGACACGTGGCGTTGAGTGTTGAATGCACTAACTCATCATCAAGAGCCATCCATGAATCTATTACCTTATAAGATTTCGCTCGGAATTATCAGTTAATTAACGACTTGATGGATCAATTCAATGCAGCAAAATAATTCAGCTACCTTGTCTCGCAATCCCTTTGCCTACTTGGCGCCTTCTGAACACAATGAGCCCCTGCTGCAATTCAACCTGGAGCCCATTTTGCCACTCTTGTAGGAATCAAATTCATGACACAAGCAGAGCAAATACGCACGCATAAGTCATCCAGCGACGTCATCATCACTCAAGCACGCACAACCCCAACCCAATCGACACTGGCAACCATGAAACAAATCGACACAACACACTACCATCAATCATCAAACATCACAGCTCATCAAGCCGCCGCAGCCTCCCCACCGCCCTCCACTGTCTCAGAAGCCACATAAACCCGCTCCTGCCTCACATACACCCGATCCATCCCCGGCGGCATCCCAAACCCCTTCTCCGGCCTAACCACCAACCCCTTCCGCCTCGCCGACAGCGCCTTCCTCACCTTCCGATCATGACCCGGAAAAAACCAAGCATACACAACCCTCGCAAGCAACCCAGCCGCCACAACAAGCGGAATCGTCTGCGCGGCCGTGTCAACATCTCCCACGCCCACCAGCCCATTCCACTGCACCGTCAGCTCAACCGCAACAACCACCACACTCACAACACTCGTCTCCACCACGCTCGCCCAGAACTGCAGCGTCCGCCTCCACGCGTACTCCTCCCCGCGCTCCTCAGCCCGCCAGACCTCCCTCTCGAACCGCCGCTCCCTCCGCCTCACCCACCGTGGCGGCCAGCAAACCCCCAACCGCATCCCCAATCCGACCGCCACACCGACCAGCACCACCACCACGAACACGATATTCACCGCGACGAACAAGCCCGCATCAATCGGCACCTGCGCGAAGAAAAACCCCCACCCGCCATTGCCATCGCCATCGCCGCAGAGCACGTCGGCGCTCCTCCCGCCCGTCCAGAACCACATGAGGAAACTCGTGACGGCCGCCACGCCCAGCATCTCCACAACCACAAACACCCCCGTCATCGGCACGCGCGGCCACCGCCCGGGGTCCCAGAAGGGGTTCCAGCCCGTCAGCGCGCCCCAGAGGTACCGCGGGACGAGCGCGAAGTAGGTGCCGTAGGTGAGCACCAGCATGACGTAGGCGTCGACGGCGGTGATGCGGTCGCCGTCGCTGGCGAGGATGACGAGCGAGAGGAACTCGCCGCCGATGAAGAGCGATGTGGCCAGGCGCAGGAGCGGGAGCTCGGCGGGCGCGGCCCACGACGCCAGGATCGTGCCGTACCAGAGCAGGTAGAAGGCGGTGCGGATGCCCAGGCCGTAGAGCGCCGGCTGGGCTTGTTGGGCGCAGGGCATTGTCTCTGTGGGATCTGGGGTTATGTGGGCAGGTGGTTGGCTTGAGTTACAACAGTTGGTAAGTGCTGTTGTTGATAACGATGTACACGGTATGAACGGACGATGAAAAAACTCGCTCGCTCGCTCGCTGCCGTAATGTGATATGATGTGATGTGATGTGGACCGCGGTGATCAAGATCTGCGGATAGTATCACCACTGCACAAAGTAAAGTAAAGAGATAATTACGATCACCCGGTAAATCCACAACCCATCTCCACGTGCACCCCTCTTCTTCGTCCCGTGCGTGCAAAGAAACGCGAGGGGGACCGGCCGGGGGATATATGACTTTGCGGGGAAGCACGTATCACAGCATCCCTCCCTCCCTCCCTCCCCATCCGAGTCACTTAATTACGACCGCAAGTTACCTACACTACTACTTCCTAAGGGTACCTATAGAATCCCCCCATAACACCTCGCCGTCCGTCTCTCGGCGCGGGATAACACCACCTGCCCGCAAAAGGAACCCAAGAATGGCTCGGGAGTTCAGATAAGTACTTGACACACACACATCGACGAATAAGCACGGCCCGTCGAAATGCCGATTGGACGTGCTAGCAGCCAAGTCGAAGCACGCATTAATGCGCTGGCGAATCCTTCCGCGGCACGGGCACTGCTGGGGGTGATGCGGGTTGGATGACAACATGAAAGCCCGAAGCCATAGCACGAATATTATGAATGGCTGTATCGCGAATCGAATGGTGCACGTGTGTCACACCACTGCGGGAGGTTGCGCAACGTCAATACCTACGCTGACGGTTTTAATTAACTAATTACCTCCTCGAGACCCGTCCATCCCGAGCGTCAAATTCGTCTTGAGATTGTGGTAGGTGCATGCAGCACATCACAGACATCTCAATATCTGAAGAACTGCAGTCTACCCAAACTAAGAAGAGAAGCACGGCATTATTCGTCCGTTATTAAAAACCGAGAGCAGTCTCACTGCTCCGGATTCTGAAAAAAAAAAAAAAAAGCTCGCAACAAGGCACAAAGACAGGCGAGTATTTGACCAGCCACATGCCGGCACCAGGGGGTATCTCATTGCATATCACACCCATCCATCCAATCAGCCCCAGACAGCAAACAGAAAACAACATCGGTCTACAGCAATCAATAGTGAAACGAGGGTATTATAACTTCCAACCATTTTCCGCATCTCTCACCGAAAAGCAACTGTGCCGGTCGTCAACGCACACAGACCAATCAGTGGGACGAAATCGCCTCCGTAGGCCCCGACTTCTCAGGGGGCGTGACATCACCAGGCGACGTCTTCCCCTCAGCGGCGGTATCCTGCGCGTGGATCGTCTTGATGCTCGCCTTGCCCGTGAGATCCAGGTAGATGCTCTTGAAGGTGTGGGCGAGGGTCTTGCGGCCCTCCCAGACGGGGAAGAGGCCGACACCGATGAAGGAGAAGAAGATCCAGATGATGCCGATGGTGACCCAGCCGGCAAAGAAGGGCTTGCTGAAGACGTAGCCGCTGCCGTACATGGGCATGGGCCAGAGGATAAGGAAGGCCAGAGTCTATTGCGAAGAAAGGTCAGTCTGAGTGCAAGCAACACAAAATCAAAATTGGGCGCAAACGTACCAGGACAACAGTCATCGTCTTGCTGATCTTGCTCGCCCGCGTGAGCTTGATCTGCTCGTCCTCAAACTCTGCGACAGTCTCATCGTGTCCGCCGGGCACCTGGTCGAGGTCGACGCCGGCATCAGCAGCCACGTCATGGTCGTCGCCCTTGCGGATATCCATCATCGACTTCCAGTCGTACTTGTCGACACCAAAGATAAGGGTGAAGATGGGGATAAACACCAACGGGGACAGGAGAGCCGCGACGTTGCCCGCCAACATGGGGTAGTTAGAGCCCGTGCACGCGACAGTCAACCCGCCGCACTCCTTCTGGGCCGTGACGAGCCAGGCGATCAGCGCGACAGCGAGGCCGAGAACGGGAGAGAGGCCAGCAGCCCACTTGTTCTGGCCGCCCCAGATGAGGGTCAGCGTTGCAGGAAGCACGGCCGAGGAGATAATCACGCCCATCATGACGTAGAGGTAGCCCATTGAGATACCAGCATACCACAGACCCACGGAGAATGTAGCGATGAATAGGGCATAGGACACGACGATAACGTGACTCATGTAGATGAGACTCTTGCCGTTAGCATCGGGCTTGATGTAGGTGCGATATAGGTCGTAGGTCAAGATGGAGCTGACGGCGATCAGCTCCGAGGAGGTTGCGCTGGTGACGGCCATAAAGACGATGAGCAGCGTTGCGGCCGCGCCACCCTTGCCCAACAGTGCGACGGCAGCATATGGCAGCACCAAACCAGCGCTGACGTCGGCATCCGGCATGCGGTCGGGGTAGGTGGGGAACTGCGGGCTGCTCTCGAGTGCGAGGCCAGCCAAACCCATGGTGGTTGCCGTCAGCCAAGGGATGGCGAACCAGCACAGGCCGCCGAGGATGTAGCCGGGGAGGGCGTGAACTGGGGAAGCAGCAATTGCCTTGTTGTAGTAGCCATTGTCGAGGAAAACGGTTCCGAAGTTGCCTTTGTTTTCAGTTAGCATCCAGCACAATCATCGGTCATCACGGCCACGACAGATCAAGCACGTACCAACAATGTTGATGACAAAGAAGATGGCTCCCTCGCGCGATTGCATGGTCAGATAGCTTCCATCCTTGTTGCCGTCCACGGGGTGCCTTGCCGCCGCATCCACCAGGAGGTCATAGACGGCGCTCGGGGAGCCGAGAATATTCGAGGTGGCGTAGGTGGTAAGGGAGAACAGGATAATGATGATGAGAAGAATGAAGGTGTGGATCCAATCCGTAAGAATGGTAGCCTTGAGACCACCGACCAAGGTGTAGGCGACGACACCAACGGGAAGAAGGTAGACTGGAGCCGCGGTTAGATTACGGGTTTCGGCATGATTTCAACCTTGGCTGCGCGGGAGGAACTCACTCGCGGCAATGGTGTGCATGCCAGTCAGGGCCGAGACGGTGGCCGAGCCGCCGACGATAAGCATGAGGGTGACCAGAATGTTGGTGACGAGGCCGAAGACCATGAAAACGATATGGGGCAAAGTGCCATAGCGGGCCTTGATGACCTCGAGGAAGGTATGCGCGTTGGGGGCGCGTCTCTTCAGTTCAATGGCGAGGGTCGCGAAGAGCAGAATCTGAACCGTGGCGCCCGATGCATACCAGAAGGGACCGGAAACACCATATCTGTAGCATATACCGGTACTCTGGAGGAGTGTCGCAGCCCAAGTCCACGACGAGACGACAGCGGAACCGACAAGCCCAGATTTGACTGTTCGTCCGGCGGTGTTGAACATTTCGGAGGTCTGCAGCTCCCGGTTGTAGCGTCGAAGGATGAACGTGACGAGGATCATGCCTGTCCATGATGTCAGTCCGAAGTCACGGTGAGGCTTGCACGGAGCAGCTTTTCTTACCCAAGGCGAAGGCAATTCCGAGACCCAGCACGACGCCATAGCCGACTCCGGCTGAGAGAGACGGGGTGACCGCCATCGTTGCAACACTTGCGGGTGTCTGAGCTGAGGTGATGGTGGTGATTGGACCAACAGCTGGGAGTCCCTGGAGGGGGAAACAAAGTGGGATCACGGCTGGAGGGGGCACGTGGAATATATACAACGGAAGAGGTTCGAGGGGAGATAGGGAACCAGACAAGGTTGGGTTTGTGAGGAGGCGCCGATCAGGGTGCCACCACATCAAGATCCAGACTCCATTCCGAGCAATCACAAGCTTCCAAGCTCAGGCAGAGCTCTGCAAAGCTCCCCTGCTCAACCCAATGTTGAATAGTTGCAGTGTAGGATGCCAATTGCCATTCCCCATCCCGCCTAGCAAATCCAGACTAGGTGGAAGGAGGGAAGCTACCCTGGTAGATAATAAACTACCAAGCAATGGAAGCAGGAAGGCTTGCAAGAGCTGTCGAGTAATTGGAGCCAAGACAACAAAGGTCCCTTCGACGTCGGTTCCCCCACCCAGAATCCAGAGACCTGCATGTGCATGCGATGCGGACATGCATACGGGGTTAGGTGCCGCGGATTGAGCGTCAGAGGCCAGCGGGGGTTGCAGTGTTCTAGCAAAGAACTGTCCAAGTTATTCATCTTTCCACATCCATCAACCGCCCATGGTGCCGTCGAATCTTGTGAAGCTGGCTGCACATGCAAATGCAAAGCCGTTCGGGACTGTACATCTTGACGTCTCTTCGAAGCCTGCGGGGCTGTCATCGATGAGGTGAAGAACCGGCGCGGTGCACTGCTGCGATGGAGAGGAAGGCCGAGTTTGGACAACCAACCCTTGTGCGGTTGCTTTTCTTGGCGTGAAACAGCACTACCGGCGCCATGCGGATTGCCGTGCAGGTGAAAGATAAGGCGCCAGCGACCAGAATCAATCAGTCATAGGTTTTAGACCCACGTCCCCTGTCGTCGATTCTCCAGCAGGCCAATGACGGCACTCGGGGTGTGCCAAGTGCCCCACGCTTGAACCTGGAGCTTTGCGCTCGCTCTAAATCTCTCCAGTTCCACAGTTTGACGGCTGCCAAGTTTGTGTATTTCGACCTCGAGTGCTCGCTCTCGCGGACGATGGGACGACTCAACGATTGGCGTTGATGATGGTGGCGACTGATCGCCTGATTGTGGGTCTACCATGACGATGCGGTGCTTTATCTCAGGTTCATCGACCATCAAGACGCCCAAGGTGGCTGCGAGCTTCCTTCACATCTTGCCCGGCTTGCTGGAGGGTGGGATGCAAAGTCTGGAGAAATGGAACACGATTGGACGAGCCGAGCTCTGCGGGTTAGGGTCGTCTTGCCTGGGCGGCGGTCCATCCATCGTGTTACTCGATAGATTGGCGAATCGGTCTTTGTTAGTGCAGTGCGATGTGAAGGGCTGGAGATAAGGGACGTCCAGCCTCGATGGGGCTCGAGATGTGTCTGCAAGGTGCGCTGTGGCGGTTTTGTCCCAGTGGACGTGTGCCGTTGCGGGAATTACTAAGGCCAGGCGAGGGAGGGACGAGGTGTCATTGGGTCGGCTTGGATTGGACTGACTGCCAGAGTTGCAAATGCCAACGGCACCCGCCGCCGCCGGCGGAGAGATCGTGTGTGAGAGATAACGCTGGGCTGCATGGCGCTTGGGCCAGATGGGGGTCGAAGGAAAGTGGTCGAGGCAAGTGTGGGATGGGGTGCTGCCGCCTCGCCTGCTTGGCATGGAGGTTGGCGGGATGGCTTCGTTTTGGTAAGCACTGGGCTGCATCCTTGTAATGAGAAGCGATCTTTGTCGCGTGCTGCTCAAGCCGATGTCGCATGGAAAGATTTGTTCAATGTTGGGGTCATGGAAAGTCCAAACGTGTGAGATAGGTGTCAGCGTGCTTGCCTAAGCTTGACCGTGGAAATCCGAAGGTGAAGATCACGTTTGGAAGGCGCGCCAGAGGAGCAGGCGCATATCACCCGCCTCCATCTGATGCAGACCGAATAAGAGACCGTTCCTTACGAGCAGTCTTCTATATGTGAAAATATTTCCTAGATTGCCTGACTTTGAAAATGACAATTCAAGGTGGCAAGCCATTATCAGTACATTCTCCCCGCATCAGCTCCTTCATCGACTGCCACGAGCGTGAAGCAACCACTTAACTTCAAGCAACGACATGCGATCTCAGCCAGCATAACAGCGAGTGCCACGCGAATGAATCGGTGCTTATTGGCTCAAGTCCAAGATAGCAAGAACCTCCAAAGCTGCATGGAAGGACTGCGGCTGGCTGAGAGGTGTTGAAGGGTTGGTGACTGGGGGTGTCGCCTTCGTGCCTGCCCTCAGGAGCTAATAACCCCTGCGATGGGACAAAGGAAGGTTGGGGACCTCCACGCCAAGACGCCCTAGTCACCGTACCCAAATTCAGACGCCAGTCTGGCACCAGACACACACCCCAATGTGTACAGGCTGCGAGGCAGACTTTGAGATGCTGTTGCTAATTGAGTCAACAGTCGAGCTCGAATTGGCCGGAAATATCCATTTAGGCCGATGAGACACCCCACTCGCCAGCATCTTATCGTGCTGGTCCCCAAACCGACCTCCATCGCCGGTCTCCGACCCAGCAAAGCACTAAGGTTGTAATTATGTCTTACTGACCCATGCGAATCTGCCAAGAAACCCGACAGCTGGACGTCCAGTCGCGCTCTCCACGGATCGGCTCTCTCCAGGGCTGAGAAATCTGGGTTAATACCTTGTATATCATTGGCCCATGGATGCCTTCTAGGTTCTTGGGAAAATACCCCAGATGTGCCGGTTTGCCGTGATGGTGACAGTGTGAGATGCCGTGCTGCATCAAGCGAAATACGGGGTATTATGTCCATGTCGGGCATGGAACGTGAATCCTTCCTTGCATCTTTCTATTGCTGTCACAACCTGCTGTGCGAAGGGATGCTTGGGTCGGCACAATATACCAGGTAGTGTTAGGCTCTGTTTACCATATTTGACATATAAACTTGATGGCACCCAGTGTCCAGGACTGTTTGTTCCCAGGTCTTTTGACCCAAAGCATGCAGCGTCACCGTTCCTGAGTTCATACTTGGGTGTCTGAAAATTGGATAGCGTCCCCAGAGACCAGCATTTGCTGTCCAAGTGATCTTGCAATAATGACCCACTCTGGTGGTTTGTGAACTTACATAATGAACAGAGCCTGGGTTGATGAAAGGCGCCCTTCCCATCTTGTCCAGCTCAGCAAATGTGTACCATAGTTCGTTTTACACGATGCTTAGGGTAGATAAGACGGACAGAAAAGCAACCACTATTGCCCTTGCTATTTGACCCTCCGTGCTATTCACAATAATGGAGGGATCTATGCGCGTTAATTACGCAAGAGCAGTGCAACCGCAAAGACACTTGTGTGCCGTTGACCTCGTCACCATCACCTTAAAATGTCAAGTCAACACCTACAACACGAATTCGGCACGATTACTTCTATTCAATAACACAAGTGGGACGAGGAGTGCGTAGAACCTTCTCATTACCAAGATCGCTTAGCTTCTGGTTTTCTCTCTTGGTTTTCATATTGTAGATATCGAAACTATAAGCTGCCATTGTCAGATGGAGTAATTGGACAACACTCCCTACATTGACACATCATGTGAACGAGCAGAATGATAATAACCTCCATACTTGAGTTAATATCCCCTGGATTTGGAGATAATGACACCTTAAGTCGCTCATATATAAACAGAAGACGGATAGTTGGCAAAAGCACCTTATTCAAGAACATGATAACGTTAACACAATTCCCATAATCAAAAAAGGGCCACCACCTATCAACAACCTACCAACTCAAGAAGCTGCCGTAAAATATCAAACTAATATGTGCTTAGATACAATAGATCGACCCATCAATCCACCACAAAATCCCACAAACCCACAGCCCAATATGCAGCTATACAACTTCCACCCTCGCCCATAACCACCACATACAACCCCGCCCAAGATACCTATGTAGCCACTCCCAAAACAAACCCAATCTTAACCCTCTAACACTCCAGAAAAACACCATACACCCCTCCCCAACCCACCCCCTCCCACCTCAACTCACCAGCTCCCTCTAACCTTAACATCCCTCGAACTCTCCCCAACCGCAAACCCATACGTACCCCTAACAACCATGACCCAATTCTGCCTCTCAACGCTCCAATAGCTCAGATCCCTCCTCGTCAGCCCAAAAACGACCTTCTTCTTCTGCCCCCTGTCCAACCACACCTTCTCGAACCCCCTCAGCACCCGCACAGGGAAATCCACCCCCTCCTCCGCGCCGGAGGCGGGGTACTCGAGATACAGCTGCGGGACGGCGGCGCCGGCCACGCCGTCCACGTTCTCCACCTCGACCGCCACTTCAACATACACCTCCCACAGGTCCGGGTTGCCGCCCTCGGCGCCGCCGGCCCCGCTCAGCGGCTGCGTGGTGTCCCACCCGTCCGGGTACGGATACGGATCCGACACGATCTCGTCTACGCTGCGGAGGTAAGGGTACACGTATTTTTCCAGCACGGTGAACCCCTCGGGGAACAAGACCTCCTTGCTACCCGGCACGGCGGTAGAGTAGGCAGGCGGCTCGGCAGCGGGGCTCGGTCTCTCCTTCGGCAGGGCCGACTTTGCCTTGCGCGGCGTAACCTCCAGCCCGCTGTACTTGAATTGAGTGTAGCTCAGTCCAAAGCCGAACTCGAACCGCGGCTCGATGCCCTGCTTGTCAAAGTAGCGGTAGTCGATATACAGCCCCTCGGTAAAGTCCTGCTGGGGCACGACGCCGTTGGGGCGGTACATGACCTGGCCGCCGGGGCCGTAGTCCGCGAGGGCCTTGCCGATGGTGAAGGGAAGGTGGCCCGAGGGGTTGACGTCGCCGAAGAGCACGTCGGCGAGCGCGTTGCCGGATTCCTGGCCGGGGAGGTTGGCGAGCAGGACGGCCTTGACGTTGGGCAGGTCGATCCACTTCTCCATCAGCACGGGGCCGACGGCGTGCAGCACGACGATCACGTCGCCGTAGCCGCCGCCGCAGGTGCTGGACACGGTGGTGATGAGCGCGTCGCCGCCCTTTTGCAGATCGAGATTGGGCCGGTCGCCGCTGACGTTGTCCCACTTGGTGAAGCCCTCGCCCGAGTCGGCGTTGGCGAAGACAATGCACAGCTCGGCGTCGGCCATGGCAGACGTGGGCGGCTTGTTGACGAGGTAGTCATGAAGGGCAACGCGGGAGGCGTCGAATCGGCTGCGCAGGGCCTCGATCGGCGTGACGAGGTAGGGGAACTCGACGGCGCCCGAGCCCCAGCCCGAGCCGAGCGTGCCTTGGTTGCAGCCGCGGTCCTTGCAGAGGTTGGGGCCGTTGCCGGGGCCGGCGTCCTCGCCGAAGATGCCGATGTTGAACTTGCCTGTGTGCTGCTTGCCCATGGCGCGGCCGAGGACGGAGCGGCGGGCTTTCAGCTTCGCGTCGGGGAGGCCTTGGCGGGTGAGCGGGAGGAGGCCGGCGTCGTTCTTGAGGAGCACGGTGCCCTCGGCGGCGACCTCGCGCGCGATGATGGAATGGTTGGCTTGTACGTTGAGGAACTTGTTGACTTCGACCTCGGGCTGCGGGCTGGGGCTGCCGGGTGCGAGGACGCCGAGGCGGTCGTTGGTCCACGAGGAGAAGTTGGGCGGTTGGCGCGGGAATTTGGTCTCGTCGTCCTGGCCGAGCTGGTACCAGGCCGCGACGATGCGCGTGGCCATGTCGTTGATGCGCTCGACGGGGACGCTGCCGTTGAGGACGGCTTTGGTGAGCTCAGGCCCCCAGAGGGACTTGCCATCTGCCCAACCGACGCCGTCGCCGGGCATGGTCATGTCGAGCCCAGCAAGGGCGGTCGATACGCCGCCTCGTTGCGCCAGCCAGTCGCTCATGACAAAGCCCTGGAAGCCGAGCTCGTCTTTCAGGATGCCGTTGAGCAGCTTGCTGTTGCCGCATGAGTACGAGTTGTTGACCATGTTGTACGAGCACATAACAGACGCAACACCGGCTTTGACGGCGTCGCCAAATGGCCACGCGTACAGCTCGTGCAGCGCGCGATCGTCGATGTTGGAGCTGACGGCATGCGGGAGGCCCCACTCCCAAGGCTGGCGGAAGTGCTCCTGCTCGTTGGCAACAAAGTGCTTGATGGTCGCCATGACGCCCTCGCTCTGGATGCCCTTGACGGTCTCGGCCCCGGCAATGCCCTGCAGGTACGGGTCCGCGCCGAAGCCTTCCCAGTTCCGCCCGCCAGCCGGCATGCGGCCGAGGGGGCCGACACAAGGCCCGAGCAGGACGTTGATGCCCTTCTCCCGGGCCTCGATGGCATGGGCCTTGCCACGCGCGAACATCAGCTGGCGGTTCCACGTCGCGCCAACAGTAATGCCGGCAGGGAAGGCGGTGATGTTATCCGCAAATCGGATGCCCAGCGGCCCGTCCTGCAGCTGCAGCTGGGGGAAGCCAACGTGCACGGCAGGCCCGTTGGTGCCGACCGAGAGGCCCATCTGCCAGCCCGTGCCGGTGGTGACGTTGACCTTTTCAGCGAGCGTCATCTTGTCCACCATCTTGGCCGCCTTCTTGTAGCTGTCCGCCCAGGTGCTGGCGATGCCGCCCTTAGGCGACGGGTACCATGGCGGCGAGAGGCCGTAGGTAGGCTCTTGCTGGTATTTCTTGTATGCAAAGGTGCCTCCCGCGCCTAGGAGCACCCAGACGCCGAGAACGAAGACAAGGACAATGAGGCAGCGGCGGCTGCGTCCTGCCAAGAACCGAGCAAAGGACGACTTCCATCTAGTGGCCGGGCTGGAGAGAAATGCGGGCTTCGGCTGGGAAGTGGTTTGGGCTTCGTGGTCGAGGAACTCGGTGGCGTCGAGGTCCGATTCGGAGTCGGAGTCGCTGTGGTCGTTCTTGTCGAAAGAACGCCGGTCGGAGCGCGCGCCGAGAAGCCCTCGGGAGCTTTGGTCGGGAGCCATTTCGCGTGGTCGTTCTTCAAGAGCTGGTCTTAGGACTGCTGTGCATCATCAAGATGGAGCAGGAGGTGTCGAGCGAGATGATTCAGGGGCAAGACGCTGGAGGTCGATGGTCAGCGGTTGAGCTCACGCCTGATCTGTCCACTGTTTCCTCGGCAGCGGTTCCAAATGTTTAATTCCAATAGCGGCTTTGGCCGAATGATATTAATTGAGTCCTTCAAAGAAACAAAAACGAAAGAAAACAGAAACCAACGATGAAAGAGAGCGTCGAAGGGAGAATGATGAAACGACAAGATTGCCGTCTGGCGCAGATGGATGAGCATCAATCGCTGGCAGGCAGGCAGTGCAGCCCTGCCCGGGTGTTTGGCCAGGGCAGTTTGAACCAACGCGCTTGGGTGATGCCCTGGCGCCCCGACGCTCCCAACGCCAGAGGACCCGATTGGACCTGCAGTTGCTAGCGCGCCCCATGGGGTAGCTGTTGGGGTTGACGGCTTCGCTGGCAGCCGCCTGTCAGCGAAATATCGACAGCTGACAGGGACAGGGGGTCTCCGTCATCGGTCCACCCTCCTGCTAGCAAAGACACTGGACTGACTGTGGAGGTATCTTCGAAACACGAATCACCAGAATGCTCGACTCGGACTGTCTCATTGCGCCACAAGCCGTTTTGTCTTGATGACCACTCCCATCTGATATCGAAATGCGGCATCTGTGGTGAGGGAGGGCTCGCGGTCCGTCCCGACAATGGCAGACCCTGGCGCTAGCGCTAGAGATACCCGTCAGTGTGCGCCCGCGCCAGGTGGATTCCATTCTGGGGCAGTGGCGGCCGAGACCTTGCACGGTTTCCCGGCTCCATGTTTGAAGCGTCAAGCGTCGCAGGATTGCGCAACTTTCCTGGCCTCTCACTCCACCGAGACAACGTCGATCGACATTCGAACTTCAACGACCGCAAACCATCGCCCGACATCTTCATCATCCGCCCAGCTTCCACAAGTTGATTGACCTCGCGACGCCGCATCTCCGTCCTCCACGCGCATTGCGACACACCTCGTCCTCCACGCGCATCGCGACACACCTCCCCCAGCACCGGCCGCTTAACCCCCCCGCACCGAATCCCCCGCCCCCCGAAGAAAGAATCCCCCGCTCGCGGGTACCCTCGACAACCATGTCCGGCGCCGACTCGCCCGCGATCCTCGCGGCCTACGACGCGGTGCGCTCCGACAAGGACGAGACCAACTGGCTGCTGATCTCGTACGCGGCGGCGACGGGCAACCAGCTGGAACTGACCAAGACGGGCACGGGCGGGCTCGCGGAGCTGGCCTCGGAGCTCGACGACGGGCAGGTACAATACGCCTACGTCCGGGTGGAGTACGCCAACGATTCCGAGAGCAAGCGCATCAAGTTCGCGCTGGTCATCTGGATCGGCCCGCACACAAAGGTCATGCGCAAGGCGCGCGTCAGCTTCGAGAGCGGCGCCGTCAAGAAGGTCCTGGCGCACTACAGCGTCCAGGTCGACGCCAGCGAGAAGCGCGACCTCGACGAGGAGGACGTGGTCAAGCGGCTGCGCAAGGCCGGCGGCGCCGACTACAACGGCGGGCGAGGGTAGACAGGTGCATGGTGGGAGTAGGTGGTTTCTTGAATAATGGGAGGGCTGGGAAGCTTCAACGCGGATACCTCGGCGTTCACGGTTGCGGGATACAGCTGCTGCTGCACCGATACGATAGAAGGGGTGTTGTTTTGGCAAGCCATCTGGTCCCCATCTAATCCTACTCTCTTCTCGAACATACCAACCTACCTGCTCACTTTCATTGTCTCGCACTGACGACAGGATATGAAGTTTTTTGTTATTAACCCTCTTCTCATACATACCGACCCTTTCCCAGACGAAATCCCTCCGACTTTCCCAGCGGGAGCCAACTCCATCTCCCCCCATCCCAGAGAAGCAATACCATTGCCCCCGAACATGCGTGTCCTAGTCCTTGGATATCAATGAACGTCTCCGGTGCCGTCGTCGCCGCCATATAAAACCGCCAACATCCAACACCAAGAACCCCCCCCCCCCCCCCCCCCCCCAAATTACCTTACAAGAGAGCACCAAACAAGCATCATCCTCAGTTCCCCTAGTACGCCCGTCTCTCATCCTCCAGCCCAACTTTTCCCTTCCTTCCAGACCCAAACCGAACCAAACGCAACGCAACGCAACAAACCCTCACTCACTCACCCACTCACCCACTCACCCAAGTCGAATAGAAGAGAAACGAATCAGATCAGTGGTCGACATGCTCGTCCTGCTCCACGACCCCGCCGTTCGTCTCGCGGACGCCATTCTTAGTGTCGTCGCCGTTGACGTGCTTCTGGGACAGGGACCGCAGCTTCTCGACGTCGTTGAAGTCCTGGCCCGGGTTGCAGTCCTTCCAGCGCAGGTAGTTGAGCAGGCTGTAGAAGCCCGAGGCCAGCAGCGAGCCCAGCATGGGGCCGACAAAGTAGATCCAGAAGTAGCCCGGGAAGGTGCCGTTGACGACGGCGGGGCCCAGCGAGCGCGCAAAGTTGAGCGAGCCGCCCGTAAAGTAGACACCTACACCAACCAGTCAGTCAGTCAGTCCCGTCCAAGGGGGGATGAAGGGAGAGGGAAGGGGGTAGTAAACAACATACCGACCAACTCGGCGAGGAAAAACGCCAGACCAATCGCCACGGGCGCGAGAAAAGTCGACTTGTGCTTTTCGGCCGCGACCATGATGATGACGAAGACCAGCTCGGCGGTCAGGAACATCTCGATGAACAGGCCCTGCGCGACGCTGGCCCCGCCGCCCAGCGTCGTGTTGACGGCCATGGGCCCGGGGAACAGCGCCGACACGACGCCCGCAGCCGCGATCCCGCCCAGCAGCTGCGCGACGAGGAAGAGCACGCTCCGCAGGGCCGGGATGCCGCCGACCAAGAACAGCGCCAGGGTTACCTAATTACCACTTTCATGTTAGTGATCAAAAACGAGAAAAGGGGGGAAAGGGGAAGTGTGGAAACGAACAGAGGGGTTAAACAGCCCGCCCGTGACGCGGTAGAAGGCCCACACGTTAGCCATCAGGCTGGTGCCGAAGGCCAGCGCGATGAAGATGAGGTTGGCGGCGTTGGGCGGCGCCACCGCGCCCGTGTCGTCGGTGGGCGCCGGCGGGGTGTTGGCTACCTGCGTGCCGGCGAAGGCGAAGAAGAGGAACATGAATGTCCCCACGAACTCGCCCAGGAAGGCGACGATGTGGGTGCGCCTGTCGGCAACGACGGTGGTTAGTGCCATTGGGTTTCGGTTTCAGTTTTCAGTTTTCAGTTCAAGTTTCTCTGCCTGTGTTCCGGTCCGGCCTAGTAGGTAATGGTTATAGCACGGGGCTTTTCGCGGTATTGGTCTGGTTTTTTTTTTTTTCAATGGGGGAATGTTTTTGGGGGGGTTGTGATGATGACAACGATGGACTATTGAGATACTAATGGCGGGTGGGTAGTACTAGGCAGAACTCACATGGTGTGCGGCAGCTCCTTGCGGCCAAAGATGGATGGTATGGGGGTGTCGGCGCCGTTGTTGGTTCCAGTTCCAGTTCTGCCCGAGGCGAAGGAGGCGAGCCGGAAGGTGCTGGCTGGGGGTCTCATTTTGTCTAGATTCTTTTGGCTTTTGCCCCGGGGAAAAAGGCCTTTTAGAATGGAAAGTCTGTGTGTTATGTGGTGGATTTACGGGAATTGTGGGTAACGGGATGACGGGTGAGGTGTCCGACGTGGCGGAAATCCCCCGGAGGTGGGCGCCGGAACTCTGTTTTTTTTTTTTTTTTTTGGACTGGTGGTGATGATGATGAGACTACAGACGAGGAGGGTCGAGCGTTGGGTGAGGTGATGCGAAGAAACAAAAACGGCACGGATGGGACTACGGGTACGGGTGTAAGGCCAAAGTACTGAGGGCGGACAACAACGGCTCGGCTGGTGATGGGATGGACCTAGGGAATGGCAAGACCAGACGGTTATGGCGGGGAAAAGAGGCAAAGCGCAAGGAAGGAAGTGAATATTTGAAGGAGTGGTTGTTCCGTTTGAATAAGGAGAGGGGAGTAATTAAAAGGGGGGGGGGGGACCATGAGATGGAAAGGAGAGAGAAGAGGTTGCACAATGTGTTGCACAATGTGCTGGCCGAATTCGGTACTACAAGGTAGTACTACTAAATTGGAAGTTTCCTTTCAACAGCTTCACATGTCACACTAATGGTCTAGTCGTCCGATGCCTGCCCGTGACTCGTCAGACGAAAACGCCCGTGTTCAGCGGCGCGCCGGGTCCTGCAACATCGGGTGCTGCCTCGAATGAGGAGTAGCCTGCGCTTTTGCTTCTGCCGTGATGGGTGGCATCTTGTTCCCCTCGCGTGAACTGAGTGGTTCTCTTGCTTCTCTAGCTGCCATGAGCTTCGGGAGTCGAGAGTGAAGATCCTGCCTGCGTTATCGTCCCCCGTGTATGCGGTGGTAGCCGACTCGATGATATGCAGCTCTGGCGGGTTCAAACGTTGGACCATGATACCTGACAGGACTGGACCTACTAGCCTCCCTGGTGGTGTTATTGTTCGATGCAGTGCGGACATGGGGTCGTGCGGGTTCGCCGTCGTCTTCGGGACGTTGGTGGTAATTACAGGCTGGTCGAGAAAGGTTGAATGCGGATGTGTTCCGAAGCCCAATAGAGGAAAACAAGGCGCTAGACTTGGGGAGGCGTCGAGTTCGGCTCGGGAGGCGGGATCGAGGACTAGCTGAGGACGAAGAAAACACACCAGACACACACGGGTAGCTTTGCCCGACTAGTAGTGGTAGCCGCACACATCAGCTCACCTCGCATCACTGCACAGAGCTTGGAGGAAATGAATATCATTTCGTCGCGGTTCCCAGCCACTGGTCGACATCATGCAGTGTGAAACGGTTCTAGTGTACTGAGTCCGGTCTAGCCTCCCCCCCTTGTCGTGCCGCATTGGAGCAGTGTGGTTGGCCATACGAGCTTGTCATTGAGTATCGACGTTGGACTGCTGACAAGGCTGGGAAAAGGGGGATATAATTAGCAGTTTCACGACCAAACTGTCGCTAGCTTGGAGCCCGTTCACCGCTGAGGCCGTATTTTGGCGCATCAAAAACAGAGGAAAAATTTGGACAGAATTTGGTTATGGGTAATTATACTAAGGCATGCTACAAGTAGTTCTACACAGACATGGTTAGCACGGGTGAAAAAAATCCGAGACACCACCCTGGACACCGCCAAGTCCCCCTGACAGCTGCCTTAGTGTCCCGACAAGTCTTCTACTCCCTGTCGCTGTCGCTGTCACTCTGAGCCCGGGCAGCGCAACATCCCCAGCCCCGTAGCCAACCCTCCCTTTCTTCAAGTTCGAATTCGGCTGCTCGCCGCTTGACCTTCCCCCAGCGCCAGCATCACAAACGTCGCGATACCGTCCGTCACCGCGCGACCGCCCATCTTGGTCGGCACCCACCCCGGGTCGGCCGCGTAGAACTGCACGTACTCCCCGGCCCCCGCCAGCGGCGCGCAAACACCGGCCCTGTGGATCACGGCGCCGTACGGCCCGTGCGCGCTGGCCGCGGTGGCAAGTGCCGTCGACTCGGGGATGCTGCGATGTCGCCGATAAGCGCGCCGGTGTTCATGTTGCCGAGATAGGCCGCGGGCGCGCCGTGCGTTGTTTACTGCCTACCTAGTATATAAACTGCGCGCGTGCAGGGCTACGCCGTGGCCGTGCCGGATGAGCTGTTCGGCTGTCTGCGGTCACGGTCGTCGGACGAGTTGGTTCAAATGACGAAGCGGGCCATGGGTGGCTTGTTTGTTGGCACGGCGGTGTGATGATGAGAATGCGGGGAGCGGGTCGGCAAGCTGGGTTGGGTGTCGCGGTTCGGTCGGGTGGTCGTTGTCTTTGGGTTTCCAATTTTGTAGGGGCCGGGGAGATGGGATAACGATCGGTGCGGTGTTGGTGGAAATGACATGCCTGGGTGGTCTTTTAGTTCGACGGGAGACAAAGCGGGGGGTTGTGGTTTCCAGGTTGTTTGAAGAGTGCAGTGACGAACGATACGTCGGGCACGTCACCTCCACTCTAATAACAAACTGATCTCGGCTGCCTCGTTGCCTAGGTAGCGTGGCCAGTAAATGCAGACACACTGTCACCAATGTGCGTGCGGTAACCGGTAGCTGCAGGATCTGTCATGGAATAATTGAGCTGGCTTCAACTTATAATTAAATGCGATTCTCCTAATTGCAGTGATTGTCGTCGCGGGTCAGTCTCGATTGGATGGAACAAACATGCAGATTGACGAAAACAAAGGTACCATGGGTTCCAGTTCCACGATATCATTACATCCGGATCAACTATGCGGACAGTTCTAGTAGGGACTGGAGTTGCTGCTCATTGTGAATGATATAATTGCTGTGGCCTGCATGTGTTCATTGTCTTCAAGTGAGTCCCTGTCTTTTCACCCATAACGTTACCGGTAATTTCCCAAACTACCAGGGTATCTGAAGCGACCCAGATTAGCAAAACTTGTCGTTTTTCAAATCTCTAACGTTACTCCCTCCTAAACCAAGTTTTCAATTATCATTGTACTTATCGCATCGATTGGTGCAACTGTGTGTCGTCGTTCAATGAAACCAAAATGTTAGCTGCGTCTTGAAGACTCGTGCAAACTACCAGCTCACTGAGTTTCCAGGTCCGAGTCAGTCTATCCGATCAATATATCTGTCTTTGCTGTGTCAATTGGCGGATTTCGATGACAGCACTTTCTTGCCCATTGTTTTTCAATGCGCCGCGTCGAAACAAAGGTGGTTAGATGCATCCCAATGAGCTTCACAGCATGGTAATACACCATATGACAGGCTTCCCACTTACATGTACCTGTCGATCTTCTTTACCACATGCCTACCTACCTATCAATCATCACTTGTCATCCGGCCCCGCAGACTGGCTCAACCTTTCTTCTCTACAAACACCAGACCCAAAACATGAGGCACGACAAGGCGAGATCAAAAATCTTTCAAGTTCCATTAAACCACAAACCGCCCTATTCTCGCCACCCGCACTCAGGTTCTCCATTCTGCTTCTGTCTCTAATCTTACTCCAAAGTCTGGTAGCAACGCCACTACACCAAGTCGCCAACGAGTTAATTCAGGTACCTTACCAAAGGTGATGAAGTAACAATCTACGTGCCTGCCTGCCCTACTACCCTCCCATCAAAACCTCCAAGACATCATTCATCTAGACGCGGACGTCGCGGAAACTCGTCTGCGGATCACAGTACCCGTAGTCGGGCTGGCACCCAACAATGTAGGGACAGAACTGGTCGCCGTCGCCGCACCAGCCAAACTGGCTGCAGCACTTGCCGTAGCTGGACCCGAGGCAGGTCACGCCCGGCCCGCAGGTGCCGTCGGTGCTGGACTTGAAGCCCGGCGGGATGGTCACTGTTGATGTCGGGGGCGGCGCGCTGCTGGTGGTGGTTTTGATGCTGCTTGTGGTGGTGCTGGTTGTTGTTACCGGTGGTGGGGTGTAGATGCTTGTCGTGCTTGTCGTGGATGAAGACGAGGGCGGGGGGATGATGATGGAGGTTGAGGATGTTGTTGTCGTCGTGGATGAGCTTGAGCTGCTGCCGCTGCCACTGCCGAAGCAGGCGCCAAACGCGCCCTGGCAGCCCGCGCCGCAGAAGTCGAGCGTCGACCCGCACCAGAAGAACTGCGAGCAGCAGGGCCCGTACTGTGTGCTGCCGATGCAGACGGTGCCGTTGCCGCACATGCCGTTGGTTGTCACTGTCATGCCGCCGCCGGGGACCGTGGTTGAGGATGGTGGTGGCGCCGAGGAGGAGGAGGAGGTGCTGGTTGAGCTTGGGGGCGGGGGCGTGTAGATTGGGGTCGACGTGGTGCTGGTGCTGGTGCTGGTGCTGGTGCTGGTGCTGGTGCTGGTGCTGGTGCTGGTGCTGGTGCTGGTGCTTGTGCTTCTCGGGGTGGTGCTGGTGGTCGACGTCGTGGTGGAGGATGTCGTGGGCGGGGGAGGCGGCGTCGAGGTTGTCGACGGCGATGCCGCGGGGCGCGGCCATCCGCAGACGCCGTAGTCGGGCTGGCAGTCAAACAGCGGGTTGCAGTGGTCGATGGAGTCGCCGCAGAAGCCGTAGGAGGAGCAGCAGAGGCTATTCCCGCACTTGCCGGCCTGGGGGCCACACGTCTGCCCGTCCTGCCGCACTTCCAGTTTCGCAAGATGACGGTTCTCGGACCTGTTGCTGCTGCTGCTGTAGTCACGTCCGTTCAACTTGGACAGGAGCTTGTGGCCGACAACGTCATCGTGTGCGCCGCCGCTGCTCGCAGACACGCCCGACAGGCAGAAGGCTGCCGCCGCCAAGCCGAGATATGCGCTCCTCATGATGCTGTTATTGTTGTCAGGCGCATCAATGGTTGGTCTAGTGGCCTGGTGTGTGTCCGGTCCTCGTCACGATCACGGGACTATGTCGAGAAGAAGGCCTGAGAGACAGGATCGGCATGGAAGGGAAGGAGAATGCAGGTCCCAGAGGATATGGGCATCCCATGATAAATCACTACGGCACTATTGTCCTTCCCCACGCAGATCCCTCCCACTCCCAATTCGTCCTCCCGGCTGTGTGCAGTGAGGGCAATTCCCCAAGAAGCGGACACACATTGACTTGGCTTGGCTTGGCCGGCGTGCGTGCGTACGATAGGCACTTCCCGCCATGTCGCCGAAGACAGGCCATCCGTCTCCAACGCCAATGCCTGCCTGCCTGCTGCCAATTGCCCAGGCAATCACAAATCTCCCTCACCAACAACTCAGCCAGAAGGGGAATATACGCCACTATCCGGAGCAATGTGTTTGCGAGCGCAACAATCAAACAGGCCGGCACGACAGCAAAAGAAAAAAAAGAGGCTAAATAACCGGTTGCCGATTTTACCGAGCGTGCACTGCTGTTCGCGTAAAGTGCTGCAGGAACGGCGGGAGTCGTCGTCCCGTTGTCCAGGATCCGGTATGTATGACGATTTAGCTGGGAAAACCGCCTTGGCGGTAACGGCCGATTCCCATGAGGGGGTGGTCCATCCATCGGGCTGCATGACCTGTGCGGAGTGCACCAGTAGTGGAGAGACTGTCTCGGGGGACTGAGAGTGTTTGGCCGCACGTGCAGGGCAGGTCTCGGCACTTAATGTGTAGACCTCGCTAGAAAGATTCTTCGGCGACTAGAAGAAAGGATGGGGACGGGAGTTGGGGGGTCTGTCTGGCTGGCTGACAATAGCCTTATATCCCCTGACCCCTGCTTGCAGTGGTGGGTGCTTCACGTTTTGAGGGGATTTGGAGACGGTGACGAAGCTGAGTGTGACGGGCCAAGAGCTTGGCTTGTGTTTGCAATCTGAGAGCGAGAAACAGCGAGGGATGATTGCCTGGTTTTCTCATGGACTGTGGGGTGCGCGCCGTAAGATGCCTGGCCAGGTAGCTCGACACCTGGTGCTCTACTGGCTGGGCGCTTTATCTCCGTCCGTACTACATCACATGCATTCTTTGCTTCCATTCTGGTCTCCAGAAGGAAAAGGGAAGGAGGTACAGGTTCTTCCGATGTCACTGCAGCATCTAATCAGGACTTTAGCAGCTTCTCTCCATACACGCCAGGCTCGTATTAGTATCAGGATTGGACACGCACAACCCCACACAATAAGACCATCGGGTTAATGACTGATGCTGGGCACCCAGCAGGAATTAATATCATGTAAACCACAGCCCCATCACTTACTACCCCAACTCTGCCTCCTCTCGCCTCGCTGGCAACTTACCCGCCCCGGCGGCGGCCTTTGGCCATGCAGTGTCCGACTGTCCCAGAACTCAGTATCCCTCTCTCTTTCCTTTCCTGCTACAGTCGGTGGCTCGTCACCTGCGCCTGGGCCAGCGCCTGCTCCGCCGCGCCGTACTCGTCGTGGTGGAACAGCAGCTCCCTAACCTCCTTGGACCACGGCAGGCAGCCGGCGGGGGGCAGCGGGCCGTGGTAGAACCTGCGGATCTCGTCCTCGACACCGGGGACGTTGCGCCACAGCGGGCCGGCGTTGGACGCCAGCATGGTGAGGTTGCACCGCGGGAGGCGCAGCTGGTCGAACAGCTGCAGGCGCTGCGCGACGGTGGCGCCGTCCTTGCCGTGCACGCCCGTGAAGAGCACCTCGAGCGACGCGGCCGACTCGATGGCGATGGCGCCGCCCGCCGCGTGCGTCGGCATCATGACGTGCGCCGCGTCGCCCACCACGAGCGCCCGGCCGCGCACGAAGCTGCTGAGCGCCGGCCGCTTGAACAGGTGGTGCACCTTGATGCCGTCCTCGCTGGCCATGTGGACGATCTTCTTGGTCGTCGGGTGGAAGTCGGCGAGCATGGCCAGGACCTGCTCCTTGGACACGGACGAGTGCCACAGGTCGTCCTCGCCCTCGCCTGCTTGCGTCTCGTGGACCACGGCGTTGTTGAGCACCGTGCCGCCGCGGCACGTGTAGTTGACCCAGAATATGTCGTTGAGCGGGTCGCGCCAGGAGGTGAAGCCGGGAAGCTGGTTCTCGTAGTAGGCGCGCAGGTCCGGGTCGGCCATCACGTCGTCCATGGACACCAGCCAGCGGTAGATGGAGCGTCCCGTGGGACTGACGGTGGACGGGTAGCCCGTAAAGTCCTCGATCAGGCGGCTCTGTTTTGGTTGGCGTCAGCATCTTAACAGTATCATCCCCGTGCCAAGAGGATCATGAACAACCGGAGACATACATGCGCACCATCCGCAATCACCACCAGGTCATTCTTGACCGCCCTCCCATCCGCCAGCATCAACGTGCCCTTGTCACAATCGACCCCAATCGCCTCACACCCCAGCCGCAGCACAACCGGCGCACCCGGCCCCCCCGCGCCCGTCGCAAGCCTCTTCAACCCGCGATGCAAATCGACCCTGTGAAAACTCCAACTCGCGTGTCCAAGCGTCTGCTCAATGTCGGGGTACTCCTCGCGCATGACCAGCGAGAGGTCGCTGGCGCGCGACATGCGGATCGCCTGGTTCGGCACGGGCGCGGCCGCGGCCATGTCGAACCCCCAGCGCTCGAGGACGAGCGCCGCGTTGGGCGGCACGCTGATGGCGGCCCCGATCTCGTTCTTGAACTGCGACCGCTCGAAGACCTCGACCTGCCACCCTGCGCGGCGCAGCGCGATGGCCGCGCTCAGCCCGGCGATCCCGCCGCCGACCACGCCGACATGGCCTAGGGGTGGCTGCTGCTGCTGTTCCTCGTGCGCTTCGAGGCCCGGGAGGGACATTTCGTTGTGTCGTTTTTGTTATTGTTGGTGTTATTTATTTTCTCTGGGACAGTGAGAAGGGAGGCGAGTGGGTTCGCGCTGCTTGGGGGTAGGTGAGACAGCTGAGACCGGACGCGCATCGAGGCATCAGTGGCGCATCAGCATTCATCGTTCGTGCCAGTGGTGGGCGGCGTCCGTCCGCATCCCGCCAGGCAAAAGTCCGTGGATTGCCGTTCATCCCCACTTTCATGTCCGCCTACCTGGTTGAGTTGCTCGGGGATCCCGAGACAGCCTGTCTGCACACCACTGAAACACTTTGTACGACAGCTTCCAGTTTGTTCTTGCAAGGGTGTCAATGCTGCCCTCGAGGATAGAAAGGTCTTTGATCAGCTGCAAATCACATAACTATTCAGGACAAACATACCAGGTTACCAATATTAATATTTTCCATGACGTTTACTTAGGTCGTCGTAACTTGCTTTAGTTATTGCGTTCGGCTATAGGTGCAGAGTGGCACCTTCATGTTCAGTTCGAATTGGGCGAGAACAGCTCAGTGCCACGGGACGCATGCTCGATTCCGCTGCTTGTGACGATCAAACCCACGTAGCGTCCGAGTTACTTGTCGGTACTTCTGCGTTTTGGCCACACAAGAAAGTCACTCGGGAGGAAACCTATTGATTCGTTCAATTGCTTGCCGTAAATAGGGTCATTGAGTTGTTGTCGATAGTCGGGTACAAACTTGGAACATAAACAAATGACTGCTGGCACAAACAAGAGTCTCATTGATGATAACGTTATTCTTTTATTTATTTATAACGTATTTGATAAGCGAGCCGGACAGATAAGCGAGCCGGACACTTTTACCTACTTAACAACAACGTTTCTCAATTGCAATACAACAACATTAAGAACCAACTATAATTACATCAGAAACAGCTGGATCAGATGCTTCTACAGCCTCCTGGCAAGTGTGGGTATTATGGCCAGGCTCGCCGCATATACCACAGCACCGAACCCTCGAACGAACCCCCCCGCACTACTACCATCTAGCTGCGTTCCTTGCACTCCCTCCCTATCTATAGCCCTCTTACCCAATACATCCTGTGCATCTTGTACAATAAGTGACCCTCCAAGCTTTATACGTGTTCTTTTAGCTCTCCGGCGCTTGCTTCGTGCCTCGTTGGCTTTGCGGAGCGAAGCGTTCTCTGCCCAAAGGAGGGCTACCTGATGCATCACAGCCATCGTACCCTTGGTAAGCTGGTCCACAGCAGCCAACATCAAAGTCGGGGAGCTGTTTTGATGGCTGGCAATGCGAGTCTTTATGCGCGTTGACTGCGAATTGGCTTCTCGGGGGTTGTGGGGTGTCTGGAAGACCCAAGGTTGTGCAGTGCTAGGCCGTGAGAGTGGGGATGTTGGTGTATGAAGCTTGATATCTAGCTTGGAAAGCACTCTTTCTGGGTCGTATGATACAAGGCCAGCCCCTGCGAAGCCGCCCTGTATATTTTTCTCGGTGATGGAAGTAAAGAAAGCTTCGCGAAAGGCACAGAGAAACTCGAGAATCCCAATATTAAGTCTATCAGGGATAACGTATAAGCAAGTATACAATACCTCCATAAACTCCCGGTTTCCGCTATAATAGCCTGCGGTATCATATCGGTACTTCTCCTCAATGGCAGCATCCCAAATGCGCAAAACCAATCAGATCTGGCTGCGGATCCCATAGTAGTATGTTATATCGCGGTTCAACTTCCTCTGACATCTTGCAGCAATTTTCGCCATCGTCACAAGTTGCTTGTTTGTTGATGAAGGATTTCTCCCGGGAATTGAGAAGCGTAGCGCCTTCGCTAGCAATTGACACCCGCTCGTTCGTTGAGTAGAGCGCTTTAACGTGATTTGCGAAAAGCAAGATTTCGCGAGCGTAATTAGCCATGATATAGCTGGCTCTTAGATGCCTCAGTGAAAATACATTGTAATCGCCAACATGCTGTCGCACCTGCCGGGTTTAGCGTCCTCTTTTGTCACACCGAAATAGGCTTAGCGCCTTCCTCACAGTATCATCCCGCCGCCGCTTATATATGCTCGTGTATAAATAACGAACCGCATCCTCCCAAGTTTCTTTCTTGTACTTCAACCTTTTTCCTTCCTCTCTATCCCTTCATTACGACTATCACCAACCACAACCGCGGCTGCGTCACCATCATACTTTCTGTCCTTCATTTCGGCTGCACCTTATGCGGTCCCCCTGACACCCCTTCGTCACATTATGCCACTATTGCTCAAGCTCGCCCCATTGTCCAGCGAGCCTCGCGTTGTTACTCGTTGCCAGCTCGAACCAACTCTCGCGATTCTCGCCATTACGCCGGCCTACCTTGAGCAAAGATTTACCCATCCCGCCTACTCTCTTCCTAGGACCTCCCTTAACTTGCTATCCAAGTTGGCCGCACTCTGACGCCCAGCCGGCCTCCAAATCGCAGCAACAGCAGGGAGGAGGCCTCTCTCTCTCTCCCTAACCTTCCCCCCTTTCTCACGGACTGGATGTCATTTGGTTGCAATCTGACCGATATTGACACCGCATCTGTGATAGAGCATGCAGCTGGCGCAGCGCCAACCTACTTTGACCCTGTTTTCGCCTCGGATATCTTCCCTTCCGCCAGCAGTCGTGCCTCATTGGGCAAGGGGACGAGGGGGGGGATGACCAACAGCGCAAGAACGCTCGGTCAGCTCTCCTTCCTGCATGTTGGTGGCGTCAGGAGACGGCACGATACGAGACTGCGCAGGTGCAGCAGACCTGGATGAGAAGGCGGCAACCCCAGTATCTCGTCATGATTGGCCTGGGGCATATCCGGAGACGCCGAAGGGACATATGTCGAACCTGTTTTGCGTACGCGATGGACCCCCTGAGTCAAACCGCCTTTTCCGACTAATTCTTGCCTATCTCGGCAGTTGCATGATTGGCAGGCGTACGATGGATCGTCGGCTTGTCACTTCAGTCCGTGGTTTTAGTGCGAGGAGCTGCGTCTTCGCCGAACACGTTCATTGACTGGCTGTTGGGATTGGTGGAAGCAAGGGTCACTTCTCTCCGCTCCTGCCGCGACTACAGCCCAGAATTTCCACGCGCACGAGCTATATATTCTCCCTCGTCCCCGGCATCTATGGGACAAGATTGGCAACCAGTTCGCTCGCACGACAGATCGTTTGCCTCAAGCTGTACTAGTTTTCTGTAACTTATCGATATACATTGCTCTGTGAATCAACTCTCGACCAGACTATGGCACCCGTTCAAGAGCCTATCATTATCTCGAGCGATGATGAGTCTACTTGCAGCGACTCTGAGTTCGAAAGTTCACTACCTTCTGGCGTCGGAGTCAGCCATATGACACGTTGAGGTTTGTATTCTGACTTGGATTCCTCTTTCTGGTCCAGATGTAAGGCTAACCTGCTTGCGTAGAAACGATTGCCGGCAATAGACTCGGTGCCGGTTGGGAGCTTGAGAGCAACGTCGAGAAGCCGCCCACCGCTGAGGGGGCATACCCAAGCCGTTCTCTATCATCTTCCAAATGCGCCGTACCGCAAGCTTCGGGGAATGGCCACTTGATGACGCGGTTCTTAAGCGCACCATAGTGAACGGTGTAGCAACCTTCCAGATGGAGTTCAGTTGGGACGCCTGCGTGAATCACGGTCAAGTGGGCCTCGCGCCTGAAAAACCACAGCGCAGGCCGCTGGGCAACACGATGTCACAGAAAGAGAGAAAAGCACATAGAATGCCGGAGAAAGGTCTTGCTCTTCTTGCGGATACAAGCGAGGCCAGCAATACCTCAAACTTGGTTTCTGGGGACGACGACAATGGAGTGTATGGAATTGACTGCTTGTTTTAGAAATGGAGGAAGTGCGAGTTTCTTGTGAAGTGGCTGGAGGGAAGCTACTCCTGGGAGCCCCGAGCGCATCTATCAAAGGAGGACGTGAAGGACTTTGAAGCAGTTTATAAGGACTTTTCGCTGAAGGTGGAGGAGGTACGAAAGACTTGTACGCGGCGCGGGAAGTCGAAATATTTAGTCGGATGGACCGGTTTTCCCAAGACCACGGAGAGATGGGTTGAGGAGAAGGACTTGAAGGACTTGAGCCCTGAATTGGTTCAAAGATACAAGCCAAACACGAGGAAGACAAACAGACGGAAGGGATATTAATTGGGGGTTTTATAAGTGGGTTTGATCCGTTTGCTCCAAGTCTAAGTTGTCTTATTACATATTATATCAATTGTTCATACGTTGTCACAGGCACAACGTGCCCTGTGCCATGGATTAGCCAGGCCTGCATGGTGCTCGAGTGGTGGCATGTGCGTGGTGGCACGTGACCCCACATCGCCACCTACCTCGCTATATATGCAGGCCTTGGCAGCATGGTGTTAGCTTCTTTGTAGATCCACGACTCTTGCACCCTAGACCCAAGGTTGACCCGTGATAGCAGTCTTGGACTGTTATTTCAGGGAGAAAGCCGCGACGGACTCGACGAACTTTGTTGTCGATTATCCGTTCAAAGTAATTATCGGGTGGCTGGCTCCCCTACGAAAGTTAGCCTGGTCACTGGAGGGGAAATGGCAAGTCATACTCTCTTCGCGGGTACACTCAATAAGTGACATCATAATGCTGGCGGTTTGGCAAAATATCTTATCTCGAATAGGCCGCGCTGGTTGCTCCAGAGACCAGGAAAGGCTCTCGCCTGAAACCCAGCTCAGAGCAATGAATGGGTACCCAACCGAGTTTTCGAAAGTAAGGCTGAATCCTTGTAATCTAGGAGCCCATCGAAAACCCTTCGCCTCGAGCTCCTGAAGTATGAAGATCTCGCCTTGGAGAAGGTCGACGATGGCTTCACGTGGTGCATTCCGTATATGCAGAGGGATGCGGATAGCCCAGCTTTCTTTATTTAAAAATTCCACTTTGTAGATGCGACACTGACCGCCGTCGAAATATTTCTCGTCTAGAACTGGGGCTTGAGCGTCTGAATGGAGAGGGCGATCGCATGAGGGATATTGTGAGGATAAGCACCTGAGTTCTTTCCATCATCTGCCAGGTTTGGAAAATGTCGTCGAGACTGGGTGAGCTGAGATGTTCTCGTGAAATGATGTAATTATCGCTGTGCTGGGCGAGGCTGGGATGGGTTGGTAATAGGTTCCTGACCGTGTCCCTGGAGGACCTTAAATACCGTGTTTCTCTGCAAGCGGTTCAGTGTGAAGCTGCCAGGAGTTTCGGGACCAATGCACAGCGTGTGGTTTCACGTGACCAGTCTTTGTCATCCTCCGGAATAAGGCAAGCTTCAAAACCACGTGAATCGAACATGAAACGTAGGCCGGGGCCAAGCACGCACACAACATGGACGGACACGACACGCACGCGGACTGTGCACCGGGCGAAGTCAGGAAAATAGAACCACCTGTCACATGGAACGAGCACCGTGAGGGCGCCAGACTCGAAATGGCACATTGCAACAAGATTACATGGTCCTAAGCACGCTGCAGTAGGGTGATCCACTGCCAGTATACATGGTTGTGCTGCATGCCGAAGCCGTTTGCGGCTCGGCAAAAGCATGGATCCCAACGTGGTAAAGTCCAGTGAAGCTGTTTCTGGCTCTGGCAAAGGCAGGGATGATGCTTGTAATATCCACGTAGGTCCAATGTCCACCCGCTGGGTAGAAAAATGAGGCCTTATGATGATTCCCTCAGGCTTCGCTGCAGCAAGTTTTGGCGCACCAGCACTCGTTCGCCTGGTGCTGCGACAAACCCCATTGCATCGATCCGTGCATGGAGATGCAGGCGCGATCTATAAGGCGGTGACCAGCGGCAGATTAGCGGGGTAGTGCCAGAAACGAGACCTCCCGCGACGGTTTCCAGCCGCAAGAATTGACCCTGCCCTTGCGCCAACCCCGCAGCTCGGCCCAAACTGCTTGGGTTGTGTCAGAGGACCCATCCCATTCAGCCCAGACACAGCCCCAAAAGAGTCGAGCCTCTCCCTCCAAAATCACAGCCTCAACACCCAATTATCAACATGAACCGGCAACTTCAAGCCAACGAGCGTATGTACTACAAATGTGTCAAATGGGCAGACCTGACTTCCACCTAGCGAAGGAATGCCAGGGACCAGAGCTCTCGTCGTATACGAACTACGACCTGAGGAAGGACGACAAAGACGCGGCAGATAAGGCGGTGTGGCCGGATGGGACCTCGTTTTTTTGCTGCCAAACCTCTTCTAGTAATTCCACACCAGCTCTGTCAAGGTAGAGTAGCTTTAACACGTTTCATCAATAATTTAGCTAACCGCTATGATATACAGGTCTTTCGTCAAGTCAATTTCGCCCATCGCTTCCTGGCCATGTCCTCCCGCCGGCTCCGCCGGGCAGAGTGACCAAGGCACCCCGAACAGCCCAAAAGCGAAAACAGCCAGGCGAGAACTAGTTCACAAAGCGGTCCGTCAAGAGGCAGAAGGAGCGCAAACAGGGCGCTGAAACGACAACATCGCGGAAACTCTTAGAACCCGCGATTGCTACTCCAGTATCGCTCGTCTTCCTTCGGCGCCGTCGCGAATGGAGTCGACACGGACGAAGACGGGAAAGAACGCCGAAGAAGAGGAGCCGCCCCAACCAGCAAAAGTCCTGAACAATATGCGCGCGAAGGCCCCTCCTTGGCGTCGAGAGCGTCTCCCAGACTGGTGGTCGCTTTGCAGCTATGGGTGGGAGTGCGCGTTGTCTCCTTTGCGAACTGACCTGTCTGCAGACTGTGACAATTAAGCTGCGCAACTTATTGGGTGACTAAATCTACAAACGGCGCCTGTCTTCATACGCTGTATCCCAAGGCTCCAGAGATATACCGCCCTTTCAACGAACCTGATGCGGATGCAGTCTGACAGTTACACTACGGATTATGAAGCTCTTTGAGTGGCATTGGCGCGCTTGGCGCGGTCAGCCCTGTGCGTGTCTGGGGCGATGCTGCCTGGGCACTGGGGGGTGCCCGGAGACCATGTCTGTGAAGCACGAGACTGTAACCACCTCTTCCGTGCGGATGCCGAGTTTTTCTTCTATAGAGCGAAACTAGAATATACACTTGTTGTAGATAAAGTAAAATGTTCTCTTCCAAGGGGAATAATCCAAAGGTTTCTTCTACATCCCGTCTTCGTTAACGATAATTAGAACTAAAGCTGAACTTTCCGTACCTTCCCCTCTCTCTCTTCACCTGAAGCCGACTCATACGATCTCTTGAGAGCAGTAGATATGTACGCCAGGTCAAAATTGATGGCCATTACCCTCTTCACTTCCTTGTTCCAGACAAGATTTGTATCTCGCACGTCGCCGTTACAAACACCGGCATGGTTCAGCTCTCCAACCGTCCTGTCAATCTCGCTGTCTATATCTATACCATCTTGTATATAGACCACTTTAAAGCGCCGTGATGCGGGGGCAACTGGTTTGGTAGTTCATGGTCTTGTCCTAGGGCATGTCCTGGTCAGGTAATGACTGGACATACCAACGGAAGCAGATGATTTTGGAAGCACAGGAGGATGGAAGCTTTCGTCCGCGGGGGGGAGCAGTCTTGGATGCCACGGCACAGGAGGGAGGACTCGTATCAAGAAAGAGCCATACTGGGACAGTTCAACTGTGCGTCGTCAACTTGCCAACTCGTGCATCGCACTAACAGGACTTGTTCTCTTCTACGCATTTGTCTTGATTCGCGTGCGTACAGTACCCTGGTAGTCATTGTCAAGAGGCCAAGGTTGGATCCGTATTGCTCGCGTCGTGGTCGCGTCGGCGCAGTCTTTGAACGCGAGGCCCTTGTCGAGTCACCACAATTCCGATGGCCACGACGATCCGTCATCTGCGCAGAACACAAATGGCAAGCCGCCGCGAAACCAAGTTACGGTTTATCTACCTACGATTATGGGGTGTGCGGTAATGTAATCGTTGCGACTTGTCGTTACAGTAGCCCCAGAACCCTCTTGAGAGGTCTGCATCACCCCAACGGCTTATCACTAGCCAGCCCCGATTTATTGGTGGTCCGGGAACTGCACCTGACAAATCTGCACCACTGATTCTAGATGGAAATGCGATACATTCAGAAAGTTGCCGGTCATCTTTGCACTTCGCGTTCGTCACAGTATGTACATGCAGGGGACTGATAAACCGGGTTTTCAGGACGCAAACGCTACACTAACTAATAATAGCAACAAGAAGCGCTGGGCAATGCTAGTGGAGCAGATTTGAGCCGCATTTACAAAAATCTCTCTTCTAAACCCCAAAAACGGGAACGCTCAAGATTATTCCGAGTGACTCCTTCATTCTCGTTCACCTCTGCGTCTTTGCACTTCTGCACTTTCCAGGTATCTTGAAGCCTGCTGTGATGGTCTGCGAGCTTTTCCCTTTCTGGCACAACTGGCTCTGGAAAGAGCATGCTGCGACCGCGATGTTCCAACCCAAGCCGCCTGGTGGAAATGGTTGGTGTCAGATACGCCGTAAGATGGTGCGGCTGACGCGTCTGAGCCAGTCCAGCCTCAGCCCCGCCCACACTAAGCTTTCGTCGATGCGAGCGTATTCTTGCGTTCATGCTTTTTGGTAGCGTATGGTATCGGAATTTTTCCTGGATTCATCATGCTACCCCTTTATTTCGCCTTTTCAACAAGCATTATCTTGTCTCCTAACAGAGCTCACGCTGCGGGTGAGTGTGGACGGCCGGGCTTGCGGTGATCTCGGCGATGCGGGACTGCCCACTTCTACGCGTCCAGCTCCGACGCGAGGATCTTCTCCACTCGCAAGACACCCGAGCACCCCTACGCAAGCTGCACAGAGCCTGCCGAGACCGACCGACAGGCTCAAGTGCCAAGATTGAACTGATGAGTTTCCGCATCAAATATCAGCCATCCACACCAAGCCGCAGTCCGGCAACCAATCCATAACGCCTCGTTCCTTTCTCCCGTCGTTCAAGGAAGGCACCCTGAATACTTCTCTGTTGTTAATGGCCCTACCATTTGTGGGAAGTACTCCTTGACCAAGCAGGCCTGTATGGCATAATCAGAAAAGATGTGGTATTAGACTGGGATACCCTCATTAAAAGCTCAGTTCTGAGAATAATAACGGCGGATCGTTCACACGTTGCCGCATGAGAAGCCTACTGGGAGTCGGGGCGTCATCTGAGTCCTGCGTCGGCCATAAACTTTGCAGGATTGCTGAAATGGAGTATGGTACGTGGCTGTATGGCATGCTCGTGTCTGCAATCCGAGACTACCGGCTATCCACAGTCAAGCCAGGATTGGAAAGCGACGACGGGGACATGGTTGACGCTGTTTTCCTCGCTACTGCGCCTCAAAGGGGGGTCCTTCACGCCACAAGAGGCTTGAATCACGTGGCGCCATGGCCAGTGAGGCGCTGCGCAGCGGGCGCCAAATGAAACGGGCAGGAGTAATTGCTGCCTGTCATGATCGCTGCGGCTGACCAGGAAAGTTCGGCGAACGACCATCTCGAAGAAAATCTCGCTCTTGTCATAACAGAGTATACGAAACATGCTCCCCTTCCCCCGGCTTAGCATCCAGCATACATGAGTGTATCACCATTCGGCAAGCGGTATACGGTATAGGGTTATAACGTCTCGCACGCTGACAAATTCTTCTGATCGAATCCCGCTTGCCTTGGCGGGACGCGGCCTTCGGTTGCGCGTTAGAGCGTTGTAACGATGGATCAGTTACGATCTTGGCTAACGGCTATTTTGGTTGGTGTCGCTGCAGTTGCGTATCTGTCACTGTCGGCAAAACATAAGCGTCGCGCGACGCTGGGGCAGCGTTTAGATGACGAGACGCCGGCGGAAGTGAAGGAGGTTTGGAAGCCCGACGAACGGATAACGCATCGTTCTCGGCAACCCTTTGAGATATTATATTCTGGATCCACCGACGGCTCCAACGGGGATGCCGATGTCGAGTAAGTGTCCGTGTCATTCTGATGGCGTGGTCATCTACTAACCAAGCCAGCATCATTGCCGTCCATGGCCTTGGGTCGGATGTGGACTGGTCGTGGACATGGAAGGGCGGCGATAAGCCCGTCAACTGGCTCCAAGATATTGACATGTTACCCGCGAAGGTGCCCAGCTCGAGGATTATCGCGTACAATTACGAGTCGAGATAGCATGCGGATGCCCCAAAGACGCGCCTACAGCTTTGTGGAGAAGAACTCGTACACAGCATACACTCATTCCGCGGCGGCTCCTGTCAACGACCGATCGTGTTTGTCGGACATAGTCTGGGGGGGAATGTCATTGTACAGGTAAGCTGGTTACGCTGCTCATATTATGCTGTGACTGACTTTTGGTGTCGAGGGCCTCTTGTACGCAAACTCCGAGGACAAATACCGTTATTTGCCGGAGGTGACTGCCGGTCTAGTGTTCCTCGGCACTCCTTTTCGGGGAACGAGGTGGAAATTCTTTGCCGATTCCGCTGCATGGCTCATGCAACCTGCAGGCTCGCACCGGGGAATCATCCGGGAGCTCGATTTCGACGAGCCCGCCTCGTTGGATAAGTTGCATTTCTTCTGCCGGCTACGCAATAAACTGTCGACGCCCGTGTCCTGTTTTAGCGAACTCTACGAGACAGACTACGGACGTCGCTTCGGGATTAACGGTTTGGCAAAAGGAATGGTATGTCAGGATATATGTCCATACCCAGAGACCATACTTACATCCTTAGGTCGTGGAAGAGGAATCTGCTTGTATTCCCGGGCTGGACAGATGTGCCTTGCAGGCGGACCACCTGAAGATAAACAAGTATTCTAGCCCGACAGACCGCTCGTTTCTCATTGTTTCAGGGAAGATTTCCGAGATGTGCGTCAATGCAAAGAATATCATTCAGCGACGGCAACATCGTAGGTGCCGCCAGTCCCTAGTCTGCGGATTCCGTTAACCTTGTGGACAGCAAATCTCATCATTACCAGCAGCAGCCGTGAGTCTCCCCCCCATACTTGCTGAGCGTTGCTGATCGATTACCTAGATGCGTTGGAAAAGAAGCCTGAGGCTAAAGCCTGCCTACGGGACCTCTTCGTGACCGACCCCTCCGAGGACAAGAGCGGACTAAAACGCAAAAAGGGGGATTGCGCCCATGGCACCTGCGAGTGGATTCTCGGCACGGAAGAGCTTACTACCTGGCTTGCCTCTGGATCCTCAGAAAACCCGCAAAGCCAGAGCAGTCATGTACTGTGGCTCTATGGCAACCCGGGAATGGGCAAATCGACCATGGCCATATTCCTTGCCGAAGAGCTGTCGAAAACGTTCTCCGCAACGGACGGGAATACCCTGGCATATTTCTTCTGCGACTCTGGCTTCGACAACCGGAAGACAGCCACATCAATCGTCAGAGGGCTTCTCCTCCAGCTCGTTCAGCAGCATCCGCAGCTGCTCGACTATCTGCTGCCAAAATACAATGATCGTGGAGCGAAGGTCTTTGAATCGTTCGACGCTCTGTGGTCAATTTTCATGGCCGCCGCGGGGGATGAAAAGACGGGCCGAAAATATTGCATTATCGATGCACTGGATGAATGCGACATAGAATCGCAAAAGACCCTGTTGCATCAGTTTAAGGAGACGTTTCTGGCCCCAAATACGACGTCAAACATCCGTATATTGGTGGCAAGTCGGCCGTATCCCGAGATACGTGAATACCTGCAACGATTCACGAATATGGATCTGGCATCCTTCCCAGGGGTAAAGAAAGACATCGGTCGGTGTATCGAAGAGAGAGTAGCAGACCTCACCGAGAAAAAGCACTACACAGACAAGGTCAAGACACAAATCAGCGAAATCCTCAAAGATAAAGCCGAGGGTACTTTCCTCTGGGTTGGCTTAGCGGCCGCGGAGCTGAAGGATGTCCCGTCAAAGGACGCCGTCCAAGTGCTCCAGAACATGCCCAGGGGACTTCATTCACTCTACAAGAGGCTTCTCGACACGGCTGTTGAGAAGCAAGGACCCGGAAGCGACGTTATCCAACGTATCCTGAGTTTCGTTGTCGTATGCTTACGTCCGCTGAGCCTGTTAGAGCTCTCCGAAGCATGCCGACTACACCAAGACGAAGAGGATATGGAGACTCGAGCTCAGTTCACACGCGACTACATCGAGTCCTGTCGTTTAATCGTCATCATCCAGGACGAAAAGGTGCTCCTCCTGCACCAGTCCGTGAAAGACTACCTGGTTGGGGCTGGTGCTGGATTTTTCATCGACAAGCTCAAAGCACATGCCGACCTTGCCTATCGCTCTGTCGACGCCCTAATCGAGCAATCCCGAGGGGGGAAGCAGTCGTACGCCCACTTCTCAAATTATGCAGATTTGTATTGGGCTGCTCACGCGCACAAGGCAGAGTCAAAATTCGAAACCAAAGACGGGCAAGCTGAGTTCTTCGAAGTTGATTCTCCGTGTCGTGAGCAGTGGTTGGGGCGCTTAAGGTCCCAACGCTGGACGATCAATGGCTACAGAGTCTTACCTCGGCGATTCTCTATTTTACATGTAGCTGCGTTGTGGGGAGTCCCTGCACTAGTACATGATGTGATTGATGTGAATCATCGGAGGCGGGACACAGAAGAACCAACGAGTTATATTGATCCTAATTGCCTGGATGAGGACGGCGTAACGCCACTCGAGCAAGCTGCACGGGCGGAAAGCCCAAACGTGTTTTCCATCTTACTAGATCTTGGATGCAATGCAACCACAATGACAGTGAAGGCTGCTGCGGAAAAAAATAGGAATGGCAAGGAACTAATGACGTTGCTTCTCGACCGGCGAGGGGACCAGATCACTGTCACCGAGGAGGTGGTGAAGGCAGCGGCGGGAAACGATGGGAATGGCAAGGAAGTGATGGCGCTTCTTCTCGACCGGCGAGGGGACCAGATCCCCGTCACCGAGGAGGTGGTGAAGGCAGCGGCGGGAAACTATTGGAATGGCGAGGAAGTGATGGCGCTTCTTCTCGACCGGCGAGGGGATCAGATCCCCGTCACCGAGGAGGTGGTGAAGGCAGCGGCGGGAAACAGTGGGAATGGCGAGGAAGTGATGGCGCTTCTTCTCGACCGGCGAGGGGATCAGATCCCCGTCACCGAGGAGGTGGTGAAGGCAGCCGCGGGAAATAATGAGAATGGCAAGGAAATGATGGCGCTTCTTCTCGACCGGCGAGGGGACCAGATCCCCGTCACCGAGGAGGTGGTGAAGGCAGCGGCGGGAAACTATGGGAATGGCGAGGAAGTGATAGCGCTTCTTCTCGATCAGCGAGGGGACCAGATCCCCGTCACCGAGGAGGTGGTGAAGGCAGCGGCGGGAAACTATGGGAATGGCGAGGAAGTGATGGCGCTTCTTCTCGACCGGCGAGGGGATCAGATCCCCGTCACCGAGGAGGTGGTGAAGGCAGCGGCGGGAAACAGTGGGAATGGCAAGGAACTAATGACGTTGCTTCTCGACCGGCGAGGGGACCAGATCACTGTCACCGAGGAGGTGGTGAAGGCAGCGGCGGGAAATCGTAGGAATGGCAAGGAAGTGATGGCACTTCTTCTCGACCGGCGAGGGGACCAGATCCCCGTCACCGAGGAGGTGTTGAAGGCAGCGGCGGGAAATCGTAGGAATGGCAAGGAAGTGATGGCACTTCTTCTCGACCGGCGAGGGGACCAGATCCCCGTCACCGAGGAGGTGTTGAAGGCAGCGGCGGGAAATCGTAGGAATGGCAAGGAAGTGATGGCACTTCTTCTCGACCGGCGAGGGGACCAGATCCCCGTCACCGAGGAGGTGGTAAAGGCAGCGGCGGGGAACGATGGGAATGGCAAGGAAGTGATGGCATTGCTTCTCGACCGCAGCGGCGGGAAATGAGTGGAATGGCAGGGTTATAGGGAGCGAGGACAACCTAGAGCGCTGGTTAGCTTCGTAAGATTTTATGATGCTGGCTGCCCAGGAGGGGCATGAGGCGGTTGTGCGACTATTCAAGTTATACGGCGCCTGATCATGACCATACTTTGTTTTGCGATCGTGTCGTCACTCGTGAGCTGTGTATGATTATTGCTCTATATATATAACGTGTTTGATAAGCGAGTCGCGCAGACAAGCGAGTCGCGCACTCTCCACCGCGACGCGTCCTCCCCACACTTAACATCGAATTTTTCTACAACCCAACTGTCACGGCCTGGCCGGACGGCACTGCATAAGCCACGTACGCCACGCACAGCCACAGCGGGACTTGAGTGGGGTTGATGAGTCATCACTGTGTTAGCACGCAAAAAGGCAATTGCAAGCAGAACCTTTCCTTCTTTCCTTTTTTTTTCTTTTTTTTTCCTTAGCTGTAGATTATGGCAATAGAATTAAGCCTATTGCAGCATTGTCTCTCTGCTTATTTCAGCCAGCCGTGACAGAGGGTAGTATAAGGCACAGAATAGATCCTTGCTGCAGCTTGGAGGCTTAGCTTAGAGTCTTTTTCAAGAGCGTTAAGTGCAAGAACAACTTTTGCTTCAACTGAAATTAAAGACATCTTGGTGTGGTGGAGGAAATTGATGTTGTAGGAAGAGAGCCGCGTCGCGTGCAAAATTAAATCCGCTCGCTTATCTGATCCACTCGCTTATCATACACGTTACATGTATTTTGATTTTATGCGTTGCTCTTAAAGTCGTCGAGGAGGGAGATCCAGGGGCTATGACTGAGCCCAGTGCAGTTGAAATCAAAAGGTCAAGGTTTGTACTAATCCCGCAGTTGGAATAACGTTAAATTTTATTGATTGGACTTTGTTTACTTTGCCCCTATTCTTCGCCATGTCTCTTATGCAACTGCAGTGCTGTTCGCAATTGTCAGTCAAGAACACCTGTATCGGACTGCAAGCAGGTAGTACTGAAGAACTAGTTCCCCAGCTACCTACATACCTACCTACCTACCTGGTAGCTAGGGGTTCTATGAGGACCACCCTACATGCACCCAAGAGAGCAATCTCGAACAGACCTCAATCACTACAACAATCCCTCATCCACTACCACCATCCCTCAACCCATCCCCAAGTCTCCAGTCTCCAACGCGTGCTAGAATTAAACTAGCTGGTAATTATCCAAGTATCCCCTGTAACTAACTACCGCTCTCCTTATCAAACATCCTTCCCCATTCCGCATTAGGTACCCTACACTCCGACCCCGCCCGCCTACCGAATATCATTCGGCGCATTCGGGATATTCACCGTGTTCCCCCGCGCATCAAACGTCATCTGCGCATTCCCAAACGCTCCATACCCCGCCGCGAACCCTCCCCCGGGCAACCTCAACCTCCCCGCGGCCGCCCACCCGTTATTCCCAAACGCGCTGTCCTCCCACGCCTTCTCGGCCTTGGTATTACCCGTGACGGACTCGTACGTGGCCTTGGCGGTGGCCGACCACGCGTCGGCCTTGGTCTCGATGCTCTGCAGGTAGGCGCGGATCCAGTACGCGTAGAGGTCGCGCAGCGAGGGCCCGTGGTTGAAGGTGGCGATGGTGGTGGGCTCGCCGGCCCGGTTCGAGTGGCCCCAGGGGTAGGTCTGGTCGAAGCGGTAGCAGACGAGGTCGATCCAGTTGGAGACGCGCATGAATTTGTTCCAGATGGCTTCGTCGGAGGAGGAGCCGGCCCCTGACGGGGTGTAGTGCAGGTAGGCGAAGACGCCGGCGGCCTGTCACCTCAATCCGTCAGTACAGTAATTCACTTACCATCGTGGGGAAGGGAAAGGGAAAGAAACAAACATTGCGGATATTCCGGCGGATGTCTCCATTCGAGTCCTGATTGGACTTGACGGGCTGCGGGGTGCCGCCGGCGAACCAGGCCTCCTTGGGGCTGTTGATCCAGGCCGAGGCGATGGCAAAGTTGCGCTCCGTCAGCGCCTTGGTCGCCAGCCCGCCCGTGCCACCCAGCGGCCGGTCCGACCGCGCGAACCCAAAGGCCATGACGTCGTCCACGGCCACGCTGGCGCCCGTCGGAATCCCGAGCGTCGCGTCCGCCGGCAGCCGGTACGGGTTCGCGCCGTAGCCCAGCAGCACCTCGTCCACCCACCCGGCGGTGATGCCCTGGTAGTTGGGGCCGAGGTTGCCCGCGCGCAGCCAGGCGAAGAACTGGGCGAGGGTTTGCGCCTCGTAGACGTGTTCCGCTGTTGTGTGTGTGTGTGTGGTTAGTGGACACTGTAAACTAAGGAACTGTTGAGGGAGGGGATACTGGGTAATTACGTACTGACAAACTTGACGTCCCCCTTGAAAATTTGGTTCTTGGCCACCCGCCCGACGTTGGGCGTGCACGTCTGCACCTTGTTGCCGTCGCCGATAAAGGTGTAGTACTTGGGGATCGTGCTCTTGGACAGCGCCTCGCCGCAGCTGGGGTACATGCCCAACGAGATGTACAGCGCCGGGTTGGTCCCCGGGACCTGCACCGTTTTTTCGCTAAGGCGCTTCTGCAGCTCCGCCGCACTTGGGTCTGTGAGGTTAGTACTTGCGTCGAAGTCGGTGGCACCGTAGTACAGATCGCGCTTGGCAGGGCTGGACGCGTCGAGTATGCACGAGGCCTCGCCGTCGGTTGGTCCGGGCAGGGCGCAGGAGCCGCCGGTTGCGCGCTCGTTTAGATGCATGACGCCAAAGTCGGGGAATAGCTGCTGACTTCGTCGGGCCTGTGTGCCCGCGGGCTGGTCATCGTCGGTGCAGAAGGGGCATGTGGAGATGTTGCCGCTGCTTCCGGTCCCGGCACCCGGACAGGTCAGCTTGGGTAGGTGCAGAAGCGGGCCGACGGTGCGGCTGTCCCGCCTGCTCAGGGGCGAGAACATGGCTGGGAGCTTGTTGAAACCTGACCCGGGGGTGTCCATGTCAATGGCGAGACTGGTGTCAATGCCAGTGTCGACGTCCCGGGTGGAGATGGGGCATGTCTCCTTGATGATGGCCTTGGTGGGCGGCTGCCAGATGGTAAAGGGGTTGCCGGCCGGGACCAGCCACTGCATGCTCTTGTCGGCGTTGAGCTGGCAGTACAGCTTGGCGCCGGCGTTGGCACCATAGCAGAACTTGGTCTTGCCGGTGCCGTCCGCCGTGGCGGACACGTAGGCCTGCACCCAGCCGTCGGCCACCAGGTCGACCGTGGTCTTGTCAAAGGGGATGAACTTGCTGTTGAACTCTATGCCAAAGCTGACGGTCGGCTTGACGTGGGCCGTGATCTGGCCGCGGGCGTCGACGCTCCAGTCGACGGTGGTCTTGCCGACCTCCTGGGTGCCGTCCTGCACCGGGTCGTGCAGGTCCTTGGGGTCCTCGTCGCGCGCCGGGTCGGGGAAGGTCAGCTGCGAGTCCCACTTGGCCAGCACGTGCTGGGCCTGGAAGCGGCCGCTGAGCGACACGTCCATGTTGACGCTGCCAAAGATCTTGAAGTTGGGCCCGACGGTCAGGATGCCCGGGATGGAGAAGGTGGCGCCAAAGTTCTGCAGCCCAAACAGCTCGATGTCGCCCGTGTCGTACGACGCCGCCACCAGCGCGTCGATGGTGAAGAGCGCCGTGATGGACCCCGACGACCGGAAGTACAGGTACGACCCGCTCAGGTCCACGGGCGTGCCCAGCGTCGCCGAGATGGTCAGCCCAAACGACGTGTCCACCTGCGCGTTGAGCTGCGCCTCCACCTGCAGCTTGGCCCCCACGTCCACCCCCTTGATGTTGCACTGGTACCGCTCGTCCAGCAGCAGCACGTTGATGTTCTCGCTGATCGAGTGCTGCACCGCCGGTATGTCCTTTGTGACGGTGAAGATGCCCTTGAGCCAGTCGAGCGCCGTCTTGCCAAACCAGCGCTCGTGCAGCTCCGCGCGGCTGATGAGCCCGGCTCGGTGGTCCTTGATGTCCTCGCTCCAGGCCTCTTCCAGATAGCGCTTGTGGTTCCTGGTCTGGCCGGGGTCCTGCGTTGAGGTTGGTCAGCAGGTTATTTATTACCCCTGAATGTAAACAAACAAAATAGTGGCAACTCACCTGAAACGACCGCTTGCGCCGCGTCTGGCCGGGGCTGTTAACCACCTTGTCCCAATACCCCTCTTCATTACTATAGTCCAGCCGCCACTGAGTCTGGCTCTGACCATTGGCGTCCCGCGGGACCCTTCGAAAGTCATAGTCAAACGTCAGGTCGTACACGACCGGCTCAGCCACCCTTTTCACGAGCTTCAAGTGACCAGGGATCGACTGGTCAGCAGATGGCTTCATGTCCACGGCAACCGCGTATTTCCCCGGCCCGCAGCCCTTGGGCATCTCCAGGATCGTGCCCGGAACACCATGGCCGAGGCGGATCTTGTCGCAGTTGGAGTCCGGCGAGTCGTCGTTGCAGAACATGCGGATGGTCTGCGCCTCCTCAGAGACATCATCGACGCAGTCAAACAGCTCCCAGTGCGACCCGTCCCGCTTGTCCAGGGAGGTCTGCAGCTCCTGCGGCGAGGCCATGACGAAGAAGCCAAAGGCGGCGTCGTTGGGCGTGTCATCGTCGCCCTTGACGGTGCCGCTGCCCCACGTGTCGTCGACGTTGAGCTTAAAGTCGGCGTCGACGTTGTTGCCCTTGGGCGGGTCCTTGAACAGGTACTCGAGCGGCACGGGGAGGAAGGGCTGCTTGCCGCCCGGGGCCGTGCAGCAGAAGACCCGGTCGCGCTCCAGGTGCCAGCCGCCGCAGTCGTCGCCGCCGCCGTCCCACGACTGCGCCAGCTGGATCTCCGTGTTGAAGGCGCACACGTTGTCGTAGCAGCTCCCCGGCTTCCCCTGCCAGTGGCACGTGCTCGCCTTGAACGGGCTGTCCTTGGGGCAGCACACCTTCTTCGGGTCGAGGAAGCAGTTGTCGTAGAAGTCGCCCGCGATGGAGTCTTCTTTGTCTGTGCACTGGCCTCCGCAGTCGGTGATGCGGCACTGGGTCTGTTCGCCCGCTGGCAGTTCGCAGCAGTAGACCTTGTTGCCGTCCTTGCACTTGTCATTGTTGCCGCCCCATCTGTGTGTGGGTGGGTTTAGTATACCCTAGAAAATATTTGCCAAGGGGACGCTAGAATGTCAGTAGTATTAACTCACTTGTTTTGCTCCATCGCAACCTCGTTCTCATGGCAGCGGCCATTGCAGTATTTTGGATTGCCTCTCCACGTGCAGTGCTTGGGATCGGGCGCATTGGTGATCGGACAGCATCTGGAGACGCGGGTATCAGCAAGACTCTATCCCGAGTACCGTCTGTACAGAGCCGATGCTCAAGAAGGAGAATGGTACAGAACTTCCACTTACAGCTGGTTCTTGCCGTGGTCGCAGCGTTGCTCGCTGATCTTGATCTCGCCCGGCTTGCAACTCGGAGAGTCGCTGCAGTCCGTGAGACGACCTGGATCCCGATCGTCAGTCATTTGCGCTTCGGAATTCGTATATCCGGTCCAGTCAAGAGTTGATGGGAGGGCTTACATGTCCCCTGCAAACTCTCCTGCCACCTGCTCGAGTCATCGTCCTTCAGGACATCATTCAGCGTCTTCGGGTAAATCAGCCCCTGGAGCGCCTGCAGGTCGTCCGTGTCGAGGTCGATGGCCCAGATGGCGAGTCCGCCCAGGCCCTCCGAGTCCGCGTACTTGATCTTTTGCTGGAAGGTCTGCTGGTCGTCGAAGCTCACCCACTGGTCGCCGTTCCACGAAATGTACTTGACCGCGGCCGTCTCGTCCCACGTCGGCTGGATGTTGTTCTTCTCGATGATCTGCATGATCTCCTTGTACGAGAGGATGCCTGATTGTCCGGTGCACTGTTTGCATCATCGTAGCGGGTTAGATACCAAGATAATTACCGGGTTGTGAACCTTCTGGGTTTGTCTTTTGAGTGTTTGGCGACTTACATGTCCCTTGTCCGCACCTCCTTTGAAGGCACATCCAGGGGTGCGGCAGCTCGGGTTGGAAAGCTGGTAGCTCCGCCCATAAAAGCCGACACCCAGGTTGAGCTTGGCCGGGTCGACGCCGACGCGCCAGAAGAGATCGAGCGCCGCCTTGATCTCGGTCATGTTGGTGTGGGCCAGGACGATCTTGCCGATCTTGTCCTCGGGGCCGTCCCAGGTGCCGTGCAGGTCGTACGACATGACGTTGACAAAGTCGGCCACATCGGTCATCTTCTTGAGGTTGGAGCTTTTGCCCGTGTCGTCCGAGCTGGCAAAGTTTCTGTGGTAAAGATGTCGGGTCAGAAAGTCCTACTACGTTGCATTGCTCAGATGCACTGTGCTCACCTCAAGTAGAAGAGCGATGTAGGGGTCTAGTAGTGGACTTGCAGTTAGCAAAGCCGGTTTACACTGTGTGTTTTCTAGTAATCATGTCGGGCCATCCATACCGTAAACGAGAGCACGTAGCCCTTCCCAGAGGCATCAAAGGCTTTGCGGATGTCCTGCAAAAGAGCGAGATAGTTCTTGCCGTCGGTTGAGTGGCCTCCACGATCACCGGCGCCCGGATCTGTTTTGTATTCATGTTAGGGGTCAACGTACCAACTGAAGAGAGTTTAACGCAACAGGGCATCAAATCCAAGACTTACACTCCCAATCAATATCCACACCGTCAAAGCCAAAAGACAGCAAAAACGACATGAGCCCGTCGACAAACTTGGCCCGATTCGCCGAGCTGCTGACCAGGTCCGTAAAGATGGGCTGGGTATCTGTCCCGTTGTCGTTGAACGTCCAGCCGCCCAGCGAGACCATAAACTTGGTCTGGTACGCGCCCCGGGTCTTGATCTTGGCGATCTTGGAGAACTCGTCCATCGACATGCCGGGCATGGCGTTGATGCCAAACGTCTTGCCGTCGATCCCGCCAAAGGCGGCAACCAGGTGGCTGAAAGCCCCTAGCGGGATCGTCTTCATGCCCGTGTTCATGGCCGCGCAGTCGTCGCCGTCCTTCCACGCTTCGTAGTACCCGACGATGCGTTTCTGGACGGAGCCGCCCGACTTGCCGGACCCTTCGGGCATCACGCAGTTGCTTTGGCAGCCCTATGATCCGAGCAGTGGCAAGAAGTCAGTCCAATGTCCATGCCAGACGCCGTATCATTAATCCTGGGGCTTCTAAATACATACCGTTCCACAAAAGTCCGACGTCACACCGCAGAAGCCAAACTCAGAGCAACACGTGTTGAGGGGACATGTCTGTCCGGGCTTCGCAGCGTCTTTGCCGCACTCGGCCTTGGCATCGCAGTGGCTCCAGCACACATCGTTGGGCGACGTCTTGCCGTCGCCGCAGTACTTTGAGCCGTAGCCGCAGTTGCCCGTCTTGCCGCAGCACGCGTCTGGACAACGAGGTCAGTCGGGTACCTTACTAGCCGCGTCATTGAGTCTGTGGTAGTGTCGCAACTCACTATTCGAGCATGGTCTCTTCTCATCGCAGGTATAATCCTCCCGCTTGAAGAGAGCGGGTAGTGCTTGGCACTGCTGGCCGCCCGCGTTTGTCTCGGGACGGATCTTGACAGAGTAGTCGTACCACGACTCCATGGCCGGAATACTGGCCAGGTGGTTGGGACATGTTACCGCATCTTGGTTTGTTGCGGTGGTGGAGGACTTGGAGCCGCTGTTGCGCCCATCAAGGTCCTCATGTGGCGCCGCGTTGACAGAGGCAGTGATTGTAGCGACAAGTACTATTGAAAGGAGGAGCGACGCGAACGAAAGTGAATGGAACATCTTGGGCAGTTTCCAGACTGAACTCTCTGATGGAGTTGAGTCGACTCAATGGCGGGCGTGCTCTGAACACGAACACCAACCAATCGAGAGGATGGCGACAGCTTAGGTGTCTCCCGCCCAAGAGTAGGATATGATTGATGTGCTGGAGATTCACTAGTACTAGTATCTTGGACAATATCCATCCCTCGAGGCTGGGGCCTGGGTGCTTGCAAAGGAAAACGAAAAAGGGGCGCACTCAGTACATAGCAAATTACATGGATGCCTCAACGTGCAAGCATCCCATGATACTACTAATGCGACTAAACCGCCGGATCCTGGTCGGACTGACCACCAAATTAGATCGTCGATCCTCTGCGACAGAGTGCAGGGGACTTCCAATGTAGGACCTATTACTACCGAGTGAGCAGTGTCAAGCCCACACCGGAACTGGGGAGGATCCAATCCGATATTATTGGATGTCGCTCCCTGCGTGCGGCGCATGGATGCACAGGAGAAGGCCCCTGAATCTAATGATATCGGCTAGTGGTGGCTGTACTATGGCGAGCGTAAATGAAGCAGCCTCGGTTCTGCCCATGGAGGATGCTAGGCATTCTGCAACAACAGCCTGAATGCTACCCGACATTGTCTAGGGCACGCAGGCTCCAGGGAAGCTACTACCAGGTAGGCAGGTAGGGTCGCTCGCACCAGTACGGTAGTGCAAAATCCAGTTGCTAGTGCTGAGGACTGAAATTGCACCTCATCAAAAGCGAGAATCCTTCAGGATTTTTCGAAGCCTTCTCGTTACCGATGATGTCAACTGGTTCGGGTGGTTGTTTAGTTTGGTACAGCAGGGGGATCACCTCTTAGCCTAAGGAGGGCCAAATCCAAGGCTGGATCCGAACCACTCCGCTGTGTCTGAGTAGGTATGTACAAGCATACTAACACAAAACCGATACCAATCCAGGTAGTGTGCTAGCAAGCTATCCCCGCCGACACACCCGATAGTAACCCCAACATGCTGACTGTGCCTCTGACGGGCGCACTGCATCTGGGTCAATCATGTCCTGGATACAGAGCGCCCTGTCTCGCTCCCATACCAATCAAGAGACGCCGCAGATCATCGCATTCCGCTCAGACTCGCCCAAAGTCTGTCCAGATATTCAGTAAGCCCAACCTGCTCAAATTTAACTGCAAAGAACACTACAGGAACCGGGCGCTTCACGACGATCTCCTGCTGGAACGACAGTCTTGGCAGGCATGAGACCGGTGAGGAACAACCTTGGGGCCTCATTACTGGACCACTCATAGTCCGAGAGCAAAGTCCGAGAAGGCTTGACCAGGATAAGCTTCCCGAAGCCTTTTTCGCTTCGGACCGCCGCCTGCCTATTGGATGCGGACGACTGACCGGGGCTGTGCGACGCAGGGGCAGATGGGGATTGAGTAGGATTTAATTACCTTTGTGGCACGACAGGATGCACGGTACTCTCGGTCTCTTGGCGCCTTGAACGAGGCCGAGTGCACCCAGGACACTTAGTGCCCCTGTCGATGGGCTGACACATGGGTTGCATGTGCACGACTGGGGAGATGCATTTCTGGGGAAGATAGGAGGGCAATTCCAGGGAATGGACAGACTCCCATCCTCGGCACCGGAAAGGACATTTCCCTGGCTTTTCCTTGGAATTGGACCTTGGACGATACTCCTTTTACTCGGCCATTCTGTGGACGAGGAGGTTGGACCCCCCGGACAGCATCACCCATATTTCACCCACTTGGTTCTCTATCTGTCGGAGGCTCCCGCACAAGTTTTCGTCTGCATACCTACCTGGTACCCAAGGTGACTTGGGTTGAGGCATCGATCAGGATGTTGTCCGTCTGGCTCTTGGCTGGCCTCTGGCTAGTATCCTGTGTTCAGGCAACCATCTACATCACGTACAACGACTCATTCCCGTCAAATACCTCGACATCATGTCTGAATGCCATGATGACGGACATCAAGTCGTGTCCCGACGGTATACGTCGCCTGCGGCCGGACCTCTACTATCCCCAGCAGTTTTTGAAAAATGTCTGCACGACAGCATGCCAGAGCGATCTTGGGCTATATGAGTCCAGCGTGGTGTCTTCCTGCAGCGGCCAGACCTACGACAGCTTGTCAGACAAGGGAATCGTCCCGATGGCAAACATCCCGCAGTTCCTGAGGTATTTGTTCAACTACACCTGCCTGCAAGACGCAAAGACGGGGGACTATTGCATCGTGCAAGCAGCAAGCGCAATCGGTATCCTGCCCGATCAGAGCAACTTGAGTAAGCCAATACCCTAGACTTGGAAACAAACGAACGAGCCCCGGCAGGGAGTCTTTTTGTGCAGATTTCATTGACTCCAATTAGACAGCCCAAACATGACCGGGGGAGGAGCATTGAATTGCACCGACTGCAATTTAAAGGGCCTTCAGTTTCGCGCGGGCACTTCGTTCTCCAACGACGACGACACAGTGTCGATGTACAAGTCTCTTACCTCGAGTTGCAAAGCAACGGGATATCCGCTGCCAAGCACTGCGTCGAGTTCCAAAGTGTGAGTCTCTTTGGCCAGGGGTTGTGGTTCGGAGTTACAGCCGGACTACGGAAACCACCTAGGGTAGTAACTAACAGAGACTGATAAACCACGCTTCAGTCCCACAACGACAACGACAACCGCAACAACGCCAACATGCACTGGCACCAAGTACTCGGTCAAATCCGGCGACACCTGCCAGTCCGTCTCCAAGGCGCAGTCGGTCGGCACCGCCTGGCTCCTCATGGACAACAACCTGGCTGCCTTCTGCGCCGACTTCCCAACCTCAGGATCCCTCTGCATCCAGCACACATGCAAGACGTACACGGTCCAGAATAACGACACGTGCGAGTCCATCGACAAGGCCAGCGGCATAAACTACGCGCAGCTGCTGGCGTGGAACCCCAACATTGGCGGCTCCTGCAGGAACTTGAACGGCTCTGTCGGGTACGAGATTTGCGTCAGCACACCAGGGACGCCGTACAGCCTTCCGCCGCAGGCCAGCACCGCGGTTGTCACGTCAGTTACGACCGCGGTGCCACTGCCCACCAACGTGGCTAACGGGAGCGTGACCAACTGCGGCATGTGGTATGAGGCCATTCCTGGCGACTACTGTAATTTGATCACCATGCGGTTTGGTATTAGTTTGGAAAACTTCCTGATCCTCAACCCGGAGGTGAATGAGAAGTAAGTAAAATCATCTTTCCCAACCCACATTGCCTGGTACATTCTCCTTCGTCATCCTATCTGCTCGTGTAAATGTATGCCATGTTGCTAACATCGACATCTAGTTGTACCAACTTGTACGCCAAAGAATCGTATTGCGTGGAACCCGTTGGAGACAGTAAGCCAAGCATCCCCCAACTTCCCATTTCCTTTATAAGATGATCCTACTGACCCAACTCGCCATCCATCTAGTGGGCAGCTACCCAGGCGCTCCGGGCTACGTGAGCCCCGTGCCGAGCTTCGCCACGATCCCTTGGAGTTCCCTCCCCGAAGCGACCAACATCCCGTCTCTCTACCAGGGCAACGCCTCGGCGCTTGCAAATGGAACCCGCAAGGACTGCGGCCAGTACCTAGAGGGATCCGACTATCAGGTCAACCTCAAGAACACGACCTTCGCCAGCAACTGTGAGCTCGCCGTATCAGTGTACAACCAGAACCTCGCCGACTTCCTCACCTGGAACCCCAGTCTTTCAGCGGCAAACTGCAGCTTGCGAGCGAATACGCGGTACTGCGCGAATCTGGCATCGCTGGTTGTCGAACCGACTGAGACCATGAGCGCCATGCCCACTGCGGTAAGGAGACACCCTACCTTGTTCCTGCCGGCCGGTACAGAGACTTCAAAACGTACATGTAAACTGACAAGACACACGGCCGGTGTAGACCGGTGTCGTTTCGAATTGCACGCAATTCACATACGCAGGCTCCGGCATCACCTGCCAAGACATATGTGACTACTGGAACATCAGCCTGCCGTATTTCACGACGCTCAACCCGTCGCTTGGCGGCGATTGCTCTGGGCTAAAAACCTGTAAGTTGTCTGGCAGAGCCTACTATCAAGATGCAACTACCAGAACATACTGACAACGATACAGTCACATGGTATTGCGTCAACACCACAACTCCAGTCACCGTAACCACAAGTGTGATCCCGCCGGGCCCAACACAGAGCGGCATCCCCGCCAGCTGCAACGCCTATTACATTGCCAAGGGTAAGCACCTGCCTCCCTCCCTATTCATATCTAAACACCCACCTCCTCCCCAATATGGAACCTAGTCACCAGCTGCAGCAACTAACTCTAATTCATTTTCCCGCACAACTAGCCGGCGACGACTGCGGCACAGTAGCAACAAAGTTCAACATCACGACCGCGCAGTTCCACGCCTGGAACCCCGCCGTGTCCGCAGACTGCCTCAGCGGCTTCTGGAAGGACGAAGCGTACTGCGTCGGCGTGTCCGGGGGCACGACGACAACAACAACAACAACAAGCTCTGCAAAACCCACAACTCCTTCCACCACCAGCAGCAGCATAAAGTCCTCCACCAAACCAGCAACAACATCATCCACCAAGCCAGCAACAACATCATCCACCAAGCCAGCAACAACATCATCCACCAAGCCAGCAACAACATCATCCACCTCCGCCAGCAAAACCTCGACAAAGGCTCAGACGACCACGTCCGTGGTCACGCCGCCCGGGCCGACGCAGTCTGGTATCGCGGCCAACTGCAACAAGTACTACCTTGCTCAGAGTAAGTTTTCTTTTACTTATTTCATGCAGTCACATCTTCTCCATCTGTCATTTGTACTCTGTAAGACGAGTGAAGTAAAGTAAAGGAGAGAGAGAAAACAGCCACACTAACTTCCGTATCATCAGGCGGCGACACGTGCAGCACCGTCGAGACCAAGTTCGGCATCACTGACAAGCAGTTCCACGCCTGGAACCCGGCCGTGTCGGCGGACTGCCTGAGTGGCTTCTGGGCGCAGGAGGCGTATTGCGTCGGCGTCAGCTCTTGAGATAGCTGGTTCTTGTTTTTAGTGGTATGTTGATTAGTAAGGTACCTACGTACCTGGTAGTAATTAATGCAAAGCCAATCAATCACTCCGCCGTCGCCTCCTCAACACAATAATTAATAGCGGTGACGGCACCGAGCTGTCAATCACATTCTCAGCCGTCCCCCCACCCGCCACATCATGTACTGTGTACCTTAGGCCAAGCAACGTTCCAGTGACCGACAAAGACGCCACATCATGCAGGCCAAGCCCGGCACCATACCCAAAAACTGAGGACATGGCGGACGCTTTTGACGTTACACAGAATTCGACATCTCGACCTCGCCAGGTTACACAGGATTCGACATCTCCGAACCTCGTCAGGTTACACAAAATTCGACAACTCGACTTTTTGTCAAGTCACATGACTCCCTCCAAACACAGCCGCGTCGAGGTACCTAGCACTTACATTCCGTACCTTACCAACCTGACCTGGTAATTAGATCCTACCTAGCAACATGAATACAAACCCAGGCTCGATATAATCAAGTAAGTGCACAAGGTACTAGTAACCTTGAATACCAGGTAATTAAGGTAGTAAAGGTCTCTCAGCTTTAGCAAGCAAGCACCGAACCAAATTAGGACCGCGGATCTCAAATGACAGTCCGAGTCTGTACTGGGATCTCCATCTCGTGAAAGCAGGACAACCAGACGCGAGACCTTTGGTGTAAAACCTCTGATGATAATACCTAGGTTGGTAGGCAGTTACCAGGTAATCAGTTAAGTAGTCGCATGCAACTCATTCCTGCAGTGGGGAGTTGCGGACGCATGAAAATGACTACACGCCTCTTTTAGGCTACCGTACTTGCTCTCCCGCCATGATTCGCGCAGCTCCTCCATGTCGTGTCCAGCGCCCCCAAACGTCAACGATATTGCGGTGCGGGTGGTCTTAACACACGGAGAACATAATGGGGAAGATGCCAGGTAGATAGGGCAGGGTTGGGTAAGGTGCCTAGGTGTTTGCAGGTTGTCGTGGTTTTTACCCAAGGTAGGGTTGCTATTCCTGCGATCCGGGACCAAGTCTCTTTTTGATTCTACGTAAGGTATGTAATTATGTAATTATGTGCCGGGAGTTTATGGTCGATCTGACCGTGGGTGCTACTAGTGGTAAAGCATCGTCTGAAAACTTGGAACTGCCCAGCTTTCAATAAGTATGCGGCAGGGTCTCAACAGTAAAAATGTTGATGAAAAATGTCTCTTATTTACCTATCAAAATACGGCTGGATGACGTCCTTGGAGAATTCAACCTCGGTGACTAGAACTCGCCCGGGGTGATACACTTTGCGTCTAAGTATCTATCCTCACGAACAGCAGGCGCAGACTCCCAGTCCGTGTCCTCTTTGGAGGCCTGCGAGACAACAACGAGGACCAGGGAGCTGCATGGCCTGCACAGGCCCACGGAGCTGAACAGCGTGTCGTAGTATATATGCCCCCGTCTCGCAAAGCCCGGTCATTGGGACACAACCGTGAAAGCGGCGGCGTGGTACGCGCCGCCCCGGTACGCACCGCGCCGGTACTTGCCTAGTTTCTTGACGAAGACGGTTTGGATGAAGTAGTGAAGCGCCGTCTTGCCGAAACGGTCCCGGATCGAGGTGTCTGCGCCCAGCCCAATGAGAAACCTGACCTTGTCTAGGGCCGGCCTGCCCGCCGAGCCGCAAGCGTGGAATAGGGGGGACTGGCCGTTTTCGTCTTGCGCGTTGACATCAGCCCCGGCCCTGGTCAAGGTGCGGAGGGTGCCGATGGAGGTGGCGTAGAGAGCGGTGTTCGCCTACAGTGGTTGCGTGCGTTGACTTCAGCCCCGTGATTGACAAGGAGCGTGACGCAGTATCCACGGAGGTTCCAAGCCGCAAATTCCTCGGGATGGGGCGTCCGTCTTCTTGTCATCACTACCACTTTGTTGCAGAATTTAGTGCCGATCGCGTCCTGATATCCGCAGGCATAAAACAGAGCGGTGCTCCCTTTGCTGTCCTTCAAATTGGCATCACAGCCAGCGAGCAGGAGCTGGCGAACCGACTGATGCCCCCCAAGGTCGGCAGCAGACATCAGGATGGTTTTGCCGGACTCGTCCTGCCGGTCGAGCGTTGAGGACAATCTTGTGAGTACGAGACTGGAGACTGAAGAACCGATTGTCGTGTTAATCATGTTAATCAACTCGCACATGAGCTCGGTTGTCAGTGCGATGGTCGGGAGAGAGCTGCTCAGCGGTGCTGGAGTGATTAATGAGCCTGTTGGGTCGTAGAAGACCAACTGGTCCAGGAGAGTTTCCACTGTCTCGGACCAGGCAGGGAACTCTGAGCCCATCGCACGCTCCTCAGGAGATAAGACAGCTTCTTCGTCCTCACGCGCCCGGACTAATTGTCTCGGGCAACAGAGTAAGGCGTGTGTGAGCAGATCAAAGTCACTGTTGTGCTCCGGGGCCACAAATAAGAATGTGCGACTATGGGGGATGAGGAGATTGACCATGTCCCATTGGCGGCCCAAGGCGGCTTCTGCAACCGGGGCCAGTCCGTTCCAGTCTGTCCAAGCCAAATCCCGCCCTTCCTCAATGTACAGTTCAAGTATCTGCGTTATGGCGAGGAACGCTGCCAAACATGCAGCCGAGTTCGAGGCGAACGCAGTGGCTTGAGGCAATGCAAGCTCAGTGAGCATGGTGTCATGTTGCCATTGCCACTCGGATCTATAGAACCACAGTACACTTTTTCTCTGGGACGAATACAGTTCAGCACTATCCACTCGAGGGAGAACCCAGTATTGCTCTTCACATGTGTGTCTGGCCATGATGTCGCATAGGAGCCCTAGACATCGCACGGCAGTTGACATGAAGCTTCCCGTTGCCGAACCGGAGGTTTCGTGAAAGTGGTCGAGCAGGTGATCGCGCGCATAGCCAAGCAGAGGGACTTGGGCCAGCAGCGTGCGGAAGATTTGCACCGTGGTGTGGCAACCTCCACCTCTGAGGCCAGTATCAAAAGGGTAAGGCAACTGGATATTGTCAAGGTCGTGGAAGTGCCAGTGTCCAGATAGCTGGTAGACGGAACGCATCGACAAGTAGCGGGCGCAAGAAATGGTGGGCTCGTTGACTAGGGTTGGAAACTCTTTGTCGCGGGATGCGAGAAAGTACTCGTGAGCCGAGTAGTGGACAAACGAAGAACCAAGTCGGAAGCCGAGGGGACCCAGTAACAGTACGGGCTATTCATCGAGGCAGGCTCGAGCATGACTAGACCAGCGCAAACGGATAGAATGGTGTCGACATCGGGGAGCTCATCCTCGTGAATTTCAGTCCTGGTGAAGTCCAAGTCATCGACCTTTTGGTCTGGGTCGTGTTCCATAATGGTGACGGCGTGCTGCATCTCCCGGATCGACATCGGCCGCTTGCTGAATGCGACCCAGAAGAGAGCCTTCTCTGCAAGGACTCTGTCGTCTGTGATCTGCGACCAGATTCGATCCATGGCTGAGCAATAGGTCTTGTCAAGGGTGTTGGTAAGAAGCTTTAGAGCTTGGCGGATTGCTCTCGGATTGTTCTTGGTGGAGATATAATCCATGTGAAACCGAGCCAGCAAGAACCTGTCAAAAGTAATTGGTCAATTACCAGGTAATAGGCCATGGATAGGTGCTGCCTCGGAACGGGCTGTGAGTTCAACCTACATCCCTCGCGCACTTTTCACGATTGAATCAACAATGTCATTCTGGAGGTCAGAGCTCCGTTTCACCTGAGTCAAGAGGCGCGGTTTCTCGGCAATTTCAGAGACAATGAACCTTTCCACGTCGGCATCATGAGCTCGGATCTCCATTCTCTCGTCGTAGTTCCAGATATTGCTGATGGCTGGAATCCACCTCGACGTGACCAGGGTCCGCAGGTTTTTCAGACCAGCGAGGGCCGGCACCAATAGGGCTTGGGTGGCTTCGCTGTACTCGTCCAACGCATCAACGACAAGATGGATGGATTTGAACAAAGCGGCTGCGTCATGCAGAGCGGCAACGGTCTCTGCCCGAGAAGGCCGTGTCTTCATCATCTTGTGTCGGCTGTACAAGCGTGTCAGTGCGTTAGGAAGGGTCGCGTGCTGCACGAGCAACTGCCGCGTGATGGAAGTGATGAGGTCTTCCATCACATGGGTTTCTGGCCGTCGATAGTCAAACATGACCAACGCCACTGCGTCCGTCGAGTCTGGAACGACTTTTTGCAGGTAATCGGCGATGAATGACCTTATGGCTCGGGTTTTTGTCAGTAGCTCGATGCACGGCAAGTGATGCCAACGGGAGACTCGGATGGAAAGGGGGTGATTAAGATGATGAGCACAAGGACTAACGTACGCAATTACAGTCTTACCAGCTCCAGCTAAGGCACCAGACTTAAAGATTAGCGCCCGCGTCAAGACACTGCAGGGGAGAATGCATGCCATTTGAAGAAACTACGGATACCGGTGCACCACAGCCTCTTCGTCTCCCCTGCGGTCCAGCGCAGAAACATTGGATCATTCACGATCCAAACGCTCGTCCCCTCTTTTCTTCTTTTCAACACTTCTTGTTGAGTAGGCCAAAAGTTGAGTGGAGAGAGCCAATCGAGAATCTCCTCGCGGTCCTTGTCTGCCATGTTCTCAAACCATCATGTAAGTAATAGTATGTGTAGCGACATGGGAACATGAGAGCTTCTTACCGAGTTGTGAATCGGCCATGGACCTGACATCTTCACCAAGCCCTGTCAATTGTCGCTTGATAGCCTCATTGTGATGTATCTTCTCCTGCTCAGCATCTTGCAGCATGGCCGTTAACTGGGCAACTTGCACATTCACAAGCCGAGCCTCCTTCTTGATTGCCTGTATGAGCTTTCTGGAGGCGCGTCCGCTAATCAGCACAATGCCCGACTGGTGGCCGTAACACATGGAGAGATCAACTGTCTGGGTACTTACCTGGAGTCATTTGTCATGTCCAGGTTGAGCAAAGCCTTTTGCTGCTCGATGACAACAAGCAGTTTGTCGGCATCGGACTCCTCAAAGGGCCACCTGAGCACGGATATGGCCTTGTCTAGCCCGCCCTGCTTCGGGACGAGTCTGAGCCGCAGCGCAGCCAAGATCTCGCGCAGTTGATGCAGTGGGCCCCCAGGCTGCTCGAGCGCCGTCATGGTCTCGGCCCATGAGCTGCTCCCTTCGGCCGACCCCGTCGGCATCTTCTTCTTCGTCCTTGAGCTGATGGAGGACAAACTCGCAGCTGCGCAGCTCATCCCGCAACCGCTTGCGCGACTTTGTGGCGCCCGCGGCTGAGCTGACGCATTTGATGGCGGAAGACACAAGCTGCAACACAGCTATGATGCTGGCGGTGGTTGAGAGGGGGTCCGCCATTGCGGTGCTGGACGTGGTATGTGGGCGGCTGTCTTTGGCCGTGATTCAAGCGAGACGCAAGAAGCGAGGTGTGGTCAATTGTTGGGCCGCATTGTCAGCAGCTTGAAAGAGTCGTGTGGTAGGGCGTTGGATTTGGTGGTAAAGATGCTTGCTTCGGCGCAAGGAGGAAGAGGTCCAAGGGAACGACTAAATACAGGTCTAAGCCCCGCTTATTTCCCCACTTGCCCAGTAGGGCCGTTCCTGCCCTCTCAAGCTGTAGCACGCACCTGAGAACGTGAACTCAATTGACGCGCAAGAATGGCAAGGCGCCTGAGGTACCCGATAGATGGTAAATCATGTGATTGACAGCCTGCATCGTTGCTGCTTGACCCAATGAGTTTGGCTCATGAGAATCTCCAGTTATCAGAAAATTACCGTCCTAGGCAGACAATTAATTAATCGGTACCTGATTCCCAGACGGCAAGATGCCTAGCGGGCAAAACCCGTTTGCCGTCCGAATGAAAAGAGCGATGACAGCTGCCAAACTTTAGGTTGCCAATCTGGCAACCGGCTGGCTGTTAGCATTTGTGAGTCTGTCAAGCACTTTTTGACTCTGACGGCAAACGGGGATTTCCTCCTAGAATGGAGGGCACAACGATGAAAACGTACCTGGATTCCAATGCAATGACAGGGTGAGTTCTGCTCAAATTCCTCTCAACAAATCAAGCCAACATTCATTATTCATCGCATAGCATCATAAACATAACTCATTATCATAAACATCATGACCCAGCCCACACGAAAACCCGGCCTACAACATCAACCGCAGCAAAAAAAAAAAAAACACCACCTAGTCAGCCTCAGCAAGCAAAACTCTCACAAACCGATACTCCCCCTCGGGCTCATCACCCTCACCATCCACCGACGACCGCGGCGTAAACGGACGCGCGCGCTCCAAAGCCTCGAGCGTCAAAAACGCATCATAATTCGCCTCCCCCTCCGCCTGGTCCTCAAATACGCCGACGGCCTCCAACCTCTCGAGCCAGCCGACCTCGCACAGGATCTTTGCATCCATCGCAAACGGCGGGCGCCAGTCGAGCATCTCCTGGCGCGAGTGGCCGCCGGGCCCGCAGCCGTCAATCTCCTCGAGCGGGCAGTCCTCGTCGGCGCAGTCGTCATCGTTCACGTACGTGAAGAAGCCGTCGCCGAGGTACTCGACGGCGCGGGCATGGCGGGCGTCCCAGCGGGTGGCGTGCCACATCCAGGCGGCGAGCTCGCGCAGCTGGCCGGCGAGCGGCTGGTGGTTGGGCGGCGGGTCGACGCCGTGGATGAGCAGCCGATGGTCGTTGAAGAAGGGGTGCGCGGCCAGCGTGGTCGCGGGTATATCGCGCAGGCGGCACTCGGTGCGCGCTAGGTCCAGCTCGCTCATCTCCAGCCAGTGGAACGCCGCGCGGTGGTCGATGTCCGGGTCTGGGCCCGAGGCGATCAGAGAGAGCGAGCGGATGGACGGCAGGGTCTGGATGTCGAGCTCGTGGATCGCGTCGACGTAGCGGCCGTACATCTCGCCCAGCGCGGCGCGGCGGATGCGCGACCGGTCGAGGCCCAGGAACGGGTCGAACGTGTGGCTGGGGGAGGTGCTGCCGTCGGGGCGGTAGACCTCGTCGCAGATGTCGTCGCTGGTCCAGGGGTTGAAGATGGCGAACATGTCGGTCTCGTAGCTGATGAAGGGCACGTCGAAGCGGAGGTTGTACGGCGTCGCGATGGGCGTCACCCGGTCGTGCGCGGCCAGGTTGATGTACCGCGGCGGCCGGTGGTAGCGGGGGAGCCACACCCGGCGCGACTCGGCGCACGCGTGCAGCGGCGGGAAGATGGCGAGCGAGCGCGGCTGCACAATGTACCGCAGCCGCCAGTCGGCGTGCCGCGCGATGGCGCAGTCGTGCATCGTCCCGTCGCGCTCGTTGCTCAGGCAGTGGCGGCAAGGCAGCTGGCCGATCACGCGCGTCGGCTGCGGCACGTTGTTCCAGACCATCAGCCGGAGCTCCGCGGGCAGACTGGGGAAGTATTTGAATTCTGATGGTGGTGGAGGTGGTGGTGGTTGGGTGGTGGGTTCCGCCATGGTGTGCGTGTTGGTCGGTGATGAAGCCACGGGCTCCAACTCGCGGTGTGGTGCGGGTTGCGTCTGATTATCTGTTGCGCAAGGTGGGGAGAGAGGAACGCGGGCGAATTGATGTTGAAGGATGGAGGAGGTCCAATTAGTTGGCAGGGGAGACATGCGAAAGCGTCGCAGCTATGGGGCTTTGGGGGATGGGGGACGGGTACGCGATGGAAATGGCGATGGCGATGGCGCGAGTTGCGTTTTGGGTTTGAACGGACGTTGCGAGGAGGCGGGAGCCCAACTCGGTTTAAATAACCCGAAGGCGCAGTGCAGGGCTAGCGCAGGGCCCAACTCCAGCACCTTCCGCCTGTGTGACCTGCCGGGTGCCTGCCGCCGATGGATCAATTAGGTCTTTACCCCACCTTGGCCAGCCATCCGACGCACATATCTTGAACGAGAAAGTCCAGGTGACGATCGACGAAATAAGACGGGCCTGAAGGGAGCGGCTCGGGATGAGAAATTAGAAGCGTGGCGATCAAAGGGAAAATGCATGTTTTGGTTGCAGTCGATTGTTGATCGAGCCAACAATGGGGCGATTGCCCCTATCCAAAACAACATGCCCAAGCGGATACAGGCAGGGTTAGGGTCATTAATGCTCGGCCATGGTTGTAGCTGTCCTGGTGTGTCCACCGTCCCAATGCAACTCTAGGTATTCAGACTGCCTTGTATGATTGCTGTCATTCACCTGATTGAAAACTTGGCATCCCCTATATGCGCGATAAGTTATCTTTGTGCATGAATCACCGAACCTTAAATTCTTTGATTGAACTGCCTAACTTTCCTCTAAAACCGGCGCATCTTGCGACCTTCGGCACCAGGTACGAGACTCAATCATGTCCCAGATTCCCTACGTCGATGCTCCACAGTTCAATAGAACGACAAGTGAGTGCAGAATGAGAAGACAAGAAACTCTGGTTTTGCACCACAAGTGCCGGTGGTTGGCTCGAATACTAGTTAAAGCTGGGATCATTAATCCTAGGATAACAGGTTCATATCGGTACTGAGCTCTAATTGGTCCTGGAGGACTGTGATGTGTGCTTGTTACTGCGTCTACCTACGTCAAAGTCAACTGTCAAACGTATGGGACTGCACTTTTTTCTTTTTGCCATTTATAGTAGAACTCCAAGATCAGAGTTTCTCTGCCTGCAACATTGTATGGTCCCCTGCCTGCAACTTAACCGACATGATAATCTCATATTTTCCCCACCTTTCTGTTCACGATCGAAAAGATTTCCCTTCAGACAACCTACCTACCCAAGCAACTTCCCATCACTCGTGAAACGAGAATGCAATCACAAGAACGGCCTGAAAACTCCTCAACTGTCCTCTACTGCTTGTGTGACTTGAGTCGAGATGTCGCAAATCGGGTACTGTACCCCCGTCTTGGCTGACGTCTGTGGCGCCGCCACTCGAGCTGTCTTGTGCGACGCGAAGTCGAGATGTCGAAACGCGGGTACCGTCCGGGTAACTTGTGTAACGCGAGCTGTCTAAGACAGAGGCCTCGGCCGAGAACGACCCGAGGTACTGGTTTAGGAATGTTCACTGCGGGCACGGAGCTCAGCTCGTATGGATGGCATAGTGTGACGGTCGCCATGGAGGGGGGAAAGATTTGCCGTGCTTAGGTAGGTACCTTGGTGAAGAGGATGGATTATATCCCACCTAATTAACAATCTTGTTCAAATCGAATATATGATCAATACAACGGGGGATAAACTTATAGTCAGATAATTAAGCCCTGCACTGTGCGATACCTTGCTCTTCAGTTGTTGGCACACGTTAGTAATTCCAAGACCCATGTAATCCGGAGTTTTGACATCTTTTACCACATCGACGTCGAAACAGTTGGCACCACTTCGTAGCCCCTTGAGCCAGGCACCATAACAGCTGAAAATTCAATGAATGACCCCGCCAACGAGGCTTTCTCATGTAATAGGTGCCAACAAAAAGAAACATCACAAAGTATACCGAAAGAGCGGATGCCGATGACCGAGCAAGTGAGCATCGTCCTGCAGCAGCCTGTCGTTCCGATCACCCCGTTCCCGCTTCTTGTTCTCCCGGCGCAGATACGCCATCTGCGCGCCGGTGAGGATAAAGGTGAGCACCAGGGCACCCAGGTTGACGGAGTGGCCCAGTGTGTATTTTGGTCTGCGTCGTGGTAAAAGGGGGCATGTTTGTTAGCCCCTGAACGAATCTTTATTCTTACAACTATCCGGGTTAGGACTTACGAATCCCTCTGCAGATAGATGAACGTTCCGATGAACGCGGAGCAGTTGGCAATGGAGATGACGACTCCCACGCCCACTGCCCGTACGTAGTGAGGTGCAAGGTTGTTTGCTACCCAGCCCTGTTTGCGCATCATGTTAGTATCATAACTTGCCTGACCGCAAGAGACCTATTTGTGGCAATCGACACTCAAGTGAATTTGGACAACGTACCATGAGCATTGGCGACGCCTGGAACACGCCAGCACCAATAAAGAAGGTCCCCGCGTATTTGACAGCATTCCGGTCCGACACAAGTAGCATGACATAGCCGACAATCCCCAGCAGCGTTCCACCGAGTATGAAGACGCCACGGCTCTTCACCTTGTCGGAGAGGTGCGCAGTCAGGATGACGACCAGGAAGCCGAGCATGTTGGGCGGGACGGTGAACAGCTGCGCGGTTGTCGACGTGTACTTCATGCCCGCGATGATGGAGGGCAGAAACAGCGAGAAGCTCTTCTTAGTTGGTTAGATGATGTTGTTCATAGGTACCGAGTCTAGAAGAACAGAACAGGGGGCCGTACGTAGAGCGGAACAAGGAGACAGAACCAGATGGCAGCGCAGAGATAGGTCTGCGGAGCTTGGAGCGCCATCTTGGCCCAGCGCCAGTGGTATTCCTCCTGGTCGACATCGATGGCCGTCGACCCGCTCGCGTCCAGCCTCATGCGCCGGAGCGCCCACTCCTTCTCCTCGTCGGTGAGGAACTTGGCGAGAGCGGGCGTGTCTGGCATGAAGAAGAAGCACGTAATGCCGAAGATGACGGTCACGGCGCCCTCAACTGCTCACCCGGGGCTTGTTAGCAACTTTAATAAACAAAGCAGCAACTTGAAACATATCATCAGATGTCTGAACGCACTGAAAAAGATCCACGGCCACCGGTTATACCCCCCGTACCTGACCTGGCCAAGCGCCGAGGCCAACAGCCCGCCAAAGGCCCCAGACAGCGGGGCCGCGCAGTAGAACAGCCCGCTACGGTAGAGCATCTGGTGTCGGCGGTAGAACATGGCCAGGTAGATGATGACGCCGCCCAGGATGCCGCCCTCAAACAGGCCGAGGAGCAGCCGGCACACGACCAGCCCAGCATACGACTTTGTGAAGCCCGTGAAGGTGCACACGACGCCCCATGCCGTGATCAGGGAGGGCAGGAAGACGCCCGCCTTGAGTCTTTTGAGGAGCAGGTTGCTCGGGACGTCGACGAGGATGTAGGGGATGTAGAAGACCAGGAGCGCCACGTTGAACGAGGTGCCCGTGTCGATGCCCAGGTCTTCGGGGAGGCCCGAGATCTTGGCGTTGCCGATGTTGCTCCGGTCGATGAAGGAGAAGAGCCTGCCGGTGGGTTGGGGGTCTGGTTAGACGGATGTAGGTTAGGTCAAGGGGACTAGGAGGAGGAGGGGGGGCTTGCCAGATCCCGAAGAGCCACGGTAAGATGTGCAGGTCGAATTTGCGGTTCAGTTTCCTGTCGAGCTCTGCGTTTTCGTCAAGCTGCTCGATGTCGAGAGCTGTTGTCTTTGCGTAGACGACGGCATCTACCCTGGCGGTGGCGGCGTCTCCTTTTTCACCCATCATTCAGTTTGGAGCTGCCGGATGTGAGGTAGGCGCGAGTTCGAAGGTGACATATGGGTCACTCAGAGAGAATGGCTGAAGAGATGGAGAACGTAGGGGGGACCAGACTCCAGAGGAGCCGGCTGCCCGCCGCCAATAAATACTACCGTAGATGAGAAAGCAGACTCGGAGACAACCACAAAACTTGGGGCAGCGGCTGCAACCTCGGCCACCCCGGGTACGTGCGGGACACTCCAACAGTTGATATCATCACGGGATACGCTCCAACACCAACAGCATCATATTCCCCAACACACCGTTCGTGACCGACGGAGAAACGCGGGGTATCACGGCTACTCCAACCCGGATGCCAGATTTGAAAAGTTTGCGTCCGAGCGACTACATGGGTTTCGACGAATCGTGTCCACGAGTCGTTGTTTCTTTGCTCTGCACCGTCTCGCTATGCCGGGTGACAGGAAAAGTGCCGATGGAGGTCGTGCCCATTGGACGACGTCGGGCCTTGGCCTGCCAGGATTCGTTCAATAAATGCAACCCCATTGTCGAAAGGGGTCAAGGGCGGGAAAGGGTTTGGACTTTATGTTGTGCACGAGTGCATAGTACCAGGTAGCGACGCTGACAGGCCTGGAGGTAGTACGAACGGTCTGGATTGGGGATAAAGTTGCCCCAGCATGAGGTGTCTCTTTAGAACGTACTAATAACTTCAAGTTGATATGTCAGTACATCTACAAGCACCGTACCTGCCATGCTTAAATATCGACACCACATCCAATACTTGCTCCCCAGCCGCTATGCGTGCAGTGGGCAATGGCCTGTTCAGTTGCAGAAAGAGTCACGGCTTAGGCGCAGTACCGTACGGGCAGAGAGACCACCGAGAGACCGCAGAGAAACCGCAGGTCGCTGCTCTGTTTCCATGGACGTGGAAGTGGAAGTAGCGGCCGGTGAGATGCTCAACCTGCTAGGACTAGTAGTCCAGTTTCTTACCAGGGACGGGGAGAGGCTGAGATTTTCTGGCCTTCCCATCTTCCTTCAGCCGGTCCCTGAGATGATAGGACTTCTCTCGAGTGTGCAAAAAGGTCGATATTAGTACCATCCGTGGTGAAAGTCGTGACTTCTGCACGGTCGGCGGGGTCAGCCTGAGGGTCCCCAACATAGGAAAGGGCTTCGTTCCTCGCATAAACAAGAGCCGTTCCGCCATAGGCACTTTACAGCCTCGTTTCTTCCACGTCTTTTCAAGCCCCTTTCATTCCCCAGTTATATGCGGTAGTATTACGGAAAGAGGGTTATCTTTGAAAAGAACCGCCCTGTTAACATGCTCTTCGACCAGTGACAGGTCATATTCTCGCATCCGAAGCCCTTCGACAAAATCAGATTGTGGAGCAGAGAGGCCATTATTGAAGCCGGCGTCCTTGTGATACGTAGCCCGAAAATGTTTGGTTAAACGACGCTACCTCCGCTGTCGATCTCCCGTTTCCGCAACCGTGTGCCTGGAAAGACCTCGTGTTCTGACCCATTACGGACAAGGGACGAGGCATCCGGATGCGTGGGAAGGGCAGGCGTCGGCCGTCGTGAGGTCATCTGCGCGAGCTCTTCCATTTGGTTGTTGCCTTCCGAGCGAACGATGTCATACCTCGCTCCGCTTTCTCGTCCTCAACTCCAAGCAGGTACGCGCGGCGTCGACCGGGACCTCTTTTGCTACCAAGGAACAGCTTGAAATGCTGGGTCTTGTGTCGATTCACCTCTTTACTGGTGGCTTTGGTGGCGCGACTCGAGAAACGTTGTTCCGCAGAATCTTGTCGATAGTCTCGTCCGTGTTCGAGATACATGTACTTGGCCCTAGGATGAGAGTCGACAGGCGTACCTGCAACTTCCCCAACAGCTCTGTTCACCTGCGGCCTTGCGAGGCCTTTGAGAGCTTCGCCGAGAGCGGCAGCGCGATTTCTCACCGAAACCCGGCCGTTCAAGAGGGTGTGCGATGGGCTTAGAAGATTCATCAGCGGTTGGCGTGGCTGGCCGAGTTGCAGGTGGCCGGGCGTTTTGGTCGAGTCGGGCGACTTGATGCCTCCCCCATGTAGGTGGCAGCACTCTGGTGCGGGCCCGGGGGGATGCCGGACAAATAGGAACAAGTAACGTTCGAGTTGTGATTTGGTCCAAAACACACGTATGTGGACATTGCCGGTTAGAAGAGAAGAGCAATTGAAACAACGATCAAGTCACCACCAGGTACCTTCCATACCTAGTCGGCGGGATAAAACCCAATCGAAGAAAAGAGATTCTGACAACCGGCGGGAGTAACGGAATGAGCAGAAACATCGAGTGACCCAAGTAGTGTTGTGGTGTGAGGGCGATGTACGCGTTGACAAGCCACAAGCAAGGGACACAGTCGAGACAAGAGCCAGGAGAAAAAAAAGCGTTTTTGCATTGTTCAAATAGGCATGCCCGGTGAACTGCCAAGTGGATAATAGTATATAGTTACAAAAGGAGCTTATCCATGCTCAACATCAACGCCAACCAGTCCCAATCCGGTATTTTCTTGCCACCCATTGTTCCCCCTTCCTTGTCATTTCAGTTTCTCCCAACCAGTTCATACAGACGCCGGCTTCCGTGTCTCACAAAAACCGACGTCGCGTTAAGCTTCGGTTCGCAGACGATTGTCGCCTCTGCTCCCCTTGACTCCTCTTTGACACTTTCAAAACAATGTTGTTGCTATTCGTCGTCGTTGGTGTCGTGGTCCTGTGGGAGACACACGATCGCCCGAGTTTCGACGACGAGACGCTGACATGTTGCTGGCTAACTTTCAACTTCCGCTCTTCGTGGACCTTGATGACCCAATACAGGGCAAAGAGCACTTCCTTGGACGGTTCTGTCTGCCCGTGACCAAGCGGTGCCCGCTGCGCCTCTCCGTTAGTTGCCGCTGCCACCGACTCGCCGCCTTCCGAAACACGAGTGACCGTGGACTCCTTAGAGGATACCAACCGCAATGCCTCCATCGTCGCATCCATCAAGGGACGCGCCAGAGTGGGGCTGCAGGTAAGAATCTTCCGAAGAAGCTTCAGTCTCAAGGTTGAAGAGGGACGAGTCTGCGACTGCGCAGCCGTGGGGTTGGTGCTGCGAGGGCTGCTCGATGTTGGACGCGACGTTGTTGAGGTCGTCGTTGAGGAAGTCGTCGAAGTTGAAGTCCGCGAACTGCTGGAAGTCCGCGGTGTTGTCACTAGCCAGATGATCGTACTCAAGATCGGCTGAGTTGGGGGAAGAGAGAAGCCCGCTTTCAAGGACATAGCGATCTGCATCAGCGGCCGCTGACAGTGCATAATCGCTGTCGAGGTGAAGATCAGAAGGAAGGGCAAGAACAGAGCTAGCGCCGGGTGCAACTGTTTCTGGGAAGCCGCTATCCACTCCGAAGGTGGCGCTTCCGCCGACGGACACTGCAGGTCTTCGCACAACATCGCGGCAGGATGTTGTGTCGCGTCGGGGGAAACGTTCACGGTCTTTGTGGGGGCGGGCTGGGAAACAGCAGCTGCGGCGGGCGCTGGCGCTGGCGCATCGTAATGCTCGTCATCGTCGTCCGAGTCGTCATACTCGTCCTGCTCGGGAACAGGGGTGAGGCTGGGGGACAGGGATGCGGGGTTGACGGTAGTGTTGGGAGTCATCGAGGTCAGGAGCTGCTCCAACGAGCTGCTATCCTGGGTCGCGAGACTTGGGCGATCATGCGAGCTGAAGAGCTCATGTGAGAATGTGGGTGATGTGCGGAGGCCTTCGAACGAATACGACGTCCGTGTTACACCACCGTTGTTCTGTTGGACCTTTTGTAGCTCATTCCAGAGAGCCATGTTGCGTTGTTCGGCTTCACGGAGCTTTTCCATAAGTTCCTTGTTGCGCTGCTCGAGTCCTTCCACCTCCTGGCGCTTGCGCTCCCGGGAGGACTGCGCTGCACGACGGTTACGGAGGACGCGCTCGACACGGCGCTGCTCCTTCTCGTCCTCGGTCTTGGCGCGTTTCCTAATAGTTGTTAGTCCTGGGCGTAGAGACGACGTGGTGCAGTGCAGTGCAGTGCAGGGCAATCCATCGCTTCATTGCCACATACCTTGGAGGGAGGTTTGTCTTGGGCTCAGGCAGCACCTGTCCCCACGACTTCCTCTTCTTGGTTTGCTTCTTGTCGGAGTTGGAGCCCGAGGTAGGCGTAGAGGGGGTGTCGGGGATTGACGACAGGCCGGCGAGGGCCGACATGTCATGCTGCTCCTCGCTGCAAGACCGCGGGGTCATGATGTCGAGGGGTTGCATTGAGGTGGCGCGGGAGTCGGATCCGAAAAGAGATGGGTACATCTCGCCAGGTGTCGAGAGGAGAGACTCGGTGGGCGAGTTCTCGAACTTGAGACTGGGCGGCGTCGGAGTGTGGGCGGTCCAGGAATCCATCGTAGATTCTTGTTGTGCACCACAGTGACTGTGGTAGGAGGACTTAATTTCTTTGCTGCGTTATTGGGGCAATGCAATACTGCGGTCGATGTCTTGTCCGTTTGTCGCGGTGTGTGACAAAGAGAGCAAGAGGCAGGCAAAAGGTGGTGGTGTTGACTATATCAAGGTGCCGTCCAAGTTCCTCAATAGTGGTACGTCAGGTTAAGTCAATTGCCAGGTTGACGATGCATGGCGGATGACGAGTCGAGTGACTCTTGCAGGGAAGGCTCGTTGTCGCTGTGAGTCAACCGGACTAGCAAGCGTCGTCGATAGCGATAAGCGGTAGCCTGTGATGGCAGCTAGAGGCCTGTGGTTGGCTTTGCGGGGGATGAGGCCAGAGTGTCCTTTTCTTTGTGCTTTGGAGGGCCAGGGGATGGTGGAAGGAACGAGTCAGATGGGGTGGGCGAACTGGTCGCTTTTATCTTTTGGCTACGTGTCTTCAAAAGGGGCTGCTGCCTGAGGCACGTACAGAATCACGGCATCTGATTGGCGGGCCTGGCCAACGGAGCTCACTCAGATTGCGACACCGTGAAGGCCAAACAGGGAAAGGCCCAGAGTCAAGGGGTGGAGCCACATGCCAGGGGGTTGCGCACCATCCCATCCGTGGATTCCGTCCGTGATGGACCCACCCCACCCACGGTAGGTTGTGCCTTCCACTTTGTCGACCCACCATTCGGAAGGCAGCAAGAAAAGGGCAAGAGGATTGCTGGATTACCATGGATCGGCGAACGCAAGGTGCAGGCAGGCGGGCACGGCGGGCAAGGAGGTGGGAGTGAGGCGGATTTGGGGCCTCTGGAGGCCTTGGCTCTAAACTTAGCCCTGTGTTACGAAGAGCCCATGCACTGGCTCGACTTGCTCAGGGGCAATCATGATCCTTCCTCGCTCTGTGCCCAACTGTTTCATGATCTTCAACAGCCCCGGCGACCGCAGCTTCCAGTCCCGATCATTCTCAACCGTATGCGGCTGGCGCTGGCTGGCTCAGCCGTCGGCCAAAGAAACGCAAACCCACCGACGAGCAATCAATCATCCAGTTCTTTCGTGTCACTTCTTGCTATCTCGAAGTCTGAACCGCCTCGCACCGTTGCGCAACAGTCCAATTTGCACTGGCCAGCAATCTCTTGACTCGTTTAAACTTTTTCCTTGGACGGAATCGGCGCAGAGCTGCGGCAGCATCGAATCTGCCAGAGACGCCTGGAGACCCACTCCAGCGTTGTGCCCCGAGTATCCGTATTCCGTACTGATTAGCCCAGTATCACCATTCCAACAAGGCAGTTGGTTGCCGAACAGAACATGATGAGATGACTGCTTGCCTGACTGACTACGCACGCAACTGCACACCACCATGCCTCGGTGGTACGAGGTCATACGGGGCTGCCCATCGCGTATCGGACCAGAAGCAGCACGCTGCAATGGCCGAGTTCATTCTGCATCACTATCGCCTGGTTCCCCGGATTCATCTAAAGCACTTAATTGCCTCTCAAATAATGCCCGGCTTCCGTTGTCTGCCGACCGCCCGGCCGGCCGCCTCTCATCTAACCTTCCCAGTTTGAACGGAAGGCACGGTCTCAATGCATCAGATGGGGCAAGAAAGTAATCCGGGGGGCGGCATTTGTCGACCTAATAGGGCCTTGTCTCTACCTCCGGCTTTGGCATGCCGTCTAAAAGCAATCTATCGGCGTCGCACATGGCACGCTGGGCTGGGTGCATTGCATCGCTTTCTCCCGCACAGCCTGAACTTTACCCCAGATACTGAGGGCCGCACCTGACAGTTTGCGGAGGGCGCTCCCGAGCAGTAGTAAGGTATGCTGCAGGTTATTTATTGCTTCCTGGTTACTACCTGGTACCACCAAGACAAGACAGAGAGCCGTTGCTTCTGGAAGCTACCAGGTTCATTAAATCCAATTGCGTCCTCCTTTGTCTGTTGCTCATGCAGCGGCTGCAAATATGGCAGTTTTGACTGGTCCGTCGGTGCATTCATTCATTCATTCATTCATTCATTCATTCATTCATCCATTCATCGTGAATGGCGAAGGGGCAAAGGACCAGGCGGCGTTGAGCTTCCATTCCTTCATTGTCCCTATCGCCGTCAACCCGGCGAAAGTTGAAACAAACGCGCATCTACCTATCCACTGCGGGGCCGGCTGTGCGCTCAACTCTTGACAAGATGGTATGTAACAATGGTCAACGGCAATCTCAGATCCGGACGCATGCCTTGGATGATTGAGGAGTCGGCTTTCTCTGGTTATCTCGGCCAGCCTCCGGATGGCGAGCCAATTCCCGGTCGCTGATCTGCATTCTGGACTCCAGAATTTGGAGCCCTTCCATCGCCTTGGCAGTTTTTGGCTCGATGGCGCACCGCGGAACAGTTTGTTTTCGACTCAATTCGACGTGCACAGCACCGGTAATCTTCTGCCCAGGCTGGTAACCCGTATGAAGCCTTTTGGGTTGTTCTTTCAGAGGATGACTATCACTTACTAAGAAGGTATTGCATGCAAGAACTGAAGATCATGATAAGCTGACGATGTGCGTTGCTTACCGATTGCCGGGATTGACATGCGTTTAAGGATTTGGAAGGTGATGTCTGACCTTCGCATATCCAACGAAACCGCAACGGGCAGGTCGCGCCCCCGTCGACGATGTTGTTAGCTTGGCTCACCTACCTGTAATTAGTGCACACTGGCAGCCAGCAGTCAGAGCTAGTTGGTGATAGGTATCAAACAAGTTGGCAATTGCACAGCATGCTGGACGTTGGCGATTACATTGGATGCCGCATCCTGACTGAACTGCGCCATCAGCTCCAACTCACCAGCATTGCCCAGGTTCCATTGTTGGCGATAGCCACGGGTGGGACTCCACCTTTCATCAGACTCAGCCCACTCTTTGCATTCCAGCTGCCCCAGAAGCAATAGAACCCCGCCGTCACACAATCGCGCATCATATCCATCCAGATGGTCTGACTGTAGAAAACCACAAATCGCAACGCCATCTGTACTGTGGTGCGTGTAGCGCATCTTTGCGATCTGATCGCTTCCGCATCCCTAATGTTCCACCACACTCACCAAGCAGTGAGGCCCATAACGATTGTCCCTTGGCATCACTCATCCCTCCCAATAGTGTCACGTTGTGAAACCAGCTCGCTCGCTCTCTAGTGTAAGAAATAGGGGGGTGGCTCCCCGTAGCAGCGCTGACCTCAGCCGGCTGTTGCAGTCAACCAACGACATGCGGTAAATAACCTCAGGTTGGGACGCCACAGCGATAGTTGCAACGAAATAGTGGTAGAGGCCGAAGAAGTGCAGCAGTTGCGCCCGTGGCGGTTGTGTTCAACACTAATCCAGCCCCTGAGGGGATCTTTTGCCATGATGTTAAAGCTCGGATCGAAGCTGAACGAGCCGGCGATATCAAGTGCGGAGTGGAAACTGGCCTGCGCCCGGCCGCGGCGCACCGGCCAGACTTTTCGGTTTCTATCCCCTTCACAAAACTTCCGACCGTCAAGACGGCCCAAAGCACACCATCATGGTCCAGTGCAACCAACGCATGACCGTCAAAAGAACCCCAGAAAATTAATCTGTGAGATTCCCCTTAGGGAACGGATGCCAAGCCCTCGTGGCCTCCCTGCCGAGCACCGTTTGGGTCCGCGGCATCCAATGATCAACGATTCTACAAGGGATGGGTGCCGACGGATGGAGGGATTGGATCCTTCATTGGCCCCCCTAGAAACGTCCCTTTCTGTGCTCGAGCGATGATGGCGAGGCAGGATTTCATCATTTTTCCCTGTTGGTTTCCATTCTGGTTGGTGATCTCTGAGCATCTGTGCCGCCGGTTGGCATCTGCACGTATTAATGCAACAAAGTCGCCATTCCTGCAGTTCGGTCGAATTCGTCTCTTGAGAGAGAACGCTCCGATCATTGTTTCATCCCTCGCCTCGCCAATCGCCCTAACAGCAGCAGCATAGACGTGCTCAATCTCAACGGAACACGGTCCCTCATGCGGCAGGCGCTCTCGTCCTCTCTTCTCCTCGAGCCGACAAAAGGGGAAGGCGGCATGTGCTCGAGCGTGCGGAGCGCTAGGAGGCGGCGGGATCGTCAGCTAAAATTATGGGCCCGTCGCCGTCGTCGCAGCTGTGTGGGGTAGGGGTTGTTTCGCGGGGCCGTCCAGCCTTCTCGATGGAAGTCCGACCCGAAATGGAAGATGGAAATGGAAGCCAAAAAAGCACGCATGCAACCGCAAGCGAGGGGAAGGACGAATTGAGAAGGGAGACAGGAATGAATGCAGGCACCATCCGCCACTGGGACGAAGCGAGCCAGGAACCGCACTTTCCCTTCCCATCCATCCCACACCCGCTATCTTTCGCCTCGCCTCTCCCCCGTCCACCCGTTGGTTGCATCCCTCCATCTTTCTTTCCCCGCAATCACATCCGATCGACCAAAGGCCGGGCACCACCGCGGATGTGACGGGAAGAAGAGCCTCCTTCCACCTCACCCCCCCAGACCAGGCGGCTCCTCTCTCCAACCCGTCCTGTCCAAAAGAGCAACGACGGCACGACGCAACCCCGTGCTTCCTCCAATAGACCTAGCTCCCCTTACCTTATTAGCTTCCTCGCGGACGGGACTGGTTTTTTGATTACTTAGCAGCACCGCTCGACGCAATCGACGGGACCTAACGAGTAACGAGCCGCCCGCCCGTCGCTCCACCTTGGCCTCACCTGTCTCCGGCCCTCCTCCTCCAACGGCTGTGGAACCTGGGGAAAATAATATCCATCCGGGGGCTGGACTTAGCTTGACGGGGGACGGGGGACAGACGGACGGGAAGAGCGACTTTGACAGCCGGCTGATATGGATAGGTATCGTAGTCTTATCTTGGTTTCCTCTCTATCTTTTTGCTTTCATTGCGACGTCGTCCGCTTTCCTCGTCCGAGAACTTCCTCCGCGTTTTTATTCCTATTTATATTTCGCCCTCCGCCGGTTTGATATTTATTCAAGGTTTCAATGTCTAAATTGACCTGTCAGACAACCTGGTCGTGATCCCACCTCCGTCTTTGCTCTTTCCAGAAGGCTGGGTTGAGGTGGAGATCAGGTGCGTGAGGTGGTAGTTTTGTGTCAGTTTTTTAATTTTTTAAATTGGGAACGGCTCTGACATCACCTTGTTTGTCGTCTCCGAATAACCCTTCACCTCATCATTTTTTGCCTACCAAGGGGCTTTATATATGTGTGTCTATCACGCGATCTACGCACACGCACACACGCAAAAAACCCGCACGCACCATCACTTTCCAAAGCACGAGAAACCACAGAGGTAGGTAGGTATGGTATGCCAATTGTGGCAGAGCTCTGCAGCTCAGGATGCTTCTCTATCTATGCTTTCCTTTTATTCCCTCGGCTGTGTGTCTTTCCTTTCAAGCCTTCCGGAGGGGTGGTCCGCTTTTTCCTTTCTCGTACCGAGATGCCATATCTATCCGCTGAAGTTTACTTTATGCTATTTCTTCCCATCTTCCACTGTCTTCCCGAATGACCGACCGCCCTATAAACACCGCTGAATGCCTCCAGACCGAACCATGCCATGCTTTCCGAGATTTCTACTTCTTTTTTTTCTTCTTCGCTCTTTTCTTGCCCTTCCGTTCGAATCATCCGTCTATCGACGGCCACTCGGAAAAACCCGTGTCCTTGACAGCTGTTTCCGCCGGGGCACGCTTGACCGCTTTAGAGCACGGGGTCCCAGTTACCCCATTGCCCCTTGACAACGCCCTCGATGTCCTGCGTTAACCAGCCGCCGTAGTAGTCGCCCGGCTGCTGGTGGGCACGCTCACCGTCGACATAGCACTCCCACGGACCGACGTAGAAGGCAAGGTAGCCCTTGATCGGTTCGAATCCCTTTTGGGGCTCGTTGTACGACCATATGCGGTTCGAGATGGTCTCGGCGGCGGAGATGGGGCTCATCATGGAGTAGTACGTGGCAGTGCCCTTCCACTCGCAAAAGGTCGTCCGAGGGGTGGTGGCCAGCGGCATGCGGACGGTGGAGGCGGGGATATAGTAGGCTAGAGTGGAGGTGGGTTTCTTGTCAGCCCTCGGTCCAGGTCAAGGTGAGCTCGGCACGGAGCAGACGGCCATTCGGCCATTCAGCCATCGAGGCAACATGTGAGGGCGGAAGTGGAGGCGAGTGAGATTGCACAGGCAGGAGGCAGGGCAGAGCAAGACATGGTGAAGGACTGTGCAACGACGGTAGTGGATGGAATAATGCTTGGAGGGGGTGGGGGGCGCAAGGGAGGGAGCATCAAACGCACTTGGGGGGTGATGGGTCTCCAACACCCAGTAAGCCTCGCCTGCTGGGCAGTCGGCAATGAGCTGGCCGTGCCACTTGACCTGGATGTGGCGGTTGGTTCTCTCCACCACAGGCGGGCGCGGGAACGTCTGCACGTTGTACTTCCGCGTGCCGTGGCTCGGCATGGTGTTGTTGTTGTAGCCGTTCATGAGGGCAAAATGTTGCGGGGTGTTTCCTGAAAATATGCGTCGTGTTGATCCAAAGCCAAGCAGATGGGGAGTGGGAAAAGTGCTTTTCAAGGCGAGACGGGGAGACGAAAGACGAGACAAAATTCCGGCCCGAGAAGAAATTCAAAGACTCGATGATTCCACTGGCCGGCCACTGGCTGGGCTAGGCACTGGGCGAAAGCGCGACTTGCAGGTGTGGCTTGGTCTCGTACATGCATGTCTGTGCTTTTTCCTTAGTCTGGGCCCCGTTCGTTGTTTCCATAAGGCCTTTGAAGAAGGGACCGGGACGGAAAAAGTGAGGAGGGAAAAAAAAAAACCTACAATTCACCGCCCACTGCTCACTGCCTACCGCTCGCTGGCACTTGCACCTATACCTTGCTGCACTGAGCGGTGACCAGCGCCAACTAGCCCTATAGCGTAGTTCCTTCCTCAAAAATACCTTACCTTAGTGTCACCTGCAGCAGCAATGAACGGTCTCGCACCAGCCACAGCAGGGGCGACCAGGGCTTGCGTCATGGAAGTGGGGTGGTGGACAAGGCATCAACCCCACCATGCAGCCAAAGTCCGCAAATGCCGCCAATCAGCGCCTGGGATCTAGCAGCCGTTACTTCCAGGCTGCTGACGCTGGAGTTTGTCGCATGCGGTGGCGGCGTGCAGCCAGCCGGCCAGCGGACCGGAACTGACAGCCGCTGCAGACCACCAGTCAGAGGCGGTGGCAGCGGGTGAGCGACGCTGTGTGACAGCTGTGTCTCCCTGAACACGCTGAAGTCTGTACCCGGCCGAGGTGTCAGGCTTTGGGTTCGAGGAGGGGCTGAGGTACCTCTTCCACCCGTCGCTTACGTTACGACTCACGCACCGCCTTAGCCGTTTCCCATACCCCCTGTCCTGTCCTCCCAGGGCATCGCATCCACCTACTTGGTATCCATCCAGCGCAACCTATCGCCGACCAACAACCTAACGACACCGACCAACCCCGACAACGACGACGGCATCGCCATCGCCATCGACACACGCTCCCCCATCGGACCCTACTTCAACCCCAGTCGAATTTATCCTTCCGCCCACCAGCTACACCCCCCCTCCCTCCCGCAGAGCCAAGCCGTCAATCAAACACACACACGTGCACTCGCCCGACAGAACAGCGACCATGGCAAACCGACAGCTGGCTAGGGACATGCAGACCGAGTTCCAGGCGCGCGTAAGTGCTGCCCCTCACCCCCCGCGCATCGCCAACCTCGACCCCCTCCGAGCCACACAGAATCAAACCAAATGGCAAACTAACCGTCGCAGTTCAACGCAAAGCAAGCCCGCCGCGAGGCGCAAAAGGCCGCCAAGCAGGACAATGAGCTGAAGAAGCAGATCCAGACCGTACGCCGCTCCCATCCTCTCTTCCCTCCCTCCCCCCTCCCCCGCCACCAAAAAAAAAAAAAAACTAACCTCCCTCCTTCCCTGTTCCAGCTCCTCAAAAAAGGCGAAACCACCCAAGCGGCCCAGAAAGCGCGCATGCTCCTCGCCAAACAAGCCATCGCCGCCCAAATGGACCAAGCCGCCGACATGGCGGAGCTGAGCGTCGCGCAGATCCAAGCCAACAACGCCATGAATCGCATGACGGCGATGATGGCGCAGTCCTCGCGGACCATGTCGCGCGCGCAGCGCAACGTGAACCCCGAAAAGACCCTGCTCACGCTCGACCAGTTCAAGGCGCAGAACGAGGAGTACGCCATGAGCAACGGCATCTACCAGGACGCTATGACGCAGAGCACGAGCGTGCAGGTCAGCGACGACGCCGTGCACGAGCTGCTCGGCAAGCTGGCCGACGACGCCGGGCTCGAGCTCAAGACGGAGCTCGGCAGCGCCAGCACGAGTAAAGTCGATCCGGTCAAGGAGAGCAGCAGTGCTGCTGCTGAGCCGACGCCTGAGGAGGAGGACGCGCTGCAGCAGCGGCTGAGGGCGTTGCGGGCTTAGAATACTGGGAGGTTAGGTGGGATGGGCTGGGGAAGGAGGATATACGATTGGGGCGATTCTAACGAAGCTACGACGGGCGGGCAGGCGAGCGAAAGGGACGGTGCTGTTGTTTGTTGCTGTTGTTGCGAAGGGGGATGAGCAAGCTGGGTTTCGAGATTCTTGTTTCTTTTTCCTCTCGGACTTGGTTCGCGATCCTTATTCCAATTTGTAGGATGGGAGGTGGCAGCTCGGGTCTGTGATGGCGTTTTGTTGATTTTTGGGTATGCATATCTACAAGAGGTTCTTTCTCACAACTGCTCACGTTCCTCTCGACTGCTGTGATGAGACGCTGACCGATAAGGTTCCGAGCCGTAACGAATACATATTTTCATTGTTTTACTGACCGCGAGAGGCAAAAACATCATCCACGTGATACGCGATATATCGCCTTGGCTACTGTACTCTTGAAACAAAAACAAACATGCTTTTTATACTTGTAAACAACCTACCCACTCCTGCTATGATGATGATGGTAATGGTATGATATACGCCAAGAACCCAGCCCCGAGATCGCCAGACATGAGCAATAGCAACTCGCTTCTAGGTAGATAGGTTGACAAGGTAAAAGAAAACTCCGCCTCATATCTCCCGTCCCATCTCACCTCTACTAGACAGACATGAACCATTTTTCTCTACCATCATGAACGAACCCAACAAGCAGCCAGCCAGCAAACTCTTCTGTCACACCGCGAAATGACCAAAACTTAAAAACAACTCCCGCTCAAAAGAAACAAGCCACAATAAAGAAAACCCCAGAACCACGGCGACAAAATACGGCGACGAACCAAGCCAGCTCACATGTACAAGCTCGCCACGGCTGTGATATCCCTGCGAATCAGCTCCTGCGCGGCCGCCATCTTCTGATACAGCTCCGGGTCCCCGATAATCCTCGCCGCGTTCTTGACCTCCCTGCAGACCTCGTCCAGCCGGCTGATGGTCCGCACAATCGTGCCCTCGAGCACATCAGTCAGGTCGGTGATGTTCTTGAAGCTCATGCCGCGCGCCCACTCATAGACGACCTCCATCAGCCCAAAGCGTGGCTTGCTGGCAAAGTCGCTGCCCTCGTCCGACGTCTGGATGACCTGGTGGACGGTCTGGATGTTGTTGACCTTGTCGGCGAGCGCGATGATGGTCTTCATGCCGCGCTCGAGGTTGCCCGTCAGCACGGGGACCGCGTCCGTCTTCTCCTGAAAGACGAAGGCGGAGAGCAGGGCCGCGATCTCGGCGGGCTCGTAGTCGGCGAGGACGTTTTCGAGGATGAGCTCGGTGAGGACGAGCTCGTCGCCCGAGTGGATCTCGCAGGCGACCTTGCCCTTGAGCTGGATGCGGCTCTCGGCGTCGATGAAGGAGAGGTCCTTGAGCACGAGGATGCGCTGCTCGTAGTCGGGCAGCAGCTGCAGGTTCTGGTTGGACAGCGACGCCCGGAGCGTGTCGATGTGCGTCTTGATCAGCCACTGGTCGTGGCACATGGCGTAGTGCTTGAGGAAGTCGCGGCAGACGGTCGCGGCGGACCCGGCGGCCTTGTCCGCCGCCTCGGCCCGCTTGGCCAGGATCTCGTGCACCTGCAGGCTCTTGATCCGGCTCAGGTCTAGCTCGTCCCAGATGTCCGACGTCCAGGACTTGCAGATCTGGTGGAGGCGGTCCTTGGCGCTGACGAAGCCGTCGCCGCCCGCGAAGATTTCGGGGAGGATCCCCTTTGTGATGTGCTTGGTGAGGCAGATGACATCGCTGAGAGGCACGTGGAGCGTCTTGAAGCCTATCTGACGCTTGGCTTGCGGGAGGGGCGTGTAGAAGTGGCGGAGCCCGGGGAGAAAGGGGAGCAGGTCGGTGTCGTTGCGGAGGTCGCGGTTTGTTCTGATTTCGAGGACGTGGACGGTAGGGTTGGCGGGGTTGATCTTGACACTAGCACCTTCGGCGAGCAGGATGCCGGGGGTGCGGATGCCGTCCTTCATCCAGACAATGAGCCGGCCCGGGCAGAGCATCTTCCGGCCGACGGGAATGGCGAGCATGGCGGTGTGCAGGTCATTGGTGAGCTGCTTGTAGTTCTCTCCGGCCTGATGGCACTCGTCCATATGGACATCGCATATGGGACAGGCGTCGCGCTTGAACTTGAGCAGATCTCCCTCGGAGATCTTGACGGCCTTCTCGTGCTCGGGCAGCAGCTGCTGTGTGGCGTGCTCCGAGAAACTGCGCTTAATCATTTCTTCGATCTTGAGGGCCTCCACGCGGAGCAGGTTGAGTATCATGTTGTAGGTCAGCCGGAACTGCGAGCGGAGCTTACTCGGCTCGCCGAGGATCATCTGCCTGAGGTCAATGACGGGAGGTGCCTCGTCGCCGCCCGGTGGCACAATAATGACTGAACCGACAGGGTCGAGGCCACGACGTCCCGCTCTGCCCGCCATCTGGGTGTACTCGCCAGGGAGGAGACTGCGGAAGGAATGGCCGTCGTGTTTCCGGTATCCAGAGAAGACGACAGTCCTCGTGGGCAGGTTGAGACCCATGGCAAACGTCTCGGTGGCGAAGAGCACCCTGACAAGGGTCTGGGCGAACAATATCTCAACTAGCTCCTTCACGATTGGCAAGAGTCCACCGTGGTGAACGGCGATACCGCGCGACAACAACTCGCGTAGACGAACAATCTGGGGTAGGACTCGGTCCTCCGGCTTCAACCGAGCGATCGACCTCTCGATGATCATGTGGATAGCGCTCTTCTCCTGCGCAGTGCAGAAGTCTTGGTTGCTCAGCGCGTCGGCATTTTCTTCGCATCTCTTCTTGGAGAAGACGAAGATGCAGGCGGGCAGAAGCGAGTTCTTCTTCAGGAACTGCACCAGGTGGACCCAGAGATTCTTGTCCTGGGCAGCAGATGTGAAACCACCTTGTCTACCCGTCCGGCCCATGTGTCCAGGAGCATGGCTGGCCCGTGGTGGCCCGCCTCTCCCTCGTTGAGGGGCACCACCTCGTCCGCCTCCGCGTTGTTGATTACCACCTCTTTGCGGTGCGCCTCGGCCTCCACCACCACCCCCGCCTCTTTGGTTGCCGCCACCTCGGGTGGCCGGTACAAGCGCCGCCTCTGGTTTGTCCTTGCCCTGAACAGCGGCGTTTGCCTCCTTCCATCCCTTCTCGAGGAACTTCTTGTCCGAGTCGACAATCTTGTGGATGTTCTTGTTGGCCCAGAGATAATGCTCCAGAGGCACTGGTCGCTTCGGTGTAGAAATGACGTAGATGTCCTTCTGCTTCGTGCGGCCTACCCAGGACGCGAATTCGTGCGTGTTGGGTACGGTAGCAGAAAGGAGGATGAGAGAGATGTGCTCGGGCAGCATGATAATGACCTCCTCCCACACGACACCGCGTTCAAAATCGTTGACGTAGTGCACTTCGTCAAAGATGACAAACTCAACGTCTCGAATGAGATCGGCTCCGCGGTAGAGCATGCTACGTAGAATCTCGGTCGTCATAATGAGGCAGCTGGCCTCGGGGTTGATCTGCACGTCTCCAGTCAGAATGCCAACCTCGTCAAACTCCTGCCTGAAGTCGCGGAATTTCTGGTTGCTGAGGGCCTTGATCGGCGAGGTGTAGATGGCCTTGGTCATATGCTTGGCAGCCAGGGCAATGGCGTATTCGGCGACGACCGTCTTGCCTGCTGATGTATGTGCGGCAACGAAGACCGAATCGCCGTTCTCAAGGTGGTAAATAGCCTCCTTCTGGAACGTATCGAGCTCGAAGGGCCATTCTCTCGCCATATCCGGGACCAGCTCCCGGAAGTTGGGTATCTCTCTCCTGATGTCAACCATGTGCGCCCACTCACGCCCAGCTTTCCTAGCACTGGATGCCGCAAGGGTGCCGCGAGGTTCAAACGCAGGGAACTCGACAGGCAGCAGGGCGTCAATGTCCTCTTGGTCTTCATCTTCGTCTTGTTCCGCCTTTGAGGCGCCATTCGTGAGGCTTTCCTGGTCCTCGCCGCCGGGGGCAGCTTCGGGCTCCTGGTCCAAAACCTGCTCGACTTCCTTTGCTTGCCGTTCACTCTCGGCATCGCCGAGTTTTCTCCGTTTGCTGAAGTCTATGCCACGGGGCAGGCCAGGTGCGACCTCGAGAAGCGCGCCCTCGCTGCCGAGCTGGATCACCCTCTCGAGTTTCTTCTTGCTGTCGCCCTCGTCTGCGCCTGCTCCCCTCAGCTGGTCCTCCAGCGCTGCGGTCGACGCAATGCCGTCCAGGCCACCCGGCGCAAAGGGGAAGAAGCCGGCGCCGCCACGCACGAAATCGGCTCGCCCGGCAGGTTTCCGCATCATCGACGTGCTCGTCTTCGCGGTAGCGTGTGAGGCCGGGAGAGTGACATTGCGGTAGCCGGTGACACGCCCCTCGAGGCCGTGGCGCAGGAAGCGGGTGACGGTGCGCGTCTGGGTGGGCGCGATGCGGAAGAGGAGGGAGTGGTCGGGCGGTGCGTCCCATCGCTGCTGGAGGCGGTTCAGCCACTCGGTGGAAAAGGCCGTCGCAGGCGTCAGGTATTTGGTCTCGAGGTCGGCCTGCAGCTCGTCAGGGTCGGGCTTGCGGGGGGCGCGCACGACTCTCTGGAAGAGGATGTCGTCGATGGTGTCCAACGAGGCCGTCTCGTCGACATGGAGCTTGGCCATGGCTTCGCTGAGTTCCGACGCCATGCTCGTGTCTGACCTGTATTGAACAGGGTGCAGCTCGAGAAAGACGGTGGGATTGACTGCCTTCCTAGGTTGGCTTGGGAGGTGGTTCCTTGGCACCTTAGGTGGGCAGGTGGGTGTTGAGATGCTACCTGAGAGGTGGTGGATGGATACCTGGGTTGACCCCGCCAAAACAAACTTGTGGGGTAAGGTAGCCCAGACCTGAGCGGTGGGTGCTGTGGGTCTCCACAGAGAACTTTATGTTGGTGTTTCAAGGAATAACGTCTCGAAATATTACCAACCGAACCTTACTTACAATGAGCATCGAGAATGATATCATAAACGAGCAAACTGTCGAGGATAATGATTGCCAAAATAGAAAGCTCGATTTCTGGCAGTCACGCTAAATTTCAGATCATTGTCTCATACAGGTTGCATGCGGCCCGTTACCACAGTCCATCCATCTCCGCCATGGCCTCCTCTTCGTCCTCGAACGCCGAAGCTTGTTTCGCAGGCAGGTCCAGCTTTGATGATGCAGGTACGGGTGCAGACGACCGTGTTTCTGCCTCTGCCATGAGCGCATCCAGATCATCGTCATCCCCGTCCTGGCCAGGAGTAGCAGTCTTTCCCGCACCAACGGAGCTGCTAACGGCAGCAGCAGCCGGAGCTTTATCCTTGCCGCTTGAAGAAACAATCCGCTCTTCTGCCTCTACCATGAGCGCGTCCAAGTCGTTATCATAGTCGTCAAAGTCCATCACAGGCGTTCCCTTGGCCTTGTCCCCTCCAAATATGCTGGCCACCGCCGCAGGCTGGCTGGGCTTAGAGGGCGCCGCCTGTGCTTCGCTCTCGGCCATCAACGCGTCCAAGTCGTCCTCATCAGGCTCACCGGATGCCTGTGCCGGCTTGGTGGAAACCCCACCACCACCAAAGATGCTTCTCGTCATGACAGGTGTGCTGGTTTCTGCCTCGGCCATCAGTGCATCCAAGTCATCGTCGTCTGGGATATCATTCGGTGCAGGCCGAGGTGCAGGATCTGCCCGTGGTGTCGCATTGTAGATATCCTCGTCCCCAAATAGATCATCCGCAGGTGGAGTGCCCGGCCTGTCTTGTCTCGCCTGTTCAAATATGGGTGCCAAGGGAGCGGGCTGGCTAGCGTGTCGACTTCTAGGCGCGGACGCTTCTTCTCGCCAGTACACTTCGTCGGTGGCCGTCGGCTTCGGCCTTCCCTCCTCGATCCATTTGAGGCGCTGGTTGCGCATGACTGTCTTGTGGCCGGCCTTTTCGACCATGGCGAGGGCGTCGAGGAAGGTAGCTTTGGGGAAGAGGTCGTCCAGCCACTCTTGGTAGAAGGAGAGCAGCCGGGAAGCATCTGAGAACTGGGATGACGGTCAGTCGGTGCATTTTCTGAAGCAAGAAGCTGGTGGAGGTTACCTCGTGTCCCTTGCCCTTCAACTTGAGCTTTGGCCCCATCTTGCGGACCTTGGGGAGGCCTTTTTCTGAGAGAAGTCGGGTCTCGTCGAGCTTGACTCTGGGGGCGCGTGGCTTCTTCTTCAGGTCGAGCTCTTGTTCAATTCCGAGGGTATCGGTCCCCTTGCGCTTCTTCTCGTTTGTGGTCTTGTCGTTCTTTTTCTTGGCGGCCGGCTCGGGGCTGGGGGACCTGAAGGGGTCATCTTCGTCCCAGTCGGCGAGGTAGTCGTTGACAAACGCATTGGTGTCGGATGGCTTCGAGGTGGTTTTGGGGGGCATTTTCTGTTTTCTCACGAAACAGAAATCCGTGTGTTGCTGGTGATTTTGTGTTTTGTTGCTGAGGTTTACTTCCTGCAGCGAGCTTGGAAGACCAAAGGTGGGACGTATGGACAGGTCAAGACGCGCTTGGCTGTCGCGTCGCAGCGTGTGCTGAGCGTGTCTGACAGGTGGAGCGCTCTACACCGTAAGTGCTCAGCCGGTACGTACTGTGGCTAACAGTGACAAGTGTGGCGCGGGCTATGTGGCTTGGAACGCTCCCCTGCGTTTCAATGGCTTCTAACTTGCTGCCTGAGGCGGCAACCAAGTTGGGTGGGGATTCGAGCTCCAGCGGAGGACTGGCTGCCGGGCTGGATGCTGGATGAGCTTCAACATGCAACTTTGGACCTCGCCTGCTCCCAGTCCAGGCTTCGCGATCCCCTCGACGGCATAGTGTTGTCGGCCGCCACCATGTCCAACACCACCACCACCCAGACGTCACAGACGTACCAATTCCCCAGCAAGACCGTCGTCACCGATTGGCCTGTGAGTTTTCCGCCGCGCCGCGACAAGTTCCCTTTCCCTTCCTCAGATCTGCCGCATCATTGTTGGATTTGGACCGACTTGAATTGGATGCACCCTCCAATTGCACTCCCGATGCCACTTTTGCTAACCACAATTCCTCCCGCTAGCTCATCGACAATGACCCGTACGTCCCCCCAACGACTCGTGCTTCCCCCCTCGAACCCCCTCGATCCGTCTCCCCCAACCAGACCTGACCCAATTGACTGCACAGGCACTTCAAGCGCGTAGTCGGCTATGCACGACCCTCCGACTATGTGCACGGCGCTGTCGCCACGGCTTTCGGCCCCGGCCTCCTCTACACCATGGAGAGGTTTGCGCCATCATATGTCGGAAAGGGCGGCTTCGCACAAGCCATGCGCCTGACGGGCTTCATCGGCGCTTGCGGCGGTTTCTTCTACTTCTACCAGAGGTCCATCCGTATGTCGACACCCCTACACGGCACATTTGGCCCATTCGCAAGCAGGGTCACTAGGATATGAGAGATCTGACTAACAGCCGACCACAGTCCGGTTCTACGGCATGAGCGAGAACGCCCGCGAGGTGCAGATGGATATGCGCGAGATGGTCGACAAGGTCAAGGCCGGCAAGCCGCTCTACGGCGAGAGCCAACTGACCCCCGCCATGCAGGGCGTGGCAGCGCGCCAGTCTAGATACTCGGCCCTCTTCATGGGCGTCCTGCCCTGGTTCAACTTTGTGAACCACAGCCAGCACGGTGTCGACACCGCCAAATACTACCAGCAGGCCGAGAGGGAGTTGGAGGCCGAGCGTCTGAGCAAGAGCTCGTAAGGCAGCATGATTGGAGCAGGTTGTTGAAATGTAGAGGAGCGCGGGCTCGATGCCAGGCTGCAGGTGCAGGGACCGGCTGCCTCGTGTGTACATATGAGCTTTGGGTGACTCGTCCTCGCAGACTTCGAGTCAATAAGCAATTTTCCTTGTGTTTGCCAGCCGGGGTTTTTGTCGCCGGCGGGATCAAAGTTAGAGGTGGGTTTGAAATAAGAAGATTTGGGATGGTGTACCACGATGTCGAGCCCAGCGTGATTGACGGTAAAGTTCGCTGCTGAATGTATTCTTGAGCTCTGGGAGACATTGAGGCAATCAGGTGTCGAACGGAGAGCCAGGCAAAGTTCGAGCATGTTCCAAAGCAGCTAACAGCCTACTCCATTGATCAAGCCCAGTCCACACTAATCTGCAGTCGTTTGGATCGTCGAAAAGGAGAGCGAGATATACACAGCTTTCTCTTGCACTCCGACACGACAGCAATTCTAGGGATTCGTGTTTCCTAAGCACCATCACGCTCCCACCAAAATGTTTATCACAGGGAAATCGCCGGGATCGCCCGCGCATATAAAGGACCTCTGAACCACGACACCAATATCGAAACCAATTGCAGCAGCAATTCATACAGCATTCTCGCTCATCTCCCCCAAGACCCCAATTAATTACTCAGTAAAGCTGCCCCGGGAAGGCGCCCTCGGCAGCCAGGGTGGCAAAGTACAGCTCCGTCTCGGCGAGGATGACCATGCGGCCCTTGCCGGCGAACTGGAAGTTGGCCGACGTGCTGCCCAGGTGGATCTTGCCGACCAGCTTGCCGGCCGGGTTGTAGACGTGCACGCCGTCGCCGCCGCCCGCGTACACGTTGCCCTTGGTGTCGACGTGGATCCCGTCGGGCACGCCCGGGGTCAGGAAGGCGAAGACCTTGCGGCCTTCAAAGGTTCCGTCGTCTTGTACGTTGTAGCGGTAGCTTTTGTGGGTGGGTGTGTGTGTTAGCGTCGGTACCGTGGGAACTGGGGAATAGACAGGTAGGTAGGTAAGTAAGGTATGTAGGACTGACATGGTCGAAGGGTAAGTGAAGTTGTCGCCAAAGTTCCCCTGGATGATGCCCGTGTCGGTGATGTAGGCGTAGGCGCCGTTGGGCGAGAATGTGATGCCTATTAACGAGGTGATAGTGTGAGCAGATTCTTATTTATCTCTCTTTCAAACATGATCGCTCCTGGGCGGGCGTTAACTGAACTTACCATTAGGCATGTTGAAACCGTCCGCCACGACATTCACGGCCCCCGTAGTTGCGTTGAAGCGCCAGACCTGCTTCTGCACCCCCGGCGCCGGGCGGAAGTCCTGGACGTAGCCGTAGGTCGGGTCGGTGAAGTATATCTCCTGGTTGCGTGGGTTGATCGCGACATCGTTGATGGAGTTGAACTGTCTGCCGAAGAAGTTGTCCAGGAGCACTGGTGGCCTCAAGTTAGGATGTGATCTCGGGACTGTGAATAGGTAAAAAAACCCGTGTCTCGTACCTGTCGTGTTATACGGCGCATTGGGATGCATGAGGTAGATGGCGGGCGCGACGCTGTCCCCCTGGCCCTCGCCGACGATGAGGATCCGGTTTCTGTAGTTGGTGCCGCCTATGACCGAAGATGCGATGAGTAACTAATTGATCGAAGATAGGGGGCCTAGCTCACCGTTCGGGTTGATGATCTCCGGGTTAGAAGCCACAAACTGGACCCTGATGGTCCCATTGGCACTTCTCTGGCTCGACACGGCCGTTGTCACCTCGGAGAGCGCAATCTTCTGTATAATGGCCGACTTTTTCAGACCTGTGCCAGCGGCTGGATCGCCCGCGTTCTGTGCAAAGAACATCTCGTCGTTGATGGGGGACCTTTGTTGGTTGACAGTCAGTACCGCCGTAACACTCAGAATATGGAATAGGGATAGGTAAACACGTGCCACACTGGCGCTTCATGGAACCGTGGGTTAGTTCCGGACTGGTTGAGAAGCGTGAGGGTCGGGTTTGGCCCGATGATGTCGTAGAACTCATCGTCGTAGATGTGGAATGGCTTGGCGAAGAGAGACTCTTTCGTTGTCCCGGGCGGGATAAATTGCTAAGGGGGGTGTAAACAAAGGCTGTTAGTCCATGGAGCACAGGCGGCCGCGACAGCCGCTCCTAATTCATGTTTTCAAATGTTTCTTTATCGGAGGTATGAAGTTGGGTGTCACTCTCCATCTGGTGAAACATACAGCTCGTCCATTGGCCAAGGCTGGGCTGGGGACCTTGTGCAGGACATTGAAAGTCCTCTGATCAATGACCTGAGCCAGAGCCGGAACGTCTCTGGCGGAAACGGCAAGGATGCCAAGCCTCGGCCAATAGCGGCCGGAAGGGTCCGTCGCGGTAAGGAGCAGCGCCCCTGACACGAGATTGGCGAGCCGCGGAAAGGGGGTGTAAACCATGCTTGAAATATGTTGGCTTCCCTTGTGTTTACTTGAATGCACTCGTTTGAAAGCACCGATGCTCTGTTCGTTTCACTGCACTCACCACATGCGCTGTAGTGCTGTGCAGTGCAGTAGGCCATGTACTTTAAACTTTGCGCCTCACTACCATTCCTAAGGTCCAGGCGGATTGTATGAATCATCGACCACCCGACCAGCATTGCGGGGTGGCCGTTATATCCGGGGAAATAGACAACGTCCAGCGTCTGCCACCACAACGGTGAATACGTGTGCATGCCGGCAGTCAGGGCATGGAGGTGATTGGGCCGGGTGTTGAAGGTGTTGCTGTTGGGTTTGCGGGGAAGATGACATGAGAGTTATAAGGTGTCGTATAATAGTAAACCAGGAATGTCCTGGTAATGAAGCTTGAGCATCTTAGCGGTGGGACTCAGCTTATGGCATAGTAATTATAAATGTGTTTAGTAAATCAGGTACACATTCGACATTGGAGCACCTAATGGCTGGGCGAAAGAAATTAAATCCGCTTTGGACGACCATTTTTCGTGTTAAACATCGACTCACACACATGTCTTCAGCAGTTCACGTTACAATTCGGCAGGTTCTAATGTTGACTAGGGGAAATCAAAACTTGGCTTCTAACACTATGAAAAGGAAAGAGGACCGTACAGCGAGAGGGGAGGAACTCTGTATGCGGCTGACACTAGGACACATGTAAATAGAAAAAGAACTGAAAGGGGGCGACGTGCATTTTAGAATGACTGGGCTGGACAAAACATGGCTGGAGAAGCAAAGCAAAAATAATTAAAGCGGCCCGGATTGGGCTTCTTATGTTACACAAGTCCAAAACTCATGGTTCAGTCGACAACCAAGACCAAAGTTCCAGGTTTGGCTTTACATTGTCTTGCTGGTGTGTCTGGCATTTCATTACGGGCCAGCCTGTGTAACCTAACCGAATAGCATGGAAGTTTTCAAGTCACGACACAGTGGAGTATCAGACCTGGGAACCTTTTCCAAAAGAAAGAAATAATTGTTTCCATCGTCGTCTTCGGTGGTTTTGTTTGTCCTCAATTTCCCGTCTGGTCATCAGTGGTGTGCTGGTTGCCTTGTGAAATATTTAATACATTGGATTCTAGCGACCATAGATACATTGAAGGCTATGTGGATCTGCGGCAGGAGGAATAAAGGGACTCGGAGTACTGTTGAGCACTGATAGAATTTCTAGACAACCCAAAGCCCCCGAATCTTTCCTGAATTTCGCAGTATACTGCACAGCGCTGGTGTGAGCCTTATAAACCTGGTAGGAAGGGTAATAGCGATGAAGGGCACTGTCGACTCTACCGTTTAAGGAGTGTGTGCTCTAGCGTCTTAGCACAGGCGTATCTTTGGGTAAGAAACTTGGGTATATATTTGTGATGGTGATACCTTCAGACTATCTTTCTTCGCATGTAGGTACTCGAGGCTCAACTTGTCAAATGGCGAGAAACAGGTGTCGAACCGACCACAATCGAGGTCGTTATCATCACTGCAGGCCTCGACATATGGTAGATCACCGCCCGGGAGCTGCGCAGCAAGCCCAGCAGCGACGTGTGAACTGTCTCGAACAGTTTGCTCTTAACTTGACCTTCGCAGGTATCTTCATAATAAGTAATCATCATTCAACGGAATTGCTCTGAAGTCAGCGCTCAAGGAGTAGTGCATCACCAGACGACGTGAGACACCCCGACCCGGTCCTGACCATAGTCACTATCCGCCGAGGGACACAGGACGGCTCTACGTGGTGCTGGTCATAGTTTTCAGCATGTAAGTCAGGCCAAGACTGACGCGCGCATCCTATTCTTCAAGTTCTCTGCAGCTTCTCGGCATATCGCCCCGGCCCAGGACCGGACCACACGCAACAAATAATACGACACTGTCCCCATCGAACCCGGTTTTCCAAGCCGCAATCGTGGGAATTGCAGAAAACCAGAGCAGCCATCTCTAACCCCAAGTAGCCCATCCCACATTTTAATCAGTATCTCCAGTACTAGAATCTTCTCGCAAAGGCGCGTAGAAGACCCGCGATCAGCCCGTCATCACACAATATATCATGACTCCCCACTGCATCAAACACAACGCGGCTCGGTAACTGTCCGGGAGGACGCCACTCCTCCACAGCTCATATCGAGACAATAACAGACACGGATGAACCAGGCCCCTTCCTCCCTGGCTCATAATGGCAACCCGGCCTGCGCGCGCCCGGGTAAATGCTTGGCTTGATATTGCCCAACACACCCCCAGCACGCGCCCCACTGCCCAACCCCATTCATCTTCATTTATCGGGTGTGTCGACCTTCGTGGGGTGCGTGACGCCGTTCCACTATGTAGGTACCTATGCCAGCCGCCGAACAATTGAACCTGCTCACTGCCTGCACTGCACCACCCGAGGAAATCTGGGGTATAGTGTTCCACCGCACAAATTAGCCTGGGGTAATGATAAACGACATTGCCATTAAAGGCGGGCGGGCCTTTTTTCTTCCTTCCAACCCAGGCGTGCGCGCGTGCGTGCGTGCCGTGTTTCCTTTCAGGAATTGCTGTGTCTGCAGGTCACAGGGACATGCCTCCCATCGATGATAGTATCGAAGTAAGCCCGAGAGGGACGAACCTCCGCCACCTCACGCAGATGGCGGCCGGCTCGTCTTCAGTTGATTGCGGCATGTAAATGACGCTGGGTGGGCCAGCTATGCGGGCTGCCACCTATGACGCCTGGCTGTCTGCTCTCTATGGCTCCCAGACTTGGGGCAATGGCGAGCCGCGGTGCCGAAGGGAAAGGGGGTATATATCGCAATGGCGTGTTCATTCTTCCAAGAGCGTGGCCGCGGTATCGCTGGTTTCCTTCTCTCAGGGCTCTCCCACCGACGAAACAGTTCCCCCCTTTGTAGCCCTTTGTGATCTTTGGTTCAGTTGCAACTCAAGAGCCGCCGTACAGTCCAGACCATGAAGTCGACACTTGTAGCCACGCTGGTGGCGCTCGCTGCCAAGGAAGTGGCTGGCCATGCCCTCTTCCAGCAGCTCTGGGTTGACGGCACCGATTATATAAGTCTTCCTCCACTGTCTTCACCACACTCGGCACAGCTAACACTCCCAGCACGCCGAGTCCTGCGTCCGCATGCCGATGGGCAACTCGCCCATCACTAATGTCGCCAGCAAGGACATGGTCTGCAACGCCGGCACCAAGGGCGTAGCCGGCAAGTGCCCCGTGCCGGCGGGCGGGACCGTCACAGTCGAGATGCACCAGGTAGGTTGGTATCCCACCTCTTTATCTTCAAACCGCCTGACACCCCCTCAAGCAACCAAAAGACCGCTCTTGCGGCTCCGAGGCCATCGGCGGCGCCCACTGGGGTCCCGTGCAAGTATACCTGACCAAGGTCGCCGACGCGTCGACGGCCGACGGCTCGACAGGCTGGTTCAAGATCTTCTCGGACTCGTGGTCCAAGAAGTCGGGCGGGGCGGTCGGCGACGACGACAACTGGGGCACGCGCGACCTCAACAAGTGCTGCGGCAAGATGGACGTCAAGATCCCGTCCGACATCCCGAGCGGCGACTACCTGCTGCGCGCCGAGGCGCTGGCGCTGCACACGGCGGGCCAGGCCGGCGGGGCCCAGTTCTACGTCAGCTGCTACCAGATCACCGTCAGCGGCGGCGGCAACGCCAGCCCGCCGCTAGTCAAGATCCCCGGCATCTACACTTCCGCCGACCCCGGCATCAAGATCAACATCCACGCTGCTGTCAGCAACTACGTCACCCCCGGCCCGGCCGTGTATGGCGGCGGCACGAATCGCACTGCTGGGTCTGCGTGCACTGGATGTGCGGCGACGTGCAAGGTCGGGACGTCGCCTTCGGCTGTTGCTACCGGCGGCAAGAAGCCTGCCTCGCCGACCGAGGCTACCACTGGCACGGCTGCGTCGGCGGATGTGCAGCCCGCGGCCGACTCGCCGCAGCCTGATGCTGCTGGCGCGTGTGCGGTCAGCGCTTTCGGGCAGTGCGGCGGGAATGGGTACACCGGGTGCACGCAGTGTGCGGTGAGTTTTCTTCCCCTTCCTGATTCGATTTTTTCTGTGAAGGGCGGTTTGACTGACGTGTGTTGCGACAACAGAGCGGGCTCACCTGCAAGGCTGTTTCGCCGCCGTACTACTCGCAGTGCGTGGCTACGTCGTAGGGGTGGGTAACTGGGGTAGTTTGGGCGTGGCTGGAGATGCATCGTGATATGCTTGCCATCGAGTCATCCCCACCGTCCACCTGGGCGGGGAGCGTGGATGTGTGTGGCCTTGTGGAAGCTGGGAGACGGAAATCATAGAACAAACATAGCATGTCGGAAGTCTGTTTCTAAAGTCAAGTAGTAAAGCGTGTTGAATCTAGCATGTGTTGATTGATGAGCGATACCAATATTTGCCTCTGTCCAAAGTGTGAATGATGATGTTGTGCTCATTCTTGTGGCCTTCGCTTTTTGTCGTACCGTGAGTCATGAAACAAATTCTGTGTTGTAGTACGAGGGCAGTCGCGATGAATCATCAGGCAGCCAGTCCTACCAAAAATTCACTCCCAGAAGAAAAAAAGGTTACGTGTAGGTTTGAGAACCGGAATGCCACGAACGCAGCTTCCTCTATGCTACAGATTCACATTGTTGAAACGGAAAGCGCAGGAGCTCTCGCCTTTGGTGCTATGTGTGGATCCGGCTGTTAGCTCTTAAACCCCGAAATAGAAGCTTTGTTCCAGTGGGTTTTCCCCACGTCTGCCAAGCATTGCACCCCAGAACAGTCGGGTCCATTTCCGCCTCCGACCGCACCGCGCACACCCACTTTGACTCGGCCATCGAGGTTAGAGGAATCCGATCCGGTTTCAAACGCGACGCCCGCCCGCGCATGCAGAGCGACCGTCGAGAATGGCCACCAAGCGAGGCCGATACGAAGCCAGCGATCTTGGGCCTGAGCGAGACCCCGACGCCCGCGACGATGACGATGGCCTCGAAGACGAGCAAGGCCCTGCCCTTGGAGCGATGTCGATGACGATGCCACCGCCGCCGTCTAAACGACGCCGAATGAACAACACCGCCACGACGCCGAGTACCGCGCTACCGAGAACCCACCGTGACCGACTCTCACCCCTTTCCGACGAGCTCCTCATCCGAATCCTCTCGTTCTTGCCGCTGCAGCAGCTGCTGGCTGTCTCGCCCGTCTCGCGCCGATTCTACCACCTCTCCGGCGACTCGCAGCTGTGGAAGGCCCTCTACTATGCGCGCTTCGTACTGCCGCGCGCGATGCGGATTCCCGGATTCCGTGATGGAGTGTCGGGCAGCGGGGCTGGGCACAAGCTGCATTACTCGGGTCGGCGGACACTCTGGGCCGATGGACGACGCGGTGGACTTGTGAGCGCCGAGGAAGACAAGAGGAAGGACAGGAGAAAAGAGGAGGAAGAGGACGAGTTTGCACAGGCACAGAAGAACGACCAGGATGTGCCAAAATCCAAGATCGGCGTCAACTGGAAGCGCCAATTCAAGATACGATACAACTGGTCGCGCGGCAAATGCGCCGTCGAGGAGCTACGAGTGGATGGCGAGACGGAAGAGAATGGGCAGAAAGGGGGCAAGATGCTCGTCAAGGTGGTTGAGGGCATCGCCATCACGGCCGATAAGGCCTCGGGCCTGCGGGCATGGGATCTCAAAACTCGACAGCTGCTGGTGCAGACCCGTTTGACCATGAATGAGATCGACATTGCGCCAAGCTGTATTGCGATCGACGACAAGGAACTCGACAACGAATCTCTCGACGTCGCCGTTGGGTTTCCCGACGGTAGTTTCGGTGTATGGACGTTGCTGACAGGCGAAAAGCAGCTTGCGCCGCGGTACAGGCATGAGAAGTCGAGCAACGGCGGGCTGGTCGCCATGGCCTTCTCCTACCCGTACCTGTTAACAGCAACAGCAACGAACTCGGTCTTGGTCTCGCTTTACACATTCGAGGTCCCGGCCCAGATTGAAACAGGACCCGCAGGGGCTCGACAGAGAGATGAAAAACCCGAGCCAGCAAAGGGCTCTGTCAGCCAAGCAGGAATAGGATCGACCGAAGAGACTTGCGCGGACGCTGTGGCCAGTCATTTACCACCTCTAACTGCTCCGTACCTCCTCACGTCGCTCAACTCACACACCTCTCGACCACCGCTTGCCCTCTCCATAAGAAAGATGGCGACGACAACCATCGCGTCAATAGCCTATACGTTCTCTACGCGCCAGGGCTGGTCAATCGGCGTCCAAGACCTGCACATTCGCCCGTCGATCATCGGGAGCAAGTCGGCCCCCGAGATCACGACGACCCGGATAGCATACACCACTCCGGTGGACGCTAGTGGCGTCTCACACTCCCCTCCTTCGTCCCCAGCACCACCTCGTCGCCGGTCCGGAAGTGGAAGCCGACTCTTACAGCCCGTCTCCTCGTCTGCCGCGTCGCCGTCATCGTCCAACCCACCGTCCCCTGAGCCTGGCCCCACTACGCTCTGTTACACACACCCCTACCTGCTCGCAACACTCCCTGACAACACCCTTGTCCTGCATATGTGCACGTCGAATGCGTCCTCGCTCTCCATATCACGCGGCATCCGTCTCTGGGGGCACACCTCGGGCATCAGTGACGCAGAAATCACCGCCCGCGGCAAGGCTGTCAGTGTGAGCTCGAGAGGCGACGAGATGCGGGTCTGGGAGCTCGAGGGCCGAGCAAACGGCATGGGCAGCCGGAGTGTCGAGATCCGGCCGGGGGGCCAGTCGTCCACCAATGGATTCGCCCAGACCAGCCTCGGCGACGGCAAGAACCTTGACGGCACCGACAGCAGCAACAGTCTTGGGTATGACTGGGACGAGCGGAGAAACTGGGTTGGCTTCGACGACGAGATGGTGATTGTGCTTAAGGAAAAGAAGGGAGGGAGGGAGAGCCTGATGGTGTACGACTTTACATGAGGGGGAAGCAGCATGCGGGTACACGGTTCCTTGAAGGTAGCCATGATGGATGGACCACGACAACTAACATCCGTTCTGCAACGGTAACGAGGGGAGGTGGTGACACTTGTCCTCTCTCCGGGGCACTGGGACGCGCAAGCCTCCATCCTAATCGACCCCCAGCCTAGCAAGCCTCGTCGTTCACAGTTCATGGCCGTGATTCTGCGGGGAACCAGGGCGAGCGACAACTACGCCGCCAACAACGACCATTCAGATCTTCACTAGGCCAGATAAACGGCCATTAGCTGTGTCCCGACTCCTTTTCTACACGAACCCTTGACGTCAATCTTACGCCAAAAACTGGTTATACGAGCCTGGTGGGTTGGGGAAGTCTGATCCGCATCATTCATACAGACACGAGCAACCATCCTCGCTGACCGATGTTACAACCACGATCGAGTATGTGCAAGCTGGCTTGAGGCAAAAATGCCAGTTCGCCATCTGCTCGTCGGACTATTTCCGGTCGCGATGACGAGCTAAAACCCGATCCCGAAACCTCCACGATCAAGATGGACGGCGACGTTAGGCGTGTCTCTATCCAGCGCTATCCTGCCCGCCTCGACATACCCCATGTACGACGAGCACGGCGAGGTGCCTACCCACTTAACTGACAGCCCCAAACGCCTGGCCTCTGTTATGATCCCACTGTCTGTCCTCCTCCAAAAGTGGGAAGCCCAACCTTGATAGGGTAGACGAGGGTACCTGCGAGCTCGCAGACGCTACAGTCAGCGTGGTACGACCCAAACTCCGGAAACTACCGTCTCTGCTTGCCGTCAATTGGTCGGCGGTTTCTAACTGGGCCTCTCCAGCAGGCAGGTTTGTCGCCGGGCGTTTTCTACCGAACGACGGAAACATACAGGCCACAGACATGACATACCCCATGCATGCATGGCTGCGTCCTAGAGGTCTGGCTCTGCGATGTGTGGAACACAGACAACGCATCTCTCCCTTTCAGATACCGACATCGGTGAGGCAGGGCACCGAACAACGAGAAGAAACATGTGAAGAGTGGAGAAAAGTGGACAGGCTGGGTATCCGAAAGAACCATGCCTTCCCTACGTGCACAGCAGCCGCCTGCGCGCGCACAAGGCATACCTACTAGTGGCGTCCCCGCCCGCTGAAATGACATGTCTGGGGATGGAGGAGCCTAGAGCAGAGCCTCACTTTGCAACATCCACGAGGCTGCCTACCTGACTATCTGTCTGTCTGTCTGTATGTCTGCCTGCGGTGGTAGCGCAGCTTTTTGGCTCCCACACATGCATGCGACTGGCTGGCTGGCTGCTGCTGAGCGACATGACGCATCTCGTGCGAGTTGGTTGTTCCATCTGCCTGCCCTACCTACAGTAGAGCGTAGGTTGTTAGTCATCGGCCGTCGCGCGCGGGTGTTGTACCGGCTGTGCGGGACGTGGCCGCAAGCTGCAGTGTTTGTTTTGTTTCATCACCGCTGGCTTGCTTGGACGCTCAGGGAGGCACGCACTCTGCCAGGACATGAAGTTATTGCTCGCGAGTAGTGCGGAAACGGATGGTACGCTGGGTCGTTGCCTAACTGATGGTGATAGTGATGGTCTTGACGGGTGACGGATGGTGTGCCTGCTACTCAGGCCAGGCACCGACCTACCTCATGGACCATTTTAGTCGGTTATCACTTTATCATAACTGAGCTATGAGATTCTTAATCCCTCTGGGTGGCAAGCTAGTCGTACAGTAGCACGCAACGATCGTGAAGCCCGTTAGGTGTGCAATGTTTCCTCACTCCTCCCTCCACCCCATGTAACCACAGTTGCCAATGCTCGTCACTTCCAACAAGCAGATCCAAACAATGGTAGGCACTCACGTATTTTTCTGCAACCGTGCTCCGTCAAACGACCAGCGCGTGAAATGGAGAAAAACCCTGCGTGCGTGTCCACTGTGCTCCTGGGGGTTCTGTAATCCCAAACGTTGAGGCGGCCCATGCTGTCCAGGCTGTTCTCCATGCTTTTGGACATCATCTTTCCGAGGGTTTTGAGCCGCAAAACTGTTACATGCATGTACAGTACCCCCCGATACCCGCCCGCTCAATTCAATGCGATCCTATCCTTTGTTTGAGCCGATGTAACGTCTCTTGTTGGCGGGGAGTGTGTGTATGTGTGTATGTCCTACAAGGGGAGGGAAAAGGATAACGCGCCGCTGTCATGTAGCTATCGCGGTTCTACGAGGACAGAGAGAGCGAGCAAACTGTGGTCTTGTCCAGTTGTTTACCTTGGATGGGTTGTGAAGATTGAGTTGCTAACAACAACAGCTTTCATCTATTGTTTTCATCGGCGCTGCTTTGGGTAACTTGGCCCGATCAGGACGATGCCGAACCCGGCTTGCTGCCGTGATTGACGGGGTACCTTAACCAAACCACACCACAGCCTGCCTGCCTGCCGACCTACACTACACGTGTAAAAGTCCGGATCCTGCATGCAGGCTACCTAAACCCTACACGGTCTGGCCAGCCAGCAGGCAGGCATCTTTCATTCAGCCCTACTGCAGTTGAGCAGCGCATCCCCGAAACCAAACCACGTAAAACAGCACAGACACATTAGTGTACGTGTACATGATGGCGGATGCTGAGAAGAGCAGAGAAAACAAAGACAGCGAGTTGGATGAACCCCCACTGTATCATGACCCCCATGCAAAGTTGACAATAGCAACGGGCCGGGATGGGGAGATCATGAGATCAAAGAAATGGTGGTCTCTTCTGACACAAGGTTCTGGAAGCTGGTCTTTTCTTGGTCGCGCGCGGTCTGGAACTGAACCGCGCCAGAGCCACTTGCTGATCCCGCTGTCTTATCAATGAGCATCCTTATCAGAGACATTGCGCTTCCCATCACCACCACTCTCACAACATGGAAACAAATGCACAAAACACAGGGCAGGGCAGGGAAGGGAAGAGGATGGATAACGCGTGTGAGACATGACGGCATCAGGTTTAATCCCATGACAGGTGCTCAGGGCAGGTGATGGGGGTACTCATCACCCGGTTCTGTAGGGGATGGTGGGCAGGTAAAGCAAGGCCCGCTTCAGCCCACTCCAGTCCAGCTTGGTCTGTCTGTCTGCAAACCACCACCACGGCCATCCCCAGCTTTCATGTGAGCGCGGGTGGGAAAGAGAGGAAGAGCGCGGGGTGGTGGTGGTGGTTTGCACGAAAGCAGTTGGCCGGGTGTGTCACGTTGATAGAGACACACCTCGCGTCTCACACCGCGTCCCATTCTGGGACTTATGGTGTGCAGTGTGGGATCGCCTTGACTCGTCCCTTGTGTCGGGGTAGACCTTTGCAGCATGGAAGAAACAAGGCAAGCAATAGAATTGTTGGAAACAAGAAGAGAGTGTGTAAGTATAGCAGGCCGGCTGCTATACACACGGCACGTAAGTGCTCAAGAGGTCCTGATTTTTGGGCTGCCTTCCCACTCAGGGGTGGAAGGGCAGGGGCGCGGCGGCGTGTTTCGTGTGTGCATTCCTGCTTTCCCACTTCCCCGTCTGTCAGGTACCCGGGGATGAGACTGGACGAACCGGGAGTCGGAGGCGATCGCTGCCGCTATCATATCATTGCTGCGACCAAGCAGACTGCGAGACTTGTTGTTGCCGCTGCCTGCCTTGACATGACATGGAATTAAGAAACTTGCTCCGGCTGCTGCAGGGAAGACAAGCGGCCGATGTGAGGCAGGGAGCCTTGTCGGCAGAAGAAGCCAGCCCCTGTTGGCGATCAGCCCCCCCTGACGTCCGCTCTGCTTGGCTGCTCAATTCTCCGTCCCCTTCACGGCCGCCAGCGGTGCATGACCCTGTGGGAAACCCAGGAAATTGGATCCTTCATGCGCACTTCTTTTGTTGCTTCTGGTCTCGATGCGGCCCGTCACGGAGGCCGTCATGTTTCAATGACGAGAGCTTAACCAGGCGGTGAAGGTAGCTGGTCGATGATCAAGGTGCCTTTGTGTTAGTGGGCCAGAGCCTGGTGGTTGTGTGCTCGGCTCAATTCTCACATACTAAATCGTGCTGTGCGAGTTGACACGGGCATTGCCGTGGGTAGGTATCTTGAGTTACTGAGACAAAAACAGTATAAAATGGCACGACTTGCTGGTTACCTAGCCAGGCAAGATAGGTAGAGCAGCAGGAGGCAGGCTGAGATCGCCGGTGGGCTTGGGCAAGCCGAGCTCCTGCCTCTTCGGGCAACCATTCAGCTCAGCTGTGCCTCATCGATGCGATCGCAAGGTGGTGGTGTTGGCTGAGCGGGAGTCGGTTTCCCATAGGCGCACCGCATGAGGAAATGCTGCCTTGGTCGGCCTCACTCGCCGATTCGCTCGATTGACTCGTCGATACCTGTAGGGAGGGAACTACTCCGCGGCGGAGGAGAGCGAGGTGCAGGAGATCGTCGGGGGCTTGGAGCACTGTGAACGTGATTTGACGCCTTCTTTTCCAAGGGCGCGTCTCTTGTCTTGCCCCCCAGTCGCTTCGCTTGGTTCTCAATTGGAGTTGTTGTTCTGCTGTGTTGGCCAACACTCAATTGTGTCTAGTCCACTTGCGGGTGAATTGAGCAATGAGTGTCGAACAGCTGTCTAGCGCGCCAGGCTCGTTGCGTTGTGGGTTATCCGTCTTGCTCTGGACCCGCCTGATTGATTGAGGGTGAGGTTCTTCATGCTGGGATGCGGTGCCGTGTTTTGCAGTCATCTCCAATTGACCAATCGCCCGCCTGGACCCTGACTCCAGGCGCAAGTCGGGCGTGGTGGGGCGCAGGACAGCGGGCGGCAACGCTGCGGATGGCGGAAGGGTAGGGACAGACATATGGAGAATGAAGAATGGGGTTTCAACGTTCGGCGGGGCAGACCGACACACACCCCGAAGCTACCAGGTACCTGACTCCGCAGAGTGCGCTCGGAAGAGGGAAGAAATCATCAGGTGAGGGCAAGGAGGAAATGCACCAACCTCAGCTCGGTTGTTGAACATTGCGCAAAGAACAGAGACTGACATGGAAATTTGATTGCAGGGAAGGTGTCTCTCCATACTTCTTTCCATGTTGCACGCTGACTTCTGGATGAGGAAGGACCTGACCGAGGCTGTCATGACGGTTGCCCCTCCTTTTCGAATTGCCTTTCAAATTTGGAGGCGGGGGAAGGCGGGGTGATAAGATAGGGTGGACAACGTACCTTCCCAGGGACGGACCATGGGGTTATCGCGGTGGTTCAGTGTGTCCACTCCACTACCACCGTAACTTCATGGCTCAGATACCTACCGACCTTGCGCAGTCGTGGACGACACCTGCAGGTTGGCCAACCACTGGCTTCCTACCCAACAAAATTATCAAGCATCACCGGATATGGCGACACAACGTTTAATCTACGCAGAGATGGCAAGATACTCGGGAGATATTGCAATTAGCATGTGAAAATCAGCTAATTAGATGATCAGCCTAGCATGGCAACTCTAACCTCTGCTGCCGTGTCATGTGAACACCAGGACTCTTCGCATCGGGAGGGAGAACAGCTGCGGAAGGCGGTCTCGACGACGAAGAGAAGTACTAGAACATGTAGACTCTGCGAGGCGTTGTCGACCAAAGCATCCAAGACTCAGTATCATGGCTGAGGCCGGCGGGTTCAATGTGCTGAGTGATGATGAAAAGGAGGAAGTCGGGACGGTCATACACGGCACGAGAGAGAAAAGGGGGTGTCATGTGAATGTGCCTCGCGACACGAAGGAGGATGGTGGTTAAGACATACCGACAGTATTCCAAGAAATATGCCGATGGCGGCTGTGGCTGCTCGGGTCGTTGAATCGTCAAATCTCACCCTATATTGCCTCCTGATCACCATCCACACAACGCAAGGTGAGGGAAGTTGGTCTCACAAATTGCTTTTCTATCCATGACCCCCCTTGCCCCGCGCCCCGGCCACCCCCGCGCGCTTTGGTATGCTGACTGGTCATTCGTAAAGAAGATGGGAGGTGGACTTGGTTGAGCAGAAGCTGCTGCATTTAGACTTGGATTTGGCAACTGAGACAAGTTCAGCGTGGCCACGGAGAGCCAAATCCAGCTTTATTGCGCGGGGTGTGGTTCGCGAAACCTTCCATGTTGATGACAACGGGTTGGGGCCGGTGTACACGTGTAGAGACCAGGTCGGTAGCCTGGAAGACAGACGGAAGTTCAACGCTTTTCCTCCGTTCAAGCTTTCATGGAACGGAGACCAACCTGCCAGGGCAACCAAGCAAGGTATAAAATACCTGAACTTAGATCGATAAGGTTCATGAGGTGTACTATGAAGGTATGCTCCGATGTCGTGGTGCGATGGTGGCAGCTACGGGAGTATCGCATGATGACCAAACCAGCCCCGGGCGTCGTGATAGTTGAACTACCCATCAATTACGGGATAGGTAGTGCAGCCTTCACTGCTAGGCCGCCTAGCAGAAAGCTCTAACACGGCGCCAGCAAGGTATCGACAGATATCCAGCAAGCTAGGTGCCAGCCAAGGCAACCTGGCTTAAAGGTAGGTAGTATCTGCACGACACAATTCGAGAGCGCCGAGGGGGCAAGGTCGACGGACTGTCCACTTGGCGTGCTAGGCAGCACATTGCATTACGCGGATGATTATGATTCACCAATTCATACATACCCTACCAACTTACCTACACTACCTGAGCCACTGGAATTGAGTCAATTGCGCAGCTCCGAGGCAGCAGCCCAGCCAGTCCCAGGTCCGCACCTTTCTGTCAGACCTGACATGGCAGGTATCTCGTAGATGAAGTGGGTGGAAGCTGGGTGACGGGGAGCAAGCGAGGGACTTGGGCAACGCTAAACCAGTCGGTAATGGAATCCGACATCCATCCACCAACGTCACCCACGGGGTCCACCTCCACCTCACCTTGCAGCCCACGCCCCCCCGATGGCGGGGATCGATGGCAAAAGCATTGGAAACACGTACGTACGTCTCCAATCCGCGGAACACCGGGCATTGACGTCGCCGCCTCAAGGAAATTGAAACGTGGCTTTATGAGCAGCCGGAGAGGTACAGTAGATAAATGGGAACCTAAGGGTCAGGTAGATAGACACAAAGAGTAGATTCGCGAATGCTCTTTCTCGTCATGCTTGAACAGGGAAGGAATGACTTGGTGGTGTGTGCACGGTTTTCTCACCGTTGCCACATTCGGCGTGGGGGACGGGGCAAAGTTCACTTTGATGGATTTAGATGCCCCTCTTCGCGCTATAGTTAGCACCAACCCTTCAACGGGCAGCTCCAGCTTCCATGATGGCAGCTTGCGAAGCTGCAACACGGGTCATGAGGCGGAGTACAATGTGTCCACGAGTACACACACCAGCACCACAGTAACCGATGAGCAATTGCTGCCTTCCAGGGTTGATTGACCTTCACTTGATCTTGCCGGGTCGTTCGGGAGACGCCTGGGTCCTGGCGGGAAGGCGGGATGGCGAATCGACCTTCAAACCCGTCGGTTCCTATCCCAGGGCAGCTTTGCGCGCGTCGGATTGCTCTGCGGCCTTGTTCGGTGTGCTAGAGAGTTGGATGAGGGACAGTCGAAAGAGTCATCACTCGGGCGGCAGCTGCCAGAAGTTCCGGCTCCGTCAAAAGTCCGACGCGGAGTCGGGTCAACACAGTGTTCGAGCTTCGATCCATCGTCCCTTCCAGCCGTTTTGCTCGCAGCTCGCACTAGAATGGACGACGGTAGCGTATCTCGAGCGTACGTATGGGTTGTCAGGATGATGAAATGAACGGATTTAAGAAGATTTCTCCGTCGCCAGATTGAAAATGCTTGACTGACTGACTGACTCCTTCGGCGTCGACTGGCGGAGGTCGGTGACTGCGCAGCTGCTCCTGCTTCAGTGAGATTAAGCACTGCTGCATCGATGCAGATGGAATCTGGGAGGAATCCGTCAGGCTGGATTTGTGAGCAGGAGTGCATGCAGGGTTGCTGCTACACTAGAGTCACGCCCTTCCCCTCAGTCACCTTTCCCATATTTGTGATCCTGAAGGGTGACAGGAAGGTACTTGGACGGGACCGATTGTACTCTGACGACTTTGAACCTTATCGATTACGGCATGACCTGCGCTAAGCTCGAAGAGGTGCCAGCCGTTTCGAATTCACCAACGACAACCCAGACCACAGACCGCCTGCCTGGCTGCAGTGTCTCATCAACGAGTTGCCCAGGACCGCTTTTCCATCAACAGTTGTTCTTGTGCTGCTTGGAGCCTTGCTGCCAATCCTAGGACCTATCCACAGCACCCGCCCCGGCGCCGCGAGATGACTCACACTTCTGTTTCCTCCCGCCCAGCTCCTCTTTCCAAACCGCCCAATTGGGGATGCCTTCATGAAACGGGCCACTCCCAGCGCGCCGCGATGATGCCCTGATTGGCCAATTCGCGTTCCATTGCTTGTTGGTCGGTCCACGATATCCCAATCCCCGATTCCATGTGGCAATGCGGAATGCAGCCAGCGATGAGGTGCCCGCCCGATGGTGGATCCAATGCCCCGCGCCGTGTGCTGCTCTCGCCAACTACCGAGCTGCGACCTGCTCCATCCGTCTCTGTCGCCAGCATGAAATTGGTCGGCCTCGATGCCCAAATCCAAATAGCGGCCCAATTGAGGGTCAATTGAGTCGGTGAGCATCCCAGAGCCGCCATAGCCTGCGAAATTATAGCAGTAGGGTGTGAAGCAGCGGCAGCAGCAGCAGCACCACCACCACCACCAGTCGCACCATTGCGAGTCCACTGCCACCCCGCAAACCAAGTAGGTGCCCACTCTTCCCCCTCCAGTTCTCTCTCCGCTTGACAACATGGAATCCATCTGTTCCATCTGCCTCTATGGCGGGGAAAAACCAAGTTCAGTTCACTGACTTTAGATGCCATCGTTTCTAGACAGTCATACCCTGCCAATTGAGCTTCCATCTGACAAAGAGACCACCACCTCTACCCCGCTGTTCGCCATCCTGTCTGCTCCGAGTTTGGCTGCCTGATGCTTGGCGCTGCGAATGCCCTCTCCAGCTTTCTGTTTTTGCCCGTTTGCAATATTCGCGTGTTTCTGCACTCACTCTGCCCCACCTTCGCCCTACCCTCGCTCACCGAGACACCTCCCTCGCTACTGTGGTACGTGTACTGACATAGACTGCTCGGCAAGCGTCAATGGCGCATCTTACGATGTAAAATAAACCCGCATTGAAGCCTCGCAGCAAGGCAGAAATGCAGAGGCAGAGGCGGGAGGGCTTGCACCTTGACACCACATGAATAAGCTGGCTCCGTTCCACGAACGCTGCTTTAACTCCCCTTTGAGCCTTACCTCGCCCATTCATGAACAGACGCGCCAGCCCCAGAAAAATGGCTGTGGTTGTGATATTGCGTTTCCAAATGCCAATATCATCAAACTGTCCACATGCCTCATCCGTGCTTACACACAGCCATGAGCCTCTTACAAGCATTCCATTTATCGTGCCAAAGGCTAGCGTGTCTGTCCAGTGGCAGTTTAAAACAAGCGTTCTTTGCGCTTGGCAGACCCCTCATCCTAGCCCAGATAACGCTCTTCCACAGTCAGGCTTGATCTGGTTTCCTTGCATTGCGATTCATATCCATTGATGGGGATAATAGCTTCCGGGCACTTTAACCCTCTCCGGCCTCGCTATACCCACCGGAACACAATTGAGGAATCCGTTCTCTTTTTACATGAACCTGATGCAACTGACAAATGCCACGTCCCAATTTAAATCGAGTGAGAATAAACTTGTCACCCAGGTACGTTTCTGGCCTGCTTACTCGTCAGTCGTCCAAGACTGGACGCTAATTCATCCCAATATATGCCCAAACTCAATCCGCCAAGCAAAACCTGATCGCGGCCCAAATCGAGCGACAACCTTTCGCGTGCTTCGCCGCCCCAGGCGACTTAAAAACCGCCAAAACCATACCGTGAGGCTGGCACCAGTGGGCCAAAGTCTGCGTGCCCTGCCATTGGACAATGCAAGAAAGAAGCCGGCCAAGGTCGCAAACGGCATTTCCTCTTCACCACAAAGAACTGATGCCGTCCACCGCATCAACGTCGTCGACACGGCCTTGGGCTCTCGCAAACAGAGTCAACAGATAACAGCCACTGGTCCACAGCGTATCCAGCGGCTGGTTCTGGGCCAATCGATATGAACGGGTAGTCTCGTCTTGAAGCGGCTACCAATGGCATCAAAGAGGGGAAGGGGTGCGAAACTGCTTCAGAGGATACGACACGGAGTACTTTGAGTTGGGCTGGAGTACCTGGCAGTACCTTGCTGCTCGCTCGACCATTGCTGCCTGTAGTTGGGGAACAGCGCCTCATGCGTCACCGGATTGGCTGGCTGGCTCGGGGTGGCTCAGAGGGGGTGTGACTAGATCAGCGGCGCCTAGCGCAGAATGACTCCTTCCTGTGGCCAGGGAAGCCTGGTCTCCACTGTGGGCAACAGGATGCCAAGATTTTACCCACCCCCATTCTGAGCCACCCACGGCACCAAGAGCCCCAGATTCATGCATCTAAGACGACAGGCCTTCACCCACATGGTACGTACCGCTGTGCACACGCATCTCACACACTCCATCCGGTCCCAGGTTCGAGGCAGGCGACGCGCGCGTTGTGCGCCGCCCGTTCACTGCCTGGGCTGGGTGCGTGGTCTGTGGTGTGTGGTGGTGGTGCGGTACACAGTACTGCACTTTGCCCGCGGTGGTGTGTGACCCAGCTGTCTGTCGCAATCGTTACCTACGATTGCCCGCGTTGCTCATGCTCATGCGCCTTGCCCCTTCCTGGGCCTCGGGCTGCCTGCCAGTCTTGGCAATCCGTCTCAGCGTCCGCCTTCTACATACATCTTCCACCCTCCCCATCTATCCCCATTGCCCATGCACTCTCGACTCTTTTGCTTGCTCTTCGACTTCGACCACCGTATAGTGTGTCTTTGGCCTGGACTTGTTCAACTTTATCCTCCTCGCCCTACTCATTCACATCCCGGCACTATCCTCCTCAATTTTTAGGCATCTTTCAAGCCAAACTATTTTCACCCTCCACCACGCCACATGCTCAACTTTCTGGAGGCGCTGATCAATCAGTCCTGATAACGGACAGAAAGTTGCAAACAAACATAACCGCGGGAAAACGCTCGGTCGTATTGTGCGGTACTTTTGACAGAATATCACTTCCGGCCGTCCAAAGCTAGGACGGCAATCGGACAAAGAGTTTGGACGCCTGACGTTTTGGCCGGCTTCGACATTTACACGTCCAGCCACTGGCGCATTCCCTCCCTCCTCCTCTCTCTCCCTCTCGTACAAAAAGGAGTGGAACCCGCCAGCAAGCACCGCTCCGGTCCTTCCATCGTTCGGAACAAGCCCAAGCATCCCTCGACGACTATTTAATTTAGCCTTGGCCCCCTGGCCTTTCGTTGACTCAACGACGACGAGTGACGCATCTTGCTTTGCCGTGGTCCTCCCCACCTCATGGTGCTGCTGCAGTTCGCCACCTTTGCATAGCAGCAAACCATCAGCAGCAGCCGGGGCTGACAAAAGCTCTTGTCCGGCTATGCAACCGCCTACACCACTGGAGAGGGACCAGACTTCAACTCAATCCTGGCCCAAATTGTCACCTCCATCGATCTTTCTTCCCTTAACACCAACCAAAACACCAACCAAGGGCGGGCCAAATATGGGCATGTCGTCTATCGGTTCCTCCACGGCCATGGGTTTCACCACGAAACCCTACGACCATATCAACCTGATGTCTCCGCCAGAGACATCTCCCTGTGAGTCCTTCGACTCCGTGATGACACCGACATCGCCTCTTCAGCTGTCGTCGTCGATCAACAAGCCAACGGGTCCCAATGCCCCCTTGTCGCCACCGAACTCGCCCTCCCCCAAGCCAAGTCCCTTGACCCAAAGGTCAGTTCTCAGCAATGGAATTACGGACCCAATTCTCTACCCGCCCAATCGCTCAGCGAGTCCTCCGACGAGACCTCTTTTTATACCGGCGGCAGAGGCACGCGCCACTAGCCCAGCGACGACAGAGAAGCTGGTGGAGGATCACATCAAGTCACGTCCGGCAAGCCTCTTTCGCGGGCTAACACCGCCAAAGCCAGAGGAATACGCACTGGCTCTGTTCTTCCAGTCGAGGTCTTGGACAATGTTCCAGCAAAATCCAGCCATGTGGTTGCGGAGAGAGAAGGAACTTCTTCGGGAGGACAGAAAGAATATCGCCATGTCCCGACCAATGCCTAGGCTGCCACCTATTCTCCCCGCCTCCAGGCCCGCCGCGCCGAGACCCACTGCAACAAGGCCTCAGGTGCTGAAGCCCACCGTCAGCGGCATCCAGAAGCCCAAGTGCCCAACAAAGACCAGGATTACGGCCCCACGGCCAATCCGGGCCACTCCGGTACCATCTCGCCAGAACTTCCGTGTTAGTGCCACGCCTGAGCCGCGAGTCCGGACAGTCGCACCGAACCGCGAAGACAAGGACTTCAAATCGCTTCCCAACTACTGCCCACCTCTGGACTCGCTTCCCAACAAGCCGAATAGCCTCAAGGTGGACTGGAAGGGAACCGCCCTCGACCTGAGCAACGACCCCCATGCGAACCTGCTCCACCCCGATGAGCTGCACCTTGCTGGCTGTCTTCGCCTCGATTGCGCTACCTACCTGACGAGCAAGAGACGCATCTTTATGCGCCGCCGCGATTGTGTCGGGATCAAGAAGGAGTTCCGCAAGACGGATGCCCAACAGGCCTGCAAGATCGACGTTAACAAGGCCTCGAAGCTGTGGACTGCCTACGAGAGGGTTGGCTGGCTCGACGAAAGGTGGATGAAGCCCTTTCTCAAGGATTGAGCGTGCCAGTCAATGCGCCTTGTTCAGATTTTGACGCATTTCTTTTTTACATTCGGCTGCTTCCTTCTTTCATGCTTTGATATTCCATCACGACACGGCACATTGGACGTACAGATACACTGGGCATAACATCCTACATACACTACATACAGCATTGATACCCGGAGTCCGACATAAACGGTGCGAGATCGTCCCCCCTTCTGCGACCAAGGCGGGATTGGTTTGAGCGGTACCTTCATAGTTGTCACTCCACCCCATGATACATTCTCCTTCTTTTCGGTTCTACACATACCTTTTCATACATGTTTTTTTCCCCTGATGATTATGGATTGGGTTACGGCACGGGCACGGGCATGGTTGGATGGATATTCGGGTACGGGAAGGTTTACACCTGGAATACCTCGGGGCGACGACAGGATTATGATCCAGGCTCTTTTTTTCTTTTCATTTTCTTGCTTGTACTGGTGTAGGAGTTGGAGCTTGGGCTTGGACTCGTGGGCTGTTCCCATCAAGAGACAGACATCCACCTTTGCTGTTTAGTCGCATTGCGTTCGACTTGCTTGGCTTTTTGGCTTGGATTGGTCTATCCCCCCTTCTTTGTGCGCTTCGAGCAATTAGAGAGCTTTTAGCGTATCAGATTCGCGCAACTTTTGTGAATAGCAATGAAGACATAGTACCGCGTTGGTGATGTTCGTTAAGCCAAACCCATTGAGTTTATGATATGTGATACCACTCGCCTGGCACGGGGATACAAACCCAGCTGAGCAGCATCCAACATCTGAACAAGAGGTGATGTTGTTGTGTTCATTCACTACCCGAGTCGATTGTCGTCAAAATATTTGAAGTTCACCAGGCCGGGTCGTAACGGCGTCGTCGAAATACTTGAAGTTCACCATCCCGGATCGTAACGGTGCCGTCGAAAATTAACGGCGCGGCGATCTTAGCGCAGCTAAGGAACAACGTTCACAATAAGCGAAGGAACGAAAAGCCCCCACCCACACAGTTTATGTAGGTCACATGTGTGAGAGAATCGAGGAAACTTTTGCACCTTAATTACCATCTTTCGGCTACTATATTACACAGCCTTGGATCCTTGTCGGTGGATTCAATCTAGTGTACCGGGTGGACGCCCATCACATAATAAGAGCCCTCCGGGGCTTCAGATTGGACGGGTACTATAGATGTAGCCGATCCAGGAACGGAAACCTTGTGATAGCGTTTGAACGCCTTGCCCTGGGAAACTGTTTGCCGACTAGACGTCAAACTTTCTGTGCACGGTGGTGGGGTGGAGTAGGTTAAGTGGCGGTCATCATGTGGAGGTCAGTTCCTGGATTGGAGTCGATTGTCTTTTTTTTGGCTTCTTGGATTTTACTTGGTCCGTTCTTCCTTTCTTTTTGGGTGGGGGGACGTTGCCATTGAGTTTTCCCAGACTCCGCAATACGGCAAGAACGAAAACACGTTATTGGGTCAGGGGCTCCTCGGGCCGCCCGTTGTCTCCATATTGCGAGCGAGGTGAAGTTTATAAACCATAATGTCGGGTGCTGGACGCTTGTAAGGTTAAAGTCAGCAACGAGGAGTGTTTATGTCTCGTGCATGAGGTTATCAGACTAATTACCTAGGTACCCACCTTACCTTTTGCTCAAACTTTTCCGGGCACCGGTCATGTTCTTGTAGTGCACCAGGGGGTGGAGTCAGGACATGCAGAAGCCCGGAAACACCTTGAAAGTTTAAGTGACTTCAGTCGGTTCTTTGCCCTGGCGAACCGTCACTGCTGAGGACATCTTTTGGCCACTGCGGCCTGTTATTCTGATATATCTTCTATTTGATCCATTGGCCCCTGTTCCCTAATTACGGTGCTCCTTTTGGATGTACTTGCCCCGGTGGTATCAAGTTTGACAGGGACGCTCCGGGCCTGGGCTCCTGATGGGCGATATGGTCAACTGGTCTGGGCTTCGACCTTGGGGGGGAGGAATTGAGTACATTGTAGTCACCGTCCTGCAATCCGGGTGTGTTTACTTGACATTGGAGCATTCTTGACCACGCTTCATTGCCAGATGCCGCGGGGAGGAGAGGGGGTCCCCAACGGAGAGATGGGTTAGGTGAGGAGTGAAGGCTGCCGCATCCAGCTCGGTGGCATGTGAATATGATCATTGCTGCGCCGGGCATTCTTTCGATAGCAAAGCCTTATGGTTCGCGCTCTTACCGCTCCATCGGGTCTGTGGCTGTGATAGATATGCTTTACTACCTGGTAGTCTCACGGCTACTAGCCTAGCGCACGGCAAAACGGCAATATCTACGTCACACTGAACTCGGATCTGATTCTTTGTTGGGCCAGGGCTGGCGCCTCAGTATCGTCTTGTTTTCATCAGCCTTGGTGAGTGTGTGATGATGGTAGTGTTACGGGATAGCTCGAGATGACCAGGCGGTTGTCAATGAAACAGACACATTGAAGGAACAAAGGGTGGATCGGTTGGTGTACGCGGGCCGAGGACATGTACATGTATGTTGTCCTGTTCACCACGCATCTTGCATGTACCGGGTTGTTGCTTGTTCCGTTATAGGCGGCCATCGCTAACCGCGCCGTTCGTCCATCGAAATCACTTTCTCGGGTTCTCCTTTTTGAGATTCGCGGGAAGCTTGGGGTATTTGTTGGTAAATTAAGCTCTTGCCGAGCTGAGGTGGACCCCGTGCTAAACGCTCTTTCTACCTCCATATGACATGGGCCATTACGTAGAAACAGCAATTGCCGACGGTCGGGAAAGGACAGAGGTCCAACTAACGACGACTGAGCGAGGACGTGCTGTATCTTGTTATTGGAACGCCAGGCAAGTTCTGATCTGACATGGAAGGGAAGATACCTATGTCGAAAGCTCGCAGGGGGTACTTTGCTGTGAGAAGCCTCGGACTTACACCGGCAACTCGCATGTAAGTATCTATCGGTTAGCCCGCAAGCTAATGATGGCTAGCTGTCAGCATAGGTGACCCATATCTCTTGCCGGCATAGGTCATAATTAAACGAGTGTTGCGGGTGCCGGAGCCGTAGCCGGAAAACGTCTTCCCCCTCGGCCCCCTTTCCCAGCGCCGTTGTCAACAGCCGGTCGGCAACGGCATCTGGGCGGTACGGCACCATCCTTTCCTACACACCGTCGGGTTCATCTTGCCTGCTTATGTGTGCATGATTGTGCTTCTTGTATTAGCAGTAAAGGCGTAGAGATAAAGGAGGTCACCCACTTCTTGATGTGAATTTACAGATAGGGCTCACATGACCATCGGAGCCGGTCGGTTGCTGGCTGCTGGTATGTGTGATAATGTCGGGCCGGTCAGCACCGACTCCGTCTTGTCGCTCTCCGTGGGACTTCCGATTGGGTTTCGGTGCTGATGATCCGTCAAGAGGCATGTAGTGGTGATCCAGTCGCAGCGAGTTCCACGGAGCAGGTCTATCTGGCATGGTCAAGATTGGGGCTGTGACCGCCGCGTTTGATGTAGACGGATCTCTGGGGGATGTTTCTGGGATGTGGGTTCGTGATCTGGCCTTTGCGGGTTTGCTCCGCTGGCTTATCTTTTGCCTCCCATTTCTTTTGGTGTTTTCCGGCTATGGACGCACCGCTCGCGCCGAGTCACTACCTAGGTACACCACCATGGCCACATGGCAAATTCTGACCCTGGTTTAGGGCATCATTTGCCGTTCCTTCTTCTTCTTCTTTTATTTCTCTTTTTCCGACTCAAAGCGTGGAGGATCGAGTGGAGGACACGGGCAAGCTCGCGGGTGGATTTCTGGCCTGTGAGGCTCGACTGCCAGCCCTGCCGGCGGGCCGCCAACCCCTGAGTCTGTAAATCGGAGTACCGCAAATGCGTTGGCGATCAAAACCGGTTTGCATGTGCTTCTTTCTACCATGGAACAGTCCGCATTTTGTCGGATAGAAAAGGGACTTGGCTTCTAGATGCCCCTATTCTTTGCTGACGTATGCTACGAGTTAGGTAATTAGTCGGCGTTACCCCTCAGTTGACCTCCAGTTTAAAAAAGTAATCTCGTCCTAGCTCGTTAGCAACTCCATACCTTGTGTGCCTGTTCGTCAGCTTCCGGCTAAGCCACCAAGTATTAGCGTCGTCATGACAGCATGGGGCTCAGTAGCTTGTATTAGGCATGACCGGACGGTGCCCAGTTGATGATTGTCGCACTGTCTGTCAGACTTTCTTTTCAAGTTTGACTGGTCGACCAAAACGTAGCAAATACGTCGGGTGTGTTACATGTATGTTGGTATTCATAAGCCACTACTCCTCTCGACCGTCTGGAGAACTCACTCGTCCACTGTGCCAGGTCATCCACCAACCGAACCAAAACATCGAGCGCTCACAAAAGTCCCACCAAATCCCCATCATCATCATCATCATCATCATAGCCGAGGGAACCTCGACTGGCATTCAGAGCCCGGCATGCAGCGTGTAGCCGCCGTCGACGGCGAGCGTCTGTCCGTTCAGGTACTGGTTCGACGCGAACAGCAGCACCGCTTGCGCCATATCCACATCTCGACCCGGCCGCTTGGCAGGAACCTTCTCGTACTTCTTGGCATCAATGTGGCTCTTCTGGTACTCGTCGCTCTCACTTGCCGTCATCTCGCTCGGGAATACGCCAGGGGCGATGCTGTTGACTCGAATCTTGAGCCCGTTCTCCGCAATCTCGGCAGCCAACATACGCGTCAGGTGGATGGCCGCGGCCTTGCTGGCGTTGTAGCTGAAGTGATGCTGGGCCGACTTGACCATACCGCTGATGCTGCTGATGTTGATCACAGTACCAGACCAGCCCTCGTGGCGCTCGGTGCTCGCTTGTAGCAGCGGCAGGAATGCGGTGGTCATGAAGTAGATGCTGGCGACGTTTGTGCGGTACGTGTCGGTCCAGTCCTCGGCGGTCACCTTCTCGGAATCGAACAGATTGTGCTTCATCTCGGACGCCGAGCTGGACTCGGTGGTGACCGAGGTGCTGCTGACGCCGGCATTGTTGATCAGAATGCAAAGGCACTTCTCGCGCGACTCGATCTCCTTCACCAGCTTCGCGACGTCGGCCTTGTTGGTGACATCTGCGGTCAAGGCAATGATCTCCCCCTCGATATCCTTGTTATACGTGTTGACAACCGTCTCGAGCTTCTCTTCGGTACGACCGACAATGTAGACCTTGGCCCCATTGACAGCGAGGGCCTGGGTGGCCATTAAACCGATACCGGAGCCGGCGCCTGCGGTTACGAGGAGTGAGCATCCAAGGTGAATGTGACGGGGGAGACTCGGCCCCCATGGTCGGGTACATCTTGCGCGGCATTACCGACCTGTGACGAGGGCGACGCGGCCCTTCATGTCGAAGAGCGAGCTGCGGTTAAGCTCCCCGTGGCTGGCGGCGGCAGCGCTCTTCGTCGACATCTTGCTTGATTTGGCGACAGAAATGGGCTGGATTCGAAGTGGCGTGAGTTTGGACAACCGGACCGAGGTCGAAAGGTTGGACAATGGGCAGTTGTTGGATACTTGAAAAAAAGGTGCGCCGATGGGAAGGTATAAAGTGGAACTGAAATTCTAAAGGAAGACGGAACGGACGAAAGTCTCGAAGAGCGAGCGACAGCCACTGCCTGAATCATGACCGACCGTGACCCTTTTTTATGCAACGCGGACGGGCATGTTGGGGACTGGAAGTCACGAGAAACAAGCGGATCGCGGATCATGGTGGAAAACTGAAGGAGGGTACAAGTCGAGTTTCACGGAGCAACGATGACGAAATCGATCGACCCTGTTCACGGCAATCCATGACGACACTCGAGCCGAAGAACACTGGCGCGGGTTGATTATCGGCGAGGAAGGTGCAAGGGCCGCGGCCGCGGCAAAGCCAACCAGGCCAATCACGATCGATGATTTGTCAGAGCTGAATGCCAGAGGACAGCATTCATTGGCAGGCTCTCCCTGATCATTGCATTCGTCAACAGATGAGGAGTGAGCCATGGGATGGATGGAATGCCTTGAAGGAGGGAGTAATTAGGTGATTGATGATAGCGACGTTCGATTAAAAACATCGCACCAATATAGTGCCCGTTTTATAGAATGGATATAGAACGATTGAAATCACACTGCTGGCTCACCAATTATGTGGGTTGGCTCTTAGGGCAAGGCCCAGTCGAGCATTCCAAACCTTATCACGTAAACCACAAGAACGGACAATCCATTTAATGAAATGGACAAATGCATCAAAGACTAGCACATAGCGGCTGTTTTTTTGGCGGTGGTAGAGGCCACAACGCGTAAAATAACGAGCTAACAACCTGGAATTAACAGGTGAGGTCTGGATTGTCATTTTTCTTCTTAGTCACCTACTCGGTGAGCCGTTCGCTCACCTCGCCTCGGGACTCCCTCGTCACCATGCATGCGACAACCGTCGCCGACCGGCTCCCACCGGAGCCAGAGCCACTGTTTCCTAAGCCTTTAGATCAATCACATTAATGACCACGTGAGATGCGCAGAAGAACGTGGCCGACCATGAGATTTCGGTTAAATCGATTGACGGATTCACAAGCCTCGATGTTTTTGTTTGAATACATTCTGAGCAAAAAGAACCGGGGGCTAAACACCATGACGCAGTCCGTGATGATGTCGCGCGTGGGATCAATTGAACTGACCATTTCCCGACTGGCTCATGGCGGAATGTTAATTCGGGACGTTGAGGGCAATGGGCAACGCTCGACAGAACGAGAAGGAACACCAAATCATCAACCAAGACACAGAAGCCATGGGAATTGATACGCTGGATAAGTACCAGGTAATCTCAGTTTTAACGCATTAGAAACATGCCTCGAAGCTCTTCCCAACAGCCAATTTGAACGCAACGGAGACTGATATAAAAGTTGCAAAAAGGAACCCTGGTTCGTGTTATCGAATCTTATACCTCAAACCCAAACTAGAGGAATAAATAAGCCACATACACAAAACAATAGAATCTGCAAGAAGTAATCATGGCCGGAAACTACGGCCCAGCGTTCACACCAGCATGGGCATTCGTCAACGTCGTGGTAGAACCGCCCCGTGTAAGCAAGATTCTCGAGCCCAACATGACACCCAACCCGGTCGTTCGTGTATCAATGCACGTCCCGCCCGCGTGGCTGGGCGCTTCCGGCTGATCGGCGGGGTGGTTGCCGTCGACGCGCACACCGGCAACGAGGCGACCAACGCGCTTGTCCAGAAACCCGGCGTCTACGGCTACATATGTCCCACCGTGCAGCCGCCCGACGGCCTCGGGAACTACATACACCACTACTTCTTCGTATTTAACCCCACTTTCACCCTGCCTGGATTCTTCCGGCTCAAGTTCCGGGTCTGGTGTCATTCGGAGTACAATATCCATAGGAGACAGGGCCGATTTGTCGGCGAGGCGACTAGTCGGCCTGTGGCTGCTGTGTCGGGGCCTGTCTTTCGAGAACCTTTCTGTGAGTCCGCATTTTTTATATACTTGCGTCGAACATCATGTGTGCTGTTGTTGATTGGCCTTTTTTTCCCTGCTGCTGCAGATCCAAATGACCGTACATGGTCGCGAGCCTTGAAAGCGACGGGGAATTTCCCGGACCTAAACCGGCTTGAGTACGACAACATCTAAGATGGGCGTGCCGGCTCGGATAAGTTGAAATGTGGTAAGGTAAGGAAGGTAGGTACGTGAGTCTGTAATTGAAGTGCCCAGACGGGCTCGCATGCGAGGTGACGAAGCAGAGTGAGTTTTCAAGGTAGGGCATACATTCACGTAGGTACCTTAGCAACTGTTTCATAGCTTGCAGTAGTTTCTAGCTATGAACAGGACGATATTCATCATATTTGGAAACAAATAAAGAATCGTCGGGGACATGGAATAACACTGCGATTGTGTGATTCTGGAAGACTGCAAATGGCGCCATTATGAGGATGGAAGCCGTAAGCTGTTACTTGATATCCGGTTTAAATGTGTCAACATGGAGTCGCCCAGGGGTTAATAAGAGGTTAGCTGGAAGATATAAAAGCTGCAACAGAACCATGAAATCACCACTTAGACGCCATCTTTGTAAGAGCCTAACAACACGATCATTCTCGAGAAGCACCACATCGTAACCATCCCAATCAATTACCATCACCAATCATTAAGACCCTACCACCCCCCACTGTATCAGCGAAAACATGACCGACCTATCAGCGCATATCTACGTGGTAGTCGAACCACCGTCCCTAGTCCAGATCTACCGCTCGCCCATGAACTCGCGCCCGGTAGTCCAAGTCACAGGCGCCGGCCCTCCCGCACGGCGCCGGCTTATACAGCCACGTAGTCGCCGTCAACAGATGGGGCATGGAGGACCCGTCCGCGCTGTCCTGGCACTCGACCGTCTTGGTCAGGGGCTACGAGTACCCCGGCATCCGGCCGGCCGAGGGCGAGTCTGCACACGTGGTTCTTTGTGTTCAACCCCCGGTTCGAGAAGACGGGCCAGTACAAGCTCAAGTTCAAGATCTCTGCCGGCGTCATGATTGCCGGTCGGCCCCAGTTTCCGCTGGGGAAGACTACCAGCCGGTCCGTCCACATCCAATTGAGCGAGGTGCCTGCGCCTACGATTCGTATGCTCTCCCGCGGAAGTATCTCGATGCGACGGAATTCGCTCACGTGATAATTTCCTCTTGTAGCATATCATGAACAGCTGCTTATCGATCAGCTGCGGGAACACCGCGCTTTTTGACCGGCATGTATTATGATGTGTCTGGAATGCTACCTAGTGTGGACCTGGAGCGCTCTGCACAGACACCAGACACTACCTGGTAATTATGCTCCCAAATAATAGCAACAGCTAACCTTGTGGATACCAAAGCGACTGCTATCTATTCGCTAACACAACCAGGCCGTACACCATGCACCATGCTGCCAATGCTGGTCAGCAGTCCGAGTTGCGACGTGCAACCCACCCACCCACCCCCAAAAGAAACAAAGACAAAAAGAAAAAGAAAAAGAACACCCGAAAATGTGTCTTGCTGGATCGACTGCCTGGGCCGAGGATAAGACGCCTCTAGGCGCAGTGCCCAGATTTAAGTTAGTTTTGCAATTGTCGGTGTGGGAGTACCGACAAAATGACAACCAACTCTCCTACCCATCGTCCGACCTCCCTTTGTGACGCTCGTGACCTCACTCCGGGCCAAATGGGTGACACTAATAGTGTGTATCCAGCAACAGCGCTCCAACAAACTCCAAAAGGCAAATTACCGAGCCCTGGTGTAGAGTCGTCTCTTGCTCTAACTAGCATAACCGCTGACCGTGCCTCCGACAAATAGAACCAAACTCCAACGCCCCCTGCAGTCGTAATCAAGGAAGCTCCCGACGAGCGCTCTCTTACCTCCCTAGTACCCTTATCAAGGAAAAAGACGTCCTCCCAAAGACCATCGCGAAAATCAATGAGCATACCGGGAGACGTGTTTCCAAATCCGATAATTAGGAGGCAGGGAAGGGTTAGGGATATAGATGCCGAATTGATGTGAGTGGGCGACCAGGGTGAAAGGGTGGTATTGTGTTTGACAAAACCACGTCGTGAGATTCATTCCCGAGGTGCAAAGTGCACGTGCACGTGCCCCGACCGTGCTGATTGAAAATAGGCAGTTATGATGCCGACCGCTGACCATGGTTGCCGCGGCCCACATGCAGCTCAAAGCACCCGTCATGATTCCTCGGATGGGATGTTCAACGGGGTGGTCGGGCCGCCCCCGTCAGGATCAATCGACTCAGATCTATGGGGATGCCTGAGTGAAGGTCCTCGTTTTTTGTCCTCCGGGTTCAAAAAGATGATTCGCGTCCGGTCTGTGGCTTTCGAGGAAGATTCAGCGTCGGTGTTAGTCGGCGCTGGGAGCAGCTCATCGGGCACCGGCTCTCGTCGGCCGACGATTCTTTTTTTTTTCGTCGTCTGGGGACGGGCGGGGTCTCGGCGGCCCTCTTTGCGCCGAGCGTGGCCCTGATGAGAGCAAACTTCAGCTCGAGGTTGAAATGCTCTACGTCCAGCCCGAATATGTCGGCGAGGGCCTCTACCGCCAGTCTGGGGTACTTTGCCGTGGCCTCCTCGAGGGACACGCTGCTATCCGAGCTGGAGCATTGGTTGACTGAAGAAGCGTCGTCTTTGCCATCCTCCCTCTCGTCGGCGGAGTAGGATTCGGTGGCCCATGCCTGGTGGCCCTGAACGTCGTAAAATTTGACAAGGTAGATCAGAAGTGCCAGGTCGCGGTCTGATGGTTTTGCGAGTTTGATGAAGACGTTTGGATTGCGGGGGAACCGCTCGGGCATGACGAGGCCACGATCGGGGCGGTAGGCAGGGATCGGCCGGAGCGCTAGAATGGGGTTTTGCAGTCGGACATTGGCAGATACCGATTCGTTCCGCTTAATGTCCACCGAAAGCTCGCTCACTCGAGAGCCGAGTGTCTCAACTCGGAAGCCGAGTGTCTCAAATTGAGGGTCGAGTTCATCGATTAGGGTGTGCAGTCGAAGCCGAGGTTATCGATTCTTGCGTGCAGTCCAGATTCGACTTTATCGATTCGGGAGTCGAGGTTGCCAATTCGGGAGTCGAGTTTGTCAATTCGGGCGTGCAGTCCTGATTCGACTTTATCGATTCTGGTGTGCAGTCTGCCAAACTCGCGCCGAAGGGCACGATCCTGCGACTCACGAGAGGCCGTGTACTTGCGGTGCGTCACGAAACCTGCGTCGATTGGGGCCATGATGAGCACAGGAGACCTTGGGTTGAAGAAAAGGAAGGGAACATTGAAAGGTCGTTTGTTGTTGGGATTTTAATTTTCGGGGCGGGAAAGGGAAGGTGTGCGATAGTTGGCGTTTGGCGGGGTCAAGCGTTGGTGGTCGGTTACACGAGAAGAACGCCACATCACGTGTGCAATTCACCAGATGAAACTGAAGGGGGTTAGGGTTACACCCGTCAAAAAAACGATGGACTTGCAGGGTAAAAGCGATTCAGCCAATCACCACGAATTTCCCCACTCTGTCGGCAAAAGCCCCGCATTCACTGGTGCGTGTACAAGACCGCAACAATTGCATTCACACATTCCGTCACGGCCAACCCAGACGACGAGCCACTTTTTCACCCGTCGCGCCAATCTGGGGCGGCCAACGGCCACCAAGGCTTCCAAGCTGGCGGCGATGGAAATCCATCCAATGGCCCTGCCGCCCCCGCTTAGCAGCTTCAAGAAGGCGTGAATCGCTGCACCAGGAACCACGGCCATGCAATAGGCAAGACTGCGAGCCGAGCCGGCGTGGCCTTATTTGCGGTCAGTCCTGTGACCCACGGCCTCGCGAGCGTGCTGTTGTTGTCAGAATGCAGGCTGGCTGGATCTTTCGCCCTGCACACCAGGTACTGAGTCTGGCTCACCGCTTGTAAGTTTTCAATTTTTGAGCTTTGGCGTAGGTAATTATGCGCAACTGATATCGAGCAGGAAAGAGTGCCATACTTTGGAACCACCGTGCGACAAAAACGTGAGCAAAGATTGAATGGAAAGAGCAAGGGCGCAGTGAAATCAATCATTGAAGGAAAGAAAGCGTCAATCACGACACAGCAAGGCCTCCCTGCAAACAATGGAAGCTATGAACGCCCGCCAGGTGTCTGCTTTTCATTTAGGCGTGGCAAGAAGTCCCGCCCTTATCACAGCTCGGGATGGTGCCAGGTTCCTCGCAGTCATTGTCATCGTCGCTGATGATTGCAAGAATTTGGAGGATGCTTCTCCCCGAGAGGTAGTGGCCTTGGAGGAGAGTGCGCCTACCTCCGTTGACGGCCCGACAGAGACATGCCGCAATTATGGGCACCGAGAAGCCTAGACTGATTTGACGACTTGTTGCCGGACAACTTGAACTCGCCTTGCAAATATTTCATCTCCAACACCTCCATCACCGTCAATCTCACCATCGTCAATTGTATCATCATCAATTCCACCACCTGCAGGTCCCTCATCGGCAACCTAAGTCTCATCACACCACGTCCATTCCAACAGTACATCGCCTCGGAACCACCAACTCGCATTCAGGAACATCATTCAAAGCCCCTCGACGAACCCCAACCCAAAAGACACAATGAGTGGATCCCAACACCCCGGCTTCCAACACCACGGCCACCGACCACCACGCGTCGTCGTCCCCATCCCGCCAACCCGGGGTGAAATACTGGTCGAGCCACGTAACTGCGCCAACGTCTTTCGAGCGCTTGTCCCATGCCCCGTGGCCCGAATCGCAATCGTGGGCGGCATCCCCGCAACCATGCCGCCGTCGAGCTTATACGCCAGGTGCATCGCATACGAGGTCGAGACGGACAACGAGCTGTTCGACATTCTCGTCAACAACGCGGGAATTAACGCCGTGGTCCCGCGCGAGCTGAACGCGATCCAGCGGCCCGAGGGGGACACGCACTTCTACTACGCCTGGTTCAACCCCATCTTCCGAAGGCCAGGCCTCTTCGGCCTCAAGATGCAGTTCTTTCTGCACGTGGGCGACCTGGGAGCGGATTGTCATCTGCTGGAGTTGGTCACCGAGACGCACACGACGGTACACCCAGCTGATGCCGAGGAGGTGGAGCCGAACGAGGAGAATGGTAAGAGTTCCAGTCTCATGTCCCGTGTGGCTGGCGGTGGTGATGATGTTCGCTGCTAATTACTTGGGGGAGTTTGAATTCCAGAGAGCGAGCGGCAAGTCATCGATTCACTCCAAGCGGCCGGTGTCATCTCGCACGGATAGGCTGCCAGGTGGTTATACCTAGCAGACCCAATCTCTGTTCGATCGACTCAAATTGCATGCGGCATTCTCTCGCCGGGTACATCCTTACGATACCCCATGCCGGCAGGCATCTATGTGGTATGCATTGCAGAGGAGCGATTCACTGACCGGGTTTCAGCACCATGGCTTGGATTCGGGATTCAGCGGTCTTGGTCTAGACTTTTGCATTGTGTTGGGCCTATGCGGTTTGTATTGCCCGTCTATCGTGTAGCCATTGTCGAGTAGAACCATTAAACAAGCGCAGCATCATGCATCCTTGTACTTTGCCTATTCTTCTGGCACTTGATGACTTCAATTCGAGTGTTTGCAAGGTGGCGAGCGTATTTCAAGTCTTTGCACAGAATTGCTATTGTGACTCAAGAAAACGAGGTCGGCGCGGAGAGTTGAATTCAATCGGAAAACGAAAGATCGGATGGATTTTGGGAAGCGTGGGACCGAAAATCGTTGCGTGGGTCCTTTCTTGAGCACCTATCGTGAAGCATCGACAGGTCTCTGCGCAATACAATAGCCAGCAAATGACACCGATGCACCGTGTTCAATAGTGGCAACAGAACGCTCCATTGCATGTAAACATCTGCCCCTATTCAGCCCATCACAATAGCACACCCCCAGTCGCTCCGTGAGGCATTCACAGATCAAGTCCCAAGTGGTATAAAGTCTGCCAAAGAACCAACCTCCCTTTCCTTCTCTCAACTCCAGAACTTGACAGAGACACAACCTCACCGCGGCCAAGAGCATTCCGAGATCCATACCACCACATCCAGGAAAGCCAACCCCGAGGACTAAGTCTGCGCCGTGACAGCTAGGAACTTGAAGCCCGCAACCGAGTCACCGGCACTCTCACCGCCCAACATCAACCACAATGTCGTCCCCTCCGCCCACATCCCCCACCCCCCTGACCAACAACCAGGAGAACGAGCAAGAGCAGCAGCAGCCCTGGCAACCAAGCAGAGCCGACATCCAGATCGCGGTAGAAGGCCCCACCGTCTGGCGGACCCGACGAGAGCTGGTCCCCCATCCAGTCCTGCGCGTCGGCATCCCCAAGATCCCCGACGAGCTCCTCCCGCACGCCCGGCTGACGGCCGAGGTCAAGGTCGTCGAAGCCTACGGCAGAGACGTGCGGGCCAGCCTGCTCGGCGGCGCGCCTGCGACTGTCGTGGGCGTCGAGTGTCCCGCCGTCAAGCCGCCGTCGGTCGGCCCGGGAGGCATGCACTACTGCGACTACTACTTTGTCTTCGACCTCATGTACCTGCGCGCCGGCAAGCACTGGCTGCACTTCACCGTGCGGTATCAGTCGGGGCTGGGAGTCGGGGGCCACGACGCATGTGAGCTGGGCCAGAAGCGGACTACGTTTGGGTGTGAGACTACGTTGAGTTCGCCGGATAACGGTTCTGTGCCTGGTAAGCGTAAATTTTTTTTTTTTGAGCGTGATGGTTGGTAGAAAACGAACTGATACGATGCTCAATAACGGGTAGGATATTTCGACTTGCGCATCCTGAAGCAGTTGAAGGAGACGGGCAAGTTCAGCGTGCTCAACCGGACCACCGCATACGACGACTAAAGACGGACACCGGTAGCACCCTCGCGTGTTCTATCTGGGGCATGCGCTGGTGACCGCCGGTCAAGATTCAGAGATGTGTTGCGAGGAGGGGCAAGGGAGAAGGATGATGGAAGGGGGTTAGGGTTGGTCGGCGTTTTGGAGTCTGCACGGAGAAAGGGGCTGGCTGCTTTGTGTGCTATTGATTCAGTCACGACACGTCAATTAATAGCGTCGGAACTGCATTTCTAGTTGATGATACCCAATCCAGGACCATTCACTCTTTTGATACGCATGCTAGCCCTAGGTCCTTATTTTAGTGTGGATTTGGACTCAAGATGCGATTCCATCGATTTGAATAAAGGTTTGCCTGGAGGTTATGAAAAGCGTGGCAACTGATCGTGGCACAATTCTTTCGCATTGGACACCTGGAAGAATTACCTAACGTAGTTATCTGTGTAGGTAGGTACCAGCTAGTTAGTCCAATGCCGTGTATTGGAAATCTTTTTGGTAAAGAAAATGTCAAAGTGGCATGATGATCCCGTAGCCGTGGGCATATTTGACACATTCTGTCAGTCGTCGGCATTCATGCTATTCCCTTCTACAGACCATTAGCAAGATGCGCGCAGTCTTTAAGAGAATAACGCTGGAGGAGGCGCCTGTCTTCTTAACACGTCCAAGACCCTACATTTACCTCAATCTCAGACCGCCGCAATAGACCTCGGTACTCGGCAGAACAAATGGCATCAAACATAGACCCAGGCTGGGTCCCCCCACTGTGCCAGATCTTCGTCGAGGTGGGGCCCCTCTGGAGAGCCTGCGTCGACTCTCTCTTTCTCTTTCTCCATCCAGTAGTCAAAGTGCTGGCGTCGCCGCTGCCCATCGGAGGCGAACTGCGAGGGGAAGTCGTAGGCACGAAATTCTTGGGGGACGAGGATCCAGAAATCCTGCACCAGTGGCTAGGCGAAAGAGAAGCGACCGCTTACGAGTTCCCGGACATTGAGCCGAGGCTGGCCCACGATGCTGGCCGGTACTACTTCCTCGTGTTTAACCCACGGTTCAAGCAGCAAGGGTGGTTCCGGCTGAGGTTCAAGATCACGTATTACCGTTTAAATAAGAAGGTCAAGGAACTGGGCACGGTTGATAGCCACTCTATCGATGTCTCGGACACGCCGCAGGATGATTCTTACATAACTTGCAGCGAGTGAAATCTCCTACAGTCACTCGGGTTTATTGGCAGATGGTGGCTAACCGTGGTGTTTGTACAATGTAGACCAGAGCGGCCTGAAGCTCCTGTGAAAGCTGTATGCAAAGAACATTCGGGAGCTGATTGGTGCGGTTCAGTACGGGGACATTGCTCTCAAGGTCATTTCTTTTCACACCATCAGGCTTTAGCACGAAGCCGTGGTGCAGCTGTTGATTATTGAATGAAGATTGCGTCACAGATCCCTTTGGAAAGCATTCGAGGCCAGATTGGAAAACTTTAAGTTTCGGGGAAATCGTGAGTTAATTAATGCAAATGCACGTGCAGGCAGAAAACTTGGACCTTGGAAGCGGTTGGTGCATGATTAGCACCTGTAGTTTCACTTTCACAAAACCGCAGCCTTGGTAAAGCCAGTTGCGTAGTCTGTTCTTGGAGACTTTGTGTGGTTCAGCCTTCATGAACGGTGAGGATATAGGTAGATACCTACCTATGTAGGGAGGGTGCCCACCTGAGTGAGGGTGCCGCGTTGGTGGTGAATACCGGGGTTGGTTTGCGTGTCCGCGCGCGACGATCGAGGCGAACGAGGACGGTGATCCGTAATCGTTTATTTCTGGAAAAATGCATCGAATTGGCTCCTGTCGTGCTTTCCGGTATGTTTTTCAGGCGATCTTCATGTTTCCATTGCTTCTCGCTGCCACGCAAAAACGATGTAAGCCGAAACAACGAGCGGTCGCCAGCGCCTCCCCAAATCCCCGGCCGACAATGAAGAGATGTCATTATCTCAGTCACTTCTGCTTGCTATGTGCAAACAGCCGCGTCCAGGTCTTGGACTGATTACATTCCATGGAATCAATGCTGAACATGAGCTTGCCCCAAATCCCCTCAATGACGCTATATGATTTCCAAATTTCAAATGGTTGCATGATTCATTTCCAAACACCCCGTCTCTCGCATTTACCAGTGGTGTACTGTTTCTATTGATTCATTTTCTACCAGGAACTCCTTCATCCTTGGCCTCATGTACGCCGGATGCCCGTCTGCTCGGCCCCTGCCCGTTCGATGGCACTCATGCCTACCATTGCTCACAGACCTGGAACCTACATCGGCACGTCGACAATTCATCAGGTGGTATGTGGGCAGGCGGAGGCGGGAGGTCAAGGGAGAGCCAATGGTGGTGATGAGCTGGTAGGATGAAGACCGGGAGCCGGAGGCAAGTATTGCGGACGTGGGTATTGGGCAGAGGGGGAGGATGGGTCGAGGGAGTTCGTGAGGAGGGCGAAAGGGGGTGAGGAGGAGCGGTGCGTTAGGTAGCTGCCAGGAGAGAGAAAGAGTGGAAAAGATGTCTGATGTGGGTAAAAAAATCAGGAGGAAGGGACTGCCTGTCGAATATCTACAGCTTGGCGAAACCGCAGGGCTGGCTTCATCTTATCTCAACAGAAGACCGAGGGAGATTGTGGTCGAGTCTCGGTTGATACCTCGGACCATGATGGACAGTGTGGAAACTATTTGCATATCTGCCCTTCGGTTGTGATTCTCACAGACGTGTGAGACGGAGCTGATTGAGTTTTGCTAAGGCTCCGAAAAATGAGGAACACCTCGGCTCCCCCAACTTTATCCATCTTGCGTGACAGGCGTTGCGCCATTCTGGTCAGATGATAGCTGGCAGTGTGGATCCTTGCGCTGTACTTAAGGAGGCTAGTCCCCCCGGCTCAAGCTAGTGATTCCTTCAACCAAATCAATTTCATGTCTTCTGCAACATTTCTGCACACAATGCAACGCCGGCTTGCAGGAAAACCACCATCACCACCGGTGACGACCACGACCACCCATACCACCGCTATCGGCACTGCCGGCACCATCACTACCATCATCGTCGTCACCGTGGTCGTTACCACCACCACCACCACCACCACCACCACCACCATCGTCGCTGGCGGGGCCCCACCGTCAACACCACCACTACTACCACGGCTCATCGTTACGTTTAATTGATCTGCGTAAACCCATCTTGAAACACTCCCTTCCTAACCTACACCCACGTGGGATACTAGGTACCGGGTGGGGTGCCTGAGGGTAGGTACCTCTCATCCCCACCAAAAGCACCCGTGCCCACCGGTACCCCGTGAACATACCGCTACCGTCTTCCCCAGGGGCTCAAGTCATGGACACTACCGCGATTCTCATCATCGCGCTCGTCTAATGGGTCCACCGCATACTACCACACCACCCCGCGCGCCCACCAAGCGACAACCCCCATCGACTCCAGTGTCTGTCGGTCAACCGGCGAACCTGATTACCTACCTATCTACCTACGGACGGCGCAAGAAAACACAAAATCATCACGGCTTACACCCATATCATCTTGGGTGAGCGGTTCGGGGAGACTGGTATCGCCGCCGCGATGGTCACTCCTCGCGAGATGATTAGTCGACAAGCAACACTGTCGCCAACACTCCTTGGAGCTGGAAACGACTGCTATGGCCGGATCAGGTTGCAGGAAGTCGCCGCGTCGGGTGAGCAGCTCGATGCCGCGCTTCTACTCGGCGATGATATATCCGGACGTGCCGTAGCCGTGATCGGTGGCACCGTCGAAAGACGAAGCCCATGTTTCGAGCGACAGCATCGACATGGCCGAGATCAGCTGGGTGGCTCTCAAGCCAAGGATGTCGGAGCCGACGTATACTAGGAGCGCGAAGAGCCATTCGAAAAAGCAGGCGACGATACAGACTGCGAGACTATTACCAGAGAGAACCCATGCCTGCTCCCATTCATTTCGGCTGCTCGTAGCCCTCTCAACATTAATGCGGAGTTGGGAGGTCCACCACCAGCGAGAATAAGTGGGGGCAGGCACTGGTAGAGGAGACCGAGTAGTGGTGGAAAATCGACGTCTGGGATGACGTGGAAGAGCAGGATCAAGAGGAGGTCCCCAAAGCTTCAAACGTTGGTGGTGACCGCGAGAGAGTGGATTGAGATGTTGCCGGCTGTCGAAAAGCTCGTGGCGGACGGAACCGTCGACTAAGCCGGTCACCGGCGCCCGTGAGAGCAGTCGACTTTCTGCCTGTTCAGCACGGTGTCGCTGTACTGCTCTATTCCGCTTCGCCAAGTGTCGACAAAGTCCTGGGGGCCTCGGGAATATGTAGGCAGCGTGAGAGTTGTCTCGACCACTGTCGGTGTCCTGGATGAGAAGCGGAAGGAGAAAAGGCACGCGGGGTGTCGCTCCGTTCTTGAATATTCAATCTTCCAACTTGAACGCTGCTCAGGACGGAGTGCGGTCACCGTCAGCGCACGCGAGCCGACGACGGCCTGTTCGAACGGTTCGAGTCGTTTATCGACACGGTGTCGATACACATGACGACCAAGATGGAAGAAAACCTCACGAAGGAATCCGCGCTCGCTACCTCGCTGGTTGAGCACCGAGTGCAAGAAGCCATGCACCATTGTGTTTTTGGTCCCAGGGTTGTTTCGAAGGGTTCGGGCGTCATTCCAGGTTGCGGAGAAGACGCCCCAGTCTACGTGACACCACCAGCCAGTGGGAGTACCACGCGCTGTGGGTGGCCTTTGTTGAAACCTGTCATGATGGATTGACGCAGCCCAGAACGGACACGGTATGTGGTGGCTGTAATTAACTGTTACGCTAACGCAGACCTCAGATCTCGGCTTTCAGGGCCCTGCTCAGGTGCTTTGGGTCCGGCATGCTGATTATGAGTTCAGGATATCAGGTTGCGCATTCCATGACCTTCCACCAGCCACCGTGCTACATGCGCCCCAAGATCAACCACTACGCTTGTCACTCGCATTTTGTCGTCTTTTCCGATGAGCTTTTCCGTGGATAATACCTAAGGTACCTAGTGATCTCGGGATGTCCTCGGTCGAGGATTCGACGCGCTGCACCTGCGGAACGAGGACTCAGCCTGGGCAGACAGCGCGGTCTGGTTCCTCGTTCAACGAAAAGGTCGTAATGGTTCTAACCTGGCGTCTCTTGTTTGTTGGTGCAAGTCGATAAGTCGCAACTTCAGTTCTGGGCCGCTTCTGGCATCCTGCGTGAGGATCCGTACCTCCTAGCGATGCGGGTTGGACCCTAGGACAATACCTGGTTCCTCTGGAATGAATCTTGTCTGTCTTCATTGAATGTGAAACCTACTCGAATTGGAAACCCTCTTGACCCACTTGATGAATAGCAGGTATGGATAACAGAGTTGCCAGTGTGATTAGGTTTCCCTATCAGTCTTTCAAAGCTCGCCAGAAAAACGAGGGACGTTGAAAATCATAATTCAGGTACCCTGAGCTGACAGCTCCGCTCGTCGACAGCCAAAACGGCTTTCAATACCTGACCGTTGCTAGTCGAAAGCCACGTGCGTGTCGCAAAGTCAGTTGAGGAAGAGTTTGTTGCACAGACCAGGCGTTATCGTTGCAAGGACCGTTGAAAGTACCCCCTGGTATCCACTGGTGGTTGACTTTTTGAAGTCATCCAGTTTGCAAAAGAAACTTCGCCCATGCCGCAAAGTACTGGTACTTGCAGTGACAACATCTCAAGGGAAACTTTGACACTGTGAAGCTGTTGCAAGCCTTAAACAAAGTCGCCATCCGATACAGAAAGTGGACTGGCTCGTGGACCTGCTCCACCCACTCTCACTGACGCACGATGCACGACATGGGAAATCATATTTCTAGGTATGCAGAACCCTAACCCGGGTATGCGACATGTTGACATGCCCCTATTCACCGTTTTGCATGTCTCACAAACACCACATGATCCCAACGGTTGCACTTACGAACTTTTTATCAATTTCACGTTCCACAACCTCGATCCCGCCCTAGTACGGCTGACGCTTTGATGGGAGCGTTGGTTTTCCTTACATGATATTTATCATGGATCCCTAACGCCACCATGTCTGATGGCTCAGACTGCTAGCAGGCCATGGACGTTGGGAGGATCACGCGGCGCGAAGAAATAGATCGTGGCGTTTCAGATCAGAGTGGCTTTTCGCCAAACACCATGTTTGGATGGTTGGATGTGAAAACTTCCCTCTGCACGTGCAAAGGGCGGTCCCCAACTACATCCCGTCTGTGCACAGATGAACGCAATCCCGGGAAAGGCTTTTCTGGGAGCTGAGTCTGGGACACGGCACGGAATCCGGGGACAACACACACCAATGCGACGAGGGAACGCAAGAGCCCCCTCTGTGTTCGTGCTCCCCAGCCAAACCGGAGTTTTGGATGCACGACGAGTTGGAAACCTGGGGTAACTGCAAGTTGCCTAGCACCCTCCAGGGGTCGACGTCTCCCCCGCATTGTTTTTGGTGCATGTCAGACTTCCGCTGGCCCCTTGGGCCGCCATGATTGGGCGAGCTCTTTCTCCAACGCAGACAATGGGTCGATTGAGGCGGACGGATGGAAAAAACCGCGAGTTATGGTGCCCTGCCTGGTTTTTTTTGGGAAAACAATGGAAAAGTCGTTGGTTCATTGAAGCACGCAGGGAGAGAGCGAGAGAGCAAAAACCATTCGCATTGACCTGCTCATCTCGCGTCCTCGAGCTTTCCTTGATCATTTCTACTGAAGAGATTTCATTTTTCTTTCCCAACAATTACATAACATGGCTCGTCTTCTCACCGATGCTTTTGCGCAGGTAGGTAACATGACCCGGTTGGCTCCCCCAGCTCTTTTTCGTGTTTTTCTAGCGCGTCACCCATGTCACGGGTTCTCTCCCCCGGACCCACTGCATCTGGAACACTCTGACTAAAAAAGGTCCCCAAAGAATGCCAATTGGACTAGCAAACCACTGGAACCAGTTAAACGCCGGTCAACGGTTTTTGGGGAAGCGGGTACGGTAATGCGGCGAACGGATGGGACCCAACCTCGGGGCCCCGGGTGCCCGGTTGGCTATCCATGGATGTGCCATGTATGCATCAGTCCATCAACATACAGTAGGGGGCAGGCAGATCGGCTGGCTTGGGGTAAGGACGTGTAGGGCTCCTCGAATATGGGACGCTAGACCGCCATGAGGTTGCACCACACCAGCATCCTTGGATCCTTGGTCCCACCAGTCCTGTCAACATGACATAAAGGTGACCTTCAGCCCGCAGGAGTTCCCGGACGTACGGCCCAGGTCGACGGATCATCGCAGCCATTGCAGCAAACCCCCTTTATTCTACCTACACATCGAACGAAGGTACTCCACTCCCTTACTACTATTACTCCTCTCTCCCCCCCTTTCAATCCCGTGGATTCAGAAATGGTGCCACCAATCTGCGAGACCACAGTCCCCGTCAAGCCCCGATCGTCCAAGATGGTGCGCGAAGAAGAACGCACCGACAGCAACGGCACAGGCCGGTTCCGCGTCACCCACGACGAGGAGAACGGCCTGTTCCGGTCCCAGACGGGCGTGACCATGTCGCCCGAGATGTTTGAGAAGCTCTACCTCTCGCCCAAGGTCCCACACGCCGGCGACTTCAACAAGCGCTTCGCCAACCCCACGGCCCTGGGCTTCTTTGGGTGCGTTGCCAGTGGATCGTCTCATCCCGGTTGATGATAAAAAATTATCGAGTCCGTCCGCTAACATGATACATACCCCAGCCTGGTCGTGACGACATGCACCTTCGCCATCATCCTGATGGGCTGGGGCGGGGCCAAGGGCTTCGCGCCGGTGCTGGGCATCTTCCTCTTCGTCGGGCCGGTGCTGCTGCTGGTCGCCATGGTGTTTGAGTGGATCATGGGCAACTTCTTCCCCATGATGACCATGGGCATGTTTGCCGTCTTCTGGCTGTCGTTTGGCGTGCTGCAGATGCCGACGCTGCAGCTCGGGGACGCCGCCGCGCCCGAGTACAACGCCGTGCTGGGCGTCTACCTGATCGTCTGGGGCTTCGCCTTCTTCACCTTCTTCGTCTTTGCCTGCAAGATCAACGTCGTGTTTGCGGCAATTTTCCTGCTCGTGAGCACGACGTGCTTTGTGCTCTCGGGCATGTACTGGAAGATTTCCACGGGCGATATGGTGGCTGCTGGGCACTTGCAGACGGTATGTTTTCGGTGTCCTTTCAGATTGGGGGAATGATTGATGAATGCATGCTGACTGACCAATTGGCAAAATAGGCGGGCGGAGCGATGTTATTTGTCGTGGCGTTGCTGGGCTGGTATGCTACTTTCATCATCATGGCGGGCGAGATGCGTCTTCCGGTGAATCTTCCGGTGGGCGACTTGACCCATTTCTGGCCCAGGTCAGACGTGGAGCTGGCTGCGACGGAGCATCGGGATTGAATGGAGACATATGCCAAGGTCATTTTGACGAGGGATGGTTCATTTGGCGTGGTGTTGTTCGTGTTTAGCAGCAGCAGTGTGTACCTATACGCAGCGGGCTCAGGATATCCGATTTGCCTTTTTTGGAAACAATTTTACCTTACTTGTCGTGATCGCTTTTCAACCTACTCAATGTCCTCACAGCTTCAAGTTTTATGGATCCAAAATCCCGACGAACACCGTGTCGGGCTAGGCAATACGCCATGTACATGTAGCGCTCTCTTGGATGTATTACAAGCGCCTTCACAGTTGATGCCACTTCCACTTTGTAAAACGGAGTCATTTACAGTGGTGTGAGTTCCTATGCCGACCGATTGCTAATCAGATGTTGACTGACTTTCGTCGATGGATGCTGGAATCTAGTTGTAAGGGTATCATTGTTTTGTTTTGTCATAATTATCTGTTTACATCAAGTATTCACCACCAACTCTCTGACAGAACACATCATCAGGCGTCCGTGGCAGGGTCGGCATCATTGCCAGAGTTCTCTGCCTCTCTATCACAACTAGAGCAAACCCACCACCTGGCCCCTCCCTTCGGAAACTCGGTCTCACACAGATGACAACTAAATTGCAAACCACAGTTAGCAACGCCCTCTCACCTCATCGTTGAATCTCTGGAAGTCTTACCTCTCATTTGCGCTCTTGGCCGCGCATATCCGACAGATATCCCTACCCTCTCTCTCTTCCGTCGAAAAGCGCTCATCCTTCCCGTCCATCACGCAAGCCGGGAACAGACTCGGTGGCGGGCACTCAGCCCCTGGTTCCCGCTCGGGGAGAGACAGGTAGCATGGCCTGCAGTACGCCTGGCATTTCCGCATGTGGAACTGTGCAGGCGACTCGGTCGCAGGAACTTGGTTTGCGCAGCCCTGGATGCAGTTGTCAGTTAATTACAACTCCACTGCACTTATACCACAGAACCCGTGAAGAAGACGGGGGAAAAACAAACCTTGCAAATCTGCATCCCGCAAATCCCACACTGCGCCCGCGTCTCCTCGACACACGTAAACTGGCCCAAGTCCACGACCGACGCATCCCCCAGGTCGCCAGGGGCCAAGCCCATCTTGACCAGGTCCGCAAAATGCAGCTTCTTGGCCAGCAGGACCTGCGCGGCGCTCGAAACGGGCGGCGCAGCGGCCTCGGTCTTTTCCTTCTTCTCGTCCGCGCTGAGTGAACTCGCCTCAGACCCCGTGTCGCCAATGACAACGGTTTGGAGAACGACAAAATCGGGTCTCGTCCTTCGGTCCCGGAACAGCTTGATTGGTGCGCCCGTGATGAACCGCCAGATCCAGCGCAGGAGCTTGAACACCCAGACGAGGGGGTAGACGAGGATGATGAGCAGCGTGACGAGGGCATCGCCCAGCCCGTCGCAGCAGTCCGCGTTGGCGAACCCAAAGCCTATCTCCAGCAGCGCGCAGAAGAGATACAGCGCCCTAAAAGCACGCCCCAAAACCCAATAAGTCAGCTTGACTTCTCCTTGTGTTTCAGGATTTGAGCACGACTCACGCAACAGCAATAGCAACAGCCCAGCTCTGCATCATGCTAATGCACAGCTCATGCGGCTTATCGGGCTCCGAACCGCTCGGGTCGCCCGTGCCCGCGGCGTCGATGTAGAAGTTGCGCGCCCCGGGGCCGGTGCCGTACTGCGCGGCGGCCGCGTAGCCGCACCCGCCGTACGTGCCGGGCAGGAACTTGTTCTGGAACACGATGCCCAGCACCAGCACGCAGCCGAAGACGGTGTCGACGACGCCGATGAGCCCCAGCCAGCCGCCGCGCGCGAACGGCGAGGCGCCGAACATGATGAAGTTCCAGACGAAGGTGATGACGGACTGTTGGCGGCACGAGGAGAGTCCGTTAGCATTTCTCTGTTTCTTTTTTCTTTGGCTTGTTTTGGAAATGCAGATAGGAGTGATAATCAGGGACCGTACCGTGGCGCCCACCAGCAGCAACCCATGGCGGAAGACGGACCCGTTGGGGAAGGCATCGAGGTCGGCGACGCCCTTGGCCTTGTTGTAGAGGTCGATGCCGTTGAAGGCGAGGTAGCCCGTCGGGATGTGGCAGATCCAGCGGACAAAGCAGGAGAATCCGCCAGCAGCCGCCATTCTGTTTGAGGCTCTGGTTGAGGGTGGTTTTGACACTCTTCGGGGTTGTTTGGTGAATTGTATCCGTCCGCTTCGTGGCTGCAATGTTTGGTGAGTGACGGTTGGGAAAGTCCAGTTTCTGGCTGGATTGCGTGTTTGTTCAAAGTTTGTACTTTTATTGTTGCTGTTCGATGGTTGTGCAGTCAGTGCAACGGGCAAAGGATCAACTCATTCGTAAGTTCCTTTTACCTTCCGCTCGGAGGGGAGCGGGCAGTGATAATTACCATGTCGAGTCACTCACTGCCCGGGCTCAGGCTCCGCAGCGTGGGTTGGGTAGGTCTCTAGCGGCCTCTTTGCAGGCTCGGTCGCGCAGTCCGATGATTGTTGACGAGGGGAATGGGGTGGTGCCCGGGGGCGAAGCAAGGCAGACGACATAACCAATCGAGGCTGTGCACCACCGACACCGACGCGCTCTTTCGGGGTAGCTTGCTCTCCATCCGGCTAGGAGCCTCGTGCTAACCACGATGAATGTAATAATCTACACTTGGCATATTTGCAACCTGGTGACCGCATTGGGAAATCTTGCTTGTGCAGTGTTCCGTGTGCTGTCAGGCTTTCTTATGCTTGATGGCATCGTTTGCTTCAACTCCTGATTTGGTCATCGATTTCGAGTTGCTCATAAGCATGAGACCCGGATTTTCCGTTGCATCGTTCCGATTTTACTAGGCAATCATCATTCAAGATCAACTTGATTTTCAATATGAGGGACTCCAGCTGAGTCTGACGTTGTTGGTCTTTTCCGAACACCTGCGGTGTTGATGATGATACATATCAGACCTGTGCATCTCCTTACCATCCGTAATGTAGCCCAGAAATAAATCCTATTACGTTCCGTTGCCACAAAGCCTGCCGGCGCCGCGGCGCGTATTCTAATTCTATTCTAGTACAATGTCCGACTTCCGGGAGTCCTCAGGCGGTGACCCGTGCCACTGTACATGTACATCAAACTGAAAGTCCACAAAGATGTTGATCTATCCAAGGTGCCTCAGGTACCGAATATGGTATCTACACTATGTGTCCTCTTCCATTCAAAAGATAGGGGCCGCCCACTAATGGAATCTCGGGGCGAAGCTCCCAGATCACGTAGCATTTCGGTGACAAGTCCGCACCTCTTCTCTTCATTGAATATTTCACACCGACCGTGATTGTGATGGTCCAGATAGGCCTTGCAGATCTTCGTGGGGTTGATGAATGACGCCAAGTCGTTCCTGAAGTGTTTCAAAAGGTATTCTAGCTTCCAAAGATTGGCTTGTGGCTCGGCCGCAACGAATTCTACGACGTTGCCACGAAATTGATAGACGGCAACGGTGTTTTTCAAATGTGGGATGGCGTACCGAAAGCTGAAGCTGAGTACCGCTTTGAATATATGTGGACCGATGGATCGTATGTGCTGTTCGGCCAAATGACGCGGAGCACAGCTCAACAGATTGAAGAGCAGAAGGGCGTCATATGCTGGGACCGCATCTGAGTGCCACTTAATACAGTGAGGCAGGCTCAATGCTGGTATAATTGGGTCGATTGCTGTGCAACACAGTAATAGCTCTGCCATGCGGCTATAGCTCGTTCTTCTGTAGTCGAGAAGGCAAGATATCCGTTGTGGTTCAACCGTATCTTTGTCGCATATCCCCACGTATGAGGCCATTCCAGACATAAAACCCGCGGCATGCGTATATGGGGGAAAGTTTGGACTCGATACAACGGAAATCAGGAAGCTGGTAATTTCATGTTCGATTTTGGCTGGTTCAAGGTGAAATGACGCGTCTTCGGGCCGGATTCGATCCGATTCCAGGAACTCTCGTACGGTGTAGTGCGCAAAGTTCATCGTGGACACGGCGTCGCCGCGATATGGCGGGATGTCCAGGAGACATCCACAACACTCTTGCAGTATCTCCACATCCACAAGGCTGTGGGCTTCTTGGTCATCTCCGGATAGTCCATGGTTGCTGAAGGTCTCATATGCAACGAGAAGAGATGGAGGTTCCGTGAAGATGCGATTCAACTTTACAGAGGAGGTGAGTGTGTACACCGCCGAAAAAGAGTCCCAGAAGCTGATCCAACGAAGCGCAAATCGTACCAGGTCGCGGTGCTCTTCGGGGATGAGAGTTAGGATCCGTCCATAAGTCTCGTCGAGTGTGCAAGGTAGAGACTTGATTGCATCCCTTATCTGCTTAGACCGCGAAATGTTGAGTCTTTTGATAATGTCGAGCTGGCAAACCGCCAATCGAAACATGCCGCTGGCTCGCTTTGACAGTGCATCTTCAACCTCGCGTTTCAGATTCTCAGGCCACTTTTGAAATCGGTGATCCTTTTGGATGTGTGCCGCAACATATGTCCTGATGTCGACCTCCACCAGTGGGTGTGACATTGGGACGGAGACAAACTTCCGCGACAAGGCCCTCTCGATCTCGGAGTACTCACGACTGGTCGCCAACAACTGCAGACTTTGGAAGCGATCGTCGGTAGCCAAGGTGTCGATAGTTTGGAGGAGTGTTTCCCACGGCCGAGGTTGACTCTCATCCAGGGCGTCCATGGCGGAGAAAACGGTGTCAAAGCTAGTGAGCTCCGATGCCATGGCAGAAAGGAGTTGGCGTATATCAGGATGACATCCGCTTCGAAAGAGATCGTAAGTCTCCCGAGAGACCAAGCCAGATTGACGACAGAGCTGACAGAGGAGCCACCGAAGAAGCGGGACCGTTTCGTCTTGGTTGTTTCCGTGATAGCAGTAGTAGTATACGAGGGCCGTCCGTCGGGTGCTCTCACTTGCACAGACCACGCGTATCTGGTCGATCAGGTGAGCTGCCAGCACGGTCTTGCCAGCCCCTGGGATGACGTGAATCCAGATGCACCGAGACTGCTCTTTGATCCAGTTGTTCCATTCTTCAGACCGCAGGATCCACTCGCCCGTTCCCTCCTCGTAAAGGCTTATGGCTGCGTTGTGTCTTGGGGATGGATCCGTCTGTTGAAGCCAAGTGTAGACCTCTCGCCGTTGCGACTTGTCCAGGACTTGACGCAGGGACCTGATTTCCTGTCTGCGGAGAGAGGTGCCTCGTTTAGCTTCAGATGTCGTGTAACGATAGGGCATGCCCATGGAACTTACAGCACAAATCCGTTAAGAGCCACACTGACGGTCGAATTGCATGTTGCAATCTCGTCCAGCAATGCGCGTGCTTCGTCTCGCTTCAAAGGCCAAGCAAGTTCATCCAGCGTCAGCGGGAGCATCTTCCTAGCCCAGCGCTTCAGAGAGCGTTCTTTGGTCGGGGCTGATGAAGATGACTTGGAAGGGACGAGAGCAGAGCAAGCAAGTCCTCGATTGCCGTTTGGCAACGTTCGATAGGGCTATCCGGGCCCTCAAGGCTCTTCAGAATCGACGCGTCGTCACGATCATCACTGCGCAGATCTTTCAAGCCCTCGAACACCGCCAAGAGACATCTGGTCTCGACAAGAATCAGTCGCAGCTCTTTGGGGTAACTTTTCACCCCCGTCGATGTAGCCCTTGCAGAGCTGGACAAGGTCCTTGGCCAGGCCGATCACCGCGATGATTCCAGACGACAAGGAGAGCGGATCTATTTCGGTTCGTATGTGAATGAGAAGCGATGCTGGGGGAACTTGATGTAAAACGAAATGGGTGTGCCAGCTTGGATGGTCTGACTGAGCTTTGATGGTTCATGCAATTGCGACAGCCATGGTTGAAGAAGGGAAAATTGGACTGGGAGTGGAAACGAGCCGGGGAAAGCACTACCACTCCAAGCCTGCCGCTGGTCAATATAAAATGCTTAGGCCACGACCGCCATGGTCCCACCGCTCTCAAAGGCCAGGCCAAGCGCGGAGCCTGAGAATGACGGGGTAACGATGCTTGATTTAGGAGAAGGAATTGAGCTGGGAGAGCTGCCTGAAACATTGGTCCGAAGGCCCACAAAAGTTGTCACCTGGCCTGTGGGTGCTCCTTCCTCCTCTCAAGCCCAGGAGCGACTTCCGGTACCTCTGATATGCAACTCCAGCCCCAATCACCAACAAAGACTGGTGTCGCGGCTGAAAAGAAAACCGCAGTTATCCTCTGCTTTCCCGGCGAGAATGAGTTGTATTTTGGTCTACAGTAACAGGATGCAGATGGCCTTATCTGTTAATTGAAACAGGGGCGGTCGTCGTGGACATTGACGACGCTCAAGGAAGCCAAAGACCGAGGGGTAAAAACCCGTTTGCCGTCAGTGTGGAAAGAGCGATGAGAGCCGCCAAACTTTAGGTTGCCAATTTAGCAACCCGCGGGCTGTCAGCATTTTTTGCGTCTGTCAGCGCCTTTTCGGTTCTGACGGCAAACGGGTTTTTCGTCCTAGGAAAGCACTTGGTAATTTTGTGACAGATTTCATGGGTTGCTATGAAAACATCATCCAGGGTACCTACCTGACCTACATTACAAATCCCCTACCTACCTGGAGGTACTCATTCATCATCACGTACCCGGCATCCTACCTGCTAGTTATGTAACAATTCGAAAGCAAGCAATTGCATCACACTTGTCCCTGTTGATTTACAATCTGCATTGAACGAAACCTAGCATACGATCCCTTACTTACACCCGTTGCACCCAAGTCATCCAAGTCATATCATTTCATTCACCAAGCTCCAAGACCCTCATCCAAACGCAAAAAGGTGTCTCAAAGCCGCCCAGCGTGTCGGATCTCGCCAGGGGCGTGGTAGTCGGGCACCTTCATGTCGAGGTCGGCGCCCGAGTATCCCAGGTCCTCGGCGATGAGCACGGCTGCCTTTTCGCCGATGAGCAGGGCGGTCGAGTAGCTGTACATTCAGTTAGACGAGGTATTTCAACTTTGAATCATGGAATAGAGGGGGCTTACGTGTTGCAGCCAACGTTGTCCGGGCAGATGCTGAGATCGGCGACCTTGAGGCCCTTGACGCCATGGACGTTGAGCCGCTCGTCGAGCACGCCGTGCTTGACGATGCTGTTGCCTTCCTTGGGAGCCATGGAGCATGTCTGGGGTCCGCTGTTAGTTCCGGTCGGGATGGAACTGCATGTTAAGGGAAGTGGGCAGGAGAACATACGCCCAGGCAGTGCCAGGTGGTCTCGACGTGGCGCTTGACCCAGTCCTCGACCTGCTTGATGTCCTTCTCTTCATACTTGAGCTCAACACGCTTAGCCTTCCTGTTGCTCGTGACGATACCCTCCTTGGGCAGCTCGTCCGGCGGAGACAGAGGCAGCGTCCAGCTGCCGTGCTGGATGCCCGCCGTCAGGTTACCCGGCAGGGCATACGCATTCGTATCCGCCAGGTCCATGTCATACGCGCGGGCCTTGGAGTCAAAGTCGAACACGGGGTGCATATTCTGCACCTCGCCGGCGTAGGCATCCATACGGCGGGCCGTCTCACGCGACTTGATGTAGCCCCAGACCATGGGCACCATGTCGCGCTCGTCGTTCATGAAGCCCGCGTCAAATTCGGGCTCGGCGTACGGGTCCGCGCTCGTGATGTGCGTCTGGCCGCGGGAGAAGGGGTACTCGAGGAAGTGGAACATGGTGAAGAAGTTGCCGGGGGGCATCAGCATGTGGTCTCCGAACCAGCCGCTGATGACCGAGTAGTGCATCACCGGCTTGTCTGGCTTGTTCTTGAAGTACGAGTCCCACCCGGACTTGAAGTGTGGTGTGGGCCAGGATTCGAACTCCTTGAGCTCCTTCTCGGTAGGCCGGATCTTGACGCCTGCGTCGATGCCGTTGGTCGAGAGCGGGCCGGTGCCTTTGATGTTCCACTCGTCGAAAACGCCTGTTACGATACGGGTCAGTATGTGAAGATTGTAGAGACTAGGGGAGGCAGTGCATACGCTTTTGCACTTCGGGGTTGCCGCGAGCAAACTCGTCAAAGGTCTCGGTGCCTGGCTTGGCTCGGTAGACGGAGAAGGTCAGGTAGTGGTCCTGGAAGTTGAGGCCGACACCGGGTAGGTCGACGATCGGCTTGACGCCGGCACGGCGGAGCTTCTCGGGGTCACCTGTGTGAGGCATCAGTATGTTGAGACGTGGTTGATGTCAGTGGTAGCTAGTTCTCGTCTGTGACGTACCAACACCAGAACGCTGGAGAATCAGGGGCGACGACATGGTGCCACCAGAGACGACAATCTGCTTGCGCGCACGGAAGATGCGGGTTCCTCGGTCATCTCCCATGGGCTTGGTAGGACTGGAATTGGTATCAGCGGGGTTCTGTTTTAAAGCACTGTCCAGGGGGGCTTACACGGTCTGAACACCAACAGCCCTGCCGTTCTCAATGATCACCTTCTCAACCTTGGTGTTGGTCGCAAGGTACAAGTTCGAGTACTTGGCTCGGGTCGAGTGGATGTAGGCGTGGGCGCTGTCGCTGCGACGACCGGTCTGGATTCATGTTAGTACCCCTTTTCAGCTCTGCTAGCGTCAAGGAGATACATACGTCGCGGTTGATCCACTTGAGCCAGTGCTGGGCACCATGGCCAGTCTTCAGATCCTCAGCATCGTCGACAATGGGGATGCCTTGGGTTTCGGCAGCTCGGAGGAAGTCATCCTTGATGGGGTAGGTGCTGCGGGATATATGTCAGTCACAGCGCTTTAGAGAAGGGGCATACAAACAAGATAACTCACTAGTTGCCAAAGGAGACCTTGATGGGGCCCTCGGTTCCATGGACGTCCCAGTTGTGCGAGGCACGCTGGTATGTCTCGTGTTTCTTCATGAGAGGAATCAACTCCTTGGTCGTCCAGCCCTTGGCCTGGAAGTCATCGTAATCCGAGGCCGATGCTCTGGTGTACATCTGTGGGCAGTGTCAAAACAAATCTGCTGATTAGATTCTGGAGGAGTGGATGAGCTAGTTGTTTACCATAAAGTTGATGGACGATCCTCCACCGAGGATATGAGCGGCCGGCACAATGGCGCTGCGACCGTTGAGATGTGATGATGGACGAGACTTGTAAAAGGAGGCCGTCTTGGAGTCCAGCTTCATGTTCCGGGGGTAGATGCCGGGACGGAACACCCATGGGTTGTTGAGGTTGCTCTCGCCGGCCTCGATAAGCAGCACCTTTAGGTTGTGGTCCAGGTTTGCCAACCTAGTCCCCAGCACTGTTAGTCAGGCCGGACTTGGGTGAGTCCTCGAGTGGGAGTTGGATCTCACCTTCCAGCCACCACGCAACCACAGCTCCCTCCACCACACACGATGATGTCGAACTCCTCTGGTAGTGGAGACATGTTGATGGCTGTGATGTTATTACTACTAGTAATACTCGGACCTATGAGGATGGGATCAGTTTGGGCCTTGGAGTGCGGGAGCTCCGCTACTTATGTCTTCATCAACAACGTCGAATATCCCAGGAAACCATAATAGCTGCCGAGTGGTCCCCGCCTTTGATGACACTGATCCGGGTAACCCCTCTCGGTGCTCCCAGGTAGGATCAAGGCCGTCGACCACCCCAGCCTGCGCTTTGTCCCAAGGAAACCACTCTCATGTCACTCGTCTAATGCCCGGCATGCTAGTCCAATCCTTCAGACTGATCAGCCGCCAGGTGGGAACCATGCCCGACCCATGATCCATATTCCCACGAACCAGTCCCGGCGAATGAAACCAGCTCTTTGCCCGCATTTCATGTAAGTTTCCCTTCTGCAATGCATTGTCGTTGGGAACCCCTCACCTCGCTGTGTGCGCAGTGCCACGACGGCTCGGCTTGGGAACTGGATGAAGGGCAGCAAAGGTTCAACGGCAATGCGTACTCGCATTGGACGAGGGACGTGATTGGGGCCAGGCTCGAACCCCCTTTTCCGGCCTATGTTGTACGAGGTTCAAATGCCTGATTCCTGGATGGACAGTTCGCACTATGCCCTTCCTGGTCCAACGTGGAGCTCGCAAATCGTTCACATCTTGCAGATCTGGGCGGGGCTAGCAATATGGCGCCTCATCGACAATATGCCGCCAAGACGTCGTCCCGGGTGGCCATCGCGGGTCAGGTTCGCTTCACAGATTGGCCAGGGCGGGTTGGTCAGGGGCTCCCTCTGCCACGATCTCATCAAGATGAACATACAGACGATCAGTTCGGCACTTACAAGTAGCCACCGTCCAGTACGGTTAGTCCACAGGTAGCAATTGCCATTGCATGTACGTCCGTACCTCTGGACCGTCGATGGCAATCAGCAGAGGTCTGGACGTGGACATTGCATCAAAACGAGAACGCCTGCATGACAGTGTCTCCCATCGAGAGTGTCATTGAGAGCGTTTGTCGTCGGCCATCTTTATCCGACAGCTCCACCAAGCCTGCACTGCATCGAAGAGGGGAAGGGGGGCCCCCCTGTTCCCTGCTCCCTCACCCAGACAACAAACGCCCAGCTTTGCTAGCTTCAAGCACCCAAGAAACAAGAATCTCCACCTCCCCACACTTTTCGATTCAAATGCAGAGCCGCACCCGACATTAGTGCAATACCCCAGACTAAGCTAACAGCACGGGGTCATGGGAAGGGGGAGGCGCGGCGATGCAGCCCTTGCCACCTTTGCAGCCAGTGACGGAGGAAAACACGGCGCCACGTCGTCAGAGCGCTAGCTCCTCCACCACACACACACACACAAGCCAAGATCGAACGAACAGGGAAAGTCGAAAGAAATTGGAGGTAAGCTGTTAAAAGAAGACGGGCGGGGAAAGGGGCACGGGCTGTGTGGACGTACGTGCTGCAGATTGAACGCACATGGGTCTCAACGGGGAAAAGGCAGTCTGGGCGGACTCATGGATATAGGATCTGTTTATTGGCATGCTGCATACATACAGTTCCCCGGGGTTGCACAGCAGGGCGGGCAGGCTGCGATTGGGGATTGGAGATTGACTGGATGTGACGGCAATAAAGTCTACCGGGCGGCGAAAAGGGGGACAGCTATGGTTCGGGAGAGCAGTTTGACCTCCCGAAATAACACGAAGCATGGAGATCTACTACGTACCTATGGTGCAGAGAAGAGACATGTTGTTTGTTTCTGCTTGTTTGATACTACCCGTGAGCTAACACGGGCTAATTAGCTCTGGAACCAACTGCCATGGGCAAACTCCATGTCCGTCTTATAGCCTACACGCCACGGCAGCCAAGCATCCCATTCATCTTTGTCATTCAGGTTGTCATTTTTGTCCTAGTGAACCAATGCCAATGCCGACTATTGTCTCCGTCTTAAAACCAGAGTGATAGCCAAGAATCCATCCTGGGCGCAGATGAATGGAGTAAAAGCAGCGATGAGAGGGACCCTAGTACCCCCAATGCCAAGTGTTGATGTTGTTAAATCCACCTAAAAGCTCTTGGTATTATCAGTCGATCCAGCAAAACCAGGCACCTGACCAATGAGGTCGGCCATCGGCACAGAAGGATCACATCCAGATACAACCAACACTGTGGTAGCTGGGATCCTGAAGAGAAGTGATGGCCCAAGTTCGACCACGTGTAGTATCAAATGAGTGACATGTATTTTACCACGACGGTTAACGAAGGAGCAGCTCGGCACAATCAGCCAACCCCACTTCATCGGCCAGCCTTAAAACATGAAAGAATGATCGTGCAGCCAACAACTTGCGTCCCGCCATCAAATCTGTAGTTAGCTCTTGATTGGATATCATCAAAGTTCACGGGGTGTATTTGCCCCCTTTCCCCTCACATTCCTTGCTTGGCACCATTCATCATCACAAATTCCTGTCGAGGGATTGCCCAATCAATCCAGCCCCCCCCCCTCCACCAGCCACGCATGCGGGTACAATGCCCATCGAGCTGACGCTGTGCCAGACTTGTATCCGACGAGATCACCTGCCTCAAATCAGACAGACACACCTTAGATTCCGAGCTTGGACCGACGACATCGTGATTCGATCCTCCTCGTAATAGTCCCCGACCGTGTGTCTTTTCGACTTGCGGGTGGAAGTGAGGCGATTCCCCCATTTGCATCCCGAATATTGGTTGGATGGTGGACTCCGAGTCGAGCCAGCGCGTTCCTCGGTTGCAGCTGCCATCATCGACACTCCTCCCCGAATTAGCATACTACCTCTTGTTCAAAACGTCCGATAACTCTTCGAGCAGATGCAACAATCAACAGGATCCCCAACAAAAAGACTTGACAAAATAAACGGAAAGAGAACTCACCACTTGAACAGGAGATCATGGGAAATAGTATACGAGATCCACCCCATCAGGCACTATAATTACCTGGACCTCGAATTAGCCATTACCCATACCAGCCCATCATCCCCCACCCGCTGCATTATCCAACGCCAGGTCCCGGGGCGGCGGCGGGTATGTCACCCCCTGAGCGGATTGTCCGCTCGTGTTCCCAATACAAACTCCTGCGCCTGGACCAGCAGCGGCAGCTGCTGGCTAGGCGAGTACTCTTCGAACGGCGACCAGTTCTGACTCTCACTCGGACTCCGGATGTTCTTCTTCAGCCTGCCCGTCCCAAACTCCCCCCCAGCGAGGCAAGTAAAGCTCACGCGAACCGTATTACCGCGCGCCCCCACCGCCGCCGCGACCCTCTCGCGCAGCAAGTCCAAGACACCAGCCCAGCTGCCGCCGCCCATAAGAACAATGTCGAACATACACACATACTCGAGCTCAAAGCCCAGCGACGCGCAGAACCCCTCCAGCGCCTGCTGGTCTAGGGTGACGAACATAACTGTCAGGTGCTTCAGGTGCGGCATGTTTGTCTTACCGAGCATTGTGCTGCCATGATACCGGCCTTCGGCTGCTCCAAGGCCGAGTTCTCTGCCGTTGATAACGTAGCACATCATCGTAACGTCGAGGTGCCTGACGCGCGGGTTGGAGAAGAGCGCACCGAGGTAGGCGTCTACGATCGCCTTCTGCGGGGCCGGGAGATGCTCGGAGCGGACGGACCATTGGATCATGTTGCCTGTGCCAAAGTTGCACACCTCGAGATGCTGGCACGCCGCGCGGAAGTCGTCCCATGCCGGGTTTGCCGCATCCTGCTGACCGCCGGCGCCGGGACAGAGCTCCATCTGGTAGTTCGTGAGCGGGAAGCAGCCGATTTGCATCTCGCGCAGGCGGATGCCGGCCTTGTGGATGGCGATGGGCAGGTCAGTCAGGATCTTGGCTGCTGTCAGCTCGAATTCTCCTTCGCCCATTTCATCGTCGACTCTTTCAATGTCGAGCCATTCCAGCGGCGACTCCATGAAGCGGGTCAGAATCTCGGTGTTTGGCGTCAGCAGGGTCGTCGGCTTGTCGAAGAATGCCTCCTTGTCGTCCTGGATTACGTCGGTGAAGGCGAGGGCGCTGGCCCGCGGCATGCGCACCATGGCTGCCGCGAGCGTGTTCACAAATGACCCATCCGACGCCAACCGGTGCTGCTCTTCGTGCTTTTGGCAGTACCGCTCGTGGCCCTCGAGTAGAATTCGAAGATACTCCGCGCCCTTTCTTTTCTCGCCAAACTCGTCGTTCTCGGCGTCCACTTCATACGCCGCCTCGCCGCGCTCCTTCGCCTCGGCAATGCGCTCCTCATCCCACGCAGCCCGGATGATCCAGTAGTTATCTATCGCTTCCTTGTACTCGCGGTACGGCTGCTCGCAGACAGTCTCGTCGTCGTAGTCGTAGCCGCCCAGCATCCACGTCTCGGCGTAGTAGTCGCAATCGTGCTCCTGGGTCTCCAGCTCGTCCAGTCGACGCTCCTTGAACGCCATTACGTTCTCGGCGAGCCTCCGCGGGCGGTACTGCAGCGCGACCCGCACGGCGCGCACGCCCGCGGCAATGAGCGGGCTGCGCGAGATGCGGTCGGCGTGGTCGAGCGACGCTTGATCCAGTCGCACTTCCAGAATTGGGACCAGCAGTGGTGAGGCGAGCTCGTAGAATGCGCGACATGTGAGCCTCAGGTTCTGGACGGACTGTACTCGCTCGGGGCTGTCGCCGTGGAACAGGAAGATGCGGTTGGGGGCGATGGCCCCTTCGTGCTGAAAGACGTCGACGATCTCGTGGAGGATGTCGTGTGGCAGGTCGAGGAGGTTGAGCGCCCGGATCCCGCTGCGCGAGAGGTCCATTGCCTTGGCACGGAGAGCGGCGCGCCGTGCGTCGATGGCGTCGTGGATGGGCGTGTATTCGTCCACAAGCTCGGCGGGGTTCCATTCTTGACTCGGATCATAATTCACCACGGCGTCCTCCCCTGCCTTCTTCTTGGGCCGAGAGCTGATGATGGACTGTTCGTGGTCTTCAAGGCAGCGCAGCTCTTCATAAGCCGCCGCTAGATCGAGGCCATTTACGTCGACCTTGGCCCAGTCTATTTTTAGTCCCTCGATTACGTCTGCAATCGCTGCCATGGTGAGACGGGAGTGGCAGGTAGACGTCGACAGGGAATTGGCGCTGAGTGGGAAAGAGATGGTAAGCGAGCTGTGGGCGAGCTGTGGGCGAGATATCGCTGCTGTTGAAATCGTACCTGAGCTGAGGTTTTCCAGGTCCGTTGTCGTGGCGGAGTATTGAGGCAATTCTTCTGCTGCTCTGACTCAAGATCCCCTCCTAGCGCATCGAGGTGAGCGGGCAGCTTGGGTAAGGTAGGTGCCTGGCAACTCGAGGCCCTACCCGTCTCTACACTAGCGGTGTGGTTGGCATGCACGTTGGAACTGGACTCCACTCCCAGGTACATTGGATGCATCCATGTGTTGATCGTTGCGCCACAATCCTCCACCCGCTTGGCCGCACTGGTGTGAGCGCTCAGCATCATACCTACACGAGTATTGCATTTTTATCCTGCCAGGTGATCTTAGCATAATTTCTCAACTGATGAGTGTTACACAGGTGGTCTTCTTGATGTTGGTAAATTGTTGCCATGATGCAAATACCTGGATTCAACGTTCACTCCAAGGCCACTGGGCGACTCATTTGGAGACATCGAACGAGGTGGGTAAAATGCGCCAGTTGCAGTCGAGGAACTGAAACATACCTACAGGTAGGTACCTACCTAGCTGGATGGATCACACACAAACACTTACCGTGCGGGTGGTTTCCTCCGGGCATGAGACGTGCCTTCCCTTGGGAGGAAGCCTCCCATGTCCTGGTGCAGTCTCCACACCTCGCCGATGAGAACGAGATTCAGGGAGGTGCGACGTGGTGACAATCCTCCCGCCAGCCGATAGCCTTTCGTGAGGTTCGTTTCCTTCTGTATAAAATCAGAGCATACCGAAAATCTTGAGACATTGATGCAGTTTCCTGATCACTTTCAAGGTTTGATTACTCCGTACCTGCACAGGTACCCATCTCCCCGGCCTCTTTCCGACCATTCTGCACCGCTGCTAGCCTGAAGCGGGTAGCAAGAGCGACGTGGAGGGATTGGCCTAGCTTGATGGATAACGGCAGGCAGAAAGGTTCTGGGTTGCGAGTAGTAGGAAAACGGAAGGAACAAATCCGTTCTTTTCTTGCAAGAGCCAACTGGCGAGACCAATGGTAAACATCAAGCGCAGCTCACCACAGAACGAGTACAACCTTTCATTGCATCAGAACTTGTGCGCCATGCCTGTAACCTTCCTTAGCCGCGCTGCGAGTTCCATCTTGGAAAGCGCGGTGCTCAAGGCAGATGATCACATTCATTGTCATGGCAAGCACTCTGGCACAAGATGCTGAAGTGGAAAATGGTCCATCTCCACCGCCCAACCTGCAGTCTGGTCTCCCAATCTTGTCCTTTCTTCAGTGCACCCGAACAGCTCCACAAAGCATTTCCAAATCGTCGCGGCGCTCTCCCACGCACCTTGACGACATATACCCCCAGCCTTACCCCAGCACGTTTCGGTTATATTGTCCTTCAAACTTAATTCTCCATTTCTACATCGCGGGGATGAACATTCGCAATGGAGTCCACCGATCCCAAATCCAAACCGGCGCCGCGCTTCCAAGATCTTCCGGCTGAACTGCATGATGCGGTTTTTGAGATGCTGGCCTTGCCTGCCGATCCCGCGAATTCCGCCAGCTTTGCAGGCATCACCAATCTCCGCCTGGCTAGCAAATGCTTTTCCAAGAGAGGCCGAAGGCACCTGGTGGGACGTTTGTTCCATTTGAAGCGAGACCGGCTATCTTTGAGAAGCTCCGTACAATTGCCGCCGACGAACAGTGGCGTCACCGCATCGAAGAGATAGTCTACTATCTGGACAGTGAACCCGTGCCCTACTTCGGACATCAAGGCAAATTCCTGTGCCCACAGCAGCCCGTCGGCTCGCCTGCGCCCGACGATGCAGTACAAGACGACCATGCAACCACAGCTAGCGATGTCGTTGCCGCAGCCCCAAGATTTGCCACTTTCAGATCCGACACTGCCAGACTCGACAACCTTACCAGGCTGGCAATGGTTTCGAAGACGAGGGATTTCACGCATACAATATACATAGAATATGAGAAACCCCCACTCGACCACGAGTTTTGGCGAGATCGGGAAGAGGTCAAAGAAGTTCGCTCATGTGTCACCCATGGGCGTGTCACGGAGCTCATTTTGGCAGGTTGCCAACCTTTCACAGTCTCGTACGATACTGATGATGATTTCAGTCACGTAACTCGCCTCGGGTTGTTCCTCGGTTTTCGGTGTAACGGAAGTCTTGTCCTTTATTTCTGGCCTTCGGGGATATCTCGGTTGTTCCCCGGGGCCCATGATGTAAGGGAATGCACATTCAAAGCCTTGCCCCGGTTCTTGCAGAAGCCTCACAGTCTAGAGACTCTGTACATGGGCCCAGACGAGTGCAAATGCTCTTTAACAGGAGGCGGCTAGGGGTCCAAGTTAAAGCTCGCATCATTGCCTCACATGATGAACATAGAGATGCTTGAGCTTCCGGATGACTTCTGCCTGCCGAAGCTGAAGCATTTGATACTGCGAAGGATCGAGTGGTGCTATGACGGAATATTGGACATGCTCCGGAAGAATCAGGATAGCTTGGTCGAGCTTGAGTTACAAGACATTACGATTCTCGACAAGAAGATCAACCACCTGATTAGGAGTCTGAAATCCTTCTGGGGAGTGATGAAATCCGCATCGGGGGAGAATTTCAGGGCCTCGCTCCAGACGGGGACGGTATAGTCTACAGATATGGGTGTGTCAATCCTTGGGACAAAGAGAACGACTAGGTGAGCGACGTACCGTATGAGGAATTGTAACTCGCATCATTGGACTGCACTGCTGCTGTAGCGATTCTTTTGGCAGACAGATCAGCGAATATTAATACATGTCAGGTAGTTTAAAACCGAGCACATTGATTCACCATGATACACACCATGATCCATGATACACATCACTATAGGTCGCGGAACGTCTGACGTGCTACTATACCGTGCTTCTCCAGTCTAATGTAGCCGCCGCCAACAAATGAAGTTAACTCATCTCGCCAAAATGACCAAGTCTTCACGCGGCCTTCTTCCTCCACCATCGAGGAATCTTGACGACAATGAAAGCTATCACCAGACTAGAGCCCAAACTGAAGTTGCGGTTCCAGGTCACGCCGCCACTCGCCGCACTAAACCAAGAGATGATGCGGGTCTCCCATAAAGAACTGTATCAATGAAACCTGAGTAGCCTTATGTATCGACCCCATATACGCTACAAACGAAGAGTGTCATGACAAGAAACAAGAGAACGACTGCCTAGGTCGAGTTGCAGCAGTCATGCTAGATGAGGGTAAGAACCATGCCTCCAAGAGACGCAAGCTGATAAAACAAGGCAACAGCCTGTAATGTGGCCCATACACGCTTGGGAATCACGTCCACTTTAAACCCGGTGACTCGGTAGGTCAGGATCGAACTGGAACCGACAAGATTTTCAGACGCAGAGCATTAATTCATCCAGATAAACTAGTCTTGTGTATATACCATAGCGGGAAAGTGAGCAGGGCGCCTTGTATAAAAATATAGACAAGCCATCTCGGCCAACAAACCTTGTTGGCTGACAAGTTTTGTTCGCCACCCTGTAGTTACAGAGGCCTACAGGGCCCGTAGGCAAGGAAAAAAGAAGAAAACAACAATACAAGTGAAGCAGCCTTGGGGATTATGTATATCAGCTTATGTGGTCTGTGCACGCGTGCATTCACTCTGGCGACCGCGGAGTAAAAAAAGGTTCTGTTCTGCATCGAGCCGACAGGCAGCCAGTGCACCTCATCGCGGTTGGGATGAACCCAAAAACTACTTGCCTTGACACTTTCTTTCTTGACAAGCAAAACAATACAGCTGACAACCCTAGGGTCTTGAAGTAAAGCAGCAGCTGGCTGAAGCAGCACGAAGGCTCTGGAGATGATTAAATCCCGCACCCGGCAGCGTCCAGAAAAAGGCATCCTCAAAATCCGTGTTCCAAAACGCCAAGCATGCTTCATTCCCGTGACCTCAAAGAAAATAAACACGTCTCAACGCGACAGGACAAAACCTGCAACAACTCGCGCCCTCTCAGACAAACTGACAATGGGGCTGGGTCAAACCGACCGACAGCGCCATTTTTCACGATGCATCCACTTTTTGACAGGCTCTCTAGTGTAGTCAGCCCCATCCCAATTTCCAAGTGAGCGGGAAAGGGGAAGGGGTGCTGCTCCCTGTATTCTCCACTATCCCCGGATTCTTGGTGGAGCTCGCTGGCCACCTAGCCTCGGGAACTAAGGTAAGTGAGATAAGCTTCGATCTTGAAGTGGGCCTGTGCCACTTAAAAGATAAACAGGGAGCCCGTCGACCGACGTCCATCCAACAATGGGCGTTGTTGTTATATCAGCATGAAATCCTGAGATATTTACCTCCATCACCTGCGAGCTCCCGAAAGAGGCGCACGCACCCGCTGAGCTGTGTCTTGGGACTTAGGTTCAGATCAACTCCCATGCCCACTAACAATGCCTGTAACCTCCCCGGCTCCACATCCTACCACAAGCTGCCAACCAACGCTACACCTGTGCTTCCATTGCTCTCGACCTCGGGAGCGTATTGCTAGCCGACACCCCGTTCCACTTTCCGATTGCTGTACGTGAAGAGAAAAATGGCGACTACCGGCCGATAACAACGAAGAACCATCACGGCCGAGCAAATCGTCGACATCAAGACCAGAACAGCGATACGGAGGGGAAGATTGGGTAAAGGCAAGACGGTGGAGAATCTACGGATGATGTATTGTCTATCGCAGAAACCGTGAAACCTCAGGCTTTTGAATGACTTTCCCCCGGGCTGCAGTCCCACAGTATAATTACAGATGTGCCAGTCGTTGTGCTCGACTTCTCTTCCGGTCCCTCCCCTTGGTCCCCCGGGTCTGATTCGCAATTGGCGACCACGACGGCGGCGGCGACATGTTTAGTAAGCGAAGAGGAGCAGAAGGGCAATCATGAGCGCGAAGAGACCGGTGGCTTCGGCAAAGGCGAAACCCAAAATGGCGTACGAGAAAAGCTGGCCTGTGATTGATGACATGCACATGGTTAGATTCGGTCAATTGGCTTCTGTGGGGTGTCGGACGAATGGGGGTGATTGATGGATGGATTGAACTGAGATCGAACATACCCTTCATGGCCGGGTTGCGGGCGACGCCGTTGATGAGGGCAGCGAAGACGGAACCAATACCAGCACCAGCACCGGCCAGACCGATGGTGGCGAGACCGGCACCCTGCATCTTGCCGGCAAGGAAGATGGCGGCGGTCACGGACTCGGCGACGACGCCCCGGGACTGCATGGGGCCGCGGACCAAGGCGGGGGCAAAGGCATTACGGGCTTGGCTGAGGAGCAGGCCATTGCGGCCGGCGGTGGGTTGGCGGAGGGCTCCCGATGTGAAGATGGAGCTGGGGAGACGAGATGCTGGAGTTTCAATGGCTCGGGTTAGTGAACGCGTCATCGATAAATGGAAGGGCAGCGAAGTCGGGGAGGACTACGAGGAGCTGCTGATGGGCTGGGCGACACCAAACAGGTGCGACAATTACCAACCCGCCCGGTGGAAGATGGATTACGTACCCTGCGACATCGCGGGCTTCGCACCCATGCGGGCAACGGCACCAGCCAGCTTGCTTGAGGAGAGCATTGTGATATGGAGGATGAATGGAGGGCGGTGTGGGTGCCAATTGATGGATGGATGAGAAGCCGCGGTGTTTTGGTGCGTCTTCAAAAGAGTGAGGAGGAAAAGTACACGTTTGGAGGAGAAGAGAGTTGGGGGAACAGAGGGAGAGTTGGTTGGAAGGGAGGAAAGGCGGGAGGAGAGGGAGGGCGGCAAAGGCGGGGGATTGGGCGGCAGGAATGGAAGGAAGTATCGACTGCGAATGGCAGCCGGGAGCATCAGGTAAGCAGACCCAGGTCGCGTGATAAGGGGGTACCGACTACTTGCGCCAGAGGAGCAGCACAGAGAAGGTATTTTTCAAATGCCAGGGGATGGGGTGCTAACAGCGGAAGTCGGGTAAGTGTGTCGTTCGGGCGGGGTATACACGTGTAATTTCTGAGACCTGACCGAGAGAGACCTGAGATCAGGGCGGCCGGGGAAGGAGCAAGGCGCCTCCATAAACTCAAACTGCAGGCACAGCTGTCGAGAATAGGCTGCAGCTGGTCGGTCGCCTACTTCCCACGATGCCTGGATGCGTGAGGCATTTTGCACCTCCAGATAATCCAGTATCTGCTCGATACATCTCGTCAACGGTGAATCATGCTTCAACATCGAACATATGCATCTATTCGCAGCATGAAGCAAACCCGGTGACGCGACAGACACACCAAGCACGACCACTGGGCATCGAGCAGACCCCCAAGAGGCTTCGCCGCCAGTCAAGCACCAAGCAAAGAGAGCAGCTGCAGGCCGAATTATCCGTCCCATTCAATGTGGTTTATTGCCAGTGGCTGGTTGCTGCTCACCGGTGAGCTCTGCGACGGTGGTGGCACTGCTTGCCCTTCTGGACAACTGCTGCATACTGCATGAGGGCGGTCTCGGCTGATTGGCTCCAGCGCCGTATCATCACATCACAGCCCTCCTCTGCTCATTTCCCCCGCATTGCGCCATCCGAAACGGGGCCTAGTTCGTTGCGGCAGAGATGCCTGCCCAGAATTGCCTGCCAAGTTTCCCCATGTTTTTTCGCGTTAGGCCGGTTTGTTTGATCAAGCGTCGACGATTGATAGGACGAGGTGAGCACTGACCTTTCCGAACGTTGAGGTGATCGTGTAACGTGCCACCATTGAAATGATCATGGTCATTCGTATCTCGTTCAGTGTTTCCATTCATATAAGATGAGGCCTTCGAGTTTCGCGACATGTTTGCCACCCTGGACCTGCGCCAATTTGGCTGTGATTTTCTCGATACCGAGGATGATCGATCCACGTCCTTCATACCTTACCCTCCTTGATTGCTGACAGGTCCCAAGCCCCGCCGTGACTGGGGATCAGTCCTGGGGGTTTTCCGACACCAGAACAGTCTGCGTCCATCCCGCACTCCCCGTCTTCCTCGCTATCGTTCATCCAAAATTCCTCCGGCGCCCATCTTACTACTGTACCCGAAGAGCATCCTTGTGCAACCCCAGGAAAATCTCCCGCACGGATTCTGTATCACGGAGCATGATCCTCAGCTCCATCCATCATCCATGACATTTCCTGGACAAGTGATGCATGCAAGATGAGTAGGCTGGTAAGGGTCGCTTCACGATAGCATACTGAATTGCCATCGGAGATGTTGAATTTCACTGTCGCGAGGCATGTAGTTGGTTTTGAGCAACACCTTGTCTGCCATCCGAACATTGTGCATCGCTAGCCCAAAAACCGGAACAAGTGTTGCTCTAGCGGCGGGTCGTAGCGCTAAAGCCTCCAGCAGCTCGACGTCAAGGACAGGAGAATATGCGTCTCATAGCAAAAAAAGACCCACATGATAAACGTTTGTTATGATTGTTCGTTTTACACCGACACCTAAGCAATCTCGGGTGTGGGCAAATGAACCTCAAACCCACCGGTAGAAGATACTGGCGTAGTGATATGAGTTTCTTAATGCAATTCTTTGGCTGTCAAATGCTCAATATTGAGCCCAGTCGTGATTGATATCTGCATCTTGATCTCGTCTCCAGACGTGATCTGGAACAACGAGTGCCTACATACCACAACCAAGTATACTTCTCAGCTTTCGTACACTCAAGTATTCAAATTTCCTTGTAAAACTTGTAATAAGTCTGAGCCCAGAGACAGCAACCTGGTGCCCCTTCGAGCCGATCGGGGTTCAGCTTGATGATGGCTTCAATGCTTGGTCTCGACGTGTCCGCTTGATTGGTCACTTCCAGAGTCATTACGCCGTTGCCAATCTGGTAGGTGTAACCACCGGAAAAGGGGAGTGTAACCCGACGCTCTCGGTTTCACGTGGTCTGCGGGAGACCCAGACCAGGCGTTCAGCGGTTCAGGGGTTATGTAAACAACCGAGCGCGAAGCCAACGTGAACCCGAGAGTGGATCAGGTGCGAACTCCTGGCTGGATGACGATAAACCAAATTGCACAAACCTCTGGGAAGTCCATTTTGTTCATGCATTTAGCATTGGGGTGGAGTGGAGGGTTGTGTGTCTGATTATCTCATGTAACTTTACAGAAAGACAAAAGCGTATGCGACTGAAAGAATGATTCAGAAATGACGTGAAATACTGGACGAGATCTCGTGAAATGATTGAGAAAGTTTCAGGCATATAGAGCTAGCTGAACCGTTGAGGGAGAAAACGAAAAGAAAACCTCATGGTTGAAACCCTTTGAAGCCACAGATCGTATAAAGGTGACACAAAGAGCATAGCTCCCAGCCGCGCCACCGGTAGGAAGTATAGAAACTCTGTATATCTCAACTTCCTGCCCTGGCGAGAATTCCCACCAGGGCAGGAAGGACCAAGAGATTCATCAGCTTCAAGTATGTGGGAGGTGGCAACTCATTGTCCCGATCAAGTTGTCTCTTCCAGGCCTACCAGCGTGGACGCCGCGCTCAAACAGAATGTTTATGAACAGCCGCATAGTTGCAGCGGGCAAGACTTCCTGGCTATCGCGTATCGCAGCCATCAACTTGGACGCGTAGAGTACCGTGTCAAAGAAGCCTCGTGAGATGAGCTTCTCGATGACTGACAGAATCAGCTTGATAGAATCCGGCTCCACCACTGCCCTCGCCCTTATCAAACCCACGGAGCGACAGAAAACAGCCAGTGCAGGTTCATTCGCTAGCAATGAACCCGAATTTACCATCAAATGAATTTTGAGGTAGCCCCGAGAAAGCAACGTTTCGTTGATGATGGAGGTGGAGAATGGTGCAAAAGGATCGGCACCTGCATCGAGAAAGTCATCCATGGTGCGCAGGTAAGCTTCAGACTCTCGGAAAAAAGGATCCTCTGTCAAGCTGGCGAGCAGGTAAAGACCAAAAGTAGACACGCCATCCGAGGGCTGAACGGCATTCGGGTCGGCGTTTTTCGCGAGGAAGGCCGAGTAGACGCCAGCCCTCAACGCCACATTAACGGCCACGATCCTTCCGTCCCACACAAAATGAAAGCAGCAGACCAGCGCCAGCCATGGTGTCGATTCTGGAATCTCCGTCGAGATCTCGTTTGGATCCAGGCCGTGATCCAACAGAAGTTGTATCATGGTATCAGCGGGTGGCTCTTCAAGATGACTCGATACGTAAAGCGGCGGCGCTTTAAAAATGCCGAAGTAATCGTCTGGCAGGGCCATTGTCAGCTTCCGGGCAATGTACGGATAGCACATGGATAGAAGTGCCTGCTCGCGCACAAGCAGCCTTGGTGGGCATTCGCCACAAAGGAACGCGGCCTGTCCCTTCAGGAACATCTCTTCCAGGGAGCGCTCCAGCTCGTCCAGCAGCTCGGCTACCTGTTCCAGGTTCTGTTCCTTGACACGCGATGCATGCATAAAGCACTCATTGATGCGATTGATGATCTGTCCCCTTTTTGAGCCCTTAAACCGATCGACAGCGCTTCCTTGATCGCCATACATACTCATGCTCCGCTCTTGAGTCCGATCTCCTGTGGGATGGCCTGTGAAATCCCATGACTTAATCATGGCTACTTGTGCCCTGACAATGGAGTGCGCGGCATCAAACTGCGGTCGAGCCTTGGCTACCAGGTAGCTGTGCATCTCTTCGGTACGTAAGAAGTCGCGCACTGATCGGTGCAAAAACTCTACGCGTTCTATTCGAACCTCCAAAAGCCCATTGGAGCGGGCGTTGATTTGGCGGCGCGTTCGAGACAGAAACCTGGCTGTTTCACTATCCGAGAGCAGGCTAACTGGCCATTTGATAGCATAGTCTGGGTCTCTGTACTCATTGTCGTGATAGCCGTAGATGTCGATGGGCAGGGAATGTCTGTATAAATGGTCATGAGCATATTCCCAGCCATCTTTTCATGGTATACTGGGTCGACTGAGTTCAGCATATGCTTGAAGAGGCTCTCGAGGCGTATAGGCAGACTGTCCAGTCTCCTTTGGAGCTCATCGATATCATCGTCATTGTTGAGACCGTCTCGCAGGGACTTTATGACAAGGAAGACCCAGAGAAATACCCCCTCGGCTCTTTCAATGATGTCGTGAATCAGGACTGCCTTTTGTCCTCCTCCGCTGCGTAGGTCGCCCATTTTGGATGCTCCTCAAGACGGTCTCGTGCAAAGCTGGCGATATCGTTTCGTGTGAAATCATGCACAGAAAGCTGACGGCAACTGGAAAATGCATCTTCGAAGACGTTGAGGGGACGGCTGGAAACTCACAGTTTGAAGTTGGGTGATTGGGCAAGGTTGGACAAAGCAGCGCAGAGATCAAAGTGGTCCCCCTCAAACTCATTCAGCCCGTCGATAATGAAACAGAACTTTGCAGGGAGGCCCTGGTGAACCGCGATTGCTGATAGAGCCGAATTGAGCTCCGAAAGGACCATGGATCTGTGCGGGCATCACGGACTTCGGAGCTGGCATCGTTCCATCGTGAGGGGCAGGTCAAGCGAATGCATTCAGGCGATTTTGTGAAGATTTCGTACAAGAGGGACTGGAGTAAGCCATGCTGGGATCGCTGCATGGGCGTGCCGGCGCTCCAGAAGTAATGCGCCACGATGACGGCCTGCTTCGGCTCTGCCCATTGAACAAGTGCCTCGCAGGTACCGGGCTCATCGGCCAGAAATTTCATCAACGTTGACTTCCCGGAGCCTGCCCGGCCAAAGACCCAGAAGATACCGGATCCCGAGTGCAGCCAGTCGGACAAAACGGACGTGAAGACCAGCGAAACGTTCGGGCGTGTGCCTCGGCTATACCTTGGTGGCGAACCGGCCGAGATGGGAAGTTGAGGCTTGCGAGTATGGCATGTTGGGTGGCGAGGTCAGACTGGGCGGCGGATAGACTCTTCAGTCTGGAGGCAAGTTCTTCGACCATGTCTACCGGAGCGACACGCTGTAGAATTTTCGGCGCGTTCAAGTTGCCAGTGTCTGCCCCGGACTGGGTGGTAAGATCCAGTCTCAAATCCTGGAGCCCCTTGGAAATATTATCAAGCTTGGAAGACTGGTCAATCTGCATCCTCATGCTATCTCGATCCATGGCACGAAGCGTATCGTCAAGGGATGCGACTTGATCGCTGCGCAGAAATCAATTCGGATCGCATTAGCTAACGGAAATGGGAAACGCCCCCGTGGTCTCCTAACCCCATCGTCGACTGCTTACCTTACAAAACTCCCAACGTGGAGAACCATGAGTCTCTGGGCCCGCTCCAGCCGCTTTTCAAAGTCTTGAATCACTCGAGCATTCCAGGCTGTCCCCAGTCCAGCCTTGATGCTCTTCCATAGACGCTGTGGTCCTGCCGACCCAACTTGAACCTTGACCTTGTCGAGGAGGGTGAGCAGCTCATTGCAGTCCGATTTGCACTGAGCGGAGAGTTGCTTGAGGCCACGGGCCGAGTGCGATAAGCCCCTCGCGTCGATGGCAATGTCGAGCTGGTCGCCGAGTGCCACAAGGTTTGAACACACAGCTTCAAGCGCGAGATTGTCGGCCGCTGCGCCCTTGGCAGACCTGAAGATGCCGCTGCCTGCCGAAATGACGCCAGCGGTGAAGTCGATAAATTGAGCGACGGCAGCAGCGATGCTAAGGACTGCGAGGGGGTCCATCTCGATGCCTGCGCTCAGGGTGCGCAAAATGGTTCAGGATTCTAGGGAGAGTGGAAGCCAAACCTGGAATTGATGAGATGAGAATTTCGCCTTGGGCTGGCGACTCGGAATCGACATGTTGGGCATCAGCCCGGTATGCCTGGCTACAGGTAAGGCGTTCTCGGCCCCGGCAGCGTGCTGTTGTTGATTGGTGCTGAGTTGTTGTGAGTCGGGTGTACCAGTTCCGGTGCTCGTGGCTGAGGGCCGCGACTGCCTCAGCTACCTTGACTTACAATGGGGACACTTCGGTCTCGGAAGAGTGCGGTTCCTTCCCGATCGACTAACTCACCTCAGGTGCCCAAATTATGCTCTCAGGCGCGGTGCTAACGCAATATTCCTCCCGCCTCAGTTCATAGTTAATAGGAGGTACCATCTTGGTGTGTATGAAATGTCAAAGTACCGCACCTTTGAGAGCTGCCCCGAGTAGGTCTGGATTTTCTCGCCGCAATTTACAGAAACTGTTTCGCCTTGTCTAGCAGCCGGCATCATGAAAGGGGTTCTTTTATACGGATTATTCATGAACCATGACACATTTTGCGAACCATGCACGCATTTGAACTGGCACACCGTGACTGAACCGAGTTTATATACAATCATGCTAAGCGGACCTGCCCACCTCGGTTTACCAAACCGCTCACGTGTAAACGTCTGTCGTACATGAAAAATTCACCCAAATGCACCGACTCCTCTTGCAACATCCAATCCCTCCGCTCCCCAAGCTACAAATAGCCCGACCCATTACGCACTCGTGCTAAAGTAGTAATTCTCCCACAGGTACTCATAATCCTCTAGGATCCCGCCGACCAAGCTCGGCACCCGTTTCCTCACCCCCGCAACAACGCCCTTGGTCACATTCTCGTAGAACGCGCCGCGCATCGCCCACCAGCCCATCGCCCACCCCCTGCGACCCCACTCGTCCCTCTCGAGCGGCGTCGTCCGCAGCCCTCTGTCTCTCAGCTGCCGCGCGGCCAGCTCGACCGTCAGCCCCAGCACCCACGGCGTCCACGACTTCTTGCGCCCGCCGCGGCTGCGCGCCAGCGCGACCGCGTACACCAGCGGCGCGAGGATGTGCAGCACCTCGGCCATGTGCGCGGGGCCCTGCAGCTGGTTGACCAGCTTCGTAGCCGGCTTGATGTCGTCGGCCGTCAGCACGCGCGAGAGCAGGTAGCCGCTGATATCACCGGCGTCGGGGAGGGACGGGAGCGACATGCGCGTGCGCGGCATGGTCCATTCGCCGTTTGTGTTTTGTTCGGGTTGCGGTTGCTGGCCGCTGCCGCCGTCCTCCTGCTCCATCATCTGGCGGAGCTCGGCCTCGTCTGCGTCCTCGGGCGCCTCGTCGGGTATCGGTTCGCGCTCCGGCAGCGCGGGCGTCACGAGCGGGCGGGACTTTGTGATGCGCAGCAGGAGCAGCCTGCAGAAGGCCTTGATGGCTTCGAGGAGGATGACGACGCGCCAGCGCGTGCGCTCGCCGCGGCGCTTGGCGGCCATCTCACAGAGCAGCTCGACATAGTTGACTATTTGGAGCACGTAGGCGACGCGCCGGTAGAGGGAGGACTTCTGGGCCCAGAAGCGGGTGTAGCGGTTGTGCGGGGTGGGGATGCTCGCGACCGAGGAGGAGAGGGGGAGTTTCGAGAGGGTGTGCGCTTTGGAGAGGAGGGTGTCGTGGTAGAGTGACAGGAGCTGGACGCCGCTGTGGATAGACTCGGAGGCGATTTCGGCGTCACGGAAACGGCCTGGTAAGGGATGGGTCAGTTTGGCTCGGATGTGGAGGAACAGCGAGGGAGGAGAGGGGTTATGTACCGGGTATGATGTAGGTTAGCGACCGCAGCGCCGACTCTATTTGTGACACCTGGTGCGAGTTCTTGGTGATGAAGTCGCTGTACAGGTGCAGCCAGCGCGGCGACGGGGAGGGCGCATTTGGGAGGCTGGGTTGGCCTGGCGGGATTGGCGACCCCGACTTCTGGTTCTGGGTGTCGGAGATGCTCGACATTGGAAGAGGCGGGATGCGATCAAAGGAGTGACATTTGTTCAGCCAAGGTGTCGACGGGAGGGCCAATTGTTGGAAGCTGGGGAGGTGGTTGGAGGCTGCAAAGTCAAAATGCGATGACGGAAGTACATTCGAGGTCGGGCGTCGGACGAGCGTTGATGACGGTTGACGGTCGGTTGATCGCCGCCAGCGCGTTTGGGCCTCGGCTGGCAGGAGGGGACAGCTCGAAGCGGACGAGTTCTGCGCCTGAGGCAGGAACACCCCTGAAGACAAGTCTCGGAATGTGGGGCAATGGCCTTGAAAGCTGGGGAAGCGACGAACCACGGGGAGCAAGTGCCGAGTTTTATTGCAGATGACCAGGCATTTTTCGTGGTCAAACACCACTGCCCTGGGAGCCAGAAAGCACACGCCCTCATGTTTTCAATGCCCGTCTTTCTTCTCACGTCCGTGTCCGATAAAAACCGCTCATGTTTAGCTTCCTGCGCTTGCTGCAGGTCGCTATCCCAGCCTTGCAACAGCCCTCTCCCTGCAAAGAATCGATGTGTCTGGGAATGCGCCATAAAACTTTCCCTCATTCGAGGCAATTCGTCTTGACAACAAGGCCGACAAATAGTTTTCACCGATTTCCAAAGACGACGGAAATTTCCGATCAAAAGTAACATAATTAATCATTTCAGTATTTCATGACACATATTTGGATTTCCCTCTCCTCCCAGCAAAACACTGCATCGAGCCTCCGCCTCAGTCTTCAACCTCTCAGTCCAAGGCAATGAACAGGCAACTTTCGATTTGCGGAAGCGTTACAATGAATGCCCATCCCCAACCTCACAACCTCGCCTTCCGAGCACCGATTCACTTGGTCGCAGCCTGGACCTTGATCTTGTCGAATCTCGCCTTGGTGGACTCGACAATGACCGGCTCGTCAAAGATACCAGTCACGCTGGGGTGCTTGGACACGGCATCGGCCCATTTGGTGAAGTTGGGTGCCCTCTCCTCGAGAGCCTTCGTGAAACTCGGGGGATAGAACCCTGCCCTCGTGTATGCCGCAAGACGGACAACGAACGAGCCAGTCAGGACCTATGCGAGTTGTCAGCAAATGCGCCAAGTCACTCAGAATCTCGAAGAAAAGTGCGGCACTCACCTCGGCCTGCGTGATTGTCGCGCTGCCGCCGAAGAACGGATTGGCGTCGGCCAGCCGGGGCTCGACCTCCTTGACGACGGAGCCAACGGCCGTCTCGATAATCTCGTCCTTCTCGGCATCCGTCGAGGCCGTGAAGAGCTTGAACAGTGCCGGCTGAAACTTGGACAGGAACGCGTCGACAAACAGGGCACTGCGCGCACGAGCGAGGGCGCCACTGGGCGTGTTGGATGCCGGGAGCAGCTTGCCGGGAACCAAGTCGGCGAGGAAGTTGGACACAATGGCGGACTCAATGATGATCTCGCCGTTGTACGACAGCGCGGGGACCAAGCCGCGCGGGTTGATCTTCAGGTACTCGGGGGTGCGCGGGGCGCCGAGGTCGATGATCACCTCCTCAAAATCGAGGCCGAGCTCCGACAAGGCGATATGCGCGCGGTGAGCCCATGGGCAAAGGTGGTTGGTGTAGAGGATGAGCTTGGCGTCTTGGGAACTCATGGTTGCGATGTGCTGTGTTTGAGTTTTGCTGACTGGTTGGAAATAGCGGTGGACGTTAAACCTGGTCTGTCTGGGTAATATGATGGGCAGTCTCGTGGTTGCAATGGCGATGATCGAGGATGGGCGAAGCGAAAACATTGAATTGCACCACTGGAGCTCCTCCCAAAGTTTTATAGGGGCGTCGAACGGACGCCATTCGAGCTTGCATCATCGATGGCGCTATGTCGCGGGGCTTTGAAATCATTCGGGCTAGGCCGGTCGAGAGAGGGGGCCGCCCAATCGATTTCTAAGCAGATGATGGCCTCCTCACCGCGCTCCAACCACGACTAACAACTCAGAGAGTTTATGGCGGGTGGTGTAATCTGTACCATGGAACCAAACTTGGCTCTTGGCGACGGATGGATTCTTTGTCATTCGGGACGAATCCCAACAAAAAACACCGTCCCATGTCGCTCACAACCTGTCCCGAGCCCCCGAGGCTCACGGCTTTGAGAAAAGGTGTTGTAAGCTGACATTGTCCCTCTCCACTCCTACATGATCCACTAAGTGGACATGGAAGATCCACAGTCGCTTCAAGGCATGCTGGAAACGGCACAGCCGACATGGTCCAATGAATAAACACCGTGTATCATTTCTGTTCACGTTTTGTTGGCGCAGAACTCTCTGAACCAACGAACAAAAGAAAGGCAAAACATGATTAATTGCGAGGTACCCCATGATATGCGGATATCTGCCGAAGTCGGCACCGGCATCTGTGGGGGCGGCCGGTCACTCGTCCCGGCCATGGCGCGGGATTGATCGAACGAGGTTTTTGGTTCGCGAGCCGGCAACTTGAGCTTTCCTACCGGAGAGATCATGATGACCCAGGGCGGAATCTTCGAATGCGGAATATAAGATGCCGACACGAATCACCAGGTAGTAAGGCCAATGGGGAGGGAGTGCATCTCTCCCAATGTTCGCTTGCAGCGCTGGCCCTCGCTCGGCTAAACGGCCGCGATAGTGGGAGGCTGATAGTGACCATTAACATCTCAATCAAACTGCTGCGTGCAAATCGTCCTGCCGGGTTCTGGGCCGTGTTTAATCAATCATGGATCAAGCGGTGGCAGTTCACGTTGTGCTTAAGTAGCAGCTGTCGGGATGCAGCGTGCGGTTCCAACCTGGTTGAAGTCCTTGCGGGCGGACAAGTTGAAGTGCGTGATATATCGATCAGCAAGCGTCCAAAATGAAGTCTCTTCGTGTCTTTACCGCGATAGCTGCGCTGGCAAACGTCGAGCTGGTGCGATCGCATTGCTTCATCTGGGTGAGTGAACACCCAGCAAACACAACGACCCAACAAAAGAGCCCCCCATGAACAAGAAGAACCAAACTAATACATACACATTTGCCAGGGCGTTTACCTCAACGGCGTGGACCAGGGAACCTACCACGCGATCCGGACGCCTGCATACAACGGCCCTCCACCGCGCGGCTACGCAAACTCCCCCGTCAAAGACCTAAACTCGATCGACCTGCGCTGCAACGTGCTCGGCGACAAGCAAAACCCGTACACGATCAAGGTCCAGCCGGGCGACAATCTGACTTTCGACTGGCATCACAACAACCGAACTGAAGCGGATGACGTTATTGCGTCCTCGCATCATGGTGAGCGAAATGATAACATTTCAAACATTTACAGAAAGGCAGCTGACGACAGCACAACGATTCCCAGGCCCGGCAATGGTGTATTTGTCGCCCGACCCACCCACCGAGAACTCGTTCGTCAAGATCTGGGAGGAGGGTCTGTTCGAGCTGGGCAGCGCGCCCTTTGCGCCGGGCAAGTGGGCGACCACGGCGGACATTGCTGCGAACAATGGGCATATGAACGTGCGGATCCCCGCTGGGCTCAAGGCTGGCCAGTATGTGTCTTCACATGCTTCAACTACCTCTACGTGCTGGAACGGAGACTGACGGGTTGATTCACCCAGCTATCTGATCCGCGCCGAAATGGTCGGGCTCCACGAGGCGGACTCGTCGTATGAGAAGGTCCCCTTCCGCGGCGCCCAGTTCTATCCCAACTGTGTCCAGATCGAAGTCGTTGGCGACGGCACGGTGGAATTGCCGTCTGGTGTGTCGTTTCCCGGGGCGTACAAGTACAGTGATCCGGGCGTTGTCTATGATGTACGTTTTCCAGTTCTTATCATCTCAAGGTCATTGTTTGTCTGCTGGGAGGTTCAAGATACTGACTGAGTTTGTGTAGATCTACTGCTCAACAAAGACGACGGTGACGACTCCGTGCGCTACGACTTACCAAATTCCTGGTGCGTTGGTGAAACTAGCACCGCACATTGCTTTCATGAACGAAGGAGTAACTAATATGGGCTTAGGACCGACTGTCTGGTCAGGTGCATGGCCTGAAACGACTCAAGTGGAACTTGGCCCCATATCCGGGGTCAGCACGGCAACTCGCTGGAGCAGTTGGATCTCAAAGTCAATCGTCACAACAGCCACGTTTGACGGGAATGCCCCCAAGGTTGTCGCCACGTCGACGTATACCGCCTCGTGGTCGGCAAAGTACGTGGCTCCTACTGCCGCGGTTTAGGCTGGTTGGGCTGGTAAGGTCGCGATTCTAGTTGCTGGATATCGGCTTCAATGACGGGATTGGTTTTGTAACTGGTACCTGACGAGGTAGATAGGGAATGAATAGAGTAACTGTAAAATGATCTTGATGTTATTCCAGATAATCAGAGTCTTCAAACTGCGTTGGATTTGATAAGTACCTACTAGCCGCACTTCATGACTAAGAAAGTCGCGACCTGTATACATATTTATCTAACCCAGAAATCTTGGCTCTCATTGAATATTCTCATATCCGCTCAACAGCATCTAGTCATTGAGAAACCAGCCTCTTGACTCGGCGAGGGGGATTCTAGTCCGTATTTTGGCGAGGGTTAGGGTTGAGACGCTGTTCGGAATTGAGACCCAAGACCCACATCCCCACTATCAAAAGTCCACATACCACAAAGAGTTTTCTCTTTCCAACCAGGAAATACCTCAGTCATGAAAGCCTTTTCCACGCTGTTCCTCCATCAAATCAGGAGCAACAGCTCCTCATCCGGTATGGTGTAGCGGTAACATCGCTGACTCTCACTCAGCAGCCCGGGGTTCGACTCCCCGTACCGGAATTGTTACATCTGCCTCTTATCAGGCAGCTCTTCTTTTTGCTGTTGCGTCTGTCCCAAGCTTGCCCATCATCTATTGATTACAAGTATCCCTTTTCTTTTGTTGCTTTGTCCCTTGCCCATTCCCAAACCCAAGACTGTCTGTCCAATACCGGGACCGCGGGGCAGTCACCCAGGTTGCCGTTCTATGATTACAAGTAATATCGCGCACAAACTATCCTTCACTCCCCCGACCATCTTCCGTATCTACCCTAGGTATCGCGGCAAGCAGCTGCAAATCAATCTGCTTCGCCTTGTCTATAAACCTCGACAAAATCTCCACCTCAGCCGCCGTCAGGTTCTGCACCTGCCCTCCAACCATACAGCTCATATCCAACGATCCGACCTCCTTCTCCCACTCGGCATCAATCATCCAGTTCAACGGGACCTCGAACTCCTGCGTCATGAAGATCTGCGCTTTGTTCTTCAGCAGCCCGCCGTTATACCACAGCAGCTTGTCATCCGCATCGACATGCGCAATGACGAAGCTGCACACCTTGCGTCGCCCTTCCTCATCCGTCTCCTCCCATCCCACCATCGCCGCGTAGTGTTTCTCAAACTCGTATTCGACCCCGGCCAGCTCGAGGCCCATCCACCACGTCTCCTTGTCGCCGTACGTGAGCTTGTACGTGACCTCCATGCGCACATCGTACACGTTCTGCCAGCAGGTATGCAGCAGGCCCATGACGACCCCGGCGCGGCTCTTGTCGAGCACGACGACGCCCGAGTCCTGCTCCTCGGCGTAGTCCTCGGTCCAGGCCAGCGAGCGGTTGAGCGTGGCGCTCGGGTGGGTGATCTGCTCGCGCCACCAGGCGTGCCGCGCGGTCGAGTTGTGCTGCCAGAGCAGCCGGTCGTGGAAGAACAGCGCGCCGGTGTGCACGAAGGCCGGGTGCGTGAGGAGCACCTCGGGCTGCTGGAGGAATACCACGTCCGCGTCCAGCAGGAGCACCTTCTCGAACCGCGAGCCCAGCGCCGCGAAGGCCTTGAGCGCCCACCCGCCCCCGCTGGCCGGCGCGTTGAACGCCAGTGTCGAGGCGTCGAAGATGGTCTCGATGTCGAGGAACTCGAGCGCCGGGCCGAACTCGACGAATTGCGAGAGGAGGTCGCGGTTCGTCGCGGACAGGTCCGCGTCGCCGGCGTAGACGATCTGGATGGGTAGGCGGGAGCGCAGCTCGGAGCGCAGCGTGGCGATGACGTGCGCGCAGAAGCGCACGGTTCTGTCGCCTGTGGCGATCACGATCCCGGCTGAGCCGACGTCGAACGTACCGCGCAGGTCCGCGAGCGGGGTTGTCGTTGCGGCCCGCCGCATGAAGGGGAAGAGAGTCATGACGGCTTGCTCGACGGCCTGGGTGAGGACTGCTGTCTCAGCCGCGTCGGTCGAGGTCTCGGCTGTTAGTAGCCAGTCCTTCACCACGCGCGTGCGTTCGCCCAGCGCGCCAAAGACGTCCTTGAAGGGCGGGCCGAGCGGGTGGTCATGGAAGTGCTGCAGGGTGTTTTGGATGGTGGCATTTGTCCCGCCGGCAGGTAAAGCCGCCGCGTCCTCAATCGCCGACGTGTGCCCTGAGAGTAGCGATGTGATGTGCGACTCGTCGCCGCCGCGCGACAGGTGGAGGTAGTAAGCGTAGAAGCTGGCCAGGAGCAGCAGTGCCAGGACGACCACCAGGCACACGGCCCGGCGCGCGCGGATGATTCGTGCATGGCGTCCGTGTCGTTTCCTAGGCGGTGCATGTGCCGAGTCCATGATTTTTTTGCACTAAAGTCGGTTCAGCGGGGTTGGGGAGCATGGATGATCAAGCGCGGCCCCATGGCGTGAATGCGGTGACGTTGAAAAGGCGACGTGTGGTCGTCCGGAGTTTCAATTGTTTCGATGCGAGGCGAAGCGAGGGGGTGCAGCTGGATCCCCCCCACGTTGCAGCTGTCAGGGGGCGGTCGGGGTATTAATTGGGAGGAGGCGCGGACCTCTGCATTCCCGCCCCCCCCCTGGGCAACTCCTGAGCAAGCGTCAGCGCACGCAGCGTCTTCGGGTTCGGGTACGGACCCGGCGTTTCTGTCAGCATCAACTAATTAAATCTCGGGCTGCGAGTGCGGGGATGAGCTTGAAAATCTGGGATTTGAGGAGGTAGATATGTAGCATCCGAGATGTGATGTTGCATAATTATCCCATAGAGAAACAAGGAGTCTATGATTGATGCAAGTAATAAGAGTCAGGCACGTGCTAGATATTATTTATGTGGAAATTGAGGACGAAAAGGACGGATGTGAAGATGACTGATTTGGAAGGAACAAACTAAGGGAGAAACAAAGTGGTCTACAATACAGTGTTGGAACACCGCTTGTTTGGCTACCTGCCCTAGCCAGTGGTCCCTCGTTCCTGCTCTCAAACTTCCACGCGCTTGGTAGCGCAAGCAGCCTGTGCAAATTGATGTTCTTCAGCGCGACAATTTGATTACCTGGTAAGGTTGGGTAATTACAGCTCAAACAGCAAAAAGAAGAAAGGGAAAAAAGGAGAAGGGAAAAAAAGAGAAGGGAAAAAAGGAGAAGGGAAAAAAGGAGAAGGGGAAAGAAATAGTCTATTTCAAAAAGAAGTTCCTTTGGCGGTCAGGAAGAAAGGATGGAATTGTGGTTTATGTTCTTGCGCAAATGCATGCAATTCTTGTTTGTTGCGTTGTCTGGACTACCACGATTGTAGACAATCACCACAGAGCAAACCTCGCACATTTAACCCGAGGTGACTGAACCGTAATAGTCAGGCACACAACCCGTACCTGTCCGACGCCCACGAAATAAGTCCGCCTTCAAGTACGCCGTTAGTAAGCTGCACCCCTTACGAATTACACAAACACAACTACATTGATGTCCTGGCTGTTTATCTTGCTGCAGCGGGTGCTATTATCAACCAATCAGAAAACGGTTCCGGATGCTACACCTGGGGCTAATTCTGGACGTCTGCTCACAGAATCAATCTTCGTCTCAGTTTGTTCATATCACGGTACCTGGTATGGAGGAAGTATCGAAGTGCTGTTATAGTTGAACAGCTGTGTCATAATGGGTTGTGATATCTGGGCTATCAAGTGTGATGTGCGCCAGAGGCTTGGTGGTCCTACAATCCCAAGCTAAGAGCATCTACCCAATGTCCAATTGTTCTGAGATGTTCGAATTTCTGCGCGCAGACAAAAATTCTGCCAACGTGTCTTTCTTATGGCGCCGACCGTCTCTCACGAAATATCTCGCTGAAAATGCAAAACTCTTCGCTGGAGTCATACCAGCATCATCGCCAGGAAGCGCACGCTCTGCTTCGTTGAAATAGATGCAAGAGTATGCGACATCGATGCAACGTGGAGAATCAGCACTGAAGATACGAGGTCCATTGCATGTGGCTTGTCAGATATCATTGCGCGACGGAAAACTTGAGAGTATTAAAGGGAACTTTGGGCCTCAAGAATTTCACTTTCAGCCACGACTAGTGTAGTTCCTTTACTGCATGGAATCGGCGATGTAACTCTGCGCATTGTGGACGCATCAAAGCTGCCTTCGCATAACGGTGGGTATACGTGGAGGATAGTGGCTGCCACACTAGGGTCGAAACAGGACATAAGAAGACTCTAGAGGGGCCACCAACACTGCCAGTGGAACCTCGATGAACGAAGGGAAAGATGGAAGTAGCCAAAGGTTGATGCCATAAATGGCAAATGGTCGTGGAGGGCCGGGGAAAATGACCAGAAACGATGGATATTCAGCAGTAGTGACCCCAAAACGATCTCCTTCACCCCCACGTATGGCATGCCGCCAGTCCCAGGAGCTCATGGACACCAGGATCGGAGAGTTTGGTACGACAGATAAGAGCACAGAGGGAATGGCCAGCGCCATCTCGTTGGCGGCACCGGACTCGAGTAACTGTTTCTGTCGATGTGCTGATATGTCATGTAACGTCCAGACATGCACGAAAAGAGGGGGGTGGGGGGCCGTCTACCAACCGGCAGCTGGCCCGTCTGGACCAACTTGAACCAGAACACGTTGGGACTCGGCTGCAGCAAGCAGTTGGGTGCATCGTGTTGAAAACCTACCTCATGTACGGATCCGAATCGAGTCGAGAGCCGGGTTGGCGATCGGGTGCCTTGGCCGGCTCGCACCATCCTATTGGCATTTTATAGGAAGCACAGGAGCCACCTCTGCGGACGTGACAGGGGTTGAGATACCGCCGCTCCAATCAGGCGAGCTGGGTGTGCGGACAGACCTCTCCTGGGCTGCTATCGTGCAGCTGGAGGGTACGCCAGGAAACGCACGAGAGGCTGCAAGAGGCACCAGGTCGCTCCTTGCAACACGGTTCATAGGTAGGGAGACGGGTCTGTTGGGAGACAAGCTGGTCGGGGTGGCCCGAGGGGACTGGAGCAGGAATCATTATATGGGAAGTGACGGAAACCAGGGAGCAGGGAAAAGTGAATCAAGCTGGGGTTTGTCTGGCATCGTTTCTGGCTCAGAAGAAATAAATACTCGCTGCTCTTCTCGTTGTGTTTGTCATTGAACTGTGAGCAGACAGCACACGCTGCATACCTCAAGTAGACATCAACGACTCTCCGCACGATTTTCCCAGTGTCTCACCCCTGATCGGCTATCGCCCAAGCCTATCCATTGGGACCCCTTCCCACCGTCCAGCCCAAGTACCTGCAGCCTTCCCCGCGTTCAGACTCCCCACAAGCACCATGCCGGCCCAGCTTCAGCTTCACCGGTTGGCAGACGAAACAACCGGTCAGTCACGTTCGGGCACGCTATTGGTCTGGGATCGTCGTCTGACCCATGCAAGCAACAGCAGCAGTGACACTACAGCAGTCAAGCGCTGGCACCCACACCGGCCACGGCCACGGCTGCTCTATGGCCGCTAGGAACTGCCAGCACCAGTCGACCCACGGCTGCGGCCAGCCGGTCGATAAGGCGGGTGAGGTTCTTTGCGACCACTGCAAGCAGGGGGGCTGTTCCTGATCTCCCTTGGTGGGACCGACAACCATCTCGGCATGGGCTGATTGGTTGTACGACCAAGATGGGAATGGCTTCTTCGGGGGTTGGAGTTTTTATTTCTCGTGTTTAAAAGCGTGGGAGACGCACCTTTCGTACATTTCCGTTTGACCCTGTTTCTCTCCGTTCATCTGTGCTCCTCTATTCTCGGAAATTTCGCGCAGGAGAAGGAGCAGGAGGGGCGGTAGATTGAGCTCCATGGGACATGGGTCATTGTTTTCCTTTCATCATCACTGTTTCGGGGTTTGCATCGGCACTGGCCAAAAAGCATTACCACCATTAGAAAGTGACTCTCTGTCTATGGACGACAGATACAACTAATAAGGGCCTTGTGCCCCGTCAAAATTTCAAGAACTTTATAGCCAATCTATCACATTTTACTAAGGTAACTGTGACCACCAAGATATCAACAAACATCAAGGATACCCTACAGTATAATTCTAATTACCCCTAATCCCAAACGGCATCTCTTCTTCAACCAGAGCATCAAGCGCACCCTTCCGCACCAAGAAAGCAACCGAATCCTCCCAAACCATCTTCCAAGATCTGATCAAGCAACTCAGTCGCCTTCTGGTGAGGCCCATGTTTAACTACTCCCCTACAAAACCAACACCTCACACGGTGTCCAGTCTATTTGTCTCAACCCCTCCCCCCCTCCCCCCCCCCCTAGCAAAGCCCCTGACATCTGCAGACAGACCGTTTCGGTTCGCTTGAAAGTTCACAAGTAAGAACGGATACCATACCATTGAAGTGACTGGGTATGGTTCCACAAAAGCGACAAACTTTGACTCCAGGGAGAAAGAAGAGTGAGTTGGCAAACAGTTTTATCATCGGCTTATCTACCAGGCAGCCACCAACAGCGCCGACCTTTGACAAATAAGAATTACGAAGAGACTAACTCGATATCTGGTAGAAGACTATGATTCCTGATCCGAAACGGAGAAGGCTAACGGGATAGACATTACGATCAATGAACTAACGAAAAAACACAGGTATGTACCCATCGTTGGGCCGGAGGACCAATATTCTAGGCAAGAAAGGACCCTTTGGGGAGTAAGAAAAACAGGAGACGCGTAGAAACGAGATTTCATCATAAAACATCGCGACTTTTCCGTGGCCAGCCCCATGACATGAAAGGGGGGAGATAAAAACAAAAAGTGAAACAATCTGATTATTGGAAGGTCTTGACGGGAGCAAAAGACAACATGAAGTTAAGACATTTGGAAGGAAATCGATGTTGATGGAAGGAATCTCAAACCCAACCGATAAAATTGAATCGCTGAAGGAGATTAGGGACAGGGAAAGAAGACGTCAAACTTGAACATTAAGGGGCAGAAAAAGACAGAAAGGAAAGGCTTGCCAGGAAACATCCAAACACGTCCACACCACAGCGTGAAGACCAAAGATTACAACCCCCCAGGCACCGTCTTCCCATCTAATACACCAAAGACCTCCCTCTGTCGTCCGATTGGCACTTAAACCCACGCCAGGCAGCAAACCGATATTACCGTCAGTCCACAACCTGCTATCCGTAACATTTGAAGTGCTAGCATTACATGGCATAATCCCCACCACCGTCGGTATGAAACCCACACGCACCATCAGCAACCCAATACGCCCCACCACTGGCATGATGATGCAAAAGACCCCCTGGACCCTCGCCAACCTGCTCGTCCTCACCACTCGCAGACGAAGCAGCAACAAACCGCGGCGGGGGCGCAGGCGCCGGGATGCGCATCGTGATTCCTCGGCAGCCGTTTACGCGGTGGAAAGTCCACATCGGTTCGCCTGCGTTTGGCACCTGCTGGTTCACGGGACTTTGATATAGTTGGTGCTGCTGGCCCGGGTCGTGTTGGAAGTCCTTTGCCGGTGCTGCGTCGCCCGCGGGGGACCAATGCGCGTTGTACTCGCCTGCGGCAGAAGACACGGACATGGATCGCGAGAGAAGGTGGACGGGCGATGCGGGCACCGAGAGGTGTTGTTGTTGGTGCCCTGCAGAGTGCGGAAAGACGGGCGCCGAGACGGGCCAGGCGGATACGGCGGGTTGGTAGGTGTTGCTTTGCTGGTCGAAGTTGATGGCTTGTGAGGGAGTTTGGTGCTGTTGCTGTTGTTGCTGTTGTTGCTGTTGTTGCTGTTGTTGCTGTTGTTGCTGTTGTTGCTGTTGTTGCTGTTGTTGCTGTTGTTGCTGTTGTTGCTGTTGGGCGTGGTGGAAGGTGTAGTCTGCTGGCGGGGAGGGGTGAGGCGGCGGGAAGGGGGAGGGGAATTGTGGGTAGGGGTTTGGTGGGAGGATGAGGCTTGGTGGTTGTGGTTGTAATTGTGTGGAGGGGTGTGGAGATGCTGGGCCCGGGGAGAAGGAAGGGGAGTTTGAGACGGGGGTGGGATATGGAAGGGTTGTTGAGTTTGTTCGTGATGGGCCTTTGGTTGGGGATGAGAGGGTTGAGTTTGGGTGGTGTGACTGTGACTGCCCAGGGGGGTGGAGGTGTAGGTGCTCCATGGGATGTTTTGGCTGAGGGCTGTCGGATTGGTGATGCGATGATTCCATGTCCGTGTCTTGGGCGTGGTCAAGAGGTTGCTGTCGTGGGTCTGCGAGCGGGTGGCTCGGTGCGGCATCGCATGGCGAAGTCCGGGCCGTCCGAATCGACTGCGGACCGGAGCTGCTGGTGGTTTTGGGTGTCGGTGCCGATGATGGGCCGCGGCTGGCTAGTTGCTGTGCTCGGTAGCCGATGCATTTGCTCTGGTGGGTTTCCAAACAGCGCTTTATTATGTATCTTGTGGGCATGTTAGTTAATATGGTTGTTCGAGTGGAGGTTGTCAGTTGGTTAACGTACTCTTTCCCGCAGGCTAGACAGGGCAGCTTCTTTGCTCCCTTCTTGTGGACACCTCGCTCATGACTTGCAAGAGCGTTGAGCTGCGGTTGTTAGCATGCTCCGAGATTAGGTGTTCATTCCTCTTGTACATCAAGGCTGGAGTCGGAAGGCACACACGTTCATAAACAGCTGGTCGCACGAATCGAATTGGCACAGAAACCTCGTCGACGATCTCTTGTACTTGGACAGCTCGTTGTTGATGGAGAGCAGCGTTTCCCTCAGCTTCTTCTCCCTCCTCACCCATCCGACGCGCTCGTGCTTGAACTCAAGCTCCCTCAGAGTGCCGGCGCTCTTTTCGAGCCCAAGCGTCTTGATGGTGTCGGCCTGCTCCCGGATGTGCGCCAGGAGGAAGGCGACATACTTGGTCATTTTCTCCATGGCAGCCACCCTGCCCTCCACGTCGGACCCTGAGCGCTGGAGTGACGCAAGGAGCTCCTGATATTTCGCCGGAGTTGCTTGGTCGAACTCGAAAGGCGCAGGTTGTTCAGGGGCGAGGGACATCTGCCCAGATGCACCCAACGCAACAAATGATTAGCCTTGGGGGAGCGATGAGACAAGCAGGTGAACGAACCTGGTGCTCCGAGATGTCCAGAAGCTGCGGTCTTTCTCCCGGGTTGGACATGTTGACGGAAAAAGTGGTCTGTAGAGGGAATCTTGACTCCGGAGAGTCGGGGTTTTGTTTTCCAGGGCAGGAATTCCCAAGCAACAAATGATGTGGCACACAAAACAGGATTTGAAGGTCTGTTTCTTCAACCGCAATGATGGACCTGGCGGAGAGACACTACATGTATCAAAACTGGGTGACGGGATATTCGGAGACAATCGGCCTAGCTCCCCCTCGGATTTGGCCTGCTTTCCACTCTTGGCACGAACAACTCACAGGTGGGGCTCCGCACCGAGAGTCAGGCAGTTCGGTTTATTGAGTGCAAGGCTGCCCCAGGCATGGTTTGGTTCAAATTTCGGAAGATGCCCAGACAGGAACGCCACCACCGCGTTCCTATCGCCAGGCACTGCAGGCACGGGGGAGAATATGAATGCCTTTGTGGTTACCTTGCCTGCCTGGCTACCTAGGTAGGTAAGTTGATAGGTACGGTTTCGATCATGGTGGGCGGCGGGCTTAGGACGTGCATATGCCAGTCGCCACAGGCCTTCGGTGTGGTGTGGTGGACGCAACCCATTTTCTCAGCCGATGCAGCCAGTAGAAATCCCAAGATGCCCCCATTTCCAACGCCGCCGAGCCTGCCTGCCGATGCTGTGAAAAGCGGTACAACAGCTGATCTGGAAACTGAATGCACAAGACCCAACCCAAGCTCCTTTAAGTGTGGCGGCTTACATGCATTCCTGCCATCCCATCCCATCCAAAGAGCTCCTGGTGCCAATCCTGGGCGGGGGATGCACGCAGTCTGGTGGCTCACGCAGCCTGGTGGCTCACGCAGTCCCCTGGCCATGGCCACCATTAAACAAGTACGCTACCAGGTAGGTATGAAAGGTCGCAGGAGAGCCGGCCGCGGCTGAGATGCAGCCTGCAGGCCACCGCGACGGACGGATGGGGCCAGCCGTGAAAACCAACGGGCTCAGGACTACTGCCCCTTAGCCGAACATGTACAGACAAGACTGGAGTCTGAATTCGGGTTGTCGACAGGATTGGCAATGAAAACCGGGGTATACGACCGAGATTGCGCTTTGCTGTTGCGACATCACGATTGACCACTGGCATCGGGCGATGGCATCGCCAGCCCAGACAACGGGGACAGGATATTTGGGATGTACTACCTTGGCACGGGACATGATCCGAGAGGTTACACGCACCCAAAAGTTCGATCTACACAGTAGAAGTGCCGCGCTCCAACTCCCAAGCCCCGGAGTCGATCTCGATTCGAGCTCCCAATGACTGCCCGTCGAGTCTTTCCCCCACGATTGATCCTCGGCCGGGCTGAGATTTGCAGGAAGCCAAGCCGCACCCTCGGGAGGAAAAAAAAAAAGAAAAAGGACTAACTCTCTTCTTCGTCGTCTTCCGGGCGGGCTGGGTACGGTACGGGTGGATGCGTGCAGGTACGAACACAGCTGAAAACTACCGGCCACCGAGCAGCAAAATGCCCCGATGCAATTGCCAATTGGCCGCGGGCATGAAACAGGTCGGCCAGCCCAGGCATGGCGCAGGATGTGAGGTGTTGGGGGGCTTTCATAGCCTCGACAGGGAAAACGGGGCGTGCCGGCACGCCTGCAAAGAGGTCATTTGGGCCATGGGGGATCGGCATGCCCTCTTCCCGTTCCGTCGGCATTGCATTGCATGACAAAGTTTTTTTTTTCACGGAGCAGAGCTCACGGCGGGGATTGGCTGATAGTGGGCGGTGGCCTGTCATTTTTCAATTCCACCGTTCAAGTCTCCTTCCTATTGACCATTGCCCATTGCTCTCGACAATTCTCTCTGTCGCTGGGAATCTCGACTTCCAAAGTGCGTTGAATCCTAGACCGAGCCTTCATCAAGCAAGTGCAAACAAACCTTCTGTCAATCTACCATTACCCAAATGTGCAGGAACAGGTTCCGAGGTAATTAATCAGCCCCCTTTCCTTTGTTTACAGTGGTTGAAACATCCACCTTTTCAGCCACCTTTGTTTTCCTTGTATTGTTTCAAACGTTTCCACACCTGTCGCAGTTGTCACGTCTATCAAAAGGGTGCGGAATCCCACGAGTATACTTTCAAAGATGAAGTTGAACTCGCAGGCGCATCTGTCTCACGAGCGACTCAAACAGCGTGTTGGATCCGGGACCCAGAGTCCAGCGACCGTGACCGCGAGACACTCCTCACATTTTTCCAGCGATCAGAAAACCGATATCGGCCCATGCGGCATTTGTTTTTCTGGCATCTGTGTGATGTCATTAGCAAACGTGCGGCCGATCATGACCAAACGCAGTGCCCCCGACATGAGCTGGGAAGGTGCTTGTCAATAGCCTCATCTCGTTTCTTTTCTTTGCCGGCCGCGATCGCGGACAGACGGCCCGGGGTAGGAGCACTGGAAATTCCGTGATAGACACGGCAAGCTATTAATCCATGGCAAGTGCTGGGACCCCCGATTGTCTTGCTTCGTGAGGACTGGATCGTTCTAGAACACTCCTCGGCCGGCATCAAGGCCGTTGCCGGACCTCCATGGATGGGAGTGCATGCTGCACAGGGCACTGGGCATGTTACCTTAATTTTCATGCCCGTATCGAACTCGGCGGTTGCTGATCGATTCCTTCACGGGTTTGTGATCCCATTGTTCCGGCCGGTGGAAAAATGTACCTGGTACCTTTAGCTAGAACGCAATCATTTCACAGGTCACGGCAGTCTGAGAATTGTGCATTATCAGGGAGGACTCAAGATCGAAACCAGCCTGAGCAGGGCTTTAGATGGTTGCTAAACGCAGCACAAGTTACAGACAGGGTTGCCACCTCAAGATAATATAACGTTATATTCGTCTCCACCAGACGTCAGAGGGTGCGCCGACCGGAAGGAAAACACCAGCAGAAACTTCCAGGAGGTGCGCTTAGTTTATCTGCGTCTGCTACAAGGCCCTCGTCTTTTTGACGCCAATCCAAACATCAAATAGTGCTACAAGTAGGCCCATCGAGTAAATCATAGCTCATCGATGGGCGGTGCTATTGACGGCACCCAAACAAATTCTCCAGCAGCCTCGCATCACCATTCAAGACTGAAAATGTCGGTACTCACTGGCTGTGTTGAAAGTGAATCGACGTCTTGAATTCCGGCGAAACGGTGACCAGGTCGATGTTGATCAACAAGTCTTTTGTTGTCACGTTGTGAGACTCGACCGGGATCATTGATGCCTGGACCAACGAGTCAGTTCCAGTTCGGATAGCGTCTTTGGTCTACTGAGTGCCGGGGGGATATCAACACGGCAGATTAATGGTGGCACGCTATAATGTCTAGAACAAGTACCAGTAGAATAAGAAGGGGATCACTGGCACTCATGTCGGCAACAAGAAGGCAACAATGGCCGCGTGGAGATTTCCCCCATCTTCAAGCGATCAAGGAACGGTCAACGGGTGAGGCTAAGTGAGTGGATTTGTGTCCATCCTCTGGTCCTTGCAAACCAAAAGGCGAGATCATCTAAAATGTCGAAAAGAATAGGGTACCCATACAAGAACGAAGAGAAAACGGAGTACAACCTCCCCTCCCCTACCCAGCCCAACCAACTGCCAGTTCGCTACCACACCGAATCACCACTTCAGCACCCAGTCTTTCCCAGCTGCTTTGACTTCAACTTGCCAGTAGCTGGGACTCTCCCGGCCATTAGCAGTTGAAGCCGCCAATCTCGCGTCCGTAGGTCGCCTTCCAGTACTTGCGGCGATATACGCGGCCTGGGAGCCGCCGCAGGCGTTCTGCATGCAGTTGACGTCGACGTCGTACTGCTCGGGAGGAGTATTCTGTCCGTTGCCGTAGTCGCACCCAAACGCGTAGACGGCGCCTTGCCTTCACGGTGCAAAAGGGGTTATTTATCATTCGAATACGTCATCCACGCTTAGACGCCATCCTTCGATGCCTTAGAGTCATGAAAACGGCTGGGCTCGTCGCCAGCTTGAAGCCATTCGCGCATGTTGGTCAGATTTCGACATGACAAACACAAAGCCAAACGCACCATTGGCATGGTTCGCAAATGACAATTGAAGACAACCGACTAGTGCATATACGAGGCTCGTTTACAAAGTCGCTTGTGCCAAATGTCAAGATCCTGGACGACATCTCCAGTTCACGTTCTGATCTAAAAGAGACGCCTGGGAAGAGCGAGAAAGAGCGATTGGATCGTGAACGAGTGGAGGTTCTGCATCTGGTATGCTGTAGCGAGTAGGTTTGTAACCACAGTGGTGTTATTTGGGGGCGTTGCTACCTCGGTCTCCACCTTCTGTCATGAATCAACAACTACATGTACGGAATAGGTGAGGGGGCCTGCTCGCTTAAAGTCCTGGCAACTTGAAGCCGGCAAATAACTACGGTGTAACGTATTTGATAAGCGAGCCGGACAGATAAGCGAGCCGGACACTTTTTAGCGTAACGCGTCCTCTCTCCACCGAACACCAATTTTCTCAACAACCCAAAATGTCTCGTCCTTTACATGAAGCCAGGGTGATCTTGGCCCTTGAAGCTCTTCAAAGGGATGAGAAACTAAGCCTCCGAGCTGCGGCTAAGCTCTATAATGTATCAACTTCCACCCTTGGCGACCGACGCGCTGGCCGGCCTGCACGACGCGATACTCCAGCCAACTTACGCAAGCTTACGGATTTAGAAGAGAAGACGATAGTTCAGTATGTGATTGAACTATATGCTCGCGCATTTCCTCCCAGATTGGGTGGTGTGGAAGATATGGCCAACCAGCTGCTACGTGTGCGCGACGCGGCCCCTGTCGGCAAACGCTGGGCACACAATTTCGTCAAACGCCAGCCAGAGCTCCGTACGCGTTATACGCGTAGATACGACTACCAGAGGGCCAAGTGCGAAGATCCAAAGGTTATTGGCGAGTGGTTTGCGCTCGTACGGAACGTTAAGGCCAAGTATGGTATTGTAGATGATGATATCTACAACTTCGACGAGACTGGGTTTATGATGGGCATCATCTTCGCTGGCATGGTTGTTACGACCTCGGATGGCCGTGGCAAGGCAAAGCTAGCCCAGCCTGGCAACCGCGAGTGGGCAACGGTCATCCAGGGAGTCAATGCCCTCGGCTGGGCCATCCCTCCCTTCATCATCTTGGCCGCGCAGTACCACCTCGCCAACTGGTATACCGAGTGCAACCTCCCAGCTAACTGGCGCATCGCAACCACTGAAAACGGCTGGACTACCAACGTAGTAGGCCTCGACTGGATTAAGCACTTTGATTACTATACGGCGTCCCCAACCTCACGGCCTGGTACTGCACAACCTTGGGTCTTCCAAACACCCCACAACCCCCAAGAAGCCAATTCGCAGTCAACGCTCATCAAGACTCGCATTGCCAGCCATCAAAACAGCTCCCCGACTTCGATGTTGGCTGCTGTGGACCAGCTTACCAAAGGTACGATGGCCGTGATGCACCAGGTGGCCCTCCTTCGGGCGGAGAACGCTTCGCTCCGCAAGGCCAACGAGGCACTAAGCAAGCGCCGGAGAGCTAAAAGAACACGTATACAGCTTGGAGGGTCACTTATTGTACAAGATGCACAGGATGTATTGGGCCAGAGGGCTATAGATAGGGAGGGAGTGCAAGGAACGCAGCTAGATAGTAGTAGTGCAGGGGGGGGTCGTTCGAGGGTTCGGTGCTGTGGTGTATGCGGCAAGCCTGGCCATAATGCCCGCACTTGCCAGGAGGCTGTAGAAGCATCTGATTCAGCTGTTTCTGATGTTATTATAGTTGGTTCTTAATGTTGTTGTATTGCAATTGAGAAAAGTTGTTGTTGAGTAGGTAAAAGTGTCCGGCTCGCTTATCTGTCCGGCTCGCTTATCAAATACGTTATCTGACAAATTTTAGGCTGTGTAACCGCTGACAAAGATGACATGTCCGGTTGCAGTCTCATCAACATGAAGTTACCACCGATGACTTCAATGTCATGTCACGGCTGGGCGGGGCACGCAGTCATGGCTGGCGTAAGCCTTCCCATTTGACGGAAAATAACGAAGTTAGCTAGGAAAGAAAGGTAGGAGCGGAAGCCCTGCACCAAATGGATCTAAATACAGGATGTGGGAAGTCGCGTGACCCGTGCTGACTAATCCACGTGCAACTCACAGAGTGAATGTCTGGGTGAGTTGCAAGCCCCATACGTGCACTTGCCCTGTCACCGGCCAGGCCGTGACATGTCAGAGTTAATGGACCTGGCCGTGAGCACATGAAGAGTTGGCTAGAGTTATACAAGCAGTCGTAGTTAGTAGTAGTGCTTAGGAAGGCGGTGGCTCTTCGATAACATTGGGTACCTGGCATCTATAGAAACCCGCGACTTTGGGTTAGTACCATCCAAGCACAGCAAGATGCCCAGGGTCCACGGTTACTCCATTACATATAATAGCTAGGTAGGTGTCTAACTAAAATCGGCCGCAATTAATGCAACGAAACCGAGGTGCTTTAAGTACTGATAAGGTACCTGTTAGGCAGCCATCCATTTGACCTTGTGATTTGAGTACGATACCCAGATAGACGATAACTCCCCCAAATGCGTCAGCTAGGTACCTATCTAGCCAACTCTCCACTCCTACAAACACCGAGGTCCGAGTGTCGTTGCATAATTCGCAGACAACATGAACGGATATGCTACGCGGTCATGCCACAGACTTCTCCGTCGGGCAGTTTGGTCAGAATCTTGGCATGCCACCCTCTGATGATGGCATCCGCGATAGGTATCCAGGCTCACCTGGCTTTTCCATAACCGAGAGAAAAAACCACGTTTGACCAAAGTGTTGAGCCAGTGATCGATTGACATGAGTCACTGGGGGGTTGGAATTGCTCAGCACTCTGTGATGTGATACTGCATGCATGGAGACCTGATAACGATGCGCAGTTGAAAAGGAAAACTATTATCATGCTTGGATCTTGTACAGTAAACTATCACTCACCAGCTACCCGGTGGTAGGTAAGGTAGGTTTCCCGTGAGACGGACCATTGCTGAGGCAGTGACGACCCATCGTGTCAGGGCAGACGATGCTCTTGGCCGTTGAAATGGAATCTGGCCACTGAATCGACCAATGCATGGAATCCGAAAATTCGAGAGCGAATTGGCTTTACGAACAGGTTAGGTAGGTGCCAGGGACCTGAGGCACCAGATACCTGGTAGGTACTGCGTTTGCGGCTTGAGAGCAGGAACGAAGGACGAATGGTCAGGTGGGCACGTTTGTGGGTCCAGAAACCAGTCTTCAGGCATCTCTTCCATCTCACTTGCTTTATCCCCAACCAAACGCCCCATCGCGGCACGTTCTCCAACAACCTCCATACAACTCATTTCTCCGCGCAGGCCGTTCTCAATCGGCTCAAAGTCGGGCAGCACCGCAAACGTATGGGGGGCTCGGTCGCCCTGCAGTGCTATTGTGCGAATGTCAATTTCTCAAGCCTGCCTGCCTCGCGTCATCACGACTGACCATGGCTACCTATTGTGTCTTCTTTTCTGACCAGCACATTGTCGGCCTGCCACAAAGCAACTTTCATGCCTATTTATCTAACCCGCTCGGGCTCTGTGACATGCGCTTCCGGCTCGGTACACATTCCGTGTTCGCGACCGGCTCCCTGGTCGACCACATCAACATCCACACCCACTTTGTCCGGCTGCGTCTCAAACCCGGCCCCACCGCCATGATTGTCGATGCTCTCGTCCCCCTACTCCCCTGAAGAATGCAAACATGGATGAAGACGCAATTATCAGAATGGTTCATCCCACCAAAGCTTGTCATCAAGTTACCTGGTACGCAACGAGGGTTGTGATGGCGAGTTCGAGGATACGACGGGCTCTGTGCCTGCACTGACTTCGATCGCGTTCTATTCTGGTATGCATAGGTAGGCACCAAGCTCGTTTTCTCGACTGAGGGCCACGCCGCGCTGCCTTTGAACTGATACCGAGATCCTCCAGCGCGAACTCCGGACCTAGAACAGCTGCCCGGCTTGGACAAAGCTCAGCGGCTAGTTGCCACTATCACATCCACCAACCCATATAAAACTCCCGAGGCAGACGACACGGGAAATGCTGCAGCCCTCCTACAAAAGTTTCCTCCTCGAGCACCACCCCAACGGCACCATGCGCGACGCTCTAGAGGCTCGGGGACTGGCGGCCACCCGGCCATCGCGCGGTAGCCACTTCAAGTCGCTGGCGGACTCCGCCACCTACTGCCACGGCTTAATCCACTTGGATCGGAAGCTGTCGAATGTCGTCATCAGTGCAGACCACGACGCCGTGCTAATTGACATTGGCGGATGCAGCTTTAATTACGAGTAGCTCGCGTCCGAGTTACGCGATGCGCCCAGCCAAGACAAGAGCTCTTCGAAGCGCCGATACAGAGCGATATATGGGCAAAGACTGGAAGCAAGGGGGAGTTGAACTCACGCACTCGCGCGAGGCCTAGGGGCAAGCCGTCAATCACTCGACTGACCACTTGACCACTGGGCCGTATCTGAATTGACGACAGGGTCTATTCTTTTCGTCTATAAGGCCCAGGGCGGGCTTGCAACCAGTTGCAGCAGTTGCAGCCAGGCCAGAGGGCTCCGCTCTGTAAATACAGGCCCAGGAGCCCTGTGCAAGATGCTTTCTTGGAGCAAGATGCCTAGTTTTCACAGCAAGCCATCTTGCAAGCTAGGTTTTCCCACTACGGTATCATATGATTTCAACAAGAAACGAGCAGCAGCGGCGCGCGCAACAAAGGGGCAACGATCAGCGCCTTGCTTCAGAAATCTAAGACCCCTTCCCCTCTGTGGCCTCAGTGGGCGCCGGCCGGCGCCTTTCGTTCGTCCCTCGACCGCTCGGTGGAGGAGGGCGGCGGCGGAACGGCGACGGTGCTCGGCCTATCACGACGCGAGAATGCGCAGAAGCAACGTCTACAGCGGCGGCGGCCTGAGTGCAAAGTCTGCCCCTCTTAGGTCTCAGCACTGCAGTTGATAAAGGGGAAAGTTCATATGTGCAAAACACTGGCACTTGCACGCCGGGATAATGAACAGCACGGTTTGGCAAGGGAAGCTTACAATCTTGATCATAGAGATGGCAATTTGATGCAATTAGTTAGGTAGGCATTGTTCGTGACGGATCAAATGAGGGAGTGCAGTCCTCCGCCAGCAACATACACGTACCTGCCATTGAGTTCTAGGTTGGGTGGGTGGGAGGAAATCCGGCAGAGACATTGGCGAGGGCTGGAGCCGTCATGTTGCTGCCAGTCCAGCTCATGCCCCTCTCGTCCCTCCTCTCCACGAAAGAGATCTCCCGGGGCTTAAAGGTCCCGCCATCCTCTCCCCTTTTTTCACAGGAAGCCATCGACGTTTGCCGTGGCTCGATTGTCGTTTATGCCCGCTGTCGGCCCGGCCTACTGCGAGTAGTCGTTGCAGTCGGAACTTGATAATCACAGTCGTTTGAGAGCGGACGGAGTTCAACTTGAAGTTGATATTGTCATCGAGATCTTTTGCAATTTGCATATCAACACAATATCATCAGTTCCCGTGCCCAACCCCACCTCCCATAACCCAGCCCGACCCAGTCCAGGATGTCCGCCTTCATGGTCCCCCGCCCCCACTTTGCTGGCGACCCAAGTCGGGATGCCGCCGCCGCCGTCGCCAGTGCTGTTGCCCCTTTTTGACTTCTGCGGCCCCGAGAACGGCGAGCTGACCAAAGACGTGCGGGACCTGGAGAAGGTGCTGAACGCCGGGCTCGGCGACAGCAAGGTGCTGCCCGGCCACCTGGCTCTGACCCAGCAGCGCGGCGAGGCGTGGGCCGCGCGCGTCATCCACGGCCTGCCGGCCAACAAGTACCGGCGCCCCTATCTCGAGGTGCTGATCCGCGACGCCTACGCCGTCCAGCCTGTCGATCGCTGGGTCATCAAGCCCGTCGGCGACATGTGCTGCAACTGGCGTATCCTCCCCGCTGCTGTGAAGGCCGCTTTCGCGTGCCGGAACCCGAATTTCTTGCGGGGTCTCGCCGACTTGTCGAGAGACTACAGCTTTGAGAAGACGGCCGGGGCGCTTGCTCGGGCCGTGGCCATGCCCGTTGGCGATGACAACGGCGATGGCGATGGCAGCTCCCAGTCGCGGGCGTCGCAGTCGATGATGTATTGCAATGTCAAGCAGGCGGAGCAGATCTTGCGACAGGAGTCCTGGGGTACTAGGGCTCCGTACAAGAGGGAGATCTCGGTTGCTGACATCGAGGTGGTCGAGTCTGTTTGCAACCTCAGCAGTTGGCTCACTGCACTACCACTATCAGCAGCTGAGGATCGACACCCGGGGGTCTGGGGATGCCGCCCCGACGTACAGCAACGACGATTGGTCTCCTGGAGAGATGCGAGACCCGCGCCGTGAGATGCACGTGAGCCCCTTTGCCGACCGCTTCAAGACGGAGCCTGTCGAGGAGCTCCCTGCAGTCGGCCCGGATGCAAGTGGGCATGCCAGCAGCTCAACCACATCAGCATCCACGAGCCCTCAGCTCAGCTCCCCGCCCACGAGTTATTATCGAGAAATTGCCCCCGCTCCCGCCTCGCGCAGCGGCAGCCCATCCACCCCCCGCCCCCGTCTCCCCAGCCTCGCCTCATGGTCCCCTATCCACCAGTCCCCCCCCTACGCCGCGGAACTCGAAGCCGGCCCAGGCCCAACACTGACCACCATCCGACTCGCCAACCCAACCCCCCAACCACCGCTTCTCCCCAAACCCCGGGCTTTAACCATCCTCTCCCAGCCAAACAGCACCGACGACCAACACCCGGGCCCCCCGCAAAGCTGGCCGAGCGCCAACCGCGCCGTCCTGGGCGTCCTCCACGGCTAGATGGGGCCGGGCTACACGCGCGCGACGGCCGCAGACGACAGACTGGACCAAGCGCGGACGCACTTTGCGCACGCAGTGGCGCTGGCCGAGCAGCGCGCCGTGAACCTGGAGCTGATGATGAACGAGATCTGCGCGCTCAAGCTGGGCGCCGGCCGTCTGCTGGTCGACCTGCGCGACCTGACGCTGCCCGTGTCGCGCGCCTTCACGACCCAGGTGCTCGGCCTGCTGGCCAGCGGCGACCGCGACTGGCTCGAGGCCCTGCAGGCCGAGAAGGCCGAAACGGAGCGCGCGGCGGCGCGGGCCTCGGGCCCTGGGGCGCGGTGTTATATCCCTGCGGCGCGAGGCAAAGAGGCATCGCGAGGCTGCTGCTGTCGCGGGGCACTTGAAAAGGTTCCGGTGGGATGAGGGCGAGTTTGAGGTGTTTGATGAGGAGGAGAGGGTGGATGCGTCTGCGGCTTCGATTTCGGGGGACTGGGGCAGGATGTCGCTATCGGGGTTGTTGTCGTGATCAAGCCGGGTGACTACCTTAGTACTGTGACTGGGGTATCCTGTGTCTTTTCCTCTTTACTTTCATTGGGGCGCTATTTGGCATGCGGGAAGGTTGAAACGATTAGTGCATGTGTGCGTGAGAGACTGGGTTGCTGTGGATTTCCATGTGTTTACGTCGTCTTACCCCTTTTTCCCTTGCTACTATTTACCAGCCTCTTTACGATCTGGATAGCACTGCAGTGACAAACAACAAAAAGACTCACGCTTCTTGACCAAGTCTCCATCTAGCCACCTCATCATCCATGTCCACCCAGCAAAATTAAACAGAAGCTACAAGTAAAACCAAACCCTCCAACCATCGAACCCACCCCTGTTTGAACCTCCCCACCAACTTGTAGCTACCTACGCAACAACCTCAACCCCCCGCCTCCGCTTCCCCTGCCCCAGATCCGGCGGCAAGTCCCCAACCCACCCACACCCAGCCGTAAAACACGCCGACACAGTATGCACATACCGAATCCTGCCGCCCTCAACCCGAAACAGATGACTATCCGGCACCGCCTTGTCGGGCGCAGTCCCATCCAACCTTGGAAACCCGACGAAGATCGAGACGACGCCATGCGCCTCGTCGACCACATACCGCCGATTCCGCACCACATTCCCGCCGGGCACAGCCGAATCGCACGTGTTGTTCCCATAGCCATGGGAGTCCGTGTACGCGCCGCCCTCGATGCGGGCACACGCCGCGGCCCAGGGGACCTTGACGGTCGTGTCGTTGAAGTGGTCAAAGTACGCGTCGCCGGCGGCCTGGATCGTCGCGCGGGAGTCGCGTTTCGAGGGCGAGATGATGCCCCATTCGCCTTCGAGGTTTTCCCACCGGATGTACCCCGTCGCGTTGAAGGCCCAGTCGCCCGGCTTGCTGACGATCGAGTGGATCGTCGTGGCTGTCTTGTTGCTCTGGTCGTGCACTGTGCGCGTGGCGATCACGAAGGGGCTGGCTGGATCGGTGATAATTAGTTCCGTGAAGCTCGCGCAGAGGGTCGTGTCGTGGTACGAGGTTGCGCGGTCGATCTTGAGCGGGCGGGCGAGGATCCCCGACGTGATGTTGACCGGGACGTCGTTTTCCGTGTACGTGATGTTGGCCGAGGCGTAGCTTGCCGTTTGGCCATCGCGCTGTGCGGCCACGTATAGCGCGGCTGCGTTGGTGAGGAAAGCGTGGCTGCATTCGCTTGATGCGGTGCCGGTGAGGGCGAGGAGGGCGAGGGTGAGGGTGGGGGGTTTCATTTTGGTCTTGCTAAGGGGTTTTGGCTAGGTAGGGTTCTGGGTGTTGAGCGTAAAAGATTCAGGGAACGTATCGCAGTGGAGAGTCTTGGCTGGTTTTATACAGGTCATCGTATGTCGCCAGTGAGTTGGGGATGAACTGCCAGTTCATGTAACTAAAGCGTGGTGGAATATGCACCAGCGCACAACCTCGTTATTACCTGCTTCCCAATCTCATGGGAGGGGAACGGATCGTTTCATCAAGAATCGTGTACGAGCCCGGAAGTCGGTCACACTCACGTTCAAGTTGTCTTTCTACCCCAAATCACGGATATATCGTCCCGGCGCTGTATTCGGGCCCGACGCTGCAACATCCCGCCTTCCCTTACATTAATTTCTCGTTCACGGGAGAACGCGACCCCAATTTATATAAAAACAGCAGCAGGTACCTTGCATACTGGTATCTTGGTGCTCTTTATCCGGTCAGCGAATTATCACTTGGCTATGACCACCGTTGCGGGCAACCTCCCATGGCCCTCCTCGGGTTGATTATCGATGCTTGGTAAAGAGTGAAACTCGTCAGCCCGGGAAGCCACTGTATGCCTTTAAGCGAATTAGCCAAGATATCTTACCCACCACTGCGGAGAGATGAACCAGGAAGCAAAGCTGGTCAATAATTGTAGTATGGTTGCCCTCGTCAAGTTCCTGCTCCAGTATAAACTCTTGCGGATACTTTGTCTCTACCCTTTTTTATGGTACAAAGAGTCCAATTAGTTAAGGTACCTACTCAGACTTAATGTACTCCTTGGTCAGCGCGGACACGATCATTCATTTTAATGGCGGGTTCAAGTCCTGTAACGTTCTTTCGGCGCGATGTTGTTGCTGTGGTCTGACTCGGAGCTGCTAAAAACAGTCCCGTCATGCGTGGTCTTGAAGAGCCGATCCCGGTCCTCCTTCCGTGAGTGAAGCCAACTTGGTGACGCGGACAATGCGTCACAGGGCACGGGAACCCGGCCATTTGCTCGCGGTTCTCTCTCTGGTACCCGCCAGGTCCCAGACCCTGGAGAAGCTCTGGTTAGGGCCAGGCACTGCTCACACCAAAGATTGGAATCATGCATTGCGTTGAGCTTGGTGGTTGTCTTAGCTCTAGATTCACGTGAATTCCATCGTGCATACCTCCCGTACCTGGGCTAATCCACAAGTAACTTAAAGTGATGAATCACACCGATTGTCTCGACGAGCCTCAAGCTACTGGGTCGTGGATGCGGAGAGAGGTGACGAATTGTCCTGGGGAATAGGTAGGTGGATTATTGGAACTTCGGCTGGAGCGCTGAACCCTTTGTTCGGCCGTTCCAGTCCACTTCCGACATGCGCTGTAGGTTGCAGACCGTGGTGGCGTTCCCTTGTTCACGTGAACCCCAGCTATCCGAAGACCTCGCTGTCTTCCAAAGTGGGCCCATTCTCGTCCAAGACCGGTTGAAGGACGACAGACGATGGTAAGAGTGAAGAAAATATATAGACACATGGAGCTGGAATCGACACGCTGTCAGAGGGGTGTTGATGTGTTGTCGAGTAAAATCAGCATTTGGTTGAAGTTGAACTCCAAGGATTAGACCCAGTTCTGTGCGGGTGGCAGTAACTCAAATTTAAATCGACCCACGCTCCAATTGCTGTCCATTGACTTGCACGTTCCAGAGCGCGCCTCAGGACTTAAGGAAACGAGAATAACACCACCCCGGTTCCTCAGGCCCAACCGACTAGGACTCGAGCCAACTAGCGAGACCTCGAATATGCCCGGTTGAAAAGATCCGGGCAACGGCCAAAACCCATACGTCGAAAGAAGGCTGGGGCTTCCAGCCAATTGAAGTCTGGGCGGTATTGGTCTTTCCTAAATGAGGAAATGGAAATTGAGCGCTGAGATAAATTATCATGCATGCATGTCTCAATGGCAATCTGGCAGCGCGGTGCTTGACGATCGAGTTCTTGTTCTGAACGGAGTGCGTGCCCCGAATTATAAAGGATAGTTACACAAGAAAGCCTGAGAAACCAATTAAACAGCTTTGAGTTTGTCGGATGAGGCCTCGGTGTCAACTGATCAATACTGAGCATGAAACAAGCTCGATTTCTAGGTACCTAATTACCTAGGTACCTTAGTCTAAGTGACGCCGAAGTAGATTCGATTGCTTGGGCGGGAAGGGAGTGAGTTCTTTTTGGAAGCCAGTGTCAGGAGCAATTTGAGGAAGAATACCTAATAGTGTTTATCTCAGTCACGGTTTCAACACACAGACGACACATTGGAAGTGAACTACCAACGGTGAAAGGCGCATTCAGATTACTACCAGGTACCTAGGAGGGAAAACCCGTTTGCCGTCAGGGTGGAAAGAGCGATGACAGCCGCAAGAACTCAGGTTGCCAATCTGGCAACCCCATGGGCTGTCTGCATTTTCGCGTCTGTCAGCGCTTTTTCGATACTGACGGCAAGCCGGCTTTTCCTCCTAGGTATCCTAATCCTAACTACATGCTCCATCTCTCTTCCAAGGCCGCACATAAAGCCCACGAAACAAAAGTGTGCCATTCCGGGCACTGTGGTAAGTGGTCATGGAAGTAGTCTGACTAACGTTAGAAGTAATCCAGTTCCGGCGGCAAAGTTACCTTGGTTAAAGTAAAAGGCATAATTTGGGGGCTGTGTGAGCCAAGGAAATCACATAAACATACGCAGACCGTTCGTAATCCTGACGCTGTTTCCGAGAAAAAGAAAGAAGTTCTGAATGGGACACCATTGCGTGCGAATAGAGCAACTGAGCACCACCACCGGATGGCGTACGTAGGTACCTGGTAGTATTGCACAGATCCCAGCCCAAATGGGGTTTCAAAGATCATGCACTAATCTGCGTGGGCCAGTCCGACATGCATATGCGGAGGGTCAGCCCGGACGCTCTCACAATAGGGCAGCAATACGGAAGGGTCGATATTGCATCACCAAGAGACCACGAGCCAGCTTTAGTTCGATAAGTTACCGCCTTCCGATTGGGCACAAAACGCCTTCTATTTCAAGCGTTGCATCAGGCCACATCCCGTCGTTGAATCTGGAAGCTCACGTGGAAGCATGCGGCTCTGTAGTTGAGGGTATCCGGACTCACATGGCGGGCTGGGACGGTGAGGTTCGCGTACCTTGTTTTCTCACTCGTCTCTTCTTGGCGGCGCAACCAATGATTGTAGACATACCCTTTTGAGGACGAAGAAAGGCAGTCAGTGCCGGTACGTGTACATACCAATTATTCCTCAGCACTGCCCAGATTCTGTCTCGATATCTGAAGCCTCAACCGACCGCCCCGGTCTTGGTCGAGGCCTCATTGAACCCGCAGCTTATTGGTGATCCTAACAGATGCCGACCTCGGTGTTGGGGCATTTGAGGATATCTTCAATCAAAAACAGGGAGTGGATGGTCTTAGCTTGGTGTGTGACATTGTGGGCACTTTAAACAAAGGATACTTCAGTGCATGCATGAGTCGTTGGATACCTGGTACCTATGAACACATTTCGATGCCTCTCAGTTCTCCAGCAAGATACAAATAGCCCAAACATCTCCACTTCATTTGACTTTGGTAGAGAAGTGAAACCCACACATCAGCATCGACAAGGCCCGTGGAACTGCCACATTCAAGTCATTGATCACCCACGCCCTTGAAAACTGAAGCAGCTCAACTATGTCAACAAGCTACACCGGCACGACAAGCAATGGCTACCACTGGGTGACGCACCCGGACTACCACATCAGACAAGACGTTCTCCAGGGCTGGCTCCAGGCGTGTTTCAATGATCCTGGGATCGAGGTCCATGTAAGTTGTCACGATCACCATTCCGACGGATTACGGGGCTGGTGTCAGTCAACATTGGTATGGTCTTGCTGATCCCCATGTCTCGGTTGCGATCTGGACATGCAGCATAACACAGACACCTACGGCTTTTGGCTCACGCGGCCACTGCGTAAGGTATGGACCCCCCGCTTCAGGTTTCCTGCCACCTCGGTGCGAGCCTTGCCCGTATCATGTCACTGGGTGGCCAAAAACTCTTTTAGTTTCTAACTCGGTCACAGGAGGAAAAAAAGGCGATTCTAAAACTGCGAAACGTTGTGGCCTGGGAGCCGCCGCAGACGCCGCAGACATAATTCATGTCAGTCACCGTGACCTCTGTGTCGGTGCGTGTGCCAGAACGGCTCGGTACCGAACCTGGGCAACGGGCTTCGGTCGAGGCAATTGTGAAGGCTGGGTGCGGGGCAAACTGTCGGGTTGGATGTAGGCTCGCTCAGGAGCGAAAGGAAGTCTATGTGTGTGTGTGTGTGTGTGTGTGTGTGTGTGTGTGTGTTTGTGTGTGTGTGTTTGTTTGTGTGTGTGTGTCTCCCAATTTCATGGTACTTACCTACCTAGGTAGGTACTGTGTATTTGAGGCTCTGAAGGGGCTTGGGGTCTGTGGATGATCAGAGCCTGCTCATTATGTTCTTTAATTGGTTTTTTACAAAACCGGCTTAGCCCCAGAAAGCCTCCTGAAGGCCACCAACCAAAGCGACAGACAAGTTTCAGTTTCTGAGAACGAGGCTCTTGGTTCTTCTTCTCCAGGGCAATGGTCTGCGAAACGAGGCGCATGATCGAGGCAAGGGTCTCGAATAAAAAGCAGGCGGCCAATCATAGTGCCTGGGTGTTCCTTCATCTGGTATTTAACGGGCGTCAAGGCACAAGGTGCGTGCCTGGGTTTCGCTGATTAGGACTGGTCCAGTGTCCTCCGGTCCAACTGCGATCTTACTTGATCCTCCAGCTTCGTTGCCGCCAGCCATCGTCGTCGCTCAAGTGACCAAACATGCAGCCAGTGCGTGGCACGGAAATTGTGTGCGCCCACGACAATGATATCCAATGGGTGTATACAGGTTGGTAAAGTGCAATTATAATACCCCGCACTTGCCAGCCCGTGGCCTCTCTCCGAAGGGCTGGAAAGATACCAGCACTTTTGTGTTTTTGGGCGTTGGCAAGTACCAGGTACGTTCCAGAGTTCTAGCCAATGAAACCATCCTCACTATCCCAAAAGCAGTAACTGGAATTTCGGGCTGCATCATGGAAAGAATCCGTGGTCGGGCAGAACACGGGCCGGGCAGAAACACAGTTTCACTGCGAGTACCTAGGTATGATTAGCGTGTTTTGAATGAGGCTCAATTCCTTGCGAAATTAATCAGAGCCTTGCACAGCTCTTTTCGAGTTCTCTCTTCTTTTCTTCATTGCGGTTTCTTCTTCATTGCGGTTTCTCCTAGAATGTTCTGATCCCATCTCTCATTCAATAAGAGTGACGCGCAAGACTTTCTGTCCAGTCCTTACCGAACGACCAGCGTGACATCCCTCAGTCGAGGAGAACCACAGCAAACATGGCGGAAATCGACTCTTGTGACCGCTTCTGGCAAGCCAATAGAGACTTTGAAAAATATCCCTTCAACATGTTGAGATCGGTGCCCAAAGACACACTCGCATTCCGAAATCACTACTTGGTAGAGCATGACCAGACGTTGTTCGATCGGGAGAAGGCACAGATCCTTTTATGGGAACTGTGGCCAGGATATCAAAGTACATCTCACTGTTCCCATGCTTTGACAACGCAGCAGCTGTGCTGATGTTTGACAAAGAGTTCCAGAAGAGTAAAATCGAGAGTTCGAAGATCCTACAAGACCACCTGCTCCGTAACGAGAAAGACCCCAAGACCCGGCATATGTAAGTAACCATCTCCAGCCGGTCCAAGTCGACCACCCTTTCTCAGCTCATGAACCCCAGGTAGGGTACCTACCTGAGGCAGCTAACCATTGCGTCACAATCAGCTTTCTTGAGTCGGACCACTCCAGGGCCGGCCTCAACTGCTCTTCGGCCATGTTCAAGATGCTTCTCACTTTCCAGCAGGTGGAGCCCTCTTTCTTGGACTACTGCTTCACCTTTGGGGAACAGGACGAGCCTTCAGATGCCTGCTTGTCGCATTTTCAGTACGACGATGCCCTGGCGGTCCAAGATCGGCACCCGTTCCTTGCTCCGCTTGGACGGTCTGGACGGGCGATGCGCCATTCATTTCTCCTCCGCTCAGTGGAGAGGGATGATGAGGCCACTTGGCCTTGGTCGATCCGCCAAGTCGCAGTTTACCATTCCTTCGACGTGGTAAATGGAAGGACTGTCTGGATCACCGTCAAAGGCAATGATGTGATCCAGAAAAGGATCGTTGACGATACAGAGAATTTGCCAGTCCTGCGAGCAGCTGTTGATGGCAGTGTGACCGCTTTGTTTGAGGCAGCTCTTGCCACCCATCTCATCTACTTCCGCTGGTGTGAGGAGAACTGGCGATGGTTTGTTCGGGACGTTGAAGACCACATTCGCGGGATTCTCGTCAAGGCGAAAACACTCCCTGTCGACCAGCAACCTCACTGCATCCCTTCCAGAATTAACAGTGACGTGGCATCTTCCTCCCGCTGGCATCGGCCCTCGGCTTCATTCCAGGTGACTTCAGAGAAACCAGGTTTCCTTCAGTCGTTCATGCAGCACCGGCGATTTGGTCAGACCACTAGCTCCAGCCACATCCAGCAACAGAGACTCGGAAACAACTTTTCTGTTGCAAGCAAGGGCAAGCCAGATGACATGCATGCTCTGGAGGTATTCAAGTATCAAGACCTACAAGTCCTCAACATTGTGAATGAAAAGGTCGAGGAAGGCATCTTGACCATTACTCTGAGCATCCGCGTCTTGGCGGACATCTGCATTTACTATGAGCGTCTCGCTGACTCAGAGGACATCGGTGGTGCTACCAAGGGAGAGTTCAAAGAAGCCATATCGAAATTTGTCCTCAAAGTTCACTTGATCACTGCAAGCTTGGCAACAAGGAAGACACAGCTGGAGTCATTGCGCAACAAGCTTGCGGAGGGCAAGACTCTGGTAAGTACCACGAACTGCTACTAGCTCTAGTTGTTGTTGTATCCCGATGTCTGACAAATCTTTTCTTCAGTTTGAGAGTCTGCTTCAGTTTCGCAGTCTGCAAGTCAGTCGGATCTTCGCAGAGCAGGGGCACAGATCCGCCGTGATCATGGAGAAGATCGCCATCAAGACTGAACAGGAGACGGTCTCGATGCACATCATCACTTTCGTGGCCTTGCTGTTTCTTCCCCCGACATTTGTTGCTGTAAGTCAAGTTTCCAAGCAAATCCCACCTCACTCTAGCCACGACCATGACTAAACGCGTCTGCCGGCAGACATTCTTCCAAAGTGGAATTCTAGAGTGGGAACCGAGCAGCACTAGTATCGAGCAATGGTTGTTCCGGGCAGATGCCTTCAAGTTATTCGTGGCAATTTCCATTCCGCTGACGGTGGTTATTCTTATCGGTTGGTGGGTGCTAAATTACTACGGGAGGAGTCGATCTCGAATGAAGTTCTTTGAAGACGGCTGCTTTGTGCCGGCCGCGTCTGACGCCGTCATGTCGCCAGTTTAGCAACTCGCAAACTCCCATAGATTCCATTTAACTATGCTTCCCCGTCCAAGGTAGTTCCACGTGCAATTTCTCCGTTGTAGAATGCTCTGTAACTTCCAGGCTGGCATTTTTGGTATTGGTCGCATCTTCGACGGTAGGCACTGGCCGTTTTCATCCGTGGACTCGTTTTTCTTTTCCTTCTTTCTTTTTTGAAAGGAACCAGACACGATTTTCGAGTTCCCAAGCTCGAATGCGCCCCCAAGGTGGCTTTTCACTTGCCTCGTTATGGTATGGCGCAAAGTCGGTGTGCCAACAAGCCCAGTCCATTTCTACCAAAGAGGGCGCCACCCTGTCTGCCTCGTTGTCAACGTGCATACGGGTTACGCCCAGCGGCCGTGAGCCCCCCTCCCTAGCTTTTACACTCAGGCTCTGAGCCCGTCACCTCAGAGGTTTCTGGCGCAGCTGTCCGCTCTTTCTCAAAATCTGCTCATTTGTCAGTGGGACATGTACGCTTGCCCAGTACAGCAGTCTGCCAGGCACCAATTATTATCCGACCTTCGACAACATTCTTGCCCTCTATTCCACCACGTTTCTCATCGTTCCCTTTATTATACTTATTTTCCTCCTCACGCAGAGACTTTTGTCTCGGGTCGGTTCCATCACAGCCATCCCAGGCCATGGAGGACCCGGTCAGTCGTTCCGGACTGGCGGTTCGCCAATTCCAGGACCATATTGACGCTGGCCTCGGCCAACATCGCCACGACGGAATCAACGGGCATGACGAGCGCAAACAGTTTGTCTGCATGGAGGCCCTCCACGACTACTGGACACTTGAGAAGATTACTGAAGTGTGCGGCCAGAAATCGTCGGTCATCGCCGAGGAGATTCGGCATTCTTACCTTCAAATATTCTCCATTCTCTGCTTTATATCCCATCCGGAATACATACGATACATCACTCCGAACGGTGCGATAAGTGATGCCAATCTCCCCATTCTGCAAAGCCTGGTCGGGCGCAATAGCTGGCCCAGTGACCCGGCTTCCGTCGAAGTCTGGAACAAGTTTTACGAGTGCCAGTGGATGTTTAGCCCCCTGACTTTCGACACCATCGTCCACCGCCGAGAAATTCCATTTGAGCGTGTTTTGCCCGTTTGCGGCACTAAGAAGCAGCTGCAGACTGGCAACGGGAGCACCATCTACCTGGTTAAGCTCTGTGCCTGTTGCAGCAAACCAGACTCACAAGAGATCGTCTTCAAGGTCCTGAGCGATGATAATCCGGCTGCCCCCAGCTTGTGGGAGACGGAAGTGGGACTATACGCCACGCTACACAATGACTCCAGCAGCACGGCGTTCCCTCTGTCATCCGCTGCAGAGAGCTTGAGTGTTGGGTCTCCCAGGCTAGTGACCCCTTTTGACTTCATCACCAAGTACCATGGGTCCTTCATACAGTCAGAGCAGAAGCTGCATCGCCAACCCTCTCGCATCATTCTGCAAACCCCTGGGATCTCCGGTGGCCGAGACGATTCAGGAGTCGATGAGACTGAACACGAGAAAAGAAAGATCCGCACCATTGTCCTGGAGTATGTTCCTGGAGGCGACCTGATCAAGTTCTGCCATGACAAGCGCGACGAGATACAATCTCAATCCCGGGATAAAAAAGAGATTCTCTGGCAACAGATGTTTCACATCCTACAGGGCGTTGGTGTGATGCACCAACTCGGCATGTGAGTCTACTTGAATCCGCTGCTATGGACTCGGATCGTGTTTTTACTTAGGATCCCGGGAGCTGACCAGGGTGTTGTGCGCCACAGAACACACCAGGATATCAAAGAGTCCAATATCCTGTACACAGGAGGGTCTTTGGGAGACCTTGACAAGGCGTGCTTTAAGATTGCCGACCTTGGCAAGGCACACCAAGATATAAAGACTCCGTTGAAACATCCCAACAATTCTGGCAATCGACTACGCAGTGAGTACCCTACCCGTACAGCATCCATTCTCTCGGACGGCAACCTCAGCTAGCAACCTCACCTCAGGTACCCTGTGCTTTCATGCTGTACGAGGTACTGATACATAACACAGTGGCGCCAGAATGCTGTGAGATCAACCCGATCTCAATCGGTCGACCGGGCCCATTTACCCCATCAGCCGATATCTGGGCCTTCGGATGCGTCCTCAGTGTCATGCTGGTCAGATCGCTCCTGGGCGAGGATGCAGTGCAGCGATACGGAGAAGCGCGGCTCGAAGAGAACAGTGACGGGACCATTGTCCGCGGGACTGGTTATGATGGCGGATTTCACAACGGCCTTAGACGGCTGGCAGCGGTGGACCGCATGCACGAAGAAGCTTTACGCGCCTGCCCGCCAGATGACGACATCTCGCCCATCGTCAGTGATTTGATCCTGAATCAAATGCTGCGTGAGAAGAAACAGCGCAACAAGAGCGCCTTCAAGCTGAGGTTGGAGTGGCTCTCCAGGATGGCAGAGCTCCAAGGCTCAAAGTCAAGACATGTCACGATGCCGGCGACCCTTGATCTGCGAGCACCACCTCAGTCCTCGAGTATTCAAGAGGCGATGCAGGGACCACGTCCTGGCCCTCCACTTGAATTTCTCAATGGAGCCTCTTCACCCGGGACGTCGAGTAGATTTCCTCCGAGTCAGCCGCCAGTTTTGGACACACCTCAGGCTGCCATCCTGACAGCAAATGGAGAAGCGATTGTCGACGCTTCATCACTCCTCTCAGCCCCAGGCGGGGGGAAACATTCTGTTGCTGAAGCCACCGAGCGTCTTCGTTCTCGCAAGCGAAAGCTCGGACGCAGAGGACAGCGGAATATTGCAAAATTCTTGAGTCTCCCAGGAAGTGTTGAGGAGGCATACGGCCGAAGATATGTAAGTCCCCCGTTTGCCTGCCATATATGATTCATCGTCAGACACGTTTGATGCTGACGGCACTAAACTCAACAGCGTTTCCTGGTGGACAACTCGCAAAGCATGAAAGCCTACATGAACAACGTCGCAGACACAATATACGCCATCGTCAGGGTGGTCAAGCGCAAGATGGCGCCCGGCAGCAAGGTTGTCGTGTCCTTCGTCGCCGGAGACCAGTCCACCGACATCTCGATGGGATCCAAATCCACCAAGTTTGCAGAAACTATAAAGTCCACCCCGTACATGCTGCCCGTGGCGGAGAAGTGGAGGCTCGGCATCCGGCTCGAAGGCATTGTCCGGGATATCGCGGCAACTCTCTCGGAAGGACACCGCCCGATTACGCTGTACATTCTCACGGACGGTGTCTTCAGGGACGCGGCGGACCCCAGGGTGGAACCGCCCAACCTCGCCAACCCCATCGGATCCCTCGTCACCAGTCTGCGCGACAAACCAACGCTCGGGTCGAGCTTTGTGTCCATCAACATCATCCGGTTTGGGGACAGCCAGGATGGAATCAGGGCCCTGACGGCCGTGAAGCTCGACGTCGCAAAGAGCCTGCGCTTGGCAGACACCAAGCAGTAAGCCACCAACTGCATACATATCTCATCTAAAATCCTGTCTTTCGAGTAATGATGGGACTAGTCACTTTAGACTGGACGCTAACAGATTCTGGCAGCTCACCGGTTCATATCTGGCCCTGGGACGGCGATATCATGGACATGCTTGTCGGGGCACTCAGGATCAGCAGCACTAACTCTGATCTGCCACGCCCTCCGGCGGCGAAAGCCTTCACGACCGGATGAGTGGCTGGAGCCGAAAGAAAAAAGAATAGAAGATAAACAAAAACAAAACCGAAAGAAGGAACGAGGAAAAAGAGACGCTATATCGTGATTTGTAGATGCCTGTATATGGCGTTATCTTGATGGTCCCTACATGTACATCGCCTACCAGGTACCTATATGTAGTACCTGGTAAGTACCTTTATTAGCATTATGTACCTGTAGTTCAAATGGAACGCACCGAAGCCTGGCTTGGTCCGCCCGTCGTAATTAATTGAAAACGGTGCTTGGCAACTTCACAGTCCTACCACCCGCTTCTTTGACAGCAGAACTCGAATTCAGAATAAGTGAGTGAGACACGGGCAGTTTTGATTAGCGCCCTGACAAGGCTCCGAACACTCGCAGGAGGCACAGGCACCCTCAGCAAAGTTGCCCTAGCCGCAAAGCCCAACCAGGCTGAGCTCAGGTACCACCCGCCTGGGTATGGACCTTACCTGCAGCTATATAAGGCTCTCACATGCCCGCGCTTTTTATTTGCCCTTCGGGTTCTCCCGTTTTCTTTTCCCCCATCTGTCATCCATTTCCTGCAAAACCGGACAGGCCAGCCTAGACCAACAAACAACATACCGTTGCGTGCACCGTTCCAAAATCTGTAAATACCTAACTACCTGACTTATTGTTGAAAGCACGATCATCGAGCGAACTATACCACCCCCCATTTCAAAGAAAAGAAAAACAAAAAAGAAAGCAGAAAAGGAAAAAGTCATGGTGAACGACAGCGTCGTCGTGGATCAAATTCCGAGCTACAGGCTCCAGAAAGACGACCTAGAACAATGCCTGTACAGGTTTTACCCGGGGGGGGGATCTTTCATCGACGTGCAGGTAGGTCTCTCTCTGTGTAGGTACTTACCTGATGCTAGGAAAATGTCGCTGACACGAGGCGCCCTGCGTTCCGCAACTACCCAGCAAATCAACCAGTACTTCATCATCAGAACCCCGCAACCGCTTACCCCGGTAAAGAACAAACATTTCCCATCTGTTTCCCCCAAATTTCCTTCCGGCTCGTCTTTTTTAGAGCACTTAGGTAGTGCTGACTGCAATAAACAGGAGCAAAGGCATTATATCAGGAAGCTGCGAAAGAAGGAGGAGCGCTGTTCGAGCTGATGGATGAGGATCTCTGGAACCACATTTTTTATCAATGAGGGGGTAAGTGCTCGAATGCGGGATATCAGACCTACGCTTACATCGCTGCTCCATTCAGTTTCATTGCACTGGCAGGCACAAATATGTCATGTTTCCTTATGGATTGATAATTGGATTGATAATTACCGACATGTATCCGCTCGGGTACCTTCTCAGGTGACCAACATGAGGATGACCGTTCCTTGAAGTTGTGACTACTAGCAAGGAGATTGCTATCTATCCGAGGCTTTTAGTCAAGAGTCCATGTTCTCCCAATCGTGCTATCCTTGCTATACAACCCCCCAACCACACCTTATACCCCCGGACACAGACTCGATTGACCATCACCGTCGGTTAACTTATCGAACTTCATCCCCTAGTTCTCAGCATCAGCAGCGGGCGGCCATCGCCATGGGGGACGGTGTCCCAGCCACGGAGGAAGGAACGGAGGGAGCCAAGCTGTCGGTGTGGCAGGTGGAACACCCGGGATAGTAATCGTCACCGTGCTCGGCGCGGGAGGCAACGCCGTGGTCGTCAGTGGGAAATCGGGGATCAGTGAAGTGGTCGGCTTCGGCAGAGTCGTCACGCGGGTGGTGACAACGACGGGCGGCTTGGCGGCAGACGACGTGGTGGACGAGGTGACCGGCTTGGGGACTGTGCTGAGAGTCGTGGGAGGGGGCGGCGCCGCGCTGGAGGTCGTTGGCGGCTTGGCGGACGAGGGCGCGGGAGCGGCGGAGCTGGACGGGGAGCTGCCCAGGTCATAGGCCAGCGCGTCAAATACGCCCTTGGGGATCTTGGCCTGGCTGAAGTCGTGGGCAAAGATGGCTTTAGCGTCGTGGGCCGAGATGGCGCTGACGTTGCTGCTGGCTGTCGTCACGGCTTTGCTGGATTTGGCCCAGGCCAAGGCATTTTGGCCATTTGGGTCTAAAGAGCCTCCTGCCCACTGGCTCGCGCCAACGGCGAGGACATTGAGTTGCCAGTGTGTTGCATTTGATGTCGTTGACGGAAGGATCGTGTAGGTGGCTCCCGTGTATGCTCCTGGTGCGCTGTGGCCGCTGTGTTGGGTCTATTGTCAGCTTTGATCCATTTAGAATGGAGTGCTAATCTCGTGTTGTTTGTCGGCGGGAGAACTCACGTTGTGAATCGCGATGAAACCAGAGCACTGTCGCCATTCGGCCACGCGATCGTCAACGGGTTGTTGCTCATCTTCCCTCCCCACGCAAGGCCCGCCCAGCCAACCGCCTTTGGAGCCACGATCTGCAGGAGAATGTCGAATGGTGCTGCGGTGACTTCTGGGATGGCGATGCGGTAGATAATGTTGTGTGTTGCCACCGTGTACTCGGAGAAGCAAATCGATGTCCCTCCGGGGCAATACTTCTGCGTAACATCTTGTCTCTTGACCTGGTCAGACCCACGGGCGGACGCCGGCGACACCTGCGTGCTGCTCAGAGCAAGCAACGCGAGATGTTTGATTCCCATCATGGCGACGACTTTTGTCAGTGCTTGAATTACCAGGCTGACCTGCCGAATCTAGAAATACTACAAACACTGGAAACGTTCCGGGTTATATGTCCCCTGGCTCCGAGCGCCAAGATTCCAAGGACTGACCGGGCTGTGGTCCTAGGAAGCTCGGCGGTTAACAACACCCGAATCCGAAGCTCCAGGAAAACCAGCCGCGCAAGGCGATATGAAACTCCTTATGCCCCATAGGCTCGACCGAGAATACGAGACCACCCTCGCCAGATTAATGACGGCACACACGCGTCAATAGTACGCAAGGTGAATCCTCCCAGCTGTTGACTGGGGAAGTCCGACCGCGTGGAATTGGACAAGAAACAAAACAATGCGGGGAACGGGTTCGATTCAGGGGCAAGCTGCGATTCACCGGTAGCAGGCAATCTGGGTAAACACGGGTCGGGGAATTCCAACACGGCAAGCCTTTTGAGCCGTCAAATTCATCCCGACCGCCACCGGGTCTATAGGTCGTTTTGCCCCTGGTGTTGGCATGAACTCCCATTGCGTTTGATGAAGGCTGGCAAGCGATTCCAGGAATAGCCCATCATCGCGGCACCAGGCGACTGATGTCAGAACCCATGCGCGAGCACGCGAGACAGGCTGTGCCTTGCGTTTGTTGATTCTACGTTGAAGCTAACGGTGCTCTTTCTCCTTCATTGCTCTGTGGGTCTGCTTTGCACAATTGCATTGTGTCCCTTGTCGACGATGTCTTTGTTCACCTCCTGGCTTGGGTTCTATGAGGGTAAAGGTCTTGTGACGAACTGGATAAAGAAAGGCTTGAAAAGAAGAGCAGCAAACAGTTACGAACCAGCGTGTATAGAAGGACCGAGAGCAAACTGAGTCTATAGGAAATATATTTAAACCACAGGGCTGCCATTGATGCCACTAATTTATATTCAACTCTTCAACAAAAGCTCTGTGAGCAAAGCCAGTGACAACTCATGGCCCATCAACAACAGCACCGACAACTCTCGCTCCAACCCACCGTCTTGCACCTCATTACGCCCAATATTCTCAGAAAAGCAGGTGTAAAAATGCTGTCAGACAACTTGAAGTCTCCCGGGTTGACCCGGAAAAACGCGACGCGGTATTCAAAGGTTAGCAACAAAACACAGGACCCAGGGAGCACAAACAAGGACCAGAGTGCCACCAGCGAAAATAAGCGCAGTGGTGTGCCTAGCGTGGTCACAATGGCGCACAAAGTCCAGATTGTGGAGCACAAGTACACCGGCCTGGAAGCTCTTGTGGCCGAACTGTGCGACACGAGGGTGGAAGATATGACGTTCCAGCAGTTCCCGCCTACACCGCCAGTTACACCTTGGACGTGAATAGCGGGTAGGTACCTAGGTAAGGTATCGAATGCAGTTTGGCTTTCTAAACCCGGTGTCTGTTCGAATAATCGCGCTGCTGGTATCATCACCACCTTTGATCGTATGATTCAAAAGCTTTGCCAAAAGGTTACCAGTGTTTAGTTATCCGGTAATCTGGCAAAATGAATCTGGGTTCAAACAAAGTATCTTAGTCAACATTCAACCACAAACATAAATCCAAACCACTTATTACTGACCATTCACTACACCACCTTCCGCACCCGTGATTATTCCCATGCACACCGTGACCTGGCCAGACCTGACCCAAGTAACCCTACCCCCTCTCCCACCCCATGGGCAAATGCATCCCCATCTGCCCCGGCAGCGACGCCTCGAACCCGTTCTTCTCATACAGCCTCCGGCCCGGCACGTCAGCAAACAACGTGACATACGGCCCTGGGGGTGCATGGGTCTTGATGTGACCCAGCAGGTGCTTGAGCACGGCGTCGCCCAGCCCGCGGCGCTGGTGGGCCGGCAGGACCGCCATGTCGGCGATGAGGAAATACCAGCCCCCGTCGCCGATGATACGGCCCATGGCGACGGGCGTGCCGCTGGTGCTGTCGGGGGCTGTGAAGGTGACGAAGCAGCCGTACCAGCTTCCGCTGGGGATGGGCGTTGCTTGCGCTTCTGTCACGAGCGAGAGGCCGGCGAGGGCGCGCAGGTTGCGATAGTCGGCGACGGAGGGGAAGCCGGAGTGCAAGTTGTAGCCTTGTGGTAGAGGCCGAAGGGACGGCGGTTTTGGTTGGGTTGCCATTTGGGGGGTTTGATGACGGGGGAATGCGGTGGGAGTGGAAGCACCAATTTTCGAGAGGCAACAGGTTGTTTGGCAAATATTTAGGTAAAAGTTTAAGATATCTGAGCTATGCAGTGGTACGTGTGTGTGGCTGTTGCCTGGTTTAGTGGAGAGGATTCCGTGGCAAGTGGGAGCTAATGATACTCCGCACGGGCCGAATATGGTTTAATTAAGTCCCTTCAAGCAACAACGAAGCCTTCCAAAACAACGAAGCCCGAAACAACCCGGAATTTAAACAGGATCATTGGCTACTGTCCTTCTCGGGGCATTCTTACTTTTCTACAAGAAGATTCATCTACTATTTAAAGGTCATCATTATACAAACCTTTCTTTACTAACACCTAATTAATCGACGCTTCCCACTCGTCGTTCCTTGAAAATACAGCTCACAAACCACCTCCCCTCACCACTTCTTCACAACTTGTCATTAGCCCAGCGACTCTCATACCGAACCTCACTCAACCTTAGTAATCAACTGCGTAATCGGACACCGCCTCCCATCGTCACGTACCAACAGACCTCTCCCACTTCTCTCCCTCAGGATCAGTCCGCACGCGGACAGTAATCACCACATTTTCCCAATTAGGATTCCCTTCCGCACCGCCAACAAGCACGTCAGTAGGCACCACGGCGTTGACTGCGACATCCCATGCGCCGAGGGTAAAACCATGGTCGCGCCAGCGCGACCACGAACCCCGTCACCTGCCTGGTTGCAGGCGCTGAGGCTGGCGAGCGAGTACGCGACGAGGGCGAGGACGCGGCGTCGCGGCGTCACAGCCGCCGAGGACGTTGTAGGTGTCGGCGGCGATGGTGTAGGGTGTGTCTTTGACTGCGATGGTCTGGACTGTATCGGTGCCGCGGCCGTGGATTGAGAAGGGGGTGGGTTACGGCCGCGGCGGGGTGGAGAAGTGACGGAGGTTGGTTGCCAAGCGTGTGAGGCGAATTGCGGTGAGGTGAGTGTGATACATTGTTGGTGGGGTTGGAGTTGAGGGGGAGCCGTGGTTGTGTTTGTTTGATGTTAATGTTGGTTTGAATGGGTGATAATTGCAACTGCTTGAAAAAAAGCCAACCTCGAGAGAGCCTAGAACTGGGGAATATCGAGACTTATAAGTTGTGGTGTTAAATTGGTGTATTCGGGCATGTGTCAGGGTTGCTTTTACTCGGCTTTGCCAGCTTGTGCCCTTCCTTGGTACATGCCGACGAGGCGGGAGAACGTCAATTGCCAAGCTTGTTTCGTCGATTCGAGCGAACCTAACCCGTAGGTCAATCTTGATCTTCACCTCGGGCAGACCTAGAACTGATGTTTCAGCCCCGGCAGTAAGAACAAGGGTATGTGCTGCCTTGTCAAAAACAAGGACCCCAAGTGATTCTCTGTTCATCGTTTCCATGGTTGTAATAATGTTGTCAGCTGTAAAGCCATATGCTGCTCAATTCGCAACATTCTTGACAACCAAACAACTGCACCAAACAATCGACCTTTGTTCCTTTGTCGTGAATTATTGCGTCATTCTTCACTCTTGCTATCAAGTAACTATTGGGCTAACCAAGGAAAGATTGTGGACTCAAACGGGTATTTATTCCATAAATCATCATAAATGGCATACTGCGTCCCTCCACAAGCAGTCCCCCCTTCAGACTAGGTACGTGCCTACGTATCCAAAATCAACCCACACCCGCTATCTCTCGTGGGAGGCCCCACCCTCAATAACATACGTAGCAAACTGCCTCGTCGGCACGTGCCTCTCAAACAAGATATCAAGCTCGTCAAACGTCCGCCCCTTGGTCTCGGGCACGCGGAAGTACGCCCAGACGAAGCACAGCAACGCCAGCCCGCCAAAGAAGAAGCCCAGCTTGCCCTGCATATTGGCCTGGTCAGGGTTGATCATGTACGGGATCGCGACCGTCATGACGCAGCCCAGGGCGCCCTGTGCCGCTGTCGCGATGGCGATGCTCTTCGATCTGACACGCGTGGCGCTTGCCTCGGAGATGATGACGAAGCATACGGGTCCGATACTGAGGTCATAGAAGAAGTTCCAAATCAGCATGAGGGATGACTCGGCCCAGATGACGTTTGTGGGGCGGCCGGGTATGCAGTCCAGGATCCCGATGATGAGCTGCAGGAAGACAAGGAGAAACAGGCCACTATTGTAGATGGTGCGACGCCCGTAGCGCACGATGAGCGGCCAGGAGCAGATGGTACCGAGGAAGCCGACGGCTGTGAAATATGGTCAGTAAGTTGATGAACTTGAGTGCTCGGGACACTTACCCAGGAACCCTATACCCATGTTGAATGCCTGATCGGTGTCCAGTCCGGCAAGCGTAAAGAAGTAGGTGCCGTAGTTGATTAGGTAGATGCCGCTCAGCACTTGGGTGCAGTAGACGCCAACCGAAATTTCTGTGCGACGGAGATTCACACCCTTGAAGCAATCCCAGTATGTGCTGCCCATCTCGAGTTCCTGTTCGAGACGGTCTGTCTCCACAATCACGGCAAGTGTCTGACCGACATCGATTTTTTTCGAGGCGAGTCTGCGCAACACACGTTCAGCTTCGTCCAGCCGACCCCTCCGAACCAGCCACCACGGACTCTCGGGGACCCAGAACATGCCAGGAATGATGATAAGACACCAAAACCATTGCAGCGCAAAAGGGATGGAGTACGCCCAGTGATCGTTGAGATTCTGGGTCCCGGCGCACACACTGTTTCCCAGGAGCTGGCCGATGACGAAGCAGAGGTTGACGTAGCTGGTGACAATACCGCGGATGGCCATGGGGCAGACCTCGGAGGAATAGGCCGGCGCAATTACGGCGTAGCAGCCGAGGACGAGTCCGCCGAGCAGCTCACCAACGAGGAGAACTTGCAGAGAGCGCGCAAAGAACTGGATAAAGACAAGCGCGGCCGTCAAAGTGACACAAGCGCCAAATGTCCATTTTCTGCCGAAGCGCTCCATGGGGTAACCGGCGATCAGGGCGCCTACGACTTGCCCAACGGGGTTGCCCATCGAGAGGCCCGTTTGCCACGGGGCGCTGATGATGTACTGCTTCTGTTAGCCCGACTTTCCTTTCTCATTGCCAAGGCTGCTGTTTAAAAGAGCAGAGCACTCGTACCTGCCCATCGTACAGATAACCAAAGTCTTGCTGGAACTGCGGCATGGCGTACAGGTTTCCGAGAAGTTGGGGGTCAAAGGCCAACATAATGACGCCCATGGAGACGAAGGCAGACCAGGCAATGGCCGACGGGTACAGCTTGCAGGCCTGGACGAAGGTGAGACTGTGCTCGAACTTGACGGCCTCGTCGAGCGCGGGGTCGAGGACGGCATTGTCGGTGCCCGGCTTGACGTCGACGTCGTCAGCCGTCACCTCCCGGTCTAGTTTGTTGTCCATGGTGGAGGGTCTCGTGTTTGGTTCGAGGTGAAAGTCGGTGCCCGCTCTATTCCTGTCTTGGTGAAGAAGAGGAAGCCGCTCGGACAAGAACGATCCAGAAGCTGAATTGGGTCGAGAGTTGGATCTGGATGCAGATCTAGAACTCGAGCTCGGGCTGGAGATGGGTGACGTGGAGGAGCTGCGGCCCGCCATTTCAATATGCGGGCCGGCTGGCTGGTCGAGTATTAAATAAATGGCAGACAGCTATGGCAAAGAATACCAAAGGAGGATGAGTGTCCAACTTGGATGTTACCTCGTCCCTGCACCCACCCTACCTGCCTCCATTAGGTGGTGGTAGGTAGTAGAGCTCTGTCCAAGTGTCCCCCGTTATCAGCACAGAACTGTCAGCCGGTTGCAACCATACACAAATGATAGGCCACAGCTTGGCACAGACGGGTGGAATCCGTGGGAATCCCTGTCGAGTCGTTCGTTAGTTGCTGCAGATAATGCCAGCCCGCAGCGGAGGATTCGCCAGTCCCCAGCGCGATGGTCGAGCACCAAAGGGTCCAATTCAGGCTGTCAAACACGCAGAGTGCTACCGCCCAGAAAGGAAGGGGGTAGGTGTGGGGTTCGGCATGTGTTCTCTGGTAATATATTTTGTTGTTTAAATGCCTTCTGGTCGTGGAAGGTCGTTCGGTGCCGTCGTTCTCACGGAATGAAATTGAGTGATGCGACCCGGACTTGGGGACGTGGGACATGCCAGATGGGGATGGAGCTCCCAGATAGCAGAGAAAACAATATAGTGGCAGCCTGCTGACCAAGGGATTAGGTGCCGTATCGTTGGTATTTCAGGATCAGGCAGTCTTCCAAGCGTCTAGAAAGGGAGGTGACTGAAGCTGGCGGGAGATGTGAAGCGCAATAGATGGGATGCATCCAAGGAATGGAAGCTGCTGTGGATGGCCGTTGGAAGGCTGCCGCAGCGAATCAGAGCGGTTGGTGGGGTAAGCGACGGGACCTAAGCTTTCCATTTAGATAGCAGTCTGGAACGTTGCATCGTCACCATTCGACAGAGACGAGGATCATTTTGACCTCACGCCTCTGGGTCCTGCATTCTCGCGGGGGTTGGGGTTGTTCTCGGTGGAAGGTGCGACCTGTCTCGTGGATCCTTCTGATCGGCTCTGATTGATGTTCCCGCCCTGCGCTGCCGTCCCAGGTGAACTGGTGGATTCCTGAATCCATGATTGGCTGCTGGGTTGGATAAGACAAAACCTAAAAGTTTTGATCTTGATTCTTACGTAGTAGAGTCGTGCAATGAACATCCGTCGGCCATGCTCGCTCGTTGCTTGACGGTGGCCTGCACCAAACCGCAAAACGTCCCTTTTCGCAATGGGGGCACCCTTCCTTCCATCGGCTGGCCTCGCTGGGAGGTCCCTTCCACAACATCCCCGACGCGCATGAACAGCCAATACCAACCAACGGCCCTGTAACGCTAGCTCATGAGAGAGGATGGGATGGCACGCTGTCCCACCTTTTACCGCCAACTCCGCTAAACTGCAACTGCAACTCCGGAACGAGAAGACTGTACACATCCATGATCCAGGACACCCACGTCGCCCCCGAGAAAACGAGACAGCGGCGCAGCACACGCGACGACGACACAATGTTCTGCTGAAAATTTCCAGCGACGGGGTGCACAGGTCAGCCCAATCGAGCACCACTGGATTGGCCGCCACGCCAAGCCACGCCACGCCTCGATTGAACGTCAAACATCGCGAATTGGAAACCCGATCCTAGATCCAGGAAAACCGATAGCAAGACGAGTGCGGCGCAACCCAGTGAGGCAATGGCCATCCTCTCCGTGAACCCGCGATTTGGGCGCATCATTGTCGTCGTTCCCTTCGCCCTCGCCCTCGCCTTCTTGCTCTTCTTCTCGTACACCAACTACGGAAACGACGCCGCCTTTCTCAAGTCGCTCCCGATAATACACGGCAACGCCCCCAAACCTTCCGAGCCGCCGCCGCCACCGCCGACGCACACGCCTATTGTCTACAAACCGACTCCAACATGGACGCCGCCCGCCATCACCGACCCGTTCCCGCTCCTCGCGCTCTCGACAGCCAAGCCTCCTCCAATCCCCGCCTATAATGTCCCGCGCGAGCACATGCACGACGAGTACGGCCTCAAACAGCCCCTGCCTCTTTTCATCGGCTTCACGCGCCAATGGCCGATCCTGCTGCAGGCTGTGGTCTCGTACATCACGGCCGGCTGGCCTGCCGAGCACATCTACGTCGTCGAGAACACGGGCGTGCACAACAAGAACAGGGAAGGGAAGCTGTCGCTGCAGAACCAGTTCTTCCTGAACCACACAACGCTGGAGCGGCTGGGCGTGCGCGTGATCCAGACGCCGGTGCTGTTGACGTTTGCGCAGCTCCAAAACTTCTTCCTCTCGGTGGCGTACCAGCGCAACTTCCCACATTATCTCTACAGCCACCAGGATGTGCTGGTATTCTCGCCCGAAGACGGCCGCGACACCTACAACCGCCCCGCCAACCGCGGCTACGACTTCTACGACGAGAAGGAGAAGGAGGAGCTGATGAACCCCCAAAAGGCAGGGCAGCCGGGCTACCGCACCATCTACGAAAATTGCCTGCGGGAGCTGCAGGTCGTGACCAAGAGGGGCGAGAAATGGGGGTTCCGCTGGTTTCAGTATGATCATTTGACCATGGTCAACCGCGAGGCGGTCGAGGCCGTGGGCGGCTGGGACCCCTTCATCCCCTACTACAGCTCCGACTGCGACATCAACGGCAAGCTCGCCATGGGCGGCTGGACCATGAAGTCCCGCCACGTCGGCCTGATCAATGATATCTCCAGCACGCTGACCGACCTCGAGGTCCTGTACCGCAACCCCCGGCTCACGCCCAACTTCACCGACCCCAACCCGTTCTCGCCCGAGCAGGAAGCCGAGTTCGCCGAGCGAATGGCGAAGATGGCCGCAGAGGAAAAGGCCAAGGCCGAGGAGGAAGCAACCGCGAAGAAGCAAGCCCAAGAGAAAGAAGAAAGAGGAGCACCAGCGACCGCCGAGAAGCGCGTCACCGACACCGACCGCGACGGACAGATGCCCACGGACCCGCTCGCGTATTTCCGCATCCTCAACAAGGTCGGCGTTGACATGGGCTGGTACAAGTACCGCGAGTTCGACTACCACCGCAACACGTGGCAGAAGAGCCAGCGCGGCGGCCTCGGCGAGCCGTATTACTACGACCCTAACGGCTTTGCGCGCGCGTTCGAGATCTTTACGGGCGCGGGGCAGGAAATTTACAAGGAGAAGTGGGGCCATCGCGACTGTGACCTGCAGAAGACGGATCTGAAGATGGAGGACCAGTGGCTGGTGGAGAAGGACTGGGAGAAGAAGGAGGTGGAGGAGGGTGAGAAGAAGGATTGAGGTGTGCGGTGCTGTACCACGCAAGATACCCGGATTTGATGAGCCGCATGTATACCTGTATATATGGACCAGACTGTATGATAGTATGAGGCCACGATAATGGCTAGCGTTTGTTTGTTATAGGGGGGTGGGGGATTGAAGACTTGGGAACACAGCACCAGATCATGCAAGTGACACTCAAAGCATGTATTATCGTAACCCTTGACTCATAGGTTCTGATAGCACTGTTCTTCGGTCAAGACTACTACTTACCACGTACATACTCGGCCTTCCGAATCCCGCATTGGCCAACGGTGCTCGGAAGGATTCACCTCGATAAACATAACCCGCCCCTGTCGCGCTCTTTGGGTCCTAGCCGCCCTTTCCAGATCAGCAGTTATAGCATCGTATTGAAGGAGCGGGCCCATGCGCATCCGTGTGTCGGTATACGTATGCCGCCATGGCGCACCTCCTCTCGTCAAGGACGATCGACAGCCATCGGTTCAGCCAGCCGAGCCAAGGCGACGTGAACGCTGCAGGCCAGAGCGCCAGACGAACGACGATCCATCACTGCTCCGACACTACCAATTCACACACCGGGCATTACACCTCCTACCCTTCGTCCACCGAATGCACCTCACCCGAGATGCGGAAACACACCGACGGCACTGGTGCCACGACAAAACCCCCTTGGGACCTATCCGGCGACGGAAAGCGCAGTTGGATGATGTGAAGGAAGACGAGCCTTGGGGCGAACAACGCGAGCCTGACAAGGATATGTAGGCGAACGCCAAACAGAAGCAGGTCCCAGGGCCAGCGTCGGGTCCAGATTCGCATGCAAATTTTGGGGGCATCTGCGCTCTCGTTATTGCGAGCACAGATTCGAACTTGGCCATGGCATTTGTTGGCTGCACGTCGAAAAGAAGATAGCTGATATAACAGCGCCGCTAGAAGTCCGTAAGCGAGTGCACGGGCGGGATCGGGGAGCTGGCGGAATCAGATGCAGGACGAGCCTGAATAGGGCTGAATGCACTGCGTGTGCGGAAGAGAGGGAGAGAAGGAAGTGGATGTGCGGACCTTGAGATGTTCTCAATTATAGATGGGAGTTAAGGTCCAGGGTTCAGTGGACTCGATTGGCTCAAACTTAAAGTGACCAGAAAGGCTCAAGATAAGGGCAAGCCGTCGAGGCTGCCGAGTCCCGCGTGCCAGGGGCCGAGATGTGGACCGCCATACTTTGTCTCGTTGACTACCTGGAAGTTAAGACCCGGAAACTGGAATAAATGCCTGAGAGAGGGAATCGTGTACAAGCGGGCGCCTTCGGCCTTCCCGGGTCCTGGAATGGAGATCGATGAGCTGAGAAACACAGCCCTATTATTGTCAATCTTTAAGCCCCAGAACAGCTGCCAGGGGGGGGGGAGGGTTGGCGCGGCGACGCCGCGGAATCGGTCGGGCCGGCGGCGGGGTCCTCTGCCAGGCGAGGGGCGGGCGGCGTCAATTACGAATATGAGTCTATATGTGTGTCAGTCTGTCTGTGGGCCTGGCAGGCATATCACACTCGGCACGTACGACCATTGTTAACGAATGACCTGCGAAAAACGACCAAGTTAGCCATGCGAACGATACTGATCAAGTGTAGCAGTGGGATCGTGACATAGGTTTGAAATAAATAAGCAATAGCGCAGAGCGAGCAGGACTTTGGAACGGGCGTGATGGCGGAGGGAAAAGAAAACCAAGGATCGACTTACTCGACACTATCGATGTTGAAGAAGAAGAAGAAGAAGAGAGATCCCTAGGGCCCAGCGAGGACAAGGCAGTTCTCCCATTTGGCTCCCTGCTTTCTTCCATTGCACCAGCATGCGATAATACCACTTCCCGTTGAGAGAACCTGAGATCTAAGAAGGAGCTCCCGCTACCCGGGCTGCGGCATCTCTACATGGCGTCGCGCCTACCTATCAGCGACGAGGGGTGCGCAGAAGACTGGCGTTTTGAGACAAGCTACCTGACCTACCTGAGTTACCACGTATCTAAATAATGATTACCTGTCATCATACATTGAAGCCCGGGGTGGACACCCCCTTGACAAAATCCTATTATATCACACCTATCCTCTCGTGCACCACCGCTAGATGATAGCTATCTCTGCCGGGAACCGGAACCTCTCTCCCGCGTACACCCACGTCTTCCAGCTGCCCCGGAGCTCCGCCTCGATATCCATCAGCCGATTGTATTTGGCGACCCGCTCGCCCCGACAAGGCGCTCCCGACTTCATGTGTCCGGCACCCAGGGCAACTGTTAGGTCCGCGATGAAGTCATCTGTCGTCTCCCCTGACCGATGGGAAACAAACACACTCCAGCCGAGACTCTTGCCCAACCCCGCGCTGTGGCATGTCGTATCACGAACGGTGCGTCAGTTTATCAACATCCAACACGAGAGATTAAGATAACGAGACACTCACGTCTCAATCGCCTCGGTCACCGTCCCGATCTGGTTCATCTTCAGCACCATGGCATTACACGCCTTCTTCTGATGCGCCATGCGCACCCGGCAGGGATTTGTCGCCAGCAGGTCACCCCCGACCAGCTCGATCTCGGACGCCGTGGCGGCGTTGAACCGAGCCCACGAGTCCCAGTCGTCTTCAGCAAAGGGGTCCTCGAGGATTGAGACGGGGTACTTGGCCACGAGGTTGTGGTACAGCTGCATCATCTGGTCCGGGGTCTTGGTGTTTGGCTCGGCGCACTTGTAGCCCAGGTCGTAGACGCCGTCAGGTTTGAAGAACTCGGACGACGCCGGGTCGATGCCGAACTTGACGCGCCCCGTGAATCCGCAGTGCTCGACCGCCGCGGTGAGCAGGTCCAGCGCTTCCTCGGGCTGAGTTATCGGCGGCCCGAACCCGCCTTCGTCTCCTATTGCCGTTGCTGCTCGTCCCGGCTGTCAGTCAAACTGCTGGCACAAGAACACTAGATTGATGGGGCCCAGCTGGCAGCCTAATTACCCGGCGCGCCGAAGTTCTCGGCGACAATCTCCTTCAGCGCGTGGTAGATCTCGGAGCCCATGCGCACGCCCTCCTCAAAGGTCTGCGCCCCCGTCGGCGCCACCATAATCTCCTGGAACGCCATGGTATTCCCCGAATGCCGGCCGCCGTTGAGGACGTTGAAGAACGGCACAGGCATGACGTACGGCCCAATCTCGCCAGCCTCGCGGCGCAGGAACTCGTACAGCGGCACGTCCTGGGAGTTTGGCGTCATCGAAATGAAAGCAGTCAGTCAGTCGTGCAGTTGACGTGTCTGGCAATGATGCAGCCGGGAGACTCACGGACGCGACGGCACCGGCCCGGGCACACGCCATGCTGACGCCGAGGATCGTGTTGGCGCCTAGTCGCGACTTGTTTGGTGTCCCGTCGAGGTGGCACATGAAGTTGTCGATCTCGGCCTGCTGGTAGCGCGGGTCGAAGGCCTTGTCGACCAGCGCCGGCCCGATGACGCGCTGGATGTTGCGCACGGCCGCGAGCACGCCCTGCCCGCCGTAGGCGCGCATCTCGTAGTCGCGCAGCTCGAAGGCCTCGTGTCTCCCCTTTGACGCGCCCGACGGCACCATGGCGCGGAAGGTCCCTGTTTTGGGGGGTTCATTATGTGGTTATTTACCTGGGTTTGTTGGGGCTGGCCGGGTGGGGGGCACTTCACGGTCTTGTAGATGGGTGGGATCGAGGGCGGCGGTGGCTTACCGGCGATCGTCTTGACGTCGACCTGCAAGGTGGGATTCCCCCGCGAGTCCAGGCGCTGCGCGGCGTCCACTTCGAGAATTGTCATGTTCTCTATCGTCGAGGTGCCGCGGGTAAGGTAGGTCTGCAATCGGAATTTGGGAAGTTTTGTTTTTACCGTTGGCAAGGAATCCCTCGTGAATATTTTGATGCGTCGGGTGTTCCTGGCAGGCAGACGGATCACGGCGGGCGTATTGATAACGTTTCACGGGCATGGCTGGGTTAAACATGGAGCATGCATAACATCATGATGACATGATGTCGCTCGTGAGGTTGTAAGCCGAACGCGGGACCCACATTAAATAAGGGGTTAGGGGTCAAGAACCACAACATCAACAACATCAACACTACACCTGTGCTATTTTCGAGAATTGCGCAACGAATGGAAAGGAACTTGGTCAAGTTGATATTAACCATAGCCTCGATTAAAAAAGGGTCGGCGTAGAAATACCGACTGATACGCGTAATCCGAATAACTGGCAGTGGCACGATTAAATTCAACACTCGGCCCGGCTCACAAAGCACATGCATCCTCACCATCTCACGCCCAAGCCCTTCATCTTCCTTTATACAAGCCGCCAATCGAGTTTCAACACGCGATGATACGCCTTCGTCCTCGTCATGCTAAAAACAATTTGTTCTGCCCCATCTCGGTTTCCCTTGTCAAAGCTTTGCCTTTCGTCCTCAGCCTCCTTGGTATCCCTGACTTCTACCCCTAATCTCCGCAACTCTTCCTTCTCATCCCACCGATCACACGGAAAATACTTCCCCGGTATTCTCGACCCCAGTGCACCGAGCGAGCTCGGCAAGAAAAAGGCATCCAGGTCGTCCAGGGTCCTATTCAACACCCGATCCAGCCTGCGTCGCTTCTTCTCCGCCCGACACAATGGGTGGAGTACCTTGACCGTGTCCGAGTCGCTCCATCCTTCGTCACGGTCTTCAGTCTTGGATTCGACGCCGGAAATGGACCTGATTGATGGCGCGATGGTTTCTTTTGCTTCTGGTGGGTGCCGGTTCACGTCGTGATATGTGGCGAGCTCAACTTCGCTGGCTTCGCCGATAAGCGGTTTCTGATGGGTATCGTTTGGTCGGTTGAGCTTGTGACCTGTCGATTTTTTCCTTCGCGTGTATGTCTTGGTTTTTTCATACGTATTTCTTTCTTGCTCGCTGGCCACCCTGGTGGCTCCCTCTGGCCGAATGAGGAGGTGAGGCATTGCTGATACGGCTGGCCGGCCAAGGCGCGGAGAACGTCCGTGATAACGAGGCCCTACGAAGGGCAGAGTGTGAGTATGGAGAGTCAAGCATTTTATCGAATGCCCCGGTTCATTGTGTTCACGGAGACTCGGTTTGCCTTGCATGACTGCTGGTCTTCTGGAAGGCTCCTGTCGGATGGCCGTAGAGGGGCCCAGCTGGGCTCTATAAACGTTTGGAGTTTTTTTGCTGATGACCTGTTGCAAAGAAATGCAAGAGCCCGTCTTCGTTAAACACATTCGTAGGAATGATTCCTAAGAACCGTAGTCGTGTTTTCTTTGTCTGGAAAAGTATCTACCTAAATTCCATTCAACTTGCATCAATTGCGCCCCCGTTGAAAGTAAAGGGACAACCGGGAATCATCGCTCTTCCTGGCCCTTAAATACTCTTGCAGTTCTTGATTACTCCAAAAGGAATACGGCCCTCCTGGTTTCTCGAGAACTCACGCGCTCACTCATCACATGTACTGGGATATCTAATTAGCCGAAGTTGGACTGCACGTGGAAAACGGATAATTAGATGGTGCCAAGGTACCTACCTAGGTAGGTACCTGTCATAGTTGCCAAACTGTTTGATCTGTATACATATTCTTTCTCGAGCCTTCGAGTGTCGGACTCTACATGAACGGCGTGGGGGCGTGTTCTATCTCTGTATCTAGGTGATTACGTGGTAGAGTAAAACAAGTTGTACACAATTAGTTGTAACCACGCCAAGCCCATTGCCAGGTTATTAAACACAAATCTCCCACTACGTTCCCGTTTCAATCTCCTCCAGCCCACTCATCTCTCGTGGTAGCAGAAATACGGAAGACTGGTTATCCCGGGTATGTACCTCATCAAAGCCCAAAGACCCAAGGCCCCGGAACATTGTCATCCTCTTCCACGTCAATACCCCCCCTCCCCATCGCCTCTCTTGTCGTCGTGGACCCGGATATCATCCTTAACCGAACCTCCTTTTTGCACCTCGTCCGCCGCCTTCTCGTCATTCTCCTCACTGGTGCTGAAATACATCTCCTCGTTTTCGTCCTCGGGATCATCATGTTCCACTGGGAGCTCCTCCTTCTCCATCTCCCTGTGGTTGGTGCCTTCACACTTTTCGACGGTTTGTCCCTCCATGTGCTTTTCGGGTCGATAATCAACCTCGGGTGTCGTGTCGGCGACACGTGAGGATGGGTGGAGTGCGACAGGGTTGGTGGTAGACTGGGATACGCATCCGTTCCGGAAGACGGGGTGTTTGCTGCCGCGGGACGGGGCGTTGAATCTGAGATGGGCACGTGAGAGTTTATCCCTTCTTGCCATTGGCATATGTGGTGTTTTTTGCGAGAAGTACGCTGACGAGTTGTAGTCCGTTGATCGTCGCGAGGCCGGCGTCTGTGGTCGGATACCGTACCCGTTTTTCTCCTTCTCGATGTTGCCATACTCCCATGCAGTATCCCCTGCGTAGCCTCTTTTGTCCAACCGGTCGGGCTCAACGTGCTAGTTGTCTTTTTCTCTCTCTTCACTCTCGAAGCTGTCACACTCTTCCGAGTCATCGAAATCATCCATGTCCTCGTCCAAATTCTCTTCGTCCTTCATCATATTAAGATTAAGGTTGCGGATCCAATCGCGGTTATCTTCCCACGGGCTGATTTTGCGGATGGCATCATTCTGACCCGCTCTGTCGCCACCGCGGTCTTCACGTGGGATAACACTGGTCAGGAGACAGTTCTCGTCGTCCTCGTCGGAGTCAAAATCCGACTGGGAATGGTACACCTCGGTCGCCATCGTGCGCGGCGGTGGTTGTCGGAGCCGGGAATACCATCGCATGCCCCTGACTCAGGCTTTGACAATCATGTTCTTGCTGTGCTGGAGGGCCAAGTTCGCTCATTTTGCGTTGTCGTCTTTGCGGGGGATCTTTTTGTGTCTCGGGGTGTTTGTGGCGGACTTCTTGGTTTTGACGTCAACCTAGTCGCCTCGGTCGCGCGACGAGACGGTCACCTGGGTGTTGTTGTTGTTGTCGCCATTGCCGACGGTAAGATCAAGTTTTTCTTCGATATAATTTCTGACGGTGTTGAAAAGACTCATGATGGCTGATGGGATGCATTGATCTTGTCTGGGATGTTTTGTATCGTGGCGTGGAAGTTGGTGAATTTATGCGCTCTACGGCCGTTGCGAGAGGGATTATGTGGGTTCACATGCTGTAATTTATCCTTTGTCGGATATGGTTTCTGGCGCCATTGATAACGCCAGGTAGGTTTCTGCATCTTCAATACGAACGGGTTCCATACTTTGCTGGAACCTTATCCAAGGTCGCAGCCCGGTGACTCAAGCCCTGAAGTGAATTTCAATTCTGAGGCTTAACGTTATATCAGTTTTGAAAGACGCCACAAAGGTATCTTTCCGGATCAACCGCTTCAGACAGCTCAACCTTGTCGGTAGTTACCTACATTATTCTCGATGGTAAAGATGCAATAGCTCGGATAATTAGCTAGTAGATAATTCTTTACGCTTATCGGTCGCATGCTCCGTGGCGTTGTGGACGGCTAAGATGAGCACGGGAGCCAACTTTAAATAATACGGTGGTGTTCAGGGGAGTGAATTTGATACCGTGTCTTTGGTGTCCCATTTCCATCTCTTGAACTCGAATCTCAAATCTACGTTACTTCAACAAATGCGCAATAATGCAACCTTCCAATCTAGGTCACGGTAATCACCGCTCTCTAAAGCGCTCCAAGAACGCCTCGAACCGCGCAGGGTCGGCCTCGGTTGTGGGAAGAAACATGGTGTCCAAGTCGTCAATGGCTTGATTCAGAGCTATGTTCTCCTCCTCCTGGTGTTTCTTGCGCCGCAGGAATATCTGTTCGGGAGTCATGTTGGGAGCGGAGACGTTGAGAAAGCTCCAGGTCCCTCCCAGGCTCTCCTCCCTTCGTCTGATGACTTCAAGAGGATGTCTTGATGGTGTCGTAATATCCCTTGGCTGCGTGAAGCCCTCGATAGCTTGGGGTTGTGGTAGCAGTTGCTGGTCTGGAATCTCACGCGAGCTGTCGGGGGATATGTCAAGGTGTTCTGAGCTTTGTGATGCCAAGCTGTCGAGCTCCGAGTCATCTGGCGTCTCTTCCTTGCCGGTAAGCACCTGTGTTTGAGTCGCCTCTGGTTCCGGGAATTCTGGCGCATCGAAGAAGTCGTCGTCGTAGTCGCTGGACGATGAGCTGCGTGGTTCAAATGAACTCCCAGAGTCGTCTGTTGAATCTGCCGGGGATGGCGCCTGTTGCTTGTGTTGTTCGTTGGAGGCCTGGAGCGGTTGTCGCTCATTGGGCTTTCCTAGCAATTCTGCCATCGTCTCAGGGAATCAAATGTGGGTTGAATGAAGGCCAGAGGTGGAACATGTATGTCTTGGTCTCAGAATGGATAGCGTTCACACTGCGCTCCAACGTTGGTCACGGTCGTGGAATTTGGGTGTTTGTCTCAGTCACGAGGTTTCACTGTGATCAATCTTTGCTCCTATCACTAACTTAGCAGTCGTACCGTACTACTGGAGATCCATCGCCCGGGTTACGTCGTATTGTTATCGATTGGCTCCAGAGCACAACCGAGGTAGATCCATATCACATCCCCCTATTTTGCCTACCTGATGTTGGGATATGTCGCTGACAGCAATCTCGTAGTACCTACCTATCTACCCAACCACAAACACACACAAAACCCAGATGACCCAACCCCCAACACACACACCATCAAAGATGCACTCCATACACTGACTGCGATTTCTTTAGGTACAGTCAAGCAACAAACCTGGTATCAACATTGTGCATCTCCACCGAGAAGCGGCAATTAGCCAGGGCGCAGCCATCGCGGGCGCACCGGTGGCCGAGGATGCAGCTCGGGTCGTTGCAGCCCAGCCCAGCCGGGCAGGGGGACTGGCGGGCCACGGCGCGCAAGATCTGAAGCTGCCGGGGACTGAGCTGGTCGCCATGCTGGTGGCTGCACTCCCCGTACGCGTCCATGAACGAGCAGGCCCCGAGGAGGTGGTGGCTGTTGCACAGCTTGCGGGCCTTGATGTTGCCGAACTCGGACTGCGAGAAGTGCGTCGACTGGTCCACGCGCTGGCCGAGTTTGTTGCGCAGGATCGTCGTGCCGAGGCCCTTGGCTAGGGCTGTTGAGGTCTTGGGGCTTGTTGATGATGTTGTTGTTCGGACTAGTGATGAGGGCCCCGGGGAGGACGGGGGGGCGGCTTTGGCCACGGCGCTGGCGTAGCCCGTCGATGGGGTCATGGGCGGCGTGATGTGGAACGAGACCCGGCGCTTGAGGTTGAGGAGCTTCTGGGTCCTGAAGACATCGTTAAATGAAACGACGCGGAACCGGTCCTTGAGGTCGGCCAGCTCGTTGGCGAAGGGCGGCCCCTCGATCAGGGTGATACGGCCGCGAGCCGTCTCGTCCTCGACGCAAGGGCCGAGAAGACGGGCGTATCCGTTGTCGGCGGTGCCGCCGAAGAGAATCTGGTGGCAGTGGACGTCGGCTAGGTGGACTCGGAATGTGGCTGTTGTGTCGATTAAAAGGGTTTAACGCTGGTTCACGTTGCCGCCGCTGGAGAGCATGTAACAGTTTGAAGATATGGACAGCTCACCTTTGACCTTCTCATCAGAGCACTCCTTGCCGTTGCCGGCATCGACAAAATCGCACAGGGCATCACCCATGTTGAACCCACGCACAAACTCGTCCAGAGAGGCCACATCGGGCAGGATGTCCATGTCCTTGTACGTCTTGGCCAGTCCCTTCATGTTCGCATACACACGAACGAGCACCTGCAAGTTGGGCGACACGTCGGCATCAGGAGAGGCACGGGACCGGAGATCGTTCTCAACTGCCTGCTTCAGCAGGCTGGCGGTTTTCTTGCCACCATCCAGGCCCTGTCGGAGAAGCTCGTCTTTGAACTAGAGGGGTGGGCCAAATCAGTTACTAGGTCCAGTCAAGATGTGCCTGTGGGGTGGGTGGTATAAGTAGGGGGTGAGCAGTGGTCAAGTGTTGGACAATGGACCCACCGGCATGCAATCGCCGTCAATCACAACCGATGCAAAAACATGACGAGCCTGTTGAGTAATAATCAGATCTGTTAGCGCAAGAACACCACAGTTGCGGATTGTTGGCTGCTTTCCTTCTCCAACTTCAAAGCCTGGTTCTCTGTCTTAACCTCCTCCAGGCGCGAACGGTTCAACTGGATGACATCCTTCTTGTCGCGCAGCTCAACTTCGGCTTCCGACAGCTTGAGAGAAAGGGCACTGATGTAAGCAAACAAATCCTATTCCCAGGACGTAAGTCAGCGGCTTGGTCTCTGGGCTAGGTCTTGATGTGATCACTCAAGGTGAATGAAGTATTAGTACCTCGATAAGTGCGTGCTTCTGGTCGTCATGTCCCTTGCACAGTCTCCACCCCACTTCCAGGTCCTCCAAGTTTGAGTGGATGTCCATCATAGTAACTCTTCACTGCGGCAAGGGTGATATAAAGCTGAGTCTCATAAAGGTCAGGTGGTACGTATCTCGACACCGTGTGCGAGACGTGCTGTGCTGAGTTGCTCGGGTCTGGTTGAGGGAGGAGAAGGAACTGGAAAAAGACAGCGAAAGATAAAGAAGGAAAACGCTCTGGTCTTTGTCTTTTGTCTCGGCCCAAGCAAAGGCTGGAGACGGTTCTGCCTGCCCACCGATTTCCTGCAGTCGTGGCATGGTCCGCGGCCCTCTCAGGGCTGACTTGTCACATTTCAATATGCAGGCCGTGAAAACTGGTCGAATGGTTCGTGGTGCTGTTTTTGCCATTGCCGGAAGACATGGCATGACGCCCACAGAGAGCCTCGGAGGTTGGGTATCAACTGGTGTCAAGACCAATGTCCGGGCGGGCATTGCTATCATGCAAAACCACTGGCAGAAATTATCGGTGACAAAACTGCCTGGCCACACACGGGGCCTGGCTGGGTAAACAGCGCGACAGGCCTGGCCAACAGGTGGCGAGGAGGCGCCGAACAACATTGCCCTGGAAAATAATAGGCTCTGAATGACTGTGGGTTATCATCCCGGCCATGATCTCCCCAACTGCCACACGGCCAACCCTCGGGAGTGGTCTGGACTACTAGATAGGGTAGGGCATCAAGGCAACTAACTGTATTAGCCCGGCGGCAATGGCCGCAGGCAGGTAACGGTTGGATACAACAAACTGACAGAAGGTCATGAGGACTCAGCCGTCGGAAAAAAACAGACAGAAGCAATTGGCATATTGACCTAAGGCAATAACTGCCCCTGTAGACTAACGTTAGAGCTGGGCCTGTGCACCCAGCTGTGGCTATAAGAAAGAGGCCTGGATCCAAGTCAGATTGAGGGATCAAGGACCTTGAGGCCACAGAAGATTATTACTGAATTTGAACCCCTTCCAAGCCCTGTATTACAGCCCTTGTCACACCAACCACCTCTCCACAGGTCCCGGGCCCAATGCCGGAAGTCGTGAGGCCGGAGAAAATGGCATTCAATGCACAAAGCGCGATTCTTGTCTAAATTCCGTTTCGTTGTAAGGTTCTCATCAGAGGTTGAGGAAAAGGATCACAAAGCAATCATCCAGAACGCGCCGAGCAAAGGCACGCCCAAACTCCATGGCCATCCCCACGCCGACCAATACGCACCGGGTACTCCACTGACCGCAACGGTATATGTAGGCTTGCAAGTGACGTTTGAGTGTGTTCCGGTCCCATACGACCGACAGGTGGTCGTCGTCGGCGAGGCCGTCAAGTTCCCGAACCCGGTGGTAGTTGACGAAATGAAAGATAACGACGAAGTCACCATGGCGCTCTTTGACGAGCTTGAAGAGATCGCTGTAGTCAATGTCGTAGATGAAGATGTGTCCGTGGAAGGACAGGTATCATTCACGAATGCCTGCATTGTCTGATTCATGTCGCTCGCGCAGCGTGTCCCGGAACATTGCTGGAGCATCGGGAGAAGTCCATTGCATCCGCAGAGGCCTGAAGTGAGTCCGGGTTAGTTGATTAGTGCCCGAGACACAAAAGCATCGACCGACTTGGCCAAGCGTGAGGAGTTGTGACTGACAGCCAAAGTCTCCCAGGGTGCAATGGCAAAACTGGAAGCTGAAGGTCACGCAGGTTTGCTGGAGCATGTCAGTGTTTATATTTTGTATCTTGATCATCGAATGTTACCGATTGGAGAACAGGAATAGATGTAGAAGCCCGAAGACTTACTGCGCAGATGGGGAAATCGCCAACTTCAGTCTCTGGCTTCGTCGTAGCAGGTGTGCGAGCCGCTACCAGCAGGGACGCCGTTAGCCAGTGAATTGCCTTCATGGCCAGGCTCGGGCAAGACGGGTGCGGAGTACGAAAAGGTGCAATGCCCTCTGACGTGCAGTCCAAAGGTCTGCAAGTCATCCGTAGCACGAGGGACGGGAAGCCGCCGTTATAGAATGAGCGTTCGCTTCAAGTGCTACCTTACTATCAGCACCTCAGATCCCATGACAACCCGGTCTACCTCTGGAAGCTGCCCGGCTATAACAGCTTTCTAATAACACCAATATTAAAGGGGCCAGATCTGCCTGTGGCTTGCTGCTGAAAACGAAGTCACAACGCGACCTGCCAGTAATGATACCACAATGTTATGCAGGTACCTCGCAGCCTTCTCTCAAGCACCAGCTAATTTGGTGTGGGAAGGACGAACGCTGCCGCATATTAGTATAGGTCAGTTAAGTATTCACATACCAAACGACTGTCGATCACAGGCCTGAAAGTCGATAGTCTCGGTGAGCAGGACTGCAGAAGCGCATGGGTGTGCTCATCAGCTGCTTCAGCCACATTGCCCAAAGCGGATTATTGTATTTTCTTGCGAAGCTGGCTGAGAGGCAAAACACGGCTGCGAGAGGGTGTGAAGCGGGCAGGGGTGTAGCGCGGTCCAGGTGCCAATTTTGAGTGTGCGGCTGTGTCGATCATTCAATCCTTGCCAGTCCAGCCATGTCCATGCGAGGCTCACTGAGTGCGGAGTGCCGCGGGGTTTGAGGGGAAAGGCTGGATGTTTGATCAGGTTATTATTATCTTGTCTTGTCGTGTCCTTGGCTGTGATGATATCTAGGTGCCAGTGGACATTTAGATGGTGATTGATCCCTTTTTTCTTGAGTCATTGTGGGCCACGAAGAGAATTCCCAAGCACCTCCGATGGTTGCAATGTTCCATTATCTTCTCCTTACACTGTCTGTTCTCTTTGCCTTGGGACGCAGTGAGCCATCATCATGCGGCTCTCTCGTAACCTACCGGCAGTACAGCGTCCTGCTTTCCACCGCGCCGTCATGCTTCCTCGACGGGTGCGGATCCCCCCCGCCAGCCAGCACCATGTCCTCGGAATGCGCCGTCTCCCAGCCCTGCTCACACCTCTGGGAGTTTCTCCGCCAGCAGTGGCAGCCCGAATGGTGTCCATCCTGTCCGGGTGACATCGCCTGCCGAATCTCGGGATGGCCCGTTCTCAACATGACGGCGGCCTGCGCGGTGCAACCGAGCGAGTGGCTCTTCTCCAACGCGGGCGCGTGCTGCGTGTCGGACGACGAGCCCTTCCAGCTTGCCGACTGGATTGGCCAGCTCTGCAACGGGACAGACTGGCGCCGCCCGTTTGACTACTACGGCGGCATGGCCAGGGAGGACTGGGAGGAGTGGATCGAGCCGTGGAACTGGACGGTTCGGCCCCAGAACACCTCGACGCTGACAGTCGGCCAGCCGTCTTGTTCGCCGCCCTCGACAACGCTGTGGACGTTCGGCATTGAGAACCTCTCCAACTCGGCCCAAGTCCTCTTGGAGACCTTTCTGTTCTGGCTGGCGGTGAATTTTGGGGCGGCGAGTCCATACATCCGACGTTTCGGCATCCCCGAGGAGCGCAAGATCTTCTGGGTCATCATGTCGGGCCTCGCGTACCCCATCACCGACTGGCTCGTTTCGAGCTTCTGGGTGGCTGCCGAGTGGCGCGTGTCGCCGGGCTACCAGGACGTGCCCATCGGCTTCCTCGCGCTGCTCCTGTGCTCGCGCCCCAGCGTCCTGATGCTGCTCATCTGCATCTTCCTGGCGCTCGACCGCCTCGTCTCTCCGGACTACGAAGTCCACATGCGCCTCGGCCAGATGACCCCAGCCGATCTCACACGGCTCGGACGCATCCGCGCAAAGCATCTGATTGCAAACTTTGGGCTGTCCATCTCGGTCTCGGAGTTCATCACCCAAGCGCTCGGATACTACAGCATCATCAAGACGACAGACGTCGGCGTCAAGAGGGGGTTCTTCATTGCGGGACACCTGGCCCCTTTTTGGCGAGGGTCCCCAGCCATGAGAATGTACGGTGGCGCGTTGGTGCATTCCATCTTTGCCTTCCTCACCGCCGGGGGCTTGTGTTTCTCGGCGTACGTGCACACACAGGAGTCCAAATTCCACAAGCACCTGTTCCGATGGCTGGCGAGGTTTCTGTCACAGAGTGACCAGCACTTTCTGGATACCGCACCGCAGCGGGATAGACAAAGGCGGCATTGGCGGCGGCGGCGGCGGCGGCGGCGGCGGCGGCGGCAGCATCAACAGCAGCAAGGATCTCGGCCGGAAGGCCAACGAGATATTCAGCAGGAGAAAGCACCAGACACGCAACAAGCTCTCGCGCACGACCCTGAGCGCGCCCCGGGCGAAGGGGGCAATGAGGGAGAAGTCCATGCCATGGGCTGGGGGCTAGCCGCCTTTTCCACGCTGGTCATTGGCCACAGGGTAGTCCACAGACCAGCGGACGGGCTGTCAACCCAGGGGGCTATAGCCGCAACAAGCGACCCGCCACGGATCCAAGCCGCCGGGGGGGAGCACGACACCATCGAGCGAGCACCCGGGCCCGCCGAAGACACTGGCAGCGAAAGCAACTACAATGACAACGAGGAAGACGCAAGCGACCACGACAGCGACGTGGAAGAAATCGAGCACTTCTCATACTACTCCGTCGTCCTGGTCTTCTGGACCTGGCTGGTCCGCGGCGTGCCCGAGGACATGCGCCAGCAGTTCCCCCACCTCCGGGCCGAGGCCGAGAGGCAGTTCGGCCCGCCCGAGGACTATCGCCCGCGCTGGGGGCCCATTGTCCTGTTCGTCACGACCGTTTGTGCCGTGGTCAACTTTATCGCCCAGTGGTGCTTCTGGTCGGGCTTTGTCGAGTCGCAGGGGCCGCGGTATGTTCATTGTCTACCTTACCTACAAACTCCGATGGGAGTACGGTAGTTCGTGTTTGCTGATAACAAAAACGGCTAGCTTTTGTCCCCCTGACGATAGCGATTTGGTTCTGAGGGTCCGCCTCATTCTCGCGCTGCTGCCGCTTATTGGTGAGTGGCTGTCAACTATACCCTTTGTGGGCGGCTGGGTCGAACTGACGAGGCGTGCGTTAGGTATCACGCCAAGCTTCATATTCTCGGCTTTACAGTCCATCACTGTGCAGTCTGGCTAATTGACGCCGTCACGGGCCGGCCCACTGCGAGACTCGGGGGTCGGATGCTCGGAATGATCAAGGTTCAAGTGAAATCGGTGCCTGACTTGGATCATCTCCGATGATAAACGATCTGGTGTTGAACTCAGTCCTTTTATCTATTCCGCTGGTGTTGCACAAAGGCGTTCATTTGATAGTCTTCATACAATTCCTTTTGTCACACCTCCGTGATAACTACCAGGTAGGCAGGTACGGAAGCTTCAGGCTCGCTGTGTCTCACACAAGCAGCAGTTCAACTGGCATTAAAGTGTTCTTGTGCCCTGGTGATCAATATGCGCTGGAGGGGGTTTACATACCTCTGGATGCCATGGCGCCATCATTACCCGACTCTTGGTAGCTGTCTTGCAACAAACAAAGCCGGTATGGATGTGGAATCTGCGATTCATGTCGGTGTTGGAGGAAGCTTCAGGAACGTGACTCAAGATACGAACTTGTGCGAAGCCCGGCGGGAAATGAGACTTAATTACTACCTCTAGACAAAGACGCGAAGGAGCGTTTTGATCAACGCAAAACACCAAGTGAACACCGTTTGTGTGGTTTCACACCGAATATACATCCACGCTTGTCAGATCGAAATCCCGGCCCAGGGGCTGCAGGACCCACAAACAGTCCCACATAGCTGTTTAAGAGTGGAATACCTGGGCCGAAACTCATATCGAATCAAACTAGCGTCAGTGGTTTAGTGGTAAAATCCATCGTTGCCATCGATGGGCCCCGTGTTCGATTCACGGCTGACGCAAAGTAACCTCAACTTTTGCCCAATCATACCGCAGGCTTGCTCTGGTGCAGATATCTACACGCTCGGATTAACTCTAGAGTAACAACCGATTCTCAAAAGAAGCAACTTTCAATCCATTCAGATCACAACGAGTTCGTTACTAAATTGGTATGAATCGCCATAGTTGGATGATCGCAGGTGCTTGCACTACTACATGGGAACAACCACGCCGAGCAATTATCATGTCTCTCAGTTGGGACATGGCAAGCCACGGAATGCGTTGCGGTAATAGCCCGTCCGATTCGTAGCGTCCTCCTCCTCCACAACCATCTGGCCTTATCCCACGCAACCTCCCAACTTGCTTCCCTTGATAGATGTTGAGATGATGTTTGCCTCCTGGTCTAGATCAGAGACACACTCGCCGAGATTCAACGATACCTACCATTCAGCGAGGTATACCATGTACCTCTACATCAACTGACGGGTGCCATGGAAAACAGCATCCCGGAGCATTCTGGGCACTGCAGACGGATAGCACCGCCAAGTTTGCTTGTCTTGATGTTTTGGTAAACAAGCCTCACAATTATATTTATTGGTTCGATCACAGCACGCAGACGAATATATTTACATCAGAGACATCCCGGACTATGTATGTATCTTTCTAGTATCTCTCTTTTCACCGCCACCGGGACGGGACCAGGTGCCAATGCGTGTGTGTACCGAGTCCCAAGGCCAAGCCGGCCGTAACATGAATAGTTTAACACTAACATGAACCAAGCGAATACAAAGCCTGTTTTTTTTTTTTTTTTTTTTTCAGAACTCTTCCCCGGGCAGGTAAAGGATGCAGCATGGAGGCTAGCTAGCTACCCTATTAATTACACTACGTACCTAGGCTCGATATTGACCGGTGCTCATGCACATGCAGATCAAACGATGCATGTTGCTTCTTCCGACCCATTCTATTGCTCTAGAGTCCCTTTCCGTGCCCGGAAGTGCTCACAACCGAACCAATGCTGTGTTTCATTTCCTTCCCTTCCCTGATGTAAATGGCATCCGACCTGCAAGCTAACTCACCGACGTTCCTTACCCGCCAGGCCGGCATGGTACCTACCCGCTCGTGCCGCCTTGTCTCCCGACATAAATCATCATCGGCGATCATCAGCGAGTGGAAGAACGTAATCCATGCCCGCCGGGCTGAGAGGCGTCGGAGCGGGCGCATCTAGAACAGACCATTGCCGGGGAGTGCTGCGGGGGAGGGATTCGAGGCGTTTTCTGTCGGGGAACTTGAAGCGGGAAAAGCAAAGGGGGGTTAGGTAGGTAGGTTCTCTTCCGTGAAAGGGCTAGTCGGTCGGTGAGGGGCAGAGGGTTGGGTTGAGCACGAGAGAGCAGGATGTTTTTGTTCAACAAGGTAGGTTTGTTTGTGTGTGTGTATGTGCCTGTGTTTGAATGTATGTGTGTATGTATGTATGTATGTGGCTTGGAAGATGATGTGTGAGATTTAGCAGCGAGGAAGACGCACACTCGAATGATCGGACAAAGTTGCCTATACGAGCGGAAGAGGATGTGGTACTTTCCGGCTTCCAAGTTCCAAGTATCCAGGCGGACAGGGAGTGTAAATGGGGTCTTGAGGCCGGTGGTATCGTATGCTCTGATGGTACTGTTATTTTGTAAGAGATATTTGTTTGATGTTGAGACGGAAACGGTAGTACCTTAACAAATAGTGTATTTGACTTACCGATCGAGGTACCTACCTACTGAATGGTATATCTTGACGACGGTGTCTGCTTGGACAGTCCGCTCCCTGCCTTTCTACCGGTGAGTACCTGGCCAACCGATCATGCCCGGGCGGCCATCGAGATTCGTTTACATGCAAGCGGTGACTAGCAGCACCCCCTGCCGCTCCGCATTGTACACTGTGTCCCTGGCCCCATATGCTGTAGGATCACGTATAGGTCGGTATCTTCGATTCTGTCCCTACCTTATCTACTCATTCCTATGGGCCGCTCACCAAACTGTAGATCTTGAGTACCTACCTTTCTCATCTAGCCTGCGTCCCTTAGGTACCCATCGTCACCACTTTCCCTAATCCCTCCTACGGTGGTATTGTAGTCCACCTTAGTCATTCGTAAGTATCACACCATCCACCCCTGTATTGAGTTACCACTTACGGATGATCTTGCCGGAGGAAAAGCTCCTGCCGGGCGCGGTCCAGTCATCGATACACGGCAGGACCGTAATATCTTGTTTGTTCCACCTCCATGATATGGAATCACACCCCATCCCCCTGTCGACGCTAAAGCCACACAACAAACGCGGAGAGGACTCCTCTGCAGCGGATTGGGCCGGGGAACAGCACGCTTCTCAACCCGATGTGCGCCACACCGCTGCTGTGGACGGAGGGCGAGTGGGGGGTTGGGGTTGAGGGGTCTATCTATCTTTTTTCGAGTCATGGTTGGGACAAGCTACGATGCATGAGGTACATGTACTGTTTCGACTAGCGACAGAGTGCCGGTTCTTGTCGGGACTCCGAGTCCGTCGGCAGCCAGTGCTATTATGAACTTTTCATAAACTTATGTCTCGAAACCTGAAGCGAAAAGATTATTACCAGCTACATGACTTACCTTACCTCCTCGCCGCTATGAGCTAGACATGCACATCGACGAGGAAAAGAGTTGGGTAAGGTACACGTACCAAACCCCAACAGGCACAGACCGAGGAACAGCGGGTCGCATGCATACTCACCTGTAGCCCACGGCTCGATCCGCAGGGACATGCACACCTCGTGGATCGGGGCAATACCATTGGAGGCTTGGGGAAGCCAAGTGGGCGCCGGGGATTGCGGCTGCGATGGGATGTGAGACGTGGGGAGTTTTTGAGGCCGGGCTGCCATCACACCGATCTCGAGGCGGGACATATACGTACGTTGCCTTCCGGGAACGATTGGCTTTTCTCCCCTTTTCCCCTCCCCTCATGTCCGTTTTGGTCAAACCATGCGGCGGGTGGCTGCAGCGGGGCAAAGCAATATCCCGTCTGTTGACATGTCACGGTAATGGCCAGATGTAAATGCATTGTATACATGTAAGTAGAGACCAAAAAAGAGCGGGGGGGGGAGCTGAATTGTTGTCTGGGAGTTTGCATGTTTTAGGTTGCTTCAAGCCCAAAGAAGAAAAAGAAAAAAAGCAAGACTGACCGAGGGCGCGGCCTGATTGGTGACTCTCGACAAGCTCCTTTTCTTTTTCTTTTTCTGCTTGCCCATAACAGCCACGGGGCGGGTAAAATCCAATCAAGTGTGCAGCCGCTCTTCGTCGATGTGGTGAAGTACTTGGGAGGCACTACTAGTAGGTCTCTGACGAGAATGCCGACAACTGGTTCAAGTAGGGCTCGGAGAGAGTCCAAGGCGTAAGGACGGGAGGATCATGAACTATCGACACTTGGATTACGAGGTACTGCTGGAGCTGGAAGATCTCGGCATTCAAGGGTATTACAAGCCGACAGGATCGCGTCTCATTTGGGCTGTTTATGTACGGTATCTAGTCTCACCGAGTATTGACAATGAGCAGATGCAGCTCAACTGAAAAGTTGGTGTAAAACCAGCGGGGCTTTGACGGTATCTCGAAACGGAGATGAGTACCAGACACCCCTGTCGAACCGAACTAAATATCACGTATGCATTGATTCCACTCCTGCCGTTCGCCTGGAACCGATGTGAGTGTCCAGCGTTAATAACTGAGAAAATTCCCAACCTTATTACGTTAGTTACAACAGGGTCTCGATACTAACTTAACACAGACGGTGCCAGGGGAACCAAGTGTGTTACTGGTGATTACAAAGGAAGTCAAAGGATAGCTACCCAAGGTAGGTACTTAGAATGTGGGTGGATTGATCCGTTCAAAAACTGTCAGACAAAGAAACGAATTGCAAGAGGCGAAAGTCAAACAAGCCAGGCAGGCATTGTAAACCAGTTATGTTTTTGAGTACCAAAGTAACTCGTCATTATATTTACTATGTTTGAGAGGTTATGAACCCGAAGCGCTTTTTTCGCACTCCCCTCCAAGCACAAATCATGTGCGATCCTGATATGTCGTGGTTGCTGCGAAGCCCATTACAGCATTATATAAGCCTCCCCCCTTTTGTTCGTCAGTCAACTTTCCAACCGCCACCCCCGAGGGGACCTGGGACCCATCCCGTCCGGCCGTCCGTCCGGCCACCCATCCAGTGGCCCATTCTGAGGTATCTAACTCCGTGTTCCCCCCCCCCTGCCGCCAAAAAGAAACGCCGAAAAATAAAGCCAGCAGAGAAAAACAGCAAAGTCGCTATCCAAAAATCCATCCAGTTCCAGTACAGCCCCAGCTCAGTTTAGTTCCACACACCAGTAGAGCCACCTCGGCTCATTAGTAGCATCTCGAGGCCCTCCATCCTGCCTCTTAGTGCGTTGTTCTCTGTCTCGAGACAGCTGTTCCTCCTCTCGAGCTGGGAGATGTATTCGGTGGCTTTGCTGAGGATGGTTGCCTTGTTGAGCTTGGGTGTTGGGCCGGCGTCGTTTTCGTCGACGGCCTCGCCGTCTTCCTCGAACCCTTGGTTCTCGAGTCGCTGGGCCACGACGCGGAGTGTTGGGATCGAATCACGCAACTGGGCGATCTTATCGTTCAGGTTGGTGCGATACCGCTTCTCGATCATGTTGTGGGCCGTCTTCTTTGGTGCGGTCTGTTGTGTAGATTCCTTGCCCTTCTGCTGGGTGGTGGAGCGGCGGTGGGAGGGTGGTGGTGGTGAGGATGATTCTTCATCCTCGTCCGATCCCGAGCTCGACGACTTGCGCTTGAGGTTGCGTGGGCTGGCGCGCTTGGTAGCCGGGGCGGTATCCTGGGGAGCGGCCTCGGGATTGCTAGAGTTGAGCTTGGTCATTGGCGCGCCGGTGGTGACCATCATGACTTGTGGTGACTGGAAGAGCGCGGACTGGTTGTTGGTTTTCTCGGAGCTAAAGGGCATGCTGCTGAGCTGAGGGATGGCAAGTTCCATGGGGTTGATTGCAGGGCTGAGTGAGAAGTTCCTGGGCGGGATAGTGGCCAGGATGGATCCGTCGAACAGCTCGGATTTGAGGTAGCTGTCTGTGTCGGGTGAAGTCTCGATTTTGTCCCAGGTCATCCAATCGTCGGAGATGGGGAGCCCGTAGGAGCTGGTTGAGAGCACTGGCGACAAGGGCGATGGAGGTGAGCCTGCTGAGTCTGAGGTGAAGTCGGTGTTGAAGTCCTCGAGCGGGTCAAAGAGGGATGAGCTGAAGTCTTGATAGGACTGAGTCTGGGACAGGGAGGTAGAGTTAGCTTTGCTAAGGTCATGTATCACGAGATGTGTGGCGTGATGTGCACCGAGATATAAGAGACTAGAGAGACTGTTGCGTGTAAGGGGGAGGAGCAACTAACAGACTGAGCAGCGCCAAAAGCAGTTGCAAATGAGTCGAATGACAGTGAAGGGTCGAGGAGTGAGGCAGGCATCTTGATTGGTCGACTCAGGGCGAGACAGGCGGGCGGTGTCGATGATTGGACGGAAGCGGGCGACGGTTGACGGGTGACGGTGTCGCTGTTGCGGGGGGAATTGGTGGCGATGGGCGGCGACGGCCAAGGTGTAGTACCAGGTGGTGTACGTACGTCAGGTAGGTAAGTTAAGGCACAGACAGGTCAGGCAGGTAGGTAACCCGTAGTACAGTGCTGGTTGGGCGTAGGCGGTAGGGCGCAGTGATGATTGATGGGATTATTGATGGGATGGACCGGAGGCGGGTGACAGTTGGAGATTGGGGGTGAGGTGGGGTGTTGCGGTGGTGTTGTTTCGGTGCAATGTTGGATGATGTTTTGTTTGCTGTTGCTGATGTTGGACTTGACCTTGGATGTTTTTTTATCCATCCTCAGGGTGTCTGGGTCTATTTGATATGAAAACCCAGGCGAGGACGACCGAAGCTGGTAGCCTCGGTGCGCATTGTTGGAAGTCCCGCCTTGGCTTCGTGGGCTGGATGGTGGCACTCAATGCATGCATCCCGCGCCGGGGAGCGCAGCGAGAAACTGACGATTGATTCTCGACAGTCGTACGAGAACGAATTGGACGAATGGGACGCATTGGGCCCCATCTAGAACGATGGCCCCTCTTTATTCGACGGGTTGGCGGCACCGTGTACATGTGCCAAGCAAGGAGCCCAGGGGCGTAGGGACTGGTAGCGTCTGATCTTCTGGCCCGTTGCGGTGCTCTTAGTGCCCCCGTCTGCTTTAGCGGGACACACACAGTGGGAACCTGGAACCCTTGACGTTGCATCCTGCTAACATCTGAACCCTTTCGCACCCTAAACTTGCACAACGGCGGGGGCTGTTTGGCGCTGTCGACGGTACATGTTCCCGCCCATCAGTGCCTGGACTGGTCTTTTCTCTTTGACTGTCACTTCCTGGTTGCAGACAAAGATACGGCTTCGGTGTGGCTCGTCGACCCGACACGGCGTGCACGGCGTGCACGGCTGTAGGCGATCGCTGGTACACTATGGGTTAGCACCGATGCGAACAATTACGAGAACCGGTCTTGGCCATGCGAATGCCGTCATGAATTGATTGATTGCAGCGCCTTGCATGGCCCTCGTCATGGTCCAGACTCTCATCGAGCCATTTGGCTCTCTTGGCTTGATTTGGTTTGGTCAACCAGCCAGTCGCCCAGTTTTGATCCGTTTTCCCGCGCAATTCTCACCATCAGAGGCAATAATATTTTGCTCTCGCTGTCCGTCCAGCTGAAGATCGAGATCCAGAGTGGAGCCAGCCATTCACTGAGCGCATTCACAGTGATCGCTTTGCGTGGACGCGGAAATGCTTCTTTTCGTCAGCGATTCAACCAATCACCATCGTTCGGACGACCGCCCGATGTGAAACTAAATGTAGCAATTGGCCGCGTGGGAATGATATGAGCGCGTGGAAATGTGTGTGGCATCGAGTGGAGGCATCAAGCCAGGTTCCGCGGAGAGCACTTCGTCAACGGCAGCGACGGGCATGGCAATCGCTGGATTGCGGGTTATGGCCGAGGTTTTGACACGATTTTTGGGTTGGGTGTCTCGGTTGCGTTTGCAGCCTGTCAGAGGTGGTCTGATTTCTGCACGCTCTCATGGTCCATAGGCGGTCCAGACCCAAGGGCCCCCGCAAAACGCGTGACCGGAAGTGTCCGCCCAGCGCGACACACCCAATTGTTAACGAGCAGGTGTCTTCCCGCAGCGAGCTGGCTGCGTCGAGACCCCAACGACATCGCGGCAAATTATCGCAAACAGCACATGCCGCCAAATCGTCGATCCATCTTCTTGATCCCGTGGACCCGGAATCCTCCTACGGCACGCTACCCGACTCTTTCGTGGGCGAGAATCACGGCACCCTTCGCCGTTGCGGCGGCCTTGGGATGCCGCGGTAGTCGGCATGGCTTCCCAAAGTCGCGTCACTCTCGACTCTCTTGTGCGTCAATTGACCATCTCAAAATTTACAGTGCTCCCCCAGCCGCCGAACTCGCTTCGGTCGCCACCAAGGCTGCCGTGACCGATCTCCCCACCCCACAAGTCGGCGCCCGTCCCATCCGGCCGGAGAAGTGGATCATCCTCCCCTCCCAGCCCGGACGGGGGCATCATCGACGCCCGTCCCGTGGCCCATCAAGGTGCTCGCGTCCGCCCCCTACGTAGGACGGCGTCCCCAGCTCAGAATTCAAGACCAGTACACTACAGTCTACAAATGCAAGGCAGAAGGGATGGACCATGCCGTCCAAGAATTACAGGCGAAACGCGCCGTTCTCAAGGGCCCGGTGACGTAGTGCCGGGCCCAACCTGTCAAGCGTTCACATGCATTTCGCAGTCTGCCGATCTCTTTGGGCCTAGTCGGTCTGTTAGATACGCATGGGAATTGGCAGTCCCTCTGGGGAGGAGCTTGGTTTCAGCCCGGTCTAGACCTCAGCCCAGTTGACGTCCATCTGGTACAAGCATGCACCCCTGGCAGTTTGCAGCTCGATAAGACCATGCCCAGATTGGACCCTTGGACCCTTGATTTCTTCAACACAAGCCCGGCGTTCCGAGGAGAGAGCATGTACATTGTGCACTTGCACGTGGCGACCATGCACGTCTACGTAGCTCAAGCCAGCCGTGTCGGCAACGCTCCCCATCTTCCTTCCGGGACTGCTTGAAAAGCAGGCTTTACGACTGAGACCAGGTTGATCAGTTGGTTGGTTCATGCACGTGGAGAGGACAGATCTACACGACGGCAGCAGCGACGTCATCCAGATCGCTGGGTTCTCGCTCTAAGGATTGACGCTGGACCTCATGTAGGGTAGCCTTCCACACAGTGTCTCGGTCCGAGTCTGTCAAGGTCACACCGAAAGGATGTTGATATTATGAAGAAAACCTGTTTCATGCGAGCAATGACAAGCGCGCACTGCAGTGAAGATGGAGCAAACACATCACGCGGAACCCCGATCGATCCCAAGGAAGTGGGTGTCGCTCTATGATCTTGACAAGAGAGGTTGACAGGGAAAGATGGTCGCATTCAGTTCGTCCCAGGGGTTGAATAATAAAAACAACTAAGGATAGTTCCAAACCAACAATTTAGCTCAACGTTCAAGTTCTTCTAAACAGGTAACAACGTACATACGCACCAAGAAAACAACAAAACAGCCGGAGACTGAGAAAGGCAGGATCAGCCTGACCTGGGAGCCTCAAAACCTTTGGCGTTTCCCTCTGACCACAGGGAGCTGAAGCCACAGATTTGCCACTGACTCGGTACAACGAGAAAAGGGGGGGCTTTCTAAATGCCCCCCTTTTTTGTGAAAAAGCGGGCGGATCGACTCTTCGAGGACAAAGGACAACAACGAACCCCTGAACCCGGCATGAACCCGGTCTCGACCGCCACATACGCCACCAAGCCCCAGACCATTGCAGTACTCATCGATAATAAAAAGTCAAACGGTTATTAGGGTTACATATGCATCAATCATCACGACAGACACTCAGTTACATGGTGTTAAAGACCAACCTTCACGAGTTGCCCTCGTCGACAGTCTGATGGAGTTTGTCGGCCTTTTTTTGCTTATCTGAAACATAATTATGTACATGAGACCGAGAAAATGAGAGAGAGCGTGTGTATTGGTATCTGTATGTGTGAATATCCATGGGTGTGAGGGTGAGTGCTCACGTATAAGATCGATAATACCTGTGGTATGTTCAGTTGTTTCATCCTCCCCCATAAACGTGCAGCCGATACATGATGGGGCTAGAACTGAGTGCGCGCAGTTCAAGTCATCCACACCATAGAAGACACGAACAGTTAGTTCCTTAACCTTGAGGAGCCTACACAACGAGATTAGACAGACTCACGCACAGGTTCCCTGTCTAGTTAAGTCGCTATGGCTAGTCGAGTTCTTTTTCTACGTGTCTTGCCACGAGAGCGCAACCCTACTACCATCCCATATTTCATATTAAGAATCTTAGCAAAAATATAGATACACATGGGTGTCCACCGTCACCGGGCTAGAACAGCGTCATTCAGAGGCTGTCTTTTGTCAGCTGGGGAGCCACTCAATACGTGTTGCAAATACAACCCAACGACATTTGATGATGATGAGATTATTCCCCTACAGTGTCGACGTGCAGTGCTTTCTGGAGCTACTGTGGCAACAACATCCTGCAGGCATGAACCATGGCTTGAATTTTTGATGCATGGATGTGTATGTGTGAGAAGAGCAGCGGGAAGAATTTGAAGTATGACCGCAATCATATAACTAAATACGTCTTGTGTTAGAGGAATGTCTGATGTCTGTTCATATTTGAGGTATGACGAGCATTAGACGGTGAGACAACCAGTGAAACTCTCGGGGTATAACGGCGACTAAGTACCTAGTCGAATCTTGATTCAAGTATAAGGCGTATAATAATAACATAGTGTATAATAAGATAAGTTAATAAAGCATGTTTGTGATTAGTGGTCTTCTTTTGAATCATGACATGATATTGAATGAGTTCAGAACATCGCTTTCCTCACTGTGTAGGGTTTAACCCTCGTTTTGAACAGGCCGCGCTGTGCTTCGAAGATTCTCCAGTTGTTGAGTTCTAGAAAAGAAAAAAAAGAAAAGAAAGAAAAGAGCAGGTTTGATTGACAACATGTTCGAGTAATCAGAGTGTCCGCTACAATGCAGTGAGAGACTATTTCATTGAGGTGCCATCTCTCATCTGGTCCAACCGAACTCGTTGGACCACCGCCACGGAGCTGCTTTCTATCATGACATCGCTGCAAGATCCTGACACAAATCGGCATCGTGACTTCACGTCATTCTGTAACATGACGACTTCTCCTCATCGGTGGACCAATGTGTGGCTCGGGGCGCCATGGCGGTGACCGCGTTGGTAGTTATGTAACATTTGCTCTTTGCGCAGCAGGAAAGACCTGCCAACTGAGAAATTCATGCTCTTGGCGCTCCCATGTGTGCATCTCACAAAGCCCTGGTCGGAGATACTCTCGACAACAACACAAGACCATGCAGCATGGTGGGGGGAAGAAGATGCGTCACCATCTGGCCAATCTCGTCCCGGCTTGGCGGGCCTCAACTTCCGTTTCCCGTCTGAGGATGGGGACTGAAAATAAGGTGCATGCCGACTCAAGCAGGCAGCCAAATTGAAGAGCGATTCTAATGGAGACACAGCGATAGGCGGTTCGATGGGAAGCAATGACGGGCAGCATGTGCAAAAGGTGGGAGCGGGTAGGTCAAAGGCCGGTCGGGATGAAGGCCTAGTTTGGGCGGTGGAAGCTGGGTCTGGTTGGTGGCTGGCGATATTACCTTGCCGAGAGGTGTGAACCCGGAATATGGGATGTGGGATGCAAGAACTCGCGTGGATTGCAGGTGGCGATCGTGGCCGGTAGCACGAGGTGAGGTCCTCGAAGGGCCTTCCCTTGGTGTGGACGTTGAAACGAGACGAGCGGAGAAGGGCAATTTATGACTCCAAATCCAAAGGACCAGAGTGCTGCGCTAGTCTGGCAGGTTGTCAGCAACGAGATGTGTGGTGGCATTTCCGTCGGAGGTTTTCCCCGTTGAGAATAATCCATCGTGACGGAAATCTCAGATGCGGATGGAGCGGGTCGTGGGGAGGAAGGAATATGATGAACTGAGGTGGGTCACCGTAGGCGTCGCATCGCTTCGAGAAGTCTAGCGCAGCGTAGGCAGCAAAAAGCCAGGTAAATCAGATGACTGCCTGGCCTCCATTCTCCACCTTGGAAGTGATGATCCGACGTTGAAGGAAAGTTCCTGGAGGGAAGGTGCCAAGAACTCGAAACCTCGAGGACGACGTGTGAACTGGGAAGGCGCGTGGAAGCGCCAAGCGCCTTCGTCGACCTTCTGGAAGGCGCACACCCGCATGGTGGAGGGAGCAGCTGCAACCTGGAAATGGCTAGCAAAGGGACAGCGTCGCACTGGTGTTTGAATGACCTCAATCAAATTACCAACCTGCTCGAGCAGCTCAAATTGCAGGAAGCCCGTCCGTCCTAATACTCGTCCCATGTCCACCAACAAACAGCTCTCAGAGAGTAAAAATAACAAAACGCCTCACATTGCATGCACCCAGTCTTAGCCCGCGCGGCCGTGGATTTCCAGTTCGGGTTTGCGGCTCTCGGGCGGCTATAACAGCAAACATTTTAATATGTGTCTCCCATTTATCCTTCGGAGCTTGGCCTCTGGGATGCCTTCATTGCCCTCAACCCCAATCTGCGGATAAAATGCCTTTCTCATCTTGCCCCCCCCCCCCCCCCCCCCGACACCCCTTGACCCCCCGCAGCCATGAACCTTGTCGTCCCCCGCCCCGAACCGCGCCGCCGCCAGCGTCAATCCAGGAAGCCAATATGCTTGCAGGCTCCTAACGATGGGATTGCTTGTCGAGGAGCTCGAGAAACCGCCATCTCGACAGGAGCAGGCGTCTCCGAGTCCAAATAGATTAACACGGCCATGGGCATGGCGTCACGCGATTCAGCCCGTCCATCGGGCATGTGCTCTCCATCTTGGCTGCCACCCTTGCCTCGGAGCCTTGAAGTGAAGCTCGATCTGGACGCCGATAATAAGCCGTCCATTATATTTAATCATGGCGGAAGCACACACATTGCCTGTATCTCGGAGCCGTCTTGGAACAACCTCAGGCGTCCTTTCTACCGCTCGACGACATCTGCCTTGGCCACTGAATTGACAGTCGGATTGTTGATCTTGCACCGCTTCTTGATCTCGATCAGAACTCTGTTTTTGTTGATCGCAGAATGTACGTTGGACAGACTGGTCTTATCTTCGCCCTCCCGTCGCTTGTCGAGATTGACCCTCGCATGCTTCCTGCAGACTTCCGCTAACCCGTGGCTAAAGCAGTGCCGGCAGAGATCGTGATTAATAGCAATCCGACCGACCAATTCCTCCTCGTCCTAACCCTGCCCGACAGAATCTGAAACTGCGCGACGAGATTGAAGATGATTTGGACTCTGTGGCTTGGGCTGTTCGCCGCCCTGTTGGGCTCTGGCAAGTTCTGCGGGCTCAATTGTCTCGCTTCTCGACGGGCAAATAGCTAACAGGTGCCAGTCGCCGCTGACACGTACAACGATCCCGACACGGGCCTCACATACTCCCAGGGCTTTGGGCTGTACAAGGTTGACGGTCGCGGCATCACCGTCCGCATCGCAATACCGAGTGGCGTCGAGGCAAACACGGCGTACGATGCCGTCGTGCAGGTTGTTGTGCCGACTGACGTCGGCTGGGGTGGACTGGCGTGGGGTGGATCCATGACCAAGAACCCTCTGCTTGTCTTCTGGAGAGGGAGCAACAACAGCCCTGTCCTTTCGTCTCGCTGGTCCAGGTACGTCGGCCAACCGGCTCCCCCGTCTCGGCCATGATTCGGGTGATAAATCATGAACTGACAAGCTCGCTAGCGGACACACCACGCCGATCCCATACACGGGCGCCACGTACACCCTCTACAAGACCGGCACCAAGTCCAACTCGACGCACTGGCAATTCACGGCCCTCTGCTCCGGCTGCACGGCCTTCACCGGCGACAGCGGCCTTCGCTACATCAGCCCCAGAGGCGGCAACCGCCTCGCCTTTGCCTACTCGCCCACCAAACCGAGCTCGAACAGCAACACGTCGGCGATCACCGTCCACGAGGTCCACGGCTACTGGAACCACGACTTCACCTCGGCCTCAAACTCCAACTTTGTCGCGGCGGTGGCGAAGTTCCAGAAATGAGCGCGCGCGCGGGATCCTGCCTAGCGCGGACAATTGTACATAGCGGCGTTCTGCGAATGCCGCCTGGCCTCGTCCTGGTAGTGCCTGTCCAAAGCGTGGAACGAGAGCATGGGGTTTGAGACGGAGCGATGGCATGAACAGGTGGCCTGTTGGCCCAAAACATATAGATTGCGCGGATTACATGTGTTTGAGATCGAGTGAGCATGTCAGCAGCGGTGTCTTCCCCAGAGTCGTCATGTCCATAAACGTGTGAGGGATTTCTCAAGTACATATATTCATCTGTTGGTTTGCACGTCTCACGGTTCTCATGTGAAAATTGGTTGGCATAACTTTGCACGTTTTCTGTCGTACTCAGATCATAGCAGGCACTACGAAGCCGGCCAGAGAAAAAACCGCCGGACTGAATGGCTGCAACAAAGTTGGTATTCACGGTGGCGGTTCAATATAAGTATAGATAATTAAGAAGGATGAGTCATCAATCAGTTTGTGTCATAGGGGCAGAAGAATGCAATGCGCTTGATTTCCAGAGTCTATTTTGTTCCCGTCGTATTTAGTTGAGTTCGTGAAGCATTTACTACCTGAGTATTTGGCTGATGAAAATGCACAACGCCGATAACCTTGCGAGAAATACTAATTATGCCTTGGGTTTTCTAATCCTCAATTTTTATCCACCTCGTACTCTGGACTGGGGCCTATCTGTAGAGTAGAATGTTCTCCTTCTCGTTCTCGTAGGGCTTGAGGCCCACGTACTCGCTCGGGGTCTGGCAGGAGACGGCTCCCCTCCGGCTCGAGGGCGAGAGGAGTTGCTTCAGGTGAGGCGCCTTGTCCATGTCTTTCTCCCGGATGGGGAATATGGAGAGCTTGGATTGCTTTTGGGCAGTGGATTCTGCCGAGAGGGCGGCGTTTGTGTGAGTCCTTTTGTCCATTTTAGTTTCTGTTTTTTTGGGGGACTGACTGTGTGTGTCTCAGAGCTTTGAGTGAGTCTGGTTGTTGAGATGTGAGATGTTATCAGTATCAGCACTAGGGTGGGCCTGAAGAAAGGTTCGTCTATATATGTGGCTCCAGACCTGCGATTCATCATTCTACATTAGGAACTGAGATTTTAGTTCAAGGGGCGAATTGTGCAGGTCCTTTGTGCACTCGTAGGTCCAACAAGGATGGCGGAACAGGTGTTTAAGTTTATTGAAGCGTGACATCACTGGAGCGGAATTTGATTCGTCATTCCTGGGCGCTTCTTTGTTGTCAAAGGTTCCGGAGGTTATGTTTAGACAACGCTGGGAGCTTTGACGGTGATAAAGCGCCCAGCCTTGAATAATCTCTGAGTTCTTTGTTGTTGGAGCTATCAAGCCCAGTGCCTTGGTCTTGATTTGTCGCTTTACGGCTGTTCTTTGTTATGAGACGAGGCACCGAGTCTTGGCATGAAACAGTTGCTGTGTTATGTTAAACAGTTTTTCAAAGACGTGATTGTCCTGAATAGTCACAGTAAACAGTATCATGGATATGGAAAGAAAGCACGTCCCAAGGGGAGATTCTGAGAGAAGTGACAAGTTCTCCGCTTCTATTTCGGACTATGTCTAGCTAACCGAGATAGTCTCTCTCAAGTTCTCTATGACTAGGGAAGTAAACATCACGAAGTCCAAGTCACGGAGTCCAGGATTACCCCGTGGTGACATCAGCCAGTAAGTGCCAGGTTGTTCAAGGGAATACTCAAAATCCAATCCCCATCCAAAAAAAGCAATTCCCCAAAAAGATTGATTTCGTGTAAGACATCTACACCCGTCTTCTCCAGTCCCCTTTGGTTTACGCATTACCAAACCAGAACATGTTACTCATCAAGCAAGCTTGCCGTTCAGTCCTGTCACATTTCTCCCATTGCCCCTTAACTAGTATCACTTAGATTTTGACCAGCTACATGCGTGCAGACACTGCTTGATTAATACGGCCGCGGCGTGCGGTTGAAACTCTCTCGGAGGCGCTCTTTCTATTGCTCATCCCAGAAAGACTGCCACTGCCGGTTCACGTCCTCCGTCGGGGATCGGAACCCCTCAGGGTTGTTCCAGTCGGGAGGGGGGGTATCCGGTGGCACTGTGTTGAATCTCTCTTGGAGACGCGCCGTCTGACTCTGTGCATTTCCATATACCGTATCCGCCGAACGTGTTCTGGTATTGGTAGCCGCCTGCTGGGTTCCCGTAACCGAAGCTCTTATTCTGGTACCCGCCCGCCGGCGCCGTGGCGTAGCCCGACGCGGCGGGCTGAGCGGTATATGGCCAGGCACCGCCAGTGTAGCCCTGTGCACGGTATGGCTGAGGGTTGTATGGCTGTACGCTGTAATACCCCGGGGCCGCGTTGCCACCGTAATATCCTAGAGCATTGTAATTGTACCCTGGGACGGCATTATATCCTGGAGCGGCATTGTATCCTGCGGCGTTGTAGTTGTATCCCGGAGCATTGTTTGCCGGGGCGGCATTGTATGCCTGGGCATTGTTTGGCTGGGCGCCTTGTGGTTGCGCAGCCGCCGCCCGAGGTGTTCTTGAGCCGCCACTACCCACTGGAGTGCTTCCCGACAAATCCGACATTGTTCTTCTTTTGTGTTTAGAACTTGATTGCCTCGATTAGTTGGCACGTTAATTCAGCAGAATATGCGCAATGTAAAACTGCTGGCAGTGTACTGTGTTCAATAACGATCCTTTAAAAGGGTGAACATCAAGACCTAAGGGCCAACAAGAATTATATACTTTCAGTAAGTCTGCCTTGTTGCACAGCTCTCTTTGCGCCGCCTTCGTCGTTCAATCCAGGTAGTAGCCAACATTACCTTGGTTGTTGTCATGTCTCATGGTGATCTCATCTGGAGACGGTGTTTATCATGAATTAATTATGCTACAGCGCACACATCAGATATATGGCAAACGTTTGCTTGAGCATTCCCAATGACATTAGGCTAACCAAAAGACGATGAAAATCATCGTTCCTAGCGCCGTTGTGGCCCAGCAGGCGCGTTATCCGATCTGACGATCTTGATATCCATTATTTTTGCGCTGTGGTCTAGACTAATTAGTCCCCCAACCATCCAATGCGCGTGCGATTTGCTCTTTTTGCTACTCTTGGTATAATTTCTGCCAAAGCTCTTTTGTGAGAGATATCGTGTATGACGAGAACCGAAGACCTTTGATGTCGTTGTTTTCTTTATTGGTCTGTGGGATGGACCGAGGGTTGGCAATGCAGGGGAATATTCATCCAGATTGGCATCAGCAATAATAGGTTGGCTTCAGCTTAGTATTCATCTATTCTTCTCTGATGTGTCTCATGCTAGCTACATTCAATATAACTAATGTGTACATGCCTTGCAGGTAGGTGGTCATGCAAATGATGCAAGGGAAGAAGACATAGGTCAGGTCCTTTGGTAGGCAACCATGAAATACAGGGAAGACTCAAGCTCCTACTACACGACCATCAATAAAACCTATGCAATGGTGAGCTGCCCGAGATGCCGGTTGAGCCCAGCCCCATGGATCCTCCTGTGGGTCATCACGGTTGCTCGGACGGTAGTTGGCAAATTTGGCTCCATCTTCTGGGTTGTATTCTCCAGGCCTAGGAACATGGGTTGAAGGTACTGGGCTAAGTGTTGCAGGGTAGTGGTAAGCTGGACGCATCGGGGTCGGCGGAGGGAAGTTTGGGTGTACTGCAACGTTCGCTCGGGAGGGTGGAGGCATCGGGATCGGCGTAGGAAAGCTTGGGGGTTCTGCATCGTTGGTAGGAAGGGTGAAGGTTCCGAAGCAGAGTATGCAGGTGTTGGTCTGTGTGTGGTGCGGTTGCCCGTACTATTGGGTTCAAACCTCCGTCGAAGCTCGGCTTTGGTCGGAATCGAGATGTGTTGCTCTTCGACACGACGCGGAGCCATGGTATTTGTTGGCCGGGCGCCCAATCTCCAATTGTTGCTCTGGGCGAGACGTGTCCGACCGGGGGAGGCGTGCCGGCTGTCTTGGTGTCTGGGACAATCGAGGGTCCGGGTAGTGCATCGGAGGGGCCCTTGGAGCGTGGTGCTTTTGGCCTATGTTTTTGCAAAGCCTGGAAGTGCCTGCATCTCGGGGATCATCGCGATTTCGTGGGGGTGGTGAAGCAGAATGCAGCGATGGCGGACCTTGGATAGCGCGCTGTCCGAGTCCTCTCCGGCTGTCGGTCTCGTTCCAGTCGTCGTTTGGGGGCCCAGGAGTCTGTTTGCGAGTGATGCTCTTCGCGGCGGTTCCTGGTCAATTCTCTTCGCTCCTGTCCTCCGGAACGTTTCCATTCTCGACAGTTATCCGTGCTTCTATCGGAGATGCCGAGGGCCGGGGTCTCTCGGATCTCGCGGGTTGCTCTCTTGCTCGAAGGCTCTCCTCTCTCCAGCGTCTTCCCCCTCGACAGCTCACGGAACTATACATGCCCATGGAGCAATCGTCGTCTCTAGAGTTCTCACCGCTTACATGTACCCATCTCCCAACTTTCACAAGAGCCTTGGAAGTTCCGGGCTGGTAGGAATGGTCTGCGACTAGATTTGCCGGTAAGTATGATCTCCATATGCATGTCAAGCGGATTCAGAGCCTAATGCTGCCTGGTTCGGCATACTTACTGCGCTGTTGCGGCCTGCTCGCAGGTCGAACCGTCTGGATAGACCCACTACCGTTACTCGGGGGGTCGGTCTTAGGAGATGTCATAATGTCTAGAGAGTGCTGATCCCGCCTCCTGGCACCTGGCCCAGAAGTCTCCGGCCACTGCTCAACCCTTTCGCGCCCCATAGCCGGCGATCGTGTGAAGAAGTGTTGACAATGGTGGTTCTGAAAACAACTTGAGTGCGATATTGTCTTGTCGTGGCGTGCTAGACTAGAAGTACTGCAGTCAACTGGAGGCTCTGGAGGATAATTGTCGAGGCTCGAAAGTCGGGGAGAGGCGACCCTTATATGCTCGATTTGAGCTGGCATGTCCCGTTGCACAGCATATGGCGCGTCAGGTCCGTGAAGTAAAGCGTTGTCGCGTGGAGAATGATAAAAGATGGACAAAGCGGTTAAGGTTTGAGAATAGCTTCACATGATTGCCCCACGGCATGTGAAGTGGTTGATCGCATAACTGTATGTCTGGATGAAGGGGTGGGAGTTGCACACTTGCATGCGCATGGCGCAAAGGTGTTGATGTCAGTCACCGGAAAGCACGCTCACGCAGGTAATTGAGATGGAAAATGTTCACGAGAATTGCCAGGAACTTGAAGGGAGAGGATGCTACTGGGTCCCCAGGTAGGTGAGATCAGTGTTTGGATTGATTCATCGACGGTCAGCAAATAACACATTACCGCCAATAAACACATCTTCAATGAGAGGTCTCGCATGTGCATCTGACTCGTCTTATACCCCAATTAACGCACGAGAAAGTACATGTATGCCTTTAACCCAAGTCCTGTTTCTCTTCCATCCTAGTATTATTACGAATACTTCGTCTTTTACTTTCCAGGCTGGCATCAACATACCGTTTGGAAGATTGTAGGTCTAGGTGTTTTCAGAAATGCCGTTTCCAATAACGTATTTGATAAGCGAGTGGATCGGACAAGCGAGTGGATCGATTTTAACTACCCTATTACAACTATCCTCCATTGCAAAACAACAACACTAAGAACCAACTATAATTACATTAGAAACAGCTGAATCAGATGATTCTCCAACCTCCTGGCAAGTGCGGGCATTATGGCCAGGCTTGCCGCACACACCACAGCACCGAACCTTCGTACGACCCCCCCCTGCACCACCACTACCCGGCTGCATTTCTTGCACTCCCTCTCCACTCACTGCCTTCTGGTCCAATAGATCGTGTGCATCTTGTATAGCAAGTGATCCCCCAAGCCGTACACGGGTTTTTTTGGCTCTCCGGCGCTTGCTTAGTGCCTCGTTGGCCTTGCGAAGCGAAGAGACCTCGGAGCGCAGGAGAGCCACCTCATGCATCACAGCCATCGTACCTTTAGTAAGCTGGTCCACAGCAGCCAACATGGAAGTCGGGGAGCTGTTTTGATGGTTGGCAATCCGAGTCTTGATAAGCGTTGACTGTGAGTTGGCTTCTCGGGGGTTGTGGGGGGTGATATCGTCATCCACAATGCCGTACTTGGCCTTGACATTCCGTACGAGGGCAAACCACTCGCTAATGACCTTTGGATCCTCGCACTTCGCCCTCTGGTAGTCGTATCTACGCGAACGACGCGTATCGATCTCTGGCTGGCGTATGACGAAGTTATGTGCCCAGCGCTTGCCGACAGGGGGCGCGTCGCGTTCGCGTCGTAGATGGTTGGCCATATCTTCTACACTACGCAATGTAGGAGGGAATGCACGCGTAGATAGCTCAGTAATATACTGAACTATAGTCTTCTCTTCCAAATCCGTCAGACAGCGTGAGTTGGCTGGAGTATCGCGTCGTGCAGGTCGGCCAGCGCGTCGGCGATGGAGGGTAGCATAAGGCACAGAGTAGAGCCTCGCTGCAGCTTTGAGGCTTAACGTAGGGTCGTTTTTAAGAGCTTCAAGTGCAAGAACAACTTTTGCCTCAGCTGTAATTGAAGACATCTTGGTGTGGTGGAGGAAATTGATGTTGTAGGTAGAGAGCTGTGTCGCGTGCGAAATCGATCCACTCGCTTGTCCGATCCACTCGCTTATCAAATACGTTACGCGGTTATTGAATTATAACGATCGCTACCGTCTTTATATGCTACAGGATGATGATAAAGGAATGTATAATAGTATGTACTGAAAGAACAAACAAAAACGAGTGTGGAATCGAGAAAGAGAAAAGATGATAGCGAGGAAACAAATTGGATCGGTCAACACTCTATCGAAAAGCCTTGTAGAACTCCTAAGCGATGTCCCTTATCTCAAAATACCACCACCCGGGGAAATGAATCAAGACCTATGTGAAGCCCAGTCTCTCCCTGTTTGACAACCGCCCGTCCCCCTTTCGCTCCCCTGTAGACAACAATCGGGTCCAACACCTACATGACCTTCACCAATACGGCACCTATATGCGTTCGCGGGTGGCCCCTTCGTGACATGTAAAAAGAAAAAAGGACTGCGCCGGCGAGATACGATCGCTCGAAGTCTTGCACACTCAGCGAAGTGGATGTCACGGTGCAAATGCCGTGGCTGGTGTGAGATTTCATCGACCTGGACGTCGGTAGCCGTTGCTAGATACCTCTCTGGGTCCCAGTGTGGGACCTTGATAAGGAGGCTGTAGAGGGGGAACCGGCGGAAACCGGGCAGGCACATAGCTAACCCCAGAGGTAATTGGCGGACTGGGGTTGATCGGGAATCGAGTAGGTATCGTATAGCTTGAAAGGGGGAATGGCCCTTGCTGCCCGCCGTTGCGGCTCATTCTTGGTCGAAGGTGTTCTTCTTGCTGGTGTCTCACATTCTGTATCAGCACATCTTCTCCGCGTCGCCGTTCCGCTTCTGGCCGCTCCCGTTCTCGCCGTGCATCTTTCCGCCGCTTCTCCTATCGCTGATGTTTCTCTTGTTGCTGTTGTTCCCTGCGGAGTGTAGTCATCTGTTCATATTGGAGGCGCTGGTATGATGCATTCATAGCCTGGCTGATATCTGCCGGAGTTTGCGTAACAATGACACTACTGTCTTCCCAGCCTCGGGCTTGGGAGCTGGAGCGAGGAGTGCGCTTGGTGTTGTCCTGGGTCTCAGATCTCTGCGACCTCCGAGGCTGTTGAGGTCTGGACGGGCCCAGCGAAGGCTCCCGCGTCTGCGGCCTTCGAAGTGGTGGGGAAGGCCTTGAGGCAGGCGGAATGGGGGCTTGCGGTTTTGAATTGTTTATTTCTGGACGTCCGTATGGGTTCTCGAAGGCGTCTCTTTCGGCGCCTGAAGGCCTTGGCCTATTGTGCGTTCGTGTGCTCGAGCGGCGGCTCGGAGTTGGTCGTTGGTTATTGTACTTGGCACCGACTGCGTAGCCTTGAATACCCTCGAACTTGCGGCCTTCATATTCTCGGGATCTTTTTCGACTTTTCCGGTGCCTTGATGGTGCAAGGTTTTGATTTGGGCCGATCACCAACTGTGTATCGGCATCACTCAACTCGGCAGGCGAAGGGGGCCTCGCAACCCGCACAAGGCTTCGCTCGCGGTTTTGGGAAGCCTCAAACTCGGCTGGATCAAGAGGTAATGGCATGGTTTCAGCCATGGCTATTGTGGAGTGCTGAAGGGGTTTATGGAGAACTATGCTTAACGTTACCGGAGTGGTCAACTACTGATGGACCATCTGCTGGACGAGGTTCTTCCGGAGCAGGATAAGTCGCAGATGGGTCGATGTAGACTTGTGAACGATCATCGCTCGATTGATATGTCGCTCGATATTGGTCCCGCTGCTCGTCTCGTCGAGAAGGTTCTCCGTAGTACCGAGGCTGGTGTTCTTCGCGCCGGGAGGAGTGGCCATGAGATTGGGAAGATGCCCTTGCTCTCGAGGACTTCTTGGACTTTTTTACTACCCTGGTCTCGATGATGATCGTTCTTGTCGTTTTCTCTCTTGTTGCTGGACCTTGAAGTGCTGAGGAGTTCTGAGATTTATGCCGAAGGATGGTCCTATCAACAAATGTGAATAAAGTGAGAACCTGTCATAAATACGGTAGTTATACTGCAGTTGGTTCGCTAGAAGCACTGAACAACATTTGGAGAGACGCTAGGTAGGTATTTATCCCCGTAAGAAGAGACCTCATTGCCCGGTTTATGTTGCTTCCAGGGCAGAGAAATCGACCCATGGGCAAGAAGTGCATCACGCCGAATTCTTTCGAGTTGAGATCATGGCCATCGCCGAGTCGAGACGATATCCTGTGATCTGTGCGCAGCCAAGTCAGTGTTTGGACATGTCATGGGGCCAGGGAGCATCAAGGAGGTGAAAATTGCGTATCAGTCAAGGTGGATGGTGGTGCGAGATGATTCACTGGCTTCGACGTACCTTCTTCCGGGTTGGTATCCCAGTCGGCCGATATCGAGGTGAGGCGGGGAGTTTGGAATTGAGCGAGATCGGACGGGGTACCAGATCCAGCCGGAATGGTGGGTGTGGCATTCTGTCAGCTAATAATTAGGACTGGGGGGTCCATGAAGGAGCACCAGAAAAGTAAGGAGTCTGCAAAGTCACTGGAGTGACGGCAAAAGTGCTGAGGGGAAAATGAAAAGGGGAAAACATCACAATACGGGTACATGTTCCATTTGACGGGCCATTAACTCATCCTTCCACGTGGGAGCGGGGGAAACAGTTTGCTAGACCAAACTTGTCCCGTGCCTTGATCGGACTCGCCCAGAAGCCAAGACCGCGTCGTTTCAGTTTCATATCAACGATAGACGTGAAATATGAGATCATTATCATCATGACTGTGAAGTAAAATATCTATGGATGTCGTACAACGAAGGAAATGTAGGTCTAAGTAAAGAATGTTGTGGTCAAAACACCAGTGGAGGCAGTTTTGACCGGGTCCTGTCCCCCCCCAACGCTGACACAGGCTGCCGTGGCCAGTTGTGACTGCCACAAATAATGCTCGCACTTTCCTCCCGCGAGCAGACTCCCAACCACAGGTAGTGCCAAACTAAAAATGCAATCTCCCATTGAACGCGCAAAATCTGTTGCCAGTCTTTCTCTTTTGGTTCCTCCCACGCAAAACAAACACGCATTTGCAATCTTCTTTCCTTGTTGTCCCCCCCCCCTTTTCTTTCCCTCTGCGCCTAAATGCGTCCCTTGGTCGCTTCTGTTTTTTTCCCTTCTATGCCTTGCAATCTTTCCTTCTTTTCTACTTCTATTTCATTCCGAAAAAAACAAACGAAAATACACACTAATTAAAACGAGTGTGTTGCACCGTCAAGCATCATCATGTCGGCAGGTACGAACCCAAGCCCATCCAAAAAGATCCTTCCGGCTTTCTCCCATCAAACAACAACAATCCACTCCCACCAACCACAAGTACCTAAACTTCAAACAAGCCACCAAACACCTCAAAACCTCCCGACCCCCAGCTCGCCAAAACTCCCCCTCGCGCACCCCCACGCATCAAAGTCGAACCGCGCCGCCCGCATCGGCACGGGCGACAAGAACTCTCTCGTCCGCCTCGCAGCCGAGTACACAGGCGACATGGCCCTTCGATAACCTCCTCCACCACCACCGCCGCGCATCATCGGCGGAGGAGGCGGGGGCGGCGGTGCTGCGGGCTCGCTCTCAGGGAAGCTATACCGCCTCACAGTCCACCTGGACCGGGTCGACGGCGCCAACGACGGCTCGCGCGGCGGCGGCGGCGGCTCGATGAGGAACCCATTCCCGCCGGCGCTAAAGCCATCGTGGGTGTACTCGTCGTGACTTCTAGTTGACTGCCTCCGTGTCGGAAGCGGTGACGCCTCGCGGAGAAACCCAACACCCATTCTCATGCCCATCCCACCGCGTGAGCGCGACCGCGACGGCCGCGAGAATACACTCGGCGAAGCCTCGTGCGGCGGCGTGCCCTCGAGCAACCTCATGCGCGGCGGCGCAAAGTCGTCGTCATCCTCGGACTCGAACTCGGACGAGTAGGGCGACTCCCAGTCCTCGGGCCGGCCGCGCCAGATGTCGCACAGGTTGGTCGCGAGCGACGAGCGCGCGGCGCGGTCGAGCGCCGGCATGCTCGGCTTGCTGACGATGGTGCGGGCGATGGGCCGGCGCGGGGCGCGGGGAGGGCGCGGTTTGAGGTGCGGCGAGCGCAGGGGCGGGGGGGAGGTGTGGAAGATGTTGTTGTTGTTGTTCGCGGGTGGTGGGGGGGAGGCGCGGTGTTGGGGTTGAGGTTGGCGGGCCGTGGGGTAGTGTGTCCCGGACTGGAGCGGCCAGGAGGAGGAGTAGGTTGCTGGTTCGTGTTGCGGCCAGGCGGAGCTGCGGATGATGGTTGCGGCGATCTCGGGTTCGTCCTCTGGGTCGTGGGCTGAGCGGCGGCGGCGCGGGAGGGGGAGTTTGGGGATCGGGAGTGGTTCGGGCTCCGAGTCACTGAGGTCGGAGTCGGAGATCGTGGGGGATGCGGTGAAGTCGGGGCGACGGGGGTGTGGTGGAGGATGGGCGGTGGTGGTGGTCGGCTGTCTCGTGGCCGGGGACTGACGAGAGCGCTTGGCGGCCGTGGCCGGGGATCTGCCCCTGGAGCCGGAGCCGGAGTTTGAGCTTGGGCCGGCTGACATCAACAGCGGATGATCCTCTGGGTAGTCACGGTCGTCTCGCGATGGCACCCGCTTCGCGTCCGAAGCGGAGGAGCGTCGCGGGAGCTTGTGCTCCTTCAGGATGATCACTGGACGTCGCGGCTCGTCGGGGTACTCCTCGATGTACGGGGTCCGCTTTTCAGCTTTCTTCCCGGCGCCGGCTTTAGACTTCTTGGAGTGACTACTGCTGCCGGCTCTCGAGTCGCGGGTCTCGGACCCGCCCCCGTTGCTTCCCGGCCTTGGCGCCCGCGGTCGACCCGGACGAGTCAGCCGTTGGCTGTTGTCCGGCAGCTCGACGTCGGTGTCCTCGCCCGAGTCGGCAGACTCGTGGTCGTCGGACAGCTCGGAAGCTTTGCGGGCGCAGGCGCAGGTGCACGCCACGATGGCGCGGGTCCTGCCCCGGGGGGACTTTTTCCTCCCGGGGCTCTTGTCGAGCGCCCTGGTGGTGGTCGTGGCGGTGGTCGTGGTGGTGATCTGCCGGTCAAGGGTCGTCTGGCCCTCGTACTGGTAGTCAACTCCTTCGCTCGCGCCAGACTCGTAGTCGCTGGTGGTGCTGGTGCTGTCGTCGTGGGCGGTAGTGTCCATGGTTGGTGATGGCTGATGAAATGAACAAAACAACGGAGAGATTCTGAGACATTGGTGCTGATGGTACGGGAAAGACGATTATCAATTACTGCTGGCGGAACGGCTTGCGGTAGGAGAGCAGGAGACAAAAAAGAAAGAAAAAAAAATCTTTAAAAATGGCATAATGGTGTTATATATCAACGGGGAAATGGTAGCTCGACAGCCCAAGTGGCAACCGGCCACGGTCAGGTTCGGACAGAGGTCCCAGGTGGCCCAAAAGGGGCCCGAGGTGGGAATGTCGAGTAAAATCGCAACACACGTTTTGCTCCGATTGTATGGCCGATACAGATTACAGCAAGACAGGGGCCCGGGCCAAAGAGTCACCTCAAGGTCAATCGCGTGGCATGTCTTGGAGGCTAAATTCGACGCAAGCCGATAGGGCGAGGCGGCCGTGTTTGTCTGTTCAGGGCGAACGGCGGAGAAAGGGGCATGCTGATTTGCGGGGCCGGCGTCGGTGTATCATCTGTCACATTTCGGGCGCATACGTGGTGAGTCGAAACAGGCCGTTTTGCGGTCACAGCTGAACATGAAAGTGTAAACAGTTAGAAGGAGAGAATTTTTTTTAATTTTTTTAGGTTGTCGACGACTGGTCCGTCGCCTGGAGGTGCAGCCAAACAAAAACAACACACCAGCCCCTGAAACTTGTTTCAAGTCACCCATCGATGTCACAACGTGGACCGGCCCAAGGACGCCTGCCTGGCAAACACACCGGCACTTGCACAGGTGAACCACAGCGACGGGACAAAAGAAAACCCCAGCCAATAAGAGACTGACAAATGCTATTTAAAGGAATGACACAAAGGAAAGAAAAGAAAGAAAAAAACCAAGTCCATGGTTCGCGCACGCTTGTGGCGTAGCCCAAGGTGCAAACGGGGCCTGTTTGCGGCCCGATCTCTGTCTGTCCTGAGCTGAGTTGAGTTCAGCCCGAGATACACTACATGTACCACCCACACCGACGAATCACACACACGGACACCGCTACCCTCCATGACGTCTAGCGCCGATAACACCGGTCTGCTATAGCTGCCCGGAGCATCGCTGTCACACACGACGTCAGGCACCGCCGGCTCCGGGTCGGGTGCCGGACGATCAGGGGCGCGCCACGTCGAGGAGCTCGCCGTTCGGCCCTTCAGTGCAGACATACTCATACCGCAACTGCGGCGGCGCCGCCGCTTGGCGCGCCTGGGTGTAACTTCCTCGGGGAAAATACAGAGACTGCCCCGGCCCGCCTTGAGGAGATTGAGCGGTGTGTCGCGGCTGATCGTCATCAGTATCTGGGTAGTAGTATGTAGAATATTGTGGCACCTGTTCTTGCGGTCGAGCCGCGTAGCGCCTCTGGTTAGCAGCACCTTGGCAATAATGCTGCGTCCGAGGACAGCAGGGATAAGAAGTGTGGTTGTACTCCCTCGGCCGCCCTCGCTGATGGGCCCTCGAAGGTCTGGTTCGTGAACAAGAACGGTCCCTGTTTCGTGAACAGGCTCGAGCCCTGGTCCGCGACCGGGACCGGGACTGGCCCTTAGATGCAGCAGGCCTGTCAGACATGTCCAAGTCCGCCATCATGTACGAGAATTCATCCTCATAGACAGTGCGGCAGGTCGGAATATCTTGGTCAAATTCCTCCCATCGGCTGCTGCGGTGGTGTCGGCTGGCGTGACGGGGCCGACTTCTTGCGTCCCGGCGCGGACAATGTCTCGACCGAGACTCGTACTCATCGGGGGCCGAGTCGGTGTACATTCTCCCTCTGTGGAGCAGCACGACGCCGGTGTGCAGGATGCAGTCGCGGTTATGGCAAGCAAAGTCGTCGTGGTTCCTGAAGCAGTCGATGGAGCAGCTGCTATGGCAGACGGAGCACTTGGCTCGGGCCGCTATGCTGGTGCTGTGATTGGGGTGTTGGTAGTCAGAAAGATACAAGATGTTACTTACTGTTGTATATAGAAGTTAACGTGCAAATAAGGAAAGTGGTCTATTTTCCTTTGGTGCAAGAATGCTTTCTGTTTGGAAAGGAGTGGTCGAGCGGAAGCGGAGGGAGAAAATATTGGATACACAAGACGTTTATAAGAGGGGTTCTCTGGGATTGTCTGGGATTGTCTCAACGATAGTGATGGGATCAGCATGGGTGTTCGGAACAATAAGAACAGACAATGCTATGGTATGGGCTGTGCAGGATTTTTCGCTTACTGTTGAAAGAACAGACCATAAAGCCTGTTACATGTTCAATGTCGTGAACATCCACCCATTTGTCCGCACCAAAATGCAGAAGGCTGCGAACTGCTGGAGAAGTTCACTCACGGCGAAGGCCCGGGTCCGGAGAGAGGTCAAAAGGACGCCATGCCGGATGGTAGACGGTAGTTCCAAGTTCCAAGTGATGGTATCGATTAGATTTGACAAACGAAAAAATCTGAAACCTCCAAAAGTACACCAATAAAAATGTGTTGTAGAAACTAGTTAGGGGCTCTTCCCTTTCCGCTTCCCCTCTCCGCCGACTCGCTGTGCTCAGAGACTACCTCGTCCTGTTCCACCTCGACGAGATCGCCGGAGCTCGAGCTCGAGCCGCCATCGTCGTCAGTTACCAATGACTTGTTCTCGGCCTGCTCCTCCAAGACCTCCTGCACGATACGCTTGCCCTCGTCCATCTCGCCATTTACCACACCGCACGCCATGCACTTCCAGGCGCCGACCTCGGAGAGGCTCTTGGTCCCTGGTGGCGCCTGTCCGTTCACCAACCGACAGCGCCCACAGATCAAGACAATCCGGTTCTTGGCTGCTGTCTCGTCCTCGCCAAGCAGAGTGTCCAGGATGCGATCGTACCAGTGGGCCTCCTTGGTAGCCATGGTAGTTGGTGGGTAGCGCATGTACGGAGGCGGGCCCTTTCCATCAAAAGCGTTTGGCGCGAACTCGGCGGAGGGTGTCACGTCGGGTTGCGGCAGTCGTTGAGGCGGGGGGCTGACGGCCCCATGAGATCGGGGCTGCGGAGTGCTGGGGCCGGGGGGAGGGATTCGCTGGATGTTGGCCGTTGGTGGCGGTGGCATGATGGTCCGGTTGGGCATGCCGGCTTGTTTCCCGAGGGCACTTCCCTTCTTGTCCCCCCCGCTGCTCTCCTCGCCATCTGTCTTTTTCTTGTTCTTCTTCGACTTGTTCTCGGGCCCACCGTATTTCTCTAGCAGCTCGAGGGTTGAGTCGTACTTGGTGGCGTCCTTCAACTTCTGGATGGTTTTGGCGCGCTCGTTCTGCTGGTCTTTGAGTCGTGAGTTCAGGGTCTCGATCCGGTACTCGAAGAAGGTGGTGGTGACAGTGCGAACGAGGTAGATGACCAAGGGGCCAGCTGCCAGGCCTGTCCATTCGAGGGGGCCCATATTCCTCCAGCCAACCACCAACATCTCGACGATGGCATAGACTAGGTAGGCAAAGCCGAGATAGAGCGTGCTGAGGACCTTTATCCGCCTCGACGTCGCGCGGGCCTTGTCGAGCTGGCCTTGAGTGTGTGCGATCTTGACCGAGAGAGCCGAGAGCGTCTTCTCGAATAGGGCCGGGGAGGAGTCGGTCTTCTAAGCAGCGCAGAGATGGACATTAGCTGGTTGTTGCTCATGGGGCGTTGGGGTCTGGGGTCGCATCATCGCATCACATACACTCCATGGCCAAAACGAGACCATCTTGCTGCCGTGGCTCGCAGCGATCACCGACGATTGGACTTTCTTTTGGATCTTTTGAACCTGACGTGACGGAAATGACAGAAAATGCAAGAGCAAGAAAACAAAAGTTGATCGTCGGTTGGGTCGATGTTGTGCGAGAAACGTCCACTGGAAGCGGGTTCAATGAAAAGAAGGAGCAGAAGCGCAGTCCTCTCCGCCGACCACCTAGTTGGTTTTCTGGATACCTGGTTAAGTTGTCGCCGCGGGGTTCCCAGCAAACGAGAACTGGCCCATGGAAACCACCTGTCTGGGCCTGAGGCGTTTCCTTGCTTTTCTCAGACTTTCTCGTGCCGCCCCAGCCAAATTGATCATTTACTACTTCAGCGCGAAGCTCCAGGCTGTCAAAAGTCCAACAGCAGCTAGCGCACGGACGCGTGGTGACCTCATCAGGCGGATAGAACGGTCACCCGCTTACTAGAAAGCCGACCAAGGTGGGGCTGGCCATCATTCACCAAACCGCAAACCGTTGTAACCGACCTGCTGGCTTCCAATGCCCGGATCATCGCTAGAGACGTTTGCCTGACGTGGACATGGAGACGGAGGATGTGAGCAAACTAGAAGCGGTAGGGACTGAGCACTTTTGATGAAATTAATTCTATCAGTCTTTCCTGATAATTCGATGAAACAGACGACAGCAGGAATGAAGTTATTGTCCCATCTTCTCTGTCTACACGCAGGGGTTTCCTCCCCCATATGCATTGCCCCTATAAATACATGTACCTTGGCCCATATTAATGGGTTAGCTCCCAAGTTTGAACTCCAGCCTTGCCGCAGGGGCCCCTTGATTGTTCAGCACCCAGGCGTCCAAGCTCCAGGGGTGGTCTTGGCGTCGTCTGGACGGGTTACGCTGCACCAGCGCGCTGTGTTCGGGTTAGGAGGCCGACATCCAATGGCAGCTACCGGCCTTAGGTGGCTTTGACGATGAAGCTGAGGTGGTTTGCGATAAAATAGGCCATGACCCAAACCGATCTCGCTCCCTGAACCATCATGGCCAGGTCTTGCCAATTCAGTCGCCGTACCTGTGTTCAATGTTGAACCTAGAGTTCCCAGGGCTTTTTTTCATGTGATTCCGCTGCCTGATCGTCGTCTCCATCCAGCCCACCCACAACATTACCGAGAGTCGCCCCGAACTTTCTCCTCTACCTTACTCGTCTGGTGGCTTTAATCGGTGCACCATGTTCCAGGTACGCGCGTCTACGCTTCCTTCCGCCCTAGAAACAGCTCTGGATCACAGTCTGACATTTGCACGCTGCAGAGAATCAAGGGGGCGATTGACCGAACGATCGCCGAAGAGCAAGCCCGACAACACAGGCCAACCCTTGACCCCCAGAAACCGACCCAGACATCGGCATCGGGCCCTCGTTCGCGAGCATCGAGCGGCGCAGAAACACGGTCACCCGCCCGGAGGCCGAGGCCGTCCAAGAAGCCGAGCGACGACGCATCCAGGGACTTCAATGGCGAGGGAGCTGCTGCGAACCCCGACCCTGCCGTCTTCGAAGCCGCGTTCGTGATTGACGACGACACCGCCGCCCCTACCAGGGAACCCACGCCTGTGTCGGCAAACAAACAGATGACGGGCAAAGACCCCGAGAAGGAGGCAGCCCAGGCCGCCGACGCTGCCGCTTCTTCCAGCAGCCCCACCGAGTCGCCGCAAAATGGAGACAAGGGGGAGGCCGGGCAGGCCAGCGGCGCATCTGCTTCCACCACGGCGCCCGTAGCTGTAGAGCTGCCCCCAGACATCAAGGCCAGGCTGCGGAAGCTGGACAAGTTGGAGAAGACATATCCAGAGCTTTTACGGTCCTACCGCATCGCGCACGGCAAAGCAACCTCCATCGAGCCGTTCGAGAAGGCTCTGAGGGAGAACACCCCCCTGACGTCCATCAAGGACCCGGACGCTCTCGTCGAATACTTGGGCCAGCTCAATCTCAAGGGCGACATGGTCATGGACGAGTTCAAGCGCGTGTCTGGCGAGAAGGACACCTACAAGAAGAAGGCAGAGGAGGCTGAGAAGGAACTGGTCGCCTTGCGGGAGGAAGTCGCTACTCTGAAGGCTGCAAAACCCGAGGAGGACACCAAGCCCGCCGCGGAAGGACAACATTCGAGGAATCCATCTGCCTCCAAGTCTCCCGTGTCAATGGTACTGGGGGTCTTCTCACCTAAGCAGAAGGCTGCGGAGCCCCAAGATGCCGGCGAGGTCAAGGACGGCGAGGAGTTCTTCTCCTACGACAACGAGGTCCCCCAGCTGCAGGCTGAGGTTCAGCAGAAGTCGGAAGATATCCAGAAGCTGCAGACCGAGGTTCAGAGCCTGAAGGATGAGCTAGCCGTGACAAAGGAGCAAAGCTCTGGCCTAGTCGAAAATCTTGAGAACGTCACCCGGGAGCTGAGCGAATCCAAAGACGCCGTCGCTGTAAAGGCATCCGTCGAGACTCAACTCGAGGCAAGGAAGGCTGAGATCGAGACTCTAACGGAACGTCTCAACAAGACACAGACCCAACTGAAGGAACTGGAAACCGAACTGGCAAAGGAGAAGACCGATGCGGCGGCAGCTCTCAAGGAGCAGGCTGCTAAACTGGCCGCTTCTGTCTCTCAGAACGAGGCGCGGGAATCTGAGCTCAAGGAGATCACCGAGGCGAAGTCGGCGCTTGACAAGAAGATCGGAGACCTGACGTCTGAGATCCAGACCCTGAAGAAGGCCAAGGCAAGTGACGAAGCGAAGATCAACGAGCTCAGCCAGAAGATTGAAGCTACGCCAGCTCCTGTCATTCCTGCTGCCAATGCGGCGGCGACCTCAGCGGCCACGCTTGCACCCCCAGCATCCAACAGTTCCAAGAAAAAGAATAAGAAGAAAAAGAAGGGCGGCGCCGCAGCTGGTCCTGCCTTGGAGCTCACCCCAAGCGAAGCATCAGTGGGAGACCAGCCACCACCCTCCCCGGTAGATGGATCAGTGACCGGGGAGATACAAGCAGAGCTACAGGCAGAGCTGGCTCGCCTCCAAGAAGAGCTGGCCGATAAGGACCAGCGAATCGAGAGACTATCCAAGCAAAGGAAGACCGAGGAGGACCTTCGCGAGGAGATTGAGCATCTCCAGGAAAACCTGATGACGATTGGTGGAGATCACGTCGAGGCAAAGCAGAAGCTCAAGGAGCTCGAGACGGAAAATAAGGCGCTGAAGGAACGCATCGTGGAGCTTGAGAAGGAAGTTGAGCTGTCTGCCTCGGCGGCAAAGGACAACACCAAGCTGCAGGGCGAGTACCAGTCACTCAAGCACGAATTCGACGACATTAGTCAAAAGTCGACCACCCTCCTGTCCGACCTAGCGGCCGCACAGCAGCTAGCCCAGACCCGCTACAAGGACCTCACCGATCTGCGGGAGATCCTCCAGAAGGCACAGCCCGAGCTTAAGAGCCTACGCCAAGAATCCGCCACGCTCAAGACCACCAAGGAAGAACTCACCGCCAAGATCACCGAGCTCCGTGGCCTCGAGAAGCGCTACAAGGACCTCAAGACTGAGCTCGCGCGCGCGCAGAGGCTCGCCTCAGACCGCGACGGCGAGGTCAAGTCTCTCCAAGAGAAGATCACCTCCGAAACCAACCTGCGCCTGCGGCTCGAAGACGAAAAGCGCGTCGCCGGCCGCGACCTCCGGCGCTCGGAAGCCGAAAAGATTGAACTCTCGGCCAAGGAAGAAAAGGCGACGCGCGAGCTCCAGCGCGTCCAAGACGAGGCCAACAAACTGCGGCCCCAAATCAAGGAGCTCGAGAACGAGATCGCGCGGTCCCGCAAGGACCAAGAGGTCCTCAAGGAAGAGGTCGAGCTCAAGACGGGCCAGTACATGAGCGCGCAGAGCCTGCTCGGCAGCATGCGCGACCAGACGGCGGAGCTGAGCATCCAACTCAAGGAGAGCCAGGCGCAGTGCGAGAGCCTGGACGAGGAGCTGGGCGAGACGCGCAAGATGCTGGGCGAGCGCACGCGCGAGGCCGAGACGATGCGGCGGCTGCTGGCCGACGTGGACGAGCGGGCCGACGGGCGCGTGCGCGAGATGCGCGCCAAGATGGAGGCGGCCGTCGAGGAGCGCGACCGGCTCGAGGACGAGTCGAGCGCGCTGGCGCGCAAGAAGTCGCGCGAGACGGAGGAGCTGCGGCAGAAGGTGCGCGACATGGAGCGCGAGAACAAGGCCCTGGCCGGCGAGAAGGACGAGCTGGAGCAGAAGGAGCGTGAGTGGAGACGGCGCAGGGAGGAGCTCGAGGCGTGCGAGGAGCGCGCCGGCGTCGAGGTCAACGAGATGCGCGCCACGGTCGCGAACCTGCGCGCCACGCTCGATGCGTCGGAGCAGCAGGTCCGCGACGTGGAAAAGAAGAACGCCGAGCTCAGGAGGGGCATGGATGAGCTGAGGCTCAGGTTCGACAAGGTCAGCAAGGAGAACAAGGGGCTGGTGCAGCAGGCGAAGCAGGCGGCGAGCAGTAGCAGCACGCTCAGCGTGAGTGGGCGGGGGTCGATGGACTCGACGAGGTCGTCGGCGGTCAATGGGGCGGGCAGCGGGGCGGTTGATCCCGTCTATCTCAAGACGATCATGTTGCAGTTCTTGGAGCAGAGGGATACCAAGCTCCGGGCGCAGCTGGTGCCGGTGCTGGGGAAGCTGTTAAAGTTTGACAGGTACGTTCCCTTTCCTTCATGGATGGTTGGATGCGGCTAACGGGTATGTGTGTAGGTCTGACGAGCAAAAGTGGCTGGCGGCCAGTCAACAACATATCAAGAGCCGGTGATTGGACGGCCTGCTTTGGGGAAGGGCGGACGAGAGTAACCGTCGATATTTGGCTTCGCTTGGCTGCCGATGGGTCAGCCGACTACCTACCTCAGGTACGTAGTACGTGGGTTTTATGCCAGCTCGGCATAGCGACCCCCGGAATGGGGCACACGGTCAAAAAGGACGAGGAAATGGGAGGGTGGGTTGGTTGGTTGGTTGGTTGTATGATAGCCAGAGCGCCGCTTGCATGTCTGTCTGCCTGTTATCCTTTGCTGGGAGATTTGGTCGGGTTGCATGTGCGTGATCACAGTCGTTTATCATCATTATTATTTTAGTCTCTTTTGTTCATCAATTCTTTTTACTCCCACTTGTGCTATTTCACTTTCCGGTGTTTGCTTAACGTGCGTGTGTGGGTGTCTCGTCGGCTGGTGTCTGACTCTGGTTTGGGTTGGGTTCTTTCCATCTGCTGGTCATGGTCGGCTTTGGGGCAAGGTCGGAAAACACAAAAGGCAAAGAAAAGGAAAAGGGAAAAACAATTGGAAAAAAAAAAGGAACAAAAAAGAAAAAGGTCCGTTGGACCGATCCAACGGAACCCACTAATCCCCCGGTGCCCACCATCCCCCAGATACCCTCTGCTTCTGCCCCCCCCCCCCGGGGGCCCAGTGGCCGACTCAGACAGGAACGGAGTCCGCGGTTGTGGCCGAAGCCCTACAACATGCTCAGAGGTTGTCGAAGAGATCGCCGGAGCCGGGAATCGAACCCGGCGATTTGAAGCTGCAGGGGTGCACTGATCGTGGCACCAAAGCCCGCTGAGCCGACGGAATTGTTGGATGGCGTGGCGGGGTAGAGGGATCTATATACCCACCGGCGAGATGAGATGAGATGAGATGATTGGTTCGGTGCCAACCTTTGGCTGGAGGATTTTCCCAGGGAGTGATATGCGATGTCCTTGGGCTTTTGAGGTTGCGGTTCTGCTTGAGGGGTGAAGATGCTCAACTTACCATCCGGTGCCAATATAAGATAGGCACCATGCTACGTATGGATGGTCAGATGGATGGGTGGGCGAGAGATTGCCTACGGCGGGTAGGTAGGTAGGTAGGTAGGTAGGTAGGTAGGTAGGTAGGTAGGTAGGCAGGCAGGCAGGCAGGCAGGCAGGCAGGCAGGCAGGCAGACAGGCAGACAGATAATGGATGGATGTGTGTGTGTCCCGCCCACATGCCAATGTGGCGTGGCGTGACTTGAAGGTGGCACGAAGTATTTTGGGCGCCAAAGTGGAGAAATAGGGGGGAGGGCGAGGGCGATGTCGTTGTCGGTCGAGCTGCTTGTCGTCCGAAGGCTTCTAGGGATGGGGATGGGAATGGGGATGGGGATGGGTTCGGTGTGCTGATCCGGAAGGCAGCGGGCTCATTCATGCAAACATGTCCGAGGGGTGGGAGTGTCAGGAGGGATCTAGACAGGCTCTGTTTACCAATGGTCAAGGTCTTTCGGAACGCCGGCCGTACTCGTTGATACTCTTGAACGGTCTGCCGTGCTGGCAACTTTGGAGGATGGGGATGGGCTGGTGGTATGTGGGAGTGCCCTGGTTGGTGGTGGCTTGCCGTTGGATGTTTCTTCCGGTCAGGGATGGGATGGGATGTGTTTCTGTGAGAGGGAAGGGAGGGCGGTGGGCGGAGGCACGGGTTCAGCACGGCATATGAAAGAACTGACTTGGTGAGTGGCTGGCTGGCCGGCTGGGCTCGGGGCTCTTTTGATGTTATCAAGGCTGCCGCGAGCTGTTTACCTATCTTGTGGAGAGGGTGGTTTTGCTTGCTGTGGGAGTTGGTTGGCTGGCATGCTTTCCGGACTGGCATGGAACACGGGTGCCGTTGTCGTGCCGGAGCTCAGATGATCTCCAGTCGGTGAAACGAGCGGGTGGATAACTCCTCGTCTCTCCGCCCGGTCGAAGCTGTCGGTGCGCCATGATCTGCCACATTATGTGGCGTGTTCGATCCGGTCATGGGCTCTGCCCTTCTTTTTGTGATGAAAAAGCGGAATTACGCATGCTCAACGACAACGTACGGGAACATCGAGTTGGATGCGCTTGGGAGGGGGAGTTCTCGACTCGGGTAGTATAACAAACACTACGGCCTTCCGACTACGCTCTGCAAGACTTCCGATGCCGATCAGCCATCTTAATGGTGATCAACAGCATGCATGGGTGCACGGGAATGGAATAGGGAAAGTGTTGCGACGCCGTTCAGACCACGCGACGGCCTTCTTCGATTTGCCCATCATGATTGGGATCTCCTTCCCATTTCCATTGTGATTTCCAGCCCCTTGCTTCCCACGGAGAGGCAAACATTGGTCGACGCTACGTCAATAACGTGTTTTCCCTGTTCTTTTCTTCTGGCAGGGAAACGATTCGCTGCCTGTGGCTGGCGAGGCTGGCGAGGTAGGTAGGAGGGAGGTCTGCAGAAACATATCTCGGGCCGCTGCTGCATGGTGATGAGACAGGCAGGCAGGCCGGCCGGCGGCCAGATGATGCAGGATATCGGATTCGACCCTCCTCCCGTGGTCAGCTCGGGTGGATTGTCGTTCGATGAGGCGTTTGTGGCCGCTCCGTGACTCGCATGGAAGGGAGGCCATTGTCTTTCTGCTTTGCCAGCCATGCTTGCGTCTGCAGGCGAGCTGCATGCAAGGTGTTTGTTCTGGCCACTCGGAAGAATGCCTGCCACGTCACCAATCAGGGGCGACATGTTGACACGAGCGAAAGGAGCGATTTTTTTTCTTCAGATTGTGATGACTGCCTGCCCAGAGCTCCCGGCCGGCAGCGCAAGTGAGAGGTGTGGGATGAAGAGGACGAGAAGGAGGAGTAGCAGGAACAGATTCGGCTGAACATCACGCACAAGTACGGCACAGAAGAGGAAACATATCCACATGAGTCTGCTTTCGTCTCCCTTTTCGTTTCCTTTTCTTATCACGAGGCCCTGTTCCCCGCTCTTGAGGACCAACAGGCAACGGCCGTCAAAGAGATGGGGATTGAAGGGCAATGCAGAGCAAGGGTCTGAAGGAGGGCGGGCACGGATGGTGGTTTCTCGAGTGGGTTCTTTTCCGTCCCAGCAGCTTGGGTCTCGCAGTTGATAGGCGGCATTGAACTTGAACTTGAAGTGCTTGCCTGTCCCGTCCGCATGTGCCTGATAATGGAGCCGCATTCTCGCTCGTCTCTCTGCCTTGTTGAGGAGGAACAAGCTGATGTAGGGATTGAGCACGGAATTGATCAACCCGAAGGGGTTTGTGAAAGGACCGAGGCTCGACTTGATTGGCGCGCGTCAACAAAGTGCTTGATCTATGTAGATACCCGAGCCCTCTCCGGGTACTACATCTGGCCGACACGGTTAAGACAGGCATGGTATTTCTGCCTTACTAGAACTTGCAGGACATGCATGCATGTTTCAGTTCGGGATCACGTAGCAAGGCGCCACAGGGAGTAAGAAGAGAGGCGCGCCCTGCGTGGGTTGTTTTATCCACTTCCGGCGGCAGCCTATCTTGACCTCCTTTGTTAGTGCTGTTAGCCGAGTTTTGTGTCCGTACAGGCTGAGAATGGCCCCTAACTCACAACACATAGTTTTTCTTGACAGAACTTGACAGCTCTATGATTTTGAACCGCGAAATCCCATCGCACGGTCAACTAACACCACATATATATGCCCGTAGCTACAGTCACAGGTAATTATCAAGAGGAATGTCTCTATTGGCTGTTAGCAAGACTCCGTTAGTCGGGTTTTCCTGAGGGTCTCAACGGATTGCTGCCGTTCAAAGCTTCGGGGCCGGGCCTCACCGTCTTGCCGGCCGGTTGACACATGTGGGAACAGATATCAGCTCATTGGCTTAGCTGGGTTTCGTTCAAATCGGTCTGGATGTGCCATTCCAGGTATCTCGTTCCACATCCTTCTTGGTTTGGTTGCCTTATTTTCTGCCTGCTTTCTGAAGGAAGCAATCTGCTTTCAGCGTCGGCAACTCGGTGACTCTCAAAAATCGACAATTCTTGGGTCATGCCACACATTATGGCTCAGGCCCCTGTTTGCATGAGTTGCTTCCCTAAAAAAGATAAATGCACATACTTCCCTCCGAGTCAAGGTCTCACCACTGGCACTTAACCATCAACTTTCCTGCATCCTCCAGTAATTCCAACCCCCTACCCAGCTCAAATTGCATCATGCTCACCAAACAGTCGTCCCCGCAAAGCATAGCCGCAGGCCCAGGACTTATCCGAGATCCCACCCCCGACGATCCCTACAGATATCAGTATGGCTTTGGCAACCACCACAGCACCGAGGCCATCCCCGGGGCCCTCCCTCCCAATGGCACCAGCCTTCCCCAGAAGGGCAGATACGGCCTATACGCCGAGCATCTGAACGGCACGTCGTTCATATCGTCCAGAGATTCCGTGTCAAACGTGTAAGTGAAGCCAAACCGGACTTTTGATCTCACCTCATGCCGCTTTACCTTGTGTAACGGTATTGTAAGTAAGCGACTGATAAACTACCTGGTACACAGCTGGATGTACAGAGAACGACCCGCCGCAGCCCACACACCCCCCGAGCCAGTCGAGCAACCGCATCATGTACGCAGCCGTCCTACATCTTAGCAAGCATCCCGCCTCTTATTGACACACGCATAATACCGCACACACTCAGATCGAAGCAAGCTTCCTCCCAACCAACCCCAACATCAGCTTCATACCCCTGGGATACACCTGGGGGCCCCTTAACACCCCCTCACCGCACCAAACCACAACCTTCATTGAGGGTTTGAAAACCATTGGCGGCCACGGCGATGCCACAATCAAAGAAGGGCTCGCGGTCCACCAGTACGCCTTCAACGCCGACATGCGCCGGCAGTCCCTCGTCAACCACGACGGCGAGCTCCTGCTGCTGCCGCACCGGGGCGTGCTAGATATCCAGACGGAGCTGGGCATGCTCCGCGTCCGGCCGGGCGATCTCGCCGTGCTGCCGACGGGGATCCACTTCTCCATCTCCATCGTCCGGGCCACCACGGATCATCACCCCCCACCCGCGGCAACCGGCTACGCCCTCGAGCTCTTCGGCAGCCGCTTCCACCTCCCCGACCTAGGCGTCCTCGGCGCCAACGCCCTCGCCCACGTCCGCGACTTTGCATACCCCGTCGCACGCTTCGACATCTCCTCAACCCCAACCCACATTCAACCTCCCACCACCCCCTGGACAACCACAATCAAACTCGCCGGCGCCCTCTCCACCTACAAACAACCACACACGCCCTTCAACGTAGCAGCCTGGCACGGCCGCCACGCGCCCTACCGCTACACGCTGTCCCGCTTCAGCCACCTGACCGCCAACACAGACCAGCTCGACCCGACCGCGTACACGGTCCTGACGGCGCCGAGCAAGTGGCCCGGCGTCAGCCTGGTCGACGTGTGCGTGTTTGGCGAGAAGTGGGCCGTCGCGCGCGACACCCTGCGCGTGCCGTATTACCACCGCACCGTGGCGACCGAGATCGGCGGCGTGCTGGTCGGCGGTTACATGGGCAGCGTGCGGCCGCTGGTGGCGGGGGGGCTGAGTTTCGAGCAGAGCTATATGCCGCATGGCGAGAGCTACGAGGCGTATGTGCGGGCCTGCGAGGCGGATAATGATGTGCCGGTCAAGGTTGGGGAGGGGTATCTCGGTGGGTTGAGTTTGGTCCCTTTTCTTTCTTCTTTTGTTTTCGATAGTTTGTTTGGTCGGGGATGAAAAAAGGGTGATGCTGACAAGTTTCTGTTTTATAGGATTCATGTTCCATATTTCATCGCACGTTGCGCTGACGAGATGGGCGATGGAGGAGCATCCTGATATTCGACGTGAGTCCCTTCCTAGCCCCTATTCATTTGTTTACTTGCACTGATCAATACACGCAGCCGAACGCCCTGGACTCTGGGACTCACTAAGAGGCCACCTCATGGACCACATCGACGAGGTGAATGCAAGCCTAGTGAGAGCGGGCATGCCGACTCTTGGGGCTGAGCACTCATCATCTCTGACGCCGCCCGCTACTCCCGAAGGCGGTGCTGTCACGACGACGGACAACGACCCGGACGCTGACGGTTCCTGCCATGCATGAATATTAATTAATATGGACAGAAGGTGGTTGCAGATTGTGTGACGCGGAAAGATTTGACATGTCGGATGTCCATCCACCTAAGTATCTGTTGGGCTGTTTTTTCTTTATTTTTCATTTCTTCTCGACTTTCATTTTCCCCACTGAATTGATGACTTCGGCGGCTGAATGCGCATGCTTCATGATATCCTTCCACTGCTCACTCTGAGTCCGCTCACAATAATCAACAAACGCTGCTTCGTCAACTGCCCATTCGTTGACCCAATAACCCTCCCGCGTAAATCTGACCACAGTCCAAGTGATTGAATGTTCACGCCAAAAAAAAAGGCCCCGATTCACACCAATCACAAGTGAAGGCCCTTCCAACTTCCCGAGTGAGACGAGAACGGCAGGTAGCTCAAGTCCCGCCATAGATCCATCGATGCTACCAGAAACTTATGATACCAGCTCAGCCCTTTTATTTTCTCCTGGAACGCAGCCCTGTGCTCTATTATCGCTAGCTCCCGTGCTTGGGAGTTGCGATAGTACCACGCATACGCGTCGATCCATCTCTCGATGATGGTCCGGCTCTGCGACGCGAGTACGGGCTGGGCCTTGAGTATGGACTCCAGCTCCTGCGAGCGGCCGATGACCGGTATGATTATCCCGTCGAAGAGCACCCAGACTGCAATAAGACTCAAGGCGAGGGAGTCGAACCTAGCGGGAAGGCAACCGTTGTCAAGGTCAGCGGATCTGGCTTGAGTTTGGCACTGCAGCCGAGGTGCTAGGTATGTAAGGTAGTTGGTCGACAGCATCTTACCAATCAAGTTGTTGAATGTAATTCGTAAACATGGATGAATAGCTGGACCTGGATTTTGATCTTGTCGAGCCGCCACCGCCGCCGCCGCTACGACTGCTCGACGCGTTCCAGTCCGACTCTTTGGCGGTTGACTCATCCGAGTCTGGCTCCTCGGACTCAGCGCTGGACCGCCGATCCACGAAACTGAAGTCAATTTCGAGCTTTTTTGAGTCCGGGGTGAGTGCAGCCGGACCCTGGTTCTCACCACTCTCTTTCGGAGAAGCAGACGTCAGGCCCGCCGATTCATTCACCGCCTGTTTCTCATTCGGCCGTGGTTGCGGGCGAAATGTTTTGGGGACAGTCGGTGAGGGCCGCCGCACCCGCTTCTCGAATGGGGTGCGCAGTCGCGGCTGCCCGGCGTGGAAGGGGCGGCCAAAGCGAGCGACAGACACAGACACAGAGTGGGGGGACAGAGCTGGAAGTGACGATGGGGCTACAGGCCTGCTGCTGAGCCCGCTTGCCACTCGTCGCAACGCCCAGGACGCGCCGAGCCCAGACATGATGACATGGAGATTGATGGCCGCCGGTTTTCGTGCGTGTGCGCGCACTGAATGCAACGGAAAATGTCGATCGATGGTGACGTCGGCCGACAACAGCGTTTCTGGTGGCCTGTTTCTGGCAGGCGGGAGGTCTCAGCTCAGGGGCCACGTGATTGCTGGGTAAGGGTTGCCTGCAGCACGCATGGACCAAATTCTTGGCGGCGATACGTCGAGGATGCAGGCCGGCAATGACAAGATTTCCAACGACAACAAAGTCCAAATCGGGTCGTCTGTGCGGGATATCCTCTGCTGCTTCGATGTATTGGTATGGGGGGCAGGGGGGGGGGGGGGTAGGGGGGACAAGGAGGTTGAGGGAAGGAAAGTAAAAGAGAGGCAAAGAGGGTGTTGCCCTGCAGGGTCACCACCTCCCCTGGGCGGAAATATTGCTTTTTTTTTACATGAGAGTACCGTACGATAATGACAAACACAGGCATCTGCCACTGAGAACCCGTCGTGGCTGCCAGTGAACCGTCCCCTTTCGCTCATCGACGCGGTAACAATCCACATCACATAAAAGCCCGGTAGGAAAGCTCGTTGGAGTTGGCAAGCCCCCCGGCTAAGAAGGGAAGGCACAGCGCCACGAACTCGAACGATCTGCCTGGGGTCCACACGATCTGGTGTCTGCAACAGAACACAACCAAGGCCCAACTCATCAACATCATCCCCCATTCACACCATACCGTATCAATCTGATTCAACAGATTAACTCGTCCCATCAAATCACAATCAACATCATCTCCAACACACAACTTCGCGGGCGAGACCTACCTGACCCGGAGACCAAACCATCCCAACACTCGCCCGCCGTGACGCCATTGGTAACCGCAACAACATGACCGAGAACAACAACAACGAGGCGAGAACACAATGGCCAAAAACAGCCAGAAGAAAAAGAAGCCGCCCGCATCATCCACAAACCCCCCTCCAGCCGCGACCAGCAAAACAGCCACCACCAACTCAACACCGACACTCTCTCAACAACACACACCGCCACCACCACAACCACAACCGAATCAACCACCCAAAAAAGCACCAAGTCTCCTCCCACCACCACCACCACCACCAACAAGCCTCCCACCACGCCCCCCATCCCCGCTAAACAGCCACCGCCCCATCCCAATGGGTTGGCAAACCAACGACGGCTTCCATCACCACTACGGACGGATCCCCAACGCCTCCCTCCTCCGCAACCACGCCAAGCCAGTCCCAGCTCCCAGAAGCCACCGCGGCTGGGCCCACTGCGCGCACCTCATAGACCACAAAAAGGAACTAGCCAGAGCAGAGCTGATCGCGCGGCTCAGAGCGCGCGACGGGCACTACGTCGCCAGCGTGCGCCAGCTGGAGCACGCCAACCCGCCCTGGCGGCGCCCGCTGGTTTACGGTGACGAGGCCGACGAGGAGTTCAACGTGCACAACGTCTGGCTGCAGCTGCGGCCGTTCCGCACTGCCAAAAGGACCGTGACCATGGTGCTGCTGCAGTGGCGCGACCTGGGGGCGGGTTCACACCTTTGGGATGGAGCCAGGAGACCCGACGGCTTGTGTCCACCAGTTCCACCAAGAACATGAGGGGTGTCTGTGATGAGGGGGATTCTGCAAGCGGTTCTGGATGATGTTGATGTGGAGTGTTTGGAGGTTGGAGCATGCGCTGGTGTGTTGTGTATTTGTGAGTAGGGACGGATGGTTTGCGGTGTTTGGATGAGAAATTGTATGGCGTTATGGTAGGAGATGGAGGCTATGGGTTAAGGGTTGCTGGGATTCGAGTACAATTACCGGGGTTCTTGGCATGGGAAAGACTTCAAGTTTGGCTATGGTATTTGTTCATGGACAGTGATGACCGACTGTTTTTCTTCTTCTTTTCTCCTTTTTTACCTCGCAGTCAATGCAGGCACCTCACCAACGACACTCGACCTCGGTTGGGAAAGAAGTATTAGTCTCTCCCTGCTCCTCAGATGGCTTTGTCGGATAACGGAAAGCACAGAACAAGGAATTACGACACTTGCCACTGAAACATGGGGTGATCAATTATGGCATCGTCCGCGTGTCAACTTTGCCTAGAAGGTACGCGTCCGTCGTGATGGCCCGGCCTGTGGACGGTAGTTCCGCACACTAATCTCTCCACAGAAATGGCCCATTAACCGCTCAAGCAGACAGACACAGCCCCCGCAGACCACGAGCTCAACATCCTGACCGAGATCCTCCGTATCCTCGGCCTCGGGGGAGGTGGCTCGGCTCCCGCTTGGCACGGCACTTGGCACCGGGCTTGGCACGGGGGTCATCGAGGTGCCCCCCTGGATGGACTCGGACTCAGCCCGAAGGCCAAGGCCCTCCAGCCGATGATCACCTCGTGAAAATGAACGACCTCGGCCCGTTCAAGGCCCCCGGTCAAACACTTGCTCTCCCTACAGAATATCCTCCCGTCACTAGCAATATGCTGCGTGATAGGCTTGTCCCATTTGTAGTGTATCAAGATGACTCTGTTTGACCTTTATTACCACGTAGCATCGCCCCATGCCCATTCCCCTTCTGCAACGAAAAATGCGAAACTGATGATTTCCCGCGTGGGTGGTGCGGTTCAACACACGTTATGGGACAGCCGGGTTGGAGAACACCAGATGCGACTCACTCGAGGCGTACATCTCCACTACCAAGACAGACGGAGGAGCAGAGAGAAAAGACAGAGCGCCAGATGCGTGGTGAATTGACAGATAGAGAGCGAGATCAGCAACTACACTGTATTGCATGAATTTGATTCCCCTTTTTCTGTGCGCCGTGTGAAGAAATGCATCAACGACTCTCTTCATAGGTCGAGCGAGGGAGTCCAAAATTATAAGGGGGGAAAAGAGACAAGGGAAGAAAAAGGCCCACGCAAGTTGCGCTCGCAAGCCGGCACACCCCGAGTATTTCGAAACAGGGCTCCTCTTGGGAGGACATAGGTAATTAACACTGCGTTGCCTTGCCAATGTGTATCCATCGTTTTCATGCGCACCCCTCCCGAAAAAAGATTCCATATGAGCCTCACCCCTTTTCTCCTTTCCTTTTCTGTTAGCTCCGAGGAGACTCGTGAGTTGTTGAGGCTCTGAGGACTGAGGCTCTCGCATTCCCAAGCTAGACCCCGCCGACATGGCAAGCGATATCCGCTCGGTAATAAGATTTCGGCCGATGTGTTTTTGAGGATTTTTGGCCGTTGCGCGTTATCAAGTGCCGCAGCAATCGCGCCCACAAATATCTAGCACGGGTGGCCCCGGACGGGTGGACGACCTAGCGCAGGTCCGCGGGGCCAGGAGAGGAGCCCTTTTGCCACAGGGCTCCACGAAGTCGTTTGTCGCGAGTCGCGAATGTGTGAAAATTACATTGAAAGCAAGCCCCGCCATGGTAACGGGGCTCTGGATGTTGGGGCTTGGGAATGCACTCACTCACACTCGCAATCAGTTGTTCAGCCACTGGTGTTTCTTGTTGTTTTGTTGATTTGATAGTGTCAACTGGGTGTCATCGGAGGTGGCCGCTCACCACCCGCGGCCTCACCAACGAGACGAGAGCTCATCTCAGAAAGGCTGAAAGCAGTATTCGCCTCACGGCGGACTCGGACATGAACGCCCTCGCAGTCGGGCATGTCCGCCGATGGGAGTTGGCATGGATGGACCGGAAGCTGACGCTGACAGACCTGGGGTTGGGAGTTGGGACAATCAACGAGACGGACGCTGGAAGGAATGGAAGCAATGAATCAGCCAACCAGCCTCAGCCAACCGTGAACCCCACGAAAGGACCAAAGACGGGCGGCGGGCTGGTCAAATCAGGTAGCTTCAGCCTTCGATATCAGCTCGACCAGTGAACATCTCAGCGTCCTGACAGGCCACATTCGGTGCATGCACGAAAGAAAGCTAAGCTTTGGGGGTGCATCAAACATCAAGCCTTATCAAGCTGCCCGCCACAAGCCTACCGAGCTTGCCTTGTTCTGGTTTCTTGGCAAGAGATAGGCGCCCCGCTCTGGGTGCTCGGCCTAGAAAGAGGCAAGAGCTGTTCGCTAATCTGGCACCGACGCGTCCAATCACGTCACACTCTTTTGGTCCTCTGCCTTCATCGGATTGACATTTGTCAAGCTGCAACGAAACGACTTGATCACTGCCCTGTCTGCTTGTTCCGGAGAGAGCCCACGACAACAAAGACGGAAGGAAGCCCGGGGGGTCTGGAGGAGCCAGAGGTAAGGAACCGCTGCTGTGTACAGGCAACCTCGGCCGTACGGCTGCTGCTGGAGTGGCTAGGTACCTGGTATCCACTCACGTGCCACCAAAGCGTTCATCAGTGTGAATGTAGGTGATGATGGAAGACGACCAAGATCCGGTTGATGCCTCTCCAGGCATGCTGCTATGATTGACGCAAGTCCTTTCTTCACCCGTAGGTAGTGTAATGCAACCTTCAACCCCAGTACAGTGAAGTGCCCGTCCAATCCGGCTTGGAAAACCGAGTTGCGCATTCCGCGTTCGTTCGCTTCAGAGAAAGATCCAAAGGAAGGCACGACGATCGCTGACGCGCCCAAGCGGGGATCCCCCCGGCCCACCACGACTTTGGTCCTTGGCCGGGGCAGACGACTGTAGGAGCGACTGCAGCTGGCCGCAACATGGCATTCGAGAAGGCTCACGGGCGCGACGGTGATGCCCACCTGCCAAGCACCAGCGCAACCAGGACGCCATGCTCGGCGAAGCCCTGGCCCTGGATCCGAAGCTGGACCTCCACTGACAGGCCCAGCCAGCCCTTTCGCCGAGCACAGAGGAGTCGTCCACTCGTCCTCCCCATGCTGCCATGCCCAGAGATAAGGATTCTTCTATCGAAATTTTTAGGGCTTTTCGCCCGTCTGGATTCCCGCCTGCACCCAGGGTCCCAATGGCCCCAATGGCCAAATGGGTCGCCTGTTTAGCTTTTGGCTTGCTCGTTCATAAAGATGGGGTTACCCATCAGCCTCGGGTTTTCACCTCAGTCCCGGAAGAAGCTTCTTGCCTCACCAGCATTGCTACCTCTGCCCCTCGGTGTGGTGGTGAAAGCTTCCCGCCTTGCCCTGCTTCCCCAACGTCCGTGACCCGACTTCCCCGTTGTCGTTGTCGCCGTCACCGTCGCGTCGCCTTCGCCTGCGCCTACGCCCCTCTGACTCGACCCGATCCGATCTAATTCTTCCCTGCTGCGATCAATCAATCGGTCAATCAACCCACCCCCAACGCCCGACGCCTTTTCCAGAACTCCCCCGGGGACCTGCGATACCGTCGTTTGAGCCGCTCTCCTGTCTATGGTCGACTCCCCACCAGCTATGATGGGTTGGGTCCATAATACCAATGTCAAGATCGCCAAGGGCCCTATCGGGCGCTGGTTCAAGCTGGAAGGATGTGGCCATGTGAGCGCTTCATAGAGACACCTCAGCAGCCGTGCGCTTCTTGCTAAACTGGCCGTTCCAACAGCCCAAAGAGAGGAAGGGCTCGCTCTTCTTCACCGAGCTCCGTGCCGGCCTTGCCACCTTCTTCGCCATGGCGTGAGTAGCAACATCTGCCCGTTGTGCCCTTGCGCTTGCGCCGAAGCCTAACTCGAGCCGCAGTTACATCGTTGCCGTGAACGCCAGCATCGTTGCTGACAGTGGAGGCAACTGCGTGTGCAATGGCGGGGCCGACGATCCCATCTGTTTGGTCAACCCGGAGTACTCTCTCTGCCAGGGTGAGATCAAGAGAGATATGATCACGGCCACTGCTGCCATCTCGGCCTTTGCATCCTTCTTCATGGGACTTTGCTCCAACCTGTAGGTCAAGCCGTCCAAATCTGGGGCCGCCGCGTGCGCCGGAGCCGGTTGAGCCGTGGCCCCTTTCTCCGATGCGTCTCGCTGACATGTCTCCCACAGTCCTGTTGCGCTTGCGCCCGGTATGGGCCTGAACGCCTACTTCGCCTATACCGTCGTCGGATACCACGGCAGCGGCAGTGTCCCGTACGAGATTGCCCTGACCGCCATTTTCGTCGAAGGCTTCATCTTCTTCGGTCTTGCCATCTGTGGAATGCGCCAATGGTTGGCCCGCGCCATCCCCAAGTCCATCAAGATCGCCACGAGCGTCGGTATCGGTCTTTTCCTGACCTTGATCGGTCTGACCTACTCCGAGGGTATCGGCCTCATCACCGGCGCCTTGTCTACCCCGACGGCGCTTGCCGGCTGTGTTGCGTCTGGCAAAGGCACACACGATGCTGACCCTGGTGTCTGCCCGGACCAGCTGAAGATGCGCAACCCCCAGATGTGGATCGGCATCTTCTGCGGTGGCATCTTCACCATTGTCCTGATGATGTACAGAGTCAAAGGTGCCATCATTGCTGGTATCATGCTTGTCTCGATCATTTCGTGGCCCAGGAACTCCGAAGTGACCTACTTCCCTTACACACCCGTTGGCGACGACAACTTCAACTTCTTCAAGAAGGTTGTCGACTTCCATCAGATCAAGCGTACTCTCAACGTCCAGCAGTGGGGTATCGGTGAATATGGTGGCCAGTTCGGTCTGGCCCTGATCACCTTCCTGTATGTCGACATTCTGGACTGCACCGGCACCTTGTACTCTATGGCCCGGTATGCCGAGCTCACCGACCCTGAGACTGGCGACTTCGAAGGCTCTACTACTGCGTACGTACTCCCTCGACCCCGCCCCGGAAAGAATTCGTTGTTTTGGTAGCCAGCTGACTGACCTTGTCCTGCAGTTACATGGTCGACTCGCTCAGCATCTCCATCGGAGCCCTGTTTGGTTCGCCCCCGGTTACCGCCTTTGTCGAGTCTGGTGCGGGTATCGGAGAAGGTGGCAAGACAGGCTTGACTGCCATGTTTGCCGGAATCTGCTTCTTCATCTCCATCTTCTTTGCGCCCATCTTTGCGTCCATCCCTCCGTGGGCGACGGGATGTGTTCTCATCCTGGTCGGATCCATGATGTTCCAGTCGGTGACCGAGATCAACTGGAAGTACGCTGGCGATGCCATTCCGGCCTTTGTCTGCATTATGTTGATGCCCTTCACCTACTCGATCGCCGACGGTCTTATCGGCGGAATCTGCTTGTACATCGTGCTCAACACCGTCATCTGGCTGGTCGAGGTCGCATCAGGTGGTCGCATCGTACCGCCTAACAAGGCCGACAAGGATCCATGGACATGGCAGATGCCAGGCGGCTTCGCTCCGCCATGGCTAGCTCGTCTTTTGGGCGGCAAGAAGAAGTTTTGGCTGAGCGACACCCCGTATACCACCGACGCCGAGATCGAGCCTGAGCCTGTGAACGAGAAATTCCAGAACAAGACATCGGCATCGGACGAGGCTGCTGATATCGAGGGTGTCAAGGCTTCCGATCGCGAAGCGGCTGAGCACGCCAAGACAGGCGGCGAGAAGATCGCGTAAAGCGTGGTGGTATATCGGCGAGGGAACGGAACACTGCGAGGAGATTTGGGTTGTTGGAGCCATGGTTTCAATTTCTTTTCAAGTGCTGGACAGCGGTGTAATGATTGAATAGTGGTTGGGTGAAAGAAGAAAGAACGAAACAGAATTTGTTTGAACAGCGAGCCCCAAACTGCAGGCGCCATTTTGATGGATCAGCCGCACCTGCTCCATTCTAGGTAAAGCCCTCGACAGCTGGGTCCCCTTGCACTGTGCCAGGTGGGCAGTGACACCAAGGCCAGTGTGTCTGAATTGGTTTCCCCGGCTTCCAGGTTTCCAATCACAATCAGACGATTTAACTGGTCGGCCAGAGGTCCCCTCCCAAAAGCTCACATGAATTCTTGGTTAACCGTCCGTCCCGCCACTTCCCCCTCTTTTACAAGTTTCGGATGCAACTTCCTTGCACATCCCTTTCGAAGTCCAAGTGCAAAATGACAGAAGCCTCAGGAAAGAGGGGAATAGTGACTATCTCCTCCTGCCTTTGCGGAGCGGCCCGACAAACACTGGCATGCCGCGCGGCCAGCAGCGACAGGAGCAACGATGACGAGAACGGCAAGGAAGACACAGACTGGGAAGACATCGCTCTCTGCCATTGCGATATCTGCCGTCAGGTAACGGGACAGCTATTCACCTCGTACATCCCAATACGTTCATCGCATTCGCCTGGAAACTCAAAACCCGTGTCTCCATCGCTTGACGGTCTGGTCGAGTACTCTCCTGCAACTGCCCCGTCTTCCAAATGGTATTTTTGTGCAAACTGTGGCTGCCATATCTTTCGATGCTCGACTCCAGGCTCTGGAAATGGAGACGAGTTGCAATGGGAGGTGGCGACGGGCATTATTATCGACTCGCCAGACCTGGAAGAGAAAGGCTATCCTCAAGCCAAAAAGGAGACACCATGGCGGCACATGCACGTCGAAGATACCTTGGACGGCGGGCTATCAGTCTGGCTTCCCAGCAGCCATGCACAGCAAAGCAAGCCACACCCCGACCATCGCCACGGCATAACAGATAACGCCAACAAAGCCAAAGACAACAAACCCCCTATCCCCCCTCCCCACCCAGACGCCGAAGACCTCCTACCCGCCTCCTGCCACTGCGGCACCATCACCTTCCACATCTCCCGCCCCAACCCATCCAGCGCCCTCCCCCGGTCCAGCTTCCCCGACCTGTCGCACCCCTACACCCAAACCCCGCAATCCACCGTCTCGAACCCGTCCGACGAGAAGTGGTGGCTATGCGAAGCCGGACGATACCGAGCAGGCACATGCGCGTGCCGGTCATGCCGCCTCGCGTCCGGGTTCGAGATCCAGTCGTGGGCGTTCATCCCGCGGTGCAATGTGCACTTGTCCGTGTCCCCCGCCGCAGCGGCAGTAGACGGCACCACTTACCCCCCGCCGTATCTCGCGACATATGAGTCGTCCCCGCGAACGCTGCGGACTTTCTGCCCTACCTGCGGCGCTACGCTCTCGTGGCATTCCACTGACCAGGACCGGCGGGCCGGCGGGCTGCTTGACATCAGTGTTGGGCTGCTCCGCGCCCCGTCCGGTTCGCGGGCCGAGACGTGGCTGTCGTGGTGGACGGGGCGGGTGAGCTTCGCTGAGGACGCGGGTCTGCAGCGGACCGGTGCTGCGGCGGGGTGGGCGCGGCGGCTGGTCGAGGCGTTGGAGGCTGGGTTACGTGAAGGTGGAAAGGAAGGGGAGGGTGCCGGTAACTAAGTGAGATGTTCAAGCCTTGAGCTCTGGATGTAGAGCATCTCATGAGTAGCACGGGTTACTGAGTTTCAGTTCATACTACGTGAGGATAATACAACGGCGGGTGTAAACGCTGCTGGCTGTGCAACGTATGAAGAATAACATAATCCATTCAAATGAAAACATGATCAAAAAAGAAAAAGGTGAATGAAAAGCCACCCATGAAGAAAAACAACAAAGGAAAAAAATGAAGAAAAGGAAAGGAAAAGCCAAAAAATGGAACAACATTTTTTCCAAAAAATGGAATCAGTCATCTCGTAGATGATGGTCAGGAGAATGTAACAATTCCGGTACGGGGAGTCGAACCCCGGGCTGCTGAGTGAGAGTCAGCGATGTTACCGCTACACCATACCGGATTGCAGAAGCCTGTTTGGCTCCTGATTGGTTGAGAGAGTTCAGCGCAAACACTTCTCAAGTACCAGACCGGGTGCTTTCTGTCTGTCCACAGTGCTCCACTCTATTTTTCCACACAGGATACCAACCACCAAAATCTGCAAGACGAGCTGAATGATGGGGAGTTTGTCGGGGACGTTGATCAGCCAAATAGTTCTAGTAGGTAGGTAGGTAGTCTAGGTGTAATTTGTCATTGCATTTCTGGGCTTCTTCCCTTCCGCTCCCATGTCTTTAAGGTATACGCCCAGCTGGTTCTGACTTGTAGATACCTAGCAGGACTCACTCATCTACGCAGCAAAGTGATGAACGCCATCCCAATATGTAAAATCCAATTCGGTCATCACTGCCGCAATTGGTACATTCTCACAACCCTCTACCTGATCACGACAGATACCTACGAAACCAAGCAGAACGAGACCATAGCAACGACCCATGCAGCCAGCATCCACCCCACTCACAAACGACGTCTCGACCAAACAGCCACCGGTCAAACAAATGGTAACTCGATTCAACTAAAAAAAAAGGGAGTTTGATTCGCCGTGAGGCGAAAGCATCATCTAGTCTACCTAAAATTGCTGATGCCAAGAGTAGCTTCCCTTCCTCGCCCTCTTCTCTACCCCCACCGCCATGGGACGGGCGAAATTCAGGATAGGTTGTCCTCCTTCACTCGACCTTGCCATGGGAAACCCTCCCAATGAGTAACAAAACTTCCTCACCGGGGGGCACCCGCAGTGGATGAACCGGAGACCGCAGAATCTAACCGCCCCTCTCGAGAAATAACCATAGAGCAAAGCAAGATGTTCGAGTGCGCCAATAACTCCAACCGAATGCACTCCCAATGCATAGGTATCGTACTTTTCCGACCGGACCGAACCGTTCCATGATGAAAATTGAGCAATGTGATACGCCACCTGCATTGCTCCTTAGTCCAGACCCCCCCACCACCCAAAACTCCCATTCTCCAAGCTGCGAGGTGTACGTACCTCGATGCAGCCATGCAACCGAAATCAGGTAGGGGGCAAATGATGACACCTGGTGTAGAAACGTTACTGTCGTGAAAACTTGGACTAAAACATGAAAGGCAACAGAGCGACTAAAGGGTGTTTGACCGTGTTCGTGTCCGGAGCTGCTGTGACCCAAGGCTGGGAGAGCGGGCAAGGGCGGATGGAGGCGAGCTTTACTACACCCGTTGAGCGCCCCTCATCCCCAAGACCTAACAACATATAGCAAGAGCGACTTTAGAACTGCAAACTCTCGGCAATATCCTCGTCCGCTGTGTTTGTCGGTTCGCTTGCCTCGGGCTTCTCGTTCTCTTGACCGCTCTCCTGCAATTTGGGGACAATCGTGGGATCGGTCATGGGTCCACCAGCATGGCCGTCTCTTTCCATCATCGCCGCCAACCGAGCAGCTCGGCCTTCTTTCTTTCTCGGGACCGGTGCTACGAGACCATGTTAGCTCATTCGAGATGAAAAGTGATTACGGAGAATTAGGAGAAGGGGAATCGAGAGCTTACCTCTGCCGTTCTCCTGAACATAAAACTGCCGCAATAGTGTGACAGCTTCGTCGCGACCCCATCCGCCCTCCACCTCGTATCCTGGCTCCACATTGCCGCCGTCTCCAGGAAGAGGAGGATCAGGCTTCTCACCAATGCAAGAGTCCATCTTGCTATCGCTCTTATCACCCACCAGAGACGCTGCGCCATCCACCGACACGTTAATGTTGATAGTAGAGACTGGGCGACGCTCTAGTGTCGGCCTCACAATTCCCTTGCCGTTCTGGGGCGTGGGCGACGGAGGACAAGAGGCCATCGTTGGCTCCGAATTCTTGTGAATGCGGAAGACGCCACCGGTACCTCCGAATTTGTCGTTGACGGCGCCGAAGAAGACCTTCTTGATTCCAAATTGTCGAAGTAGAGAGGCGCACATGACGCAGGGCTCGACCGTGACATAAAGAGTGCATTGCGTGATCAAGGAGCGGTCCACGACAGGAGACGGGTGGAGTTTCTGACCGTACGGGAAGAGGTGGCCGTCGCGTGGGTCTACGTCACCCCACGAGCTGGATTTCGATTTGACGTCCGCTTCGTTGGTCTTGTTGCCCAGCGGCATGCTGGGCTTGGGCTCAACATCGGATGCTGCCGTGTAGGAGAGGAGAGCAGAGATGGCCATAAGCTCGGCATGCCGGGTGCCGTTACGAGTGACATTTGTAGCATTCATGCCCTTCGCGACCACTCGATTATTACAGACGAGAACACAACCGACGGGGGTTTCGTTGGTTTTCAGGGCCAACCGAGCCTAGCGGTAGAATGTTAGCAAACTCCTGGCCCCCCAAGGTTGAATTAGAGGTAAGTCGCATGGTCTTGTTGACGTAGCACGGGAGCTCGGCAGTGGGAAGTGGCTTGAAGAAGTAATTTGGATGCCGGCACTTGGAGACACCGCATCAAACGTAGCACAAGCTCTCCGAGCGGGGTCCTGTGCGATGAGGTAGATCCATGGCAAGCAAGATGGCCGACATATCTTCGATATGCGTGTGATCTGATCTCGCTGCCGGCGCGTGTTTTGAGCAGCTGATCGATCTGGAAAGGCCGACCCAATAGCGGAGCGGGCGGGTGGAATCTCGTAGTAGATCGCCAAGCGCCAAAAGAAGGGGTACGACAGACCCCGAAGGTAATCGCCCCCCCGCAGGATGAACGAATAAAAGCAGAGAGAGTAGAATGAAGTGTCTCAGACATACCATATCAAGAGCTTCTCGCATAAAACCGCTATGAATGGCCCTCTCGGCAGCTTGCTCGGGAGTTTCTACCTTGACCGGTGCCTTGACATGAGTCTCGACAGTGTCATCGCTAGGCTTGACGGTCTCCTTCAACTTGCTAGTCTGGGAGACCTCGTGTGCCAATGGAACAGCGGGAGCACGAGTGACTTCCTTTGCACCGACGCCGTTTGTGCTGGCTTCCTGCAGGGGCTGCGCAGATTTATCGCTGGAAACATCCTTTTCGTCGGTAATGCGGCTGCTGCTGCCGCCATTTTCGTTTCCGTGCGGCGGTTTGGTCTCAACGGCGACGATTCCAGAACTCGGGTTCCCAGCACCAGCCCTAGCCTCCAGTCGCGGCTCATCTGCCGACCCAGCTCCATTCAAGACAAGACGTGCGAGCCCTTCGTTCAGCTGCGTCGTAGAATCTCGGTTTGGCTTCGGTGGGGCCGAGTTCTCCTTCTTGGGCAGGAGGGGGACGAGGGGCAAAGCTGGGATGATCTTGGGGACGGGCGCCCGTTTGCGTGCTGGCTGGCTGGACGATGACGACGAGGATGCCATTTTGGTGCGGTCCATGCCCGCGTCGGTGTCGACGGGCGGCGGGTTGGCGTCGGTATTGTGGTTGCAGGCGTCGGCGACGTCGACGTTTACGCTGTTGCGGCTTTCTCTGGCTGCTGCGTCGTCGGAAGATGAGAGAAGTGCTGGTTTCTGGTCCGCCTGACCAAGGGTGGAGAAGAATTTGAGCGCCTGTCGGAAGGCATCCAGAAGAAGGAGCAAGAGTGAGTGTAGAAACACAAAAATTTGTTGGCTCAGGGCCGGGGCAGCTTTTGGAGGAGGGACCGTCATCTTTTTTTTTTTCCTTCTCGTTTTCCCCCTTCTAAACAGGCAGGTTCTGGGCGCTTTCAATAATAGCTGCTGCCAATGCAGTCACGGTTTGCCCTGGTCCCGCAATAAAGATAAACTAGTATGATAGCTGGGATAATAATGAAGCAGGTGACGCCCGACAACAAGGCAGGGTGAGGGTAGAATGAGGAGTTGAGACGGAAGGAACGATGGACGATGGACGATGAATGTCGAACGTCGAACAAAACGATAATGGGGCAAAGAGTCTGGCCAGCGAATCAGGTTGTGGAGCAGAGGCACCACAGTTGCCTGTCGCCCAGCTTTATTTTATGTCTTGCAGGTTGCAACCACCGAAGGGCCGCAGAGCAAAGAAAAATGAATTGGATGAACAGAATTGGCTTTAGAGAGCAGGACTTGCATTGTTTTCTTCCACTCGTAGATGATGCGAGCTGGAAACTTGGAGGCGGAGGAGATGAGCAAGAGCCATCCTCATTTCATCCGATGTTATTTTATGGCTGCAAGGTCAGAGAGTCAGGAACTGCAGCGCTGCGACGAAGAACGAACGGACAAGCTCTTGTGTATCTCTTCAGACGTCGTCCTTGTTGCACCCACCACCCCTGCAGACACTTCTAATGTTGAACCAACCAGCCGATCGAAAATTTTAGTGGATGGGTCAATGCCTCGTTAAAAGCATATCTAGGGTGTATGATCCACCACCCCCACTCCTTGGCAGAGAACCCCACCCTGAGCCATCCTAACGGGCCCAACGGGTTATTGCATCGCAGGAGAAAGGCGGAAGAGTAAAATTCACAGTTGCTCATCATTTAGAAGGTCTAAGAGTCATCGGTCAGCTCAAACTCACGCATCAACACAAAGCAAGCCCACGTGGTTTCAGTTAATCGCCTGCATGGACCTGTATCAATTGGCCAGAGTACCTGGTGCTGAACCTGGTGCTGAATGCTATATGAAACTACTTCGTCAATGAAAACGGCGCAGTTGGCCCATCAGTGACAGGTCTTCGTAGTCTCCAAGCTCATCCTTCTTCGTAAACGCTCGTCCTGGGCAGAGCAAAGCCCAAGTAATACACAAATGGAGAAGGGGACGGTCGCGTGTCCCAAGCTAACTATTGGTATCATGAAATGCACTCGCTCAAGACATATCGAAACCTCACCCACACATCCCACCCTCGTGTGCAATCATCCAAATTCATCAAACTCGGACTCATGTCATGGCTGATCCTATCCTCCGTGGGGAAAATGGTTTCGCCATCAACCAAGACCCTCGTCGCGAGACCGCGGACCGGAGACCCTCTAGTCTCTGGCCGATCGCCTGGATCTTAGACTTGACATTGCCGATAGTGCCGGTTGTTGATGGTGCGGCAGTGGTCGATGGTGGCACCGAAATCGGTGCCGAGAGCCTGGATTGCTGCAGAGCAAACGAGGCCAATGTTACGGCGATCATCGCCAAAACGTTGATAGGGCCAAAATGACCCAACTGCTGCGACATCGATGCATATACCAGCAAGCAGGGAACAAGACTGGAAGCAACAAGCTCGGACGAGTTCAAAGGGAACCAGCCATCCACTGCCAATTTGTTCGCCTTGACGATGCGCTGCATTGGCAATATTGCGATGAGGAAGGCGACCGCGATCATGCTCAAAGCTAGGCTTGTGCTTGCCAATAGAGCCCCAATACTGTGATATCCATCCGACGAAAGTGTGTTGTGGGATTGGGAAACAACACGTTCGCTGAATGGAATTGTAGCAGACGAACTGACTGGGTCCGGTTGACCTGCGCCACAAACCAGAGCCAATGTCTGTAGACACTGACCTAGTAGTGGCGAGCTGGAGTTCAACATCGTAGCAACACCACGACGAGTTACATCCCGGCGATGGACTGTCTGCCCGGGGGTGCCCCCAGGAACAGACGGGTGGGGAACACTCGTGGATTGAGAGTCACCCGGATGCGTTGCACCGCCCACATCAATCGTACCGCCAACATCGGGCGCCGGGGCCATGACGCCCGGCGTCGGAGATGGCAATGCCGGAGTTGGTGATACAGACCGGCCAGTATCCTGCAGAGAACTCTGCCTAGATTGGCGGGAAGTATCCCCTACAGTGTAGACTCCACCGTCCGTAGGGCGGCCAGCAACGGCCTGGATGACTTGTGAGGAGCTTCCTGGTCCTAGTGACGGAGATGGCAACTGGGACATCGTGCGGGCCTCGGCGTTTGGCTCGTAGGACCCGTGGCTCTGGACGAGGCTTGGTTTGCTGGGCGCAGAATGCATCACGGTTTGACCATGCTGCTGTAGATCAGAAGGCCGTTGCTGCAGGCCGTAATGTTGTAGGCCAAGTGTGCCAGAACCACATTGCGAGTGCGGCAGCTGGTCAGTTGCCGATGGTGAATCGATGGATGGTTGCTTCGCGGTCGTTGAGCCAAGTTGATATTCATCAAGTTGGCCAGCGATTAAGAATTGGGAAGCGCTGTAGCGCGGACTAACAGAGTACTGGTCTGCGTGAGCCACGCCAGCGCTGGACGAGCTCTCTTGTTGAAGGAGCTCGTTTCCAATAGCAGCATTGGCCAAGCGAGGAGAGCGTTGTCGACTGGCGGTGGAGAAGTTCCTGCTCACAGGAAGAAGCTCCTCGTCCAGAGAGAAGTCCGATGCTGGCGAGTACAGGTTGAAGTCGACATAGTTGGTGCCATGGGCAATACCAGGATTGAGATATGGAAGGCTTAGATCGCTTGGCGACATCTCCGGAAGTACACCAGGGAATACTTCAGAAGTACCCGTCGGTGATGCACCTGGAGGCGCTGGGGTGAATGGAGTGAAGACTTGCGATGGGGAGGCAGCGGATGAGCCCGAAGTCGATGGGAAGTAGCCCTGTGGGTCCTGGAAGAAGTTGTGATTGTCCGGGACAAAGTTGCCTGCGAGATCAATCGGCTCGGTCTGGAGGAACTGGTCCCACTGGATGTCGTCGCCCGGGTCGTTGAAGGAGTCCTGGAGCAATGAAAAGGTAGGGGCCATCTCAAAGGCCTCGAAGGAGTCAGCATTCAGGAAGTCCAAGCTTCCAGTGTCGAAGGATAAAGGTGGTGGATCTGCGGTCTTCTTCAACCTCTTAGCGGGCTTGGACTTCTGCTGGGCTGGAGATGTTTCTGAGACGGTCCGCTTCTTGTGGCTAGGGTCGCAGCGGATCTTCTTCTTCTTGCAGGCGTCGCATGCCTTGATGATTCTCATGAGATGTGCGTGGTCTCGCTGCTCCTTGGTCTTGCATCCTCGAGAGGCAGAGTTGGTGACATCTCGTCCGTCCTTGGTCATGATGCGCATGCCAGGGTGATTTGAGAAGTCGAGCCTTTGCTGCCCCGAACTAGAAGCGCTGCTGGACTTCTTGGATGTGGGAGAGCGAGGCTTGGCCTGGGTCTCGTCGAATGATACCGAGGGGGCGAACGAAGCAGGAGACTGGGTCCAGGGGCTCATATCCGACACGATGGGAGAGGCGTTGAGGCTGGATGCATATCCAGAATCGTAGAGAGCAGCCGAGCTAGCCGGAGATGGGACAGCGACCGAGGATGGGACGGGATAGAACTTGAACGTCTGGCCGGTCTGACGAGCGAACTGGAAAAAGTCCATGGAAATGTGAGATCGCTTGGCCTTGATCGGGGCAGAACCGGGGAGGAAGGCATTGATTAGGTCGTCGAGCTCCTGAGTGCCAACAGCGGGAAGCCATTCCAAGGCGGAGCCCAGAGCGGGCTGGTAGACAGAGAAGCCCTCGAAAGTGCGGGGGGATTGTTGTTGGGACATATTGGCCATTTGCACTGGTGCTTCAGGGGAGCCGGGCGCAAGCAATGACATATGCAAGGCGAAGGGAGGTGCGCGACCGACAAGAAGCCGTCACGGGAGGCGCCAAGTTGAGGTGGAGGGAATTACACCGTGACTTGGCGAAAATCGAGGCTACTGGTAACTGACACGCCTTTTTGTCGACTGTTGGCAAAGAAGCGGTGGCGGGCACTGGTAAATCCAGCGCTGTGGTGTGTGTAGGTACGTTTGTGTGTGGTTGTGTGTGGTTGTGTGTGTGTGTGGGTGCGTATAAGGCAGCAGGCTGTACTAGACAGACTGCCAGACAGACACGCTTGCTTGGAGGGACAGAACAACCGCCGGGGTGGTTCGGAATGTCGCCAACAAGCACTGGGAGTGAGTGGCTGTGGGGTGGGTGGTGGGACAGTTAGGCAGTCAGCGACCTGAGCTTGAGGCCGGTTTCTGGCGTGTTTGATCTGGTACCGGGGGAGGTGGTGATGGGATAGATGGAAAGAGGAAGAAGAGAGGAAAAGGCACCAAGGCCGTCGGTAGGAGTCACGGCCGATATTTCACTTCTGTCATCAAGGACCAAACGGCTGCTGGGAGCTGGATGAACTGGACACAAGCCATCCAACAAGGCGCAGCCAGGTTGTTTCCTCGAGCACTTCGGCGAGTCGAATTAGGAAAAGCGCGGTTCGGAGGGGGTTGCGGGACAAGTACAGGATGCTTGGCATTTTCTTGTCCTGGAGCTTAATCGCGACGGCTACTTGGGAGGGAGCCATGGATGTCGAGAGCCAGAACTTGTCCCTCGAAACATGAAAGAGAGCGGCTTCGGAGACGTAGAACTTATTTATCTAAACTTTACATGCTGTAAATCTCACTTGTTCAATTTTTTCTTTTTCTCCGTTCTTTTCCATATATACAGATGTTCGATATATGAATCCAACTCCCCCCGACACCTCCCGCCAACATGTCCAAATCCTACAGAAAACAGCCCCAGCGGCGTACCCGCTACCGACGGTCAGGTCCATCTGAGTGGCTTGCATGGTTGCAGAACACGGCGAGCAGCTCCCCACTTTCTGACTGGGACCCACCGTGATGCAGACGCGCAGACACGGCCTTAACATCGTCCCGCAAAGCGGTATTCCATCGTCATGGCGTTCATTGGCGCTTTCATAGGGCGGAAATTATGGGGCGTGCAGCTGTGAGTCAACCGTGCTTGGGAACCTTTCGAGTGTCACGGATGGGAAGGTGATGGGTGCTGCTGTTTGGCTTTCCCATTGGACTTTTTTCTTGTCGGACATTGCAGTGACAGTGAGTGACAGTCACGCACTGGACCACCTCATGCCAATTGAGAAGATCAGCCTGGAAAGATTTTCGTCAATGTTTTAGGAGCGCACTAGAAGACGCCGGCTCTCATGTTTCAATCCGCCATTCGTTGCCCCCCTCGTGAGCTCCCTCCCTCCTTCCTTGCCTGTAATCATCGACGGACGGGAGGCTCTTTCCAAGGTTGACCGCCGTAACAGGGGGACAGCATCCGCAGCAACCGCCTAACACGCGGGGGTGGGGCTCCCTTAGCTGATGTGGGGAAAAGAGGGAAGCTCCCGTCACAGCAAGCGAGCGCCAGCTAGGACTGGCGGGTGTCAGTCATCAACTCAATTGACCGAGTTCTCTCAAAAATATTCCAGTCCTTGATTTTGGGCGAGTCCTCCCGAAATCCATCCTCGGGGCTGCAGAGTTTAATGAAGCTCATGCAGGCTGGATGACTCTTCGCGGGTTTTCTTGGCGTCTTATCCCCGTGCAGTCGGCTCTTGTCCCACCACCCATTTTCGCTGTTCATTGTCCTGTACTCGGACCAGACACAGGGGGTGGTGTACACCGTGTGTGTGGGCTGTGCGTGTGGTGCCCCCCAATGATCTGGGAAGCAGGAGAAACCCTGCAGAAACGAGCGTCCTGCACCCACACCTGGATCATGTAAGTGGCACATGCGGCCGCAGACAGGAACAGGATGTGGACGCAACCAGATTGGATAGATTGCGGGAGGTAAACAGTGAAAGCAATCGTGGCTGCCTCATGGGAAGCCTGGAAGGGTCAATAATGATATCTGTATTTCGGCTGCACATGGAATAAAAAACCCCTACCCTCCATCCGGAGTGCTAAACAAACAATTCATAGGTCCTGTGTATCCCCATCCATGATCGAAGCCAGGTGTCGTTCAGAAGCAAAACTCCACTCCTATATCCAGCCCACCGATGCAAGACTCAAAATTCCATCTCGTCTCAGGGTACGAAGAACAAGTATACCACAGCAGCGTGGGAGCCTTTTCCGTTGCGAATGGAAGACACCCATCCATGCAAATCTCGCAGGCGCCAGTGATATTTCTCCGAATTAAAGGAAAAAGAAAAAGAAAGACAACAGACACGCCCTCACGACAGCGCCAGCAGACCAAGGGGATCACGCGTATGCCCACCCTCACCGTCCTCGTCTCCATTCCGCCAGAGCACTTCAACATCACCGCCTGCCTTACTCGCTCGCCGAAACCGCCACATCCCCAGCACACCGACAAGAATACAAGCAAGCGCGAGTGCCTCAACATGGGCCCTCCGGAACCTCACCACCTCAGCAAGGACTCTCCTTGCCACGTCGCTCAATAGCGAGGCCCACCCGCGCGCCGATAGTAAGACCTCGACGACCACGACCGTCACAAGCGACATGGCGACCGCGCGCGGAAAAACCATGGCGGAAGAGTGGGCGCGGTTGAACGAGATGGTCTTGGAGATATCTTCGGAATACGAAGCTGCTGGACAGGATGCTGGTGATGATAATGATGATAGTGGTGATGTGTGGTGCTTGCTGAACGCTATGCTGCCGCTACCGTAGGGGGGAGAGCCTCCTGGAACCGCATCCTCGCTGCTCCGTGGGCGGTCTCTTGGTGGGCAGGAACCCTTCAACGACGCCTTAGCTGTCGTCCCAGAGTCTATCACCATGTGTCTCATGCTGGTGGAGGGTAACGAGTGATACTTGCCATTCCCAGCACCGCCGCCTTCGCCGCCATTCCCGCTCGCACCCCAAGAAGGATAATACCCCGAGGACGACGAGTTATTATAGCTCTGCCCATCGTTCCAGCTCGGGTAGAGGGTGTTGATGTTATTGGTATGGTTCCTATTCGACGACCCACCCGACGGAGGCGGGTTCATCATCGACCCATCACCGCTCGCGACACGCACCGAAGGGCCCGAGGTCATGCTGGGGACGCTGCTGACGTTTCCGTAATACCACTTCTCCCAGGCGGAGCTCCTCGCGCACTGCGGACAGGTGGGCGGCTCGTTGAGCCAGAGCAGCCCGCACCCGGTACACTTCCAGACGAAGCCGCTCTTCCAGTACCGCGTGTGCTCGCTGCTGAAGTGGTTGCAGAGCGCGACCAGGCGGCTGTACCGCTTGTTGCAGGGCTCGGTCGTCTCGTCGCTGGACACGGACGAGTCAATTGTTCCGTCGTCGCGCCATTTGCATTCCCATTCCTCGCCGAGCTGCGTGAGGAGCAGCCGGCCGATAGGGACGTAGCTTTCGCTGGCCGAGATGGTTTGTTGCGACGGGGCCACTTCTGTGGGCAGCGGCCCGTATGGGATTACCATGGGGGCCGCGACGGGTGATGAGGCAGGGAGGCTGACGATGCCGCGGTTGCCGCGAAAGTTGTAGAGCGGAGCTGGGTCCTCTGAGATCGATGGGGTCTGGAGGAGCAGATCGTCAAAGTCCGTGTGGGCGTCGTCCTGGGTGCCCGGGAATATGGGCAAGAGGTTTAGAAGGTTCGGTCCGATCTCACAGACGCCGGGTAAGCTGCCCAGTCCAATGCCGAAGAGGTCGTGTGAGCTGCCGAGTCGTGGCTGGTACGGCCTCGGAGCTTGCTGACGCTGTTGCTTATGCTGTTGTTGCTGCTGTTGCTGCTGTTGCCGCGGTTGTTTGGAGTTAGGGTTGGGGCTGATCGATTGGGCGGCCCGCCGAGTCTGCCTCGAGGCTTCGTATCCCTCGTCAAAGAGAATTAAGTCATAGTGCTTGCACTGAAGGTCTACGTTAGTAAACAAGGTGTTGGGGGCATCAAGGACGAGCCGAACCTTGACTTTGCGGTTTCTGCAGGTATCGCAAGCACCCAGCTTGCGCATGAAAGCCGTCCGGGCTTTGGTAAACTTGTCCAAAGGACCTTGGCGACCGGGGCGCCGCTTCTTGTTGCTTGGCCGGTCTTGAGACTGATCATCGTCAAGACCAACGTCGTTCAGGGCCTGAGTGACCGAGTGTGAGGTGCTGGCGTACGAGGGTGTTCGAGACATGCTTGGTGCGGACGGAGTTGGAGGCTGAAGGAGCTCGCCGCCGGGGCTGTCGTTGCCTCCAGGTCCTTCCCGTAGCTGTAGGCGATCCTCCAAGCTCAAAGCTTCCTCCATTCGACGGATATTGTTGTACATCTCCTGCAGCTCAGGAGTCGGCTGTGGCCGGATTTGTGCATGCTGTCGTTCGTGGGCATAAGTAGGCATTGTGAAGGTAGGTTCTTCGTAGGAATCCAGCTTGCGTTTTGACCGTTGCGACATCGGTGATGGCCAGCCTCGCCAGTGGTAGAATCGATGTACAAGAAACAGCAGTTGCGAGGCTGTGAGGCTGTGAGCCCGGACAGTTCCAGCATGTAATCGTGGGCCGTAGCACAAGAAAAAGCAACGAGCACAAAACGAGAATAGAGGAGACAAAAGTTCTTCAAAAGAACGAGTGGCGGGAAACAGAGAGGAATAAAAGAAGACGGGGCGTAGGTAAGGTAGGTAGGTGAGGTACCTCGGTGCTGGTCAGACTGAGCAGCAAGGCAGAAACTCAAGGCACACACAGCCACGCTGTTCAGTTTTCTGTGCGCGACCACGATGTCATGCTTTTCAAGGCGCCGGTTGAGTGAAGCTGCTTAGCTTTGGCCTGGCAATGAAGAAACGGCGCCATCTTATGAAAAAGAAAATAGGGCCCATGGCCGGGGCAAGTCCTTGGGTTGTCGCCCAGCGGAACCGAAAAATGACAATTCGGGAGAACAGTCGTTCAGCGTGTGTGTGTGTGTAACAGCACCGATTGAACAAATTGTCGGAGCAGGCGAATGACACCTACACAGTAAGGTACGTAGAGGCCAACCACGGCAGCTGGAAACTTCCAGGTTCAGAGATTCGAGCAGCTGTGGCCGAGTTACGGGGGACCACCCCACCCTCCCGCGTGCTCGTGGGAAGGAACCTTGGGGCGGTAGGCCAGCCTTGGGCCCCTGGAGGGGAAGGCTCAAAAGGTCCAGGCCAGGGCCTCGACCCCGTGGTTGTTACACGCGCGACGCACGACATTGATAGACGCGACGGGGACAGAGATGAGGTGTGATGGGTCTTTTTGCCGACCGCTCTCCATGTACAAAGGTCCTGACCTGGCAGGATAGCTGCGTCAGCCGGGGAAAAGGCAACGAAGCAGGGCGACGTGGAGGACATCGCCTGGAGCAAAAGTCTTCACCGCCCTTCGATTCTCGTCCAAACAAGGCAACCAGTCTGCCAATTAATAAAAATCGCAGCAGGAGGCGGTCCGTACGGTTCGCGCACTGCACCACAGTCGGGCGTTAAAAATGCAGAGCCAGGAACCGAGGGCAAAGATTCCAAAAGAAGGACCGACGAGCTGCTGCTGCCGCGCTGGAGGAGGCTGCTTGCTTTCTGCTGCTGCCGCCGCCGCCCGCAAGGTACGCGCGATAGTAGTTCTGGGTTGTAGGTCTCCGCACTCTGCATTGTAGGACTTGAGGCGATAAAAGTTCAGCTCCGGGTATTTTCGCAAAGGCAGGTCATTCTCCCCGGGAATTATCGCAACGGGGCATGACGCGATGAGCGACACGCTAACGCTCTATCAGAGCATCCATGTACCTAATATCGGAATACGGAATGCGGAATGCATTCTACAAGTTCCATCAACGGTACATGGTAAAGCCCAACTGGCCCTTGATTCGATATGCGAGGAGAGATCGTAAAGCACAGTTGACCCAATGTGCTGCATAGGACGTGCACATAATGAAAGATACCTGGTACCATCCTCGTCAGACTGTCCCGTGTAAATCGTGGTGTGCTGTTCGCAACACGAGTAAAGAGTCGAGCAACAATGGAAGCCTTCCTACCAAGTAGGTACACACCAAAGGTATTGTGAACAAATATCAATGGCTCCGTATACGTCTGGATCAGTCTCCACCATAGACTTTCCAAACGGATGTCCATTTGAAGGCCTAAATCCCCTAGGTGTGACAACCGTCAGCACATTCGTCTCTCTGCGGAGAACGGGATGGCACATGCATTTTGCAGATCGATGATGAGCTCAGCAACGAAGAAGATACATACTGAACAACCACCAGCCGTAGCCGTAGATGTTACCCGGCCCCCGCTGCCAACTAAGAGTCTAGTTCTACGTAGTACAACTCTCAAAGTATACCGCCACACAGAGCGGAACAGATATGCCCATGCTCTTGCGCATCGCTCCGATAAATCATCTCTTCGACAAAGGACTAGCTCTTCTGGTCAAGCGCAGCTATCCCTAGCAGGACAATTTTGCAAGGCAACGATATAAAGAACATGAACATCACTATCGATAGAGAAGACTGGCCGTGGCTTCATGCTACTCGTTATCGTCTTCTCTGTAAAGCCCCCATCGTTGCATAGATGTATCGCCGCCAATCACCGGGTATTATTCAGTGTATACAAAGCCTGGAGTCAGTGCCAAAGTCAGCCGGGGCGGCCAGTCTCCAGAAGATCATACGCCTCTCTGCTCCAAGGGCCCCCACCTTTAGCAGTAACAAACCCCGGCAAGGCTATCTTGTACTTCGGGCGCTGGTTTTCACCACCGGCACTGACACCATCTCCGCGTTCTACCACATATCCTCGAGCAGGTAAACGCTCCGGGATGGGCTCGATGGGTAAGAATGGTTGGGGCACCTGGCCAGCTGCATGTGATTTCAACGCCGCTTTACGGCCACGACTCGCGGGGTTGGCAATCCTGGGAAGGGAATTAATGGCGCTTGTCGTGTCGATTCGAGCTGCAATCGGACCGTCTACCGTGGGCAACGCATCCTCGCGGCTGTGAGCAGCCGTTGTGAGGTGTTCTTGCTGCTCGGGAGGATTCGTGCTTTTGTGTGACAACGAACGTGATGGTGACACAAAACCTCCTACCTCCAAATGCAGGGCTGGTTGTTTGCCAATATTAGTCCTTTCTGCTGTTTCTGGGATAACACCCCCACGTGGTACCGCATTATGCGCACCGGAAGTTGCTTCCATTGCCGAAATATTTGTCACGTAGTCACTGCCCGCGGTAACGGCCGCGGAGCCATGTCGACCTAGCCCATGTCGACCTGCATGTTGAACAGGAAGCTCCGCCGTGCTGTTCTGCCTCCCGGATGTTTCTTTTGGCTCGTCAGCCATGCCAGCTCCGGGGAAAGCATCGGGTTGTTGCAAGGAAAGGACGTCGACAGGGGACGGCAGCAGGGCGGAAGGCCGCCGTCCATCATCTCGATCCTGATTCGCTCCTCCGTCCAGGTTTGTCGGTTCCTCGACAGGTGTGGAAAGTGGACAAACCTTTTTGGCGTTGGGCATTAACGGCAGCTTCTCTTCGGCCGCGGAAGGGGTATGATCATTCTGGGACCTGGGGGGAGAGGTTGGCACGTTGGGCACAATGTTGACGGATGGCGACTCCTTGTCAGCCAGGGCAGGGCCGCGGTCAACCAAATGGCCATTTGACGCCAGTCGCGAAGCTGGGATGCTAGGCATCTCGATTACGGGTTGACTGGATTCGATGTACCCGATTACCTCTCTGCTCTTGAGGTTCCTCCGTCCAAGCTTCGCTAAGCGTGGGCCAACCGGAACTTGGGGTAGCTCTTCCTCACTGCTTTGGTGCGGTGATGGTGGCCGAGCTGCAGGCTTCCTTTTCCTTAGGCCACTTCTCCTGCTGTGTGCGTTTTCATCACCGCTTTCTTGTGATAATCCAGGGTCAGCGGTCAGGCCATGTCCTCGTGAATCGCCCAAAGTCGTTATCGTGCTGCGTGTGAATCCGGCAGACTCCCGTATACTTTTGTTTGTCGAGACATGATCTCCTGACATCTGCTCGGAGTCTGTGCTCGTCTCTGAGACGCTCTTGGACCTCTCAGGTTTCTTGCTGGACGTCGTATCCCGTTCAGAGTTCTTCCTGGATGCTCTCGCACGAGTCTCCTGTCTTGATTTCGTCTTCTTCCTTCGAGGGAGAGGGGATTGGCTGTTCCCTTCATCTCCTGTTCCCTCCCCTATATCGTGCATTCGTTTTGAAGGCTTCGATTGGCTGGTTGCATGTGTCTGCTTACCAGCCAAGGTGTTGAGATCAAGGGAAGTGCCGATCTCTGCCTCAGCAAACTTTATATCCCTGCGTTGCCGACGTAGGGGCGGCGATGGGCTGCGTCGTGTTGAAATTTCTCCTTGGTCAGGGGGGGAAGATGCAAACGGATCAGCCTCATCAAAGGTCGGGACAGGTTTCTCGACCAAGTTACGGAACTCATGAACACGTTGGGGATTGAAGCTGAGAGTCGGCTGTCCCACGGGCTTTTCGTGGCGTTTCTCTGCGTCGTCTGTGGTGGTAGATCGATGTTGACGAGAACTGGGAGGGTGAGTGGCAATCTCCGCGGCCACCAGTAGACCACGTTTTGGTCGGGATTTGAGTCGTAATCGTGTCCTTGGCTCTTCCTCGGGTGCTTCCTTTTCTGCCCTGAGATTCGGCTCTTGGCTTGAAATATGCTCAAGACCCAGTCCCAGGGATGGCGGCAAAATTGACCGTGAGGGCAGCGTCTTCCTTTTCGTGCTGCCCGGCTTTTGCTTATCGGGGGCAGCAGGTTTTGCGCCGCCGGCCGTTTTGCCTAGCCCGCCTGTAACGGAGACATTATCCCTCATATCCGGCTCCTCTTCCGTGTCGTCAAGGACGATGATCGGCTTCGGTTTCGACTTGGCGGGTGCACTTTTGGAGCCTACAAGGCTGGTGCTCTTCGTGTGTTTGGGTGGTATAGTAGCTGTCCCGGCATCCATTGGTAGAGCTGGCGAAGTATTGCTGGCCATTGTACCAACCGCTGGCGTGCGTTTTGTGTTCATCGCGATATGTGTCAGATCAATATCGTTTGTAGGGTCAGAACGCATGCCCTTTCTTGTGTGACTGATCCGCTTTTCCTGGGCAGTTTTCTCTGCATGCGAGGCATTCGAAGTGTTTTCTAACCCCGGTTCAAGTGCTCGACCAGTCACCGAGGAGTCGTGGTCAGGTCGCCGAGGTCGAGCGCTGTGTGGTGGCAATGCACTTGAGGTGCTGGTCACGCCACGCCTAGAAGTTGTGAGTATATCCATGTCGTCGAAATTCTTAGCGAGCGCATCAGATTCTGGATGCCGAGTCTCGTTCTCCGGGGGGGACGAGGTCTGGAAGCTTTCTTGTGGCCTTGGTGCCGGCTGTCGTCGGAGAGGAGCTGAGCTCACCGGTGCCCCAGATAGAGTCAAAGACGCACCGAACAGGCTTTGGGCATATCCCATCTTGCTCGGCGGCGTGTCATCGTATCTCCTCCTCTTTACAGCTCTCGGGTCCGGGTGGCCATTCGGGGTCCCGTTGGCTGGATGGCGTTGCTCGAAGGGTGATTCTCTCGGGACAAGAGCACGACCATGATGACCCGTCGGTGTGCCAAGCAGTTGATTCAAATGGCGGTGTCGGCTTTGTGGAAGTTCTTGAGGCGCTTGCGGTCGAGGTACCGACAGAGGAGTGTGCATTGGCACAGGAGGGCGAGCTGGTCGTGATGCGGCTTTTGCTTGGCGCTCTTCTTTCTCTTTCGCTCTCTTGTCCAACAGTTCCGAGAGGTCCTGGTTTTGGCGGCCAACGCACTCGCCAACCTGAGTAATAACACCACCACGCTCCAACTCCACCTCCTCGCCCTCGTCAAACTCCCAATCACGACGCCAGTGCATATCGCCCACAAAGCTTCCGCGTTCGTCGTACACCATGACCCTCTTGTTGAAAGTGTGGTACTTGAGACGGCCATCCTGCCATCGTTTTTGTTTTCTCTTCAAGTCATGGGTGAAGAGACAGGAGAATTCCAGTACAGGAGCACTGCTGCCAGCAATGGCCAAGGACGGGGAGGTCGCCATTTTCCCGGACGAACATGTCGCGGACAGCCGATATCGATTTATTTATCGCCGCATTTCGGTCGAGTACTGGGGTTGAGTTCGGTGTTCCTTGATCCGGGCGAGGCACAACGGAAAATTGGGCGCGAGCCAGGCTCCCTGTTATCTAGGATCAGCGCAGACAGGACGTTCCGTCCACGTTACGCATTGCTCAAACACGCAACCCAGTTCGAGGATTGACAGATTGACGCGACTTGATTGCCTGTGGAAGGAAGTCGCGTTTCTCTGGGCGGCGCGCTATCAGCTGAGGACGCACCCCTGCAACAGACCGGACCACGGCACCCCTGGACCCCACTTGCTGCCTGCTGCGGGACCAGAGCCTGTTTCCCAGGGCCGAAAGGCGAAACCCACGAACCACCAACCGCGACCCCGCTGGGACCTGGGTTTAGCTCGGATTTGGAGATTTAGTGACGTTACCTTGCTTGCTCGGTGGGGTTTCATCCTTGGGCAAGAACCGTACAGTTCCACGCCTGCCGTTGGCGCAGTGCGATGGATCGAAGGATGGGAGTTGGGTTCCAGGTTCCACGCTCTGGACTGGCATGGCTCGAATACGAACCACTGCGCAGTGTCAAACCCCTCCAGCTTCAACTTGGACGTTGGCTCGTCGGATGCCCCTCACCTTACTCAATTTCCCGCTCAATTTGCGATTTGCGGGTGCAGGCTAGGCAGAACAGGCGGTGGTGCATTGGATGATGTTGAGATGAGTAACCCATGAATGGTCCAATTAGCCCGGGCTTCCAAGCTCTCATATAACCTAGCGACCGCAGCCCAAATTTATGGTTTCGTGGTGCTTTTTTGACGAGAGCCGAATGTCCATCCTCCCTTCCCCTGCTCCTCCATGTCCTGGAACCTGGAATTTTCCCGTTGTTCTCTTCCCCCAGACGTGCGCCTTCAGCGGAGGGGTGATTAGAAACTCAAATAAAGCCGACCTACATTGCCTCCAGGTACCTGACTTATTAGCTACCTGTACCCTGTACCTGTAGGATTATTTGAGATACCAATCAAATTCACGCCCCTTCTTTGTCTCCTCGCGACATCGTCCATTTGCTGTCTGGCTCTTGCACGTTCGCGTCTTGTGTCTTGACCTTCCAGTCGTTCCCGTCGTCCGACCTGACACCATATTCCCATTCGGTACTCCGTACTCCGTGACGAGCTCGATTTCGATCCCAGTGCGCCCAACCACAGCTCTATGCTTACGCCGCCGTCAACATGCAGTCGGTATCGAGGTCATTCGGCAAGCTTTGGAACAAGGGGCCCGGTGACAACGCGAAAGTCTCGGTGCTGTTGAAGGACTACGAGGACGCGGATAAAGTCCTGGCACAGGTACACGGAACACCAAAACACCGCCTTCGCTGCGTCTGCCTGTGCGCCTACGCATGCGCCTACGCTCACGCCAATCGACATCGCTAACATATCTCTCCCTCCAGATCATCGACAATGCGAGGCTATGGAGGGAGTCGTGGGCACTTCTCGTTGGCAGCCAGCTGCAAATCGTCGCGGAATATGAGGGCCTCTACGATCCCATTGTCGGCGCCACCGATGGCCACGGCCGCCCATCTGCTCAGACCCCCCACCTCCAGCTGGAGCGCACATTCAGGCTCAAGGAAGTCTACGCCGACCTAAAGACGGAACTTCTGGCGGAGATTCAGACCATTGAGGAGCGCGTCATCAAGCCTGCCCTCGACGCGCGGGACTGCATCGCCCCGATCCGTAAAACCATCAAGAAGCGGGAGAACAAGAGGATCGACTACGAGAAAGCCCAGGACAAGGCCATCAAGCTGCAGAGGAAACCAGGCCGGAATCCCAAGGAGGAAGCCGCTTTGGCCAAAGCCGAAGACGAGATGAACAGCGCAGCACATGTAAGTATCAACGCCTCCCCCCATCGATCACAAGGAGAAGAAGGGAAAGACTTAACCACGAGACCAGGAATTTAACATCGCAGACGACCACCTCCGAGAAACACTACCCCCAATCGTCGCCGCAGCGTTCAGTCTCATCCCGCCCCTTCTCGCCGGCCTAATCCTTATTCAAAACCGGCTGCTTGGCCTCTATTACACAAGCCTCCACGGCTACTGCCAGGACCTCGGCTTCCCTTCACCCCCACCTCCAATGGATGAAGTAATTGCGACATGGAATAGCGCGTTCAAGCCGATCCAAGGCCGAGTTGAGTCCATCAACTGCATCGCCCGCGGCAAGGCAATACACCACCCGATGAGCCACGGCACCGAGGCCCAGAAGGCACCCGTATCTCCAACCTCCGTCAAAGAGAACTTCCGCCGCACCTCCTCGGGGCTTATCTCCAGCGGGCCCAGCAGCGCCGCCGCCGCGAAGCCCCGCACGCTGCGGATCCCCTCCTCCAACAACAACCTGCGCGGGCAAGCCTCCCAAACGCCCTCCGAATACTCCCCGCAACCGAGCCCGTCCTCCTCTTACAAGAGGCCAGACTACCTGGCCCCGACAGATTTCACCACGGCCACGGTGCTCGGCGGCGCGCCCATCGACCGCTCAATGAGCCGGTCCCCAGGCGCGTCGTCGCCCAACTCGATGCGGCCGCGCGACTACTTCAGCCGCCCGTCCACGTCGTCGACGGACGTCTCCAACGCCTCGTACGGCTCCCACATCCCATCCAACAACAGCGGCTTCCCAAAGAAGAAGCTCCCGCCGCCGCCCCCTCCGAAACGCATTCCCAGCACCAAGCCGGAGGAGTGGGTCGTCGCGCAGTACGCCTTCACCGGCCAGGGCCAGGGTGACCTGTCCTTCCAGGAGGGCGACAGGATCAAGATCGTCAAGAAGACGGGGACCGACCAGGACTGGTGGGTCGGCGAACTGCACGGGAGCAAGGGGAATTTCCCCGCGAATTATTGCAAGCCTTTGTAAAACGCCGGGGCTGGGCAAGGACCGAGAACGAGGGGAAAAGAAAAATGTGTTTTAATGATGTTGATAAAGCCGGGGAAAGGAAAGGACATGCGCAAGGGAACGTGCTGCTTTTTGGTTATTCTTCTTCTTCTTTTTGTTTCTCATTCTAGTTTGAGCGACAGCAATACTCACATATCGCTCCCTTCTTTTTTCTTCTGGATATGCTGCACGTTGAGTCATGACGATGAGAGAGAAGTGTTGTGGAGGAGGAAAGAAAAGCGCGGGTTTGATAATACGCCTGTATGCGCTTAGGTGTGCGGCTTGCTTTCACATATGCGACAGACACTGAGTGAGTGTCTTGCCTTTTTGCCTCGTCGCTCCTTAAATGGATAACATATGAGTACATGATATAGTTAGTGCCTGTCACATACAACAGTAAAAAACGGTAACGGATAATACAAATGAGAAAAGCATGAAATTGCCCAACAGTATCTGACGACAAATCCGTTGAGTCGAATAAAAGGGGTTCACGCCCCCGGCTGGTCAAGCACAACAAAGTCTATGTCAATAAAGAAAAACCCACGTGTTCAGCCTTGAATTACATGCCTCCGCAGAGACGGTTTCCCATATGGTTTCAAGCGCAAGCTTGTGCGTTTAAATACGCTTGCAATATCCTCGGCACCCGCGGAGCAAAGGGACAGTACAACAAACACATCAAATGGACACAAACATATGATGATATCTGCGGACACAGGCCAGCGCAGATATAACCGACAATCACGTCATGCTCAAGACATTTCCCGGGCGAATTTTTCAACCACCGTAAAATCCACAAACCCGCCCAGCGTCACAGCGAGATGAAATATTCATGATTCGTATTCCAATTGACTCAACCCAAATCAATATACGAGATTTTTTTTCAAGGCCATCATTGATCGTCTATGTCTTGCCCATTCGTCCTCTAGTCAATGCTTTAGTAATCTTCTGGGCCAAAGGATCATGGAGCTGATCCAAGCATGCGTCCAAGGTTTCGTTCCAAAATCTTTGGCAGACCGAAAATGCGGAAAACCGAGGGTGGCTAATAACTCTACCATCCAACTTCCAGTCTCACGCAAAGTCATGTCCATAACTGGAGACAAAAATGAACCCTCTCCCCATCTCCCAGTGGCGTCAATGTGTGTCAAAGCCAAAGCCAAGGAGTCGGTCCTCATACATCGTTCCCCAGCTGTGTTGAGAATCCGTCTTCTAGAAAAAGCAAAACAGTGTCCTAAGCATCGCTTTCTCTAACGAGAGGTCCTTGTCCAATCCCAGCTCCAAGTTCCGTTTCTCGGAATGCGATCTAATGAAATATGGGGTATCGATGTGTGGTGTGTGTCCAGTTCAAACGATCTTGTGTGATGGGCGCTCACAATTCGAGGGAGCCAGAGGAGTAAGAATTGATGTGACGCCGCCAATGTAGGAGAAAGAAATTCAGAACCGAGTAAACCTTGTGCAGCTTGCAGCTTCTCAGTATATAGTGGAGCCCATTTCGCCGACGGGTGAATCTAGGCCTTGGCACCGATGTCTGGCTTCGTCGGCTCGGATGGCCCTTGATACCTCAGCGACCTGGTGCTCAGCATCCAACCCAGTCGAAGGTTTCCCCAAGGTCAAGTAGCTATCGCCGCCACCGCTCTCAAGCTCCATCGGGGTCACGGGACCTGGGCTACCCATAGGCTTCAGCCTGGGTGATAAGGGTCTGTGGCTCTTGAGCATCTTGCCTCCAAGCTGGATATGCTTCAGCGAGACGCCAGCAGGTGTCAACAGGCTTGAATCGCCCGCTCCGTTGCTGGCTGTATTGTTCTGGTTTAAAACTGCAGTCGCAGCTATTGATGCCTGCGCGATCATATCTCGCTGGTATTGCATCAGCTGACGCTGGACCTCCGATTTAGAACGCGTGTGCCCAGAGTTACCACACCGGAAGGCCTGAGATTCTGACCTCACAGCCGGCGCCGGGCTGACTTTTATGAAAGGCTGCACTCGCTGCTGAGAGCCATTTCCGGGTCGGTTCTCGTAGTTTGAAGGATAGTATTTCCCCATCGGCAGCGCTGCATTGTCGTAGACACCGATGGGTAGGTAAGAGGATACGGGCGTGTGAGAGCTGGACGTCATCCTCCCAACCGAGCCCATCAAGGAGTTTTTCGAGGGCACGGCCATATCTGGGGCAGTGGAATAATCACTGGCTGAGGCGGACTTTGCGTATTCGGAGGCTTGGTGGATCGATTGCCGCCGTGCTTTGGAGGCGTCAAGATGGAAAGGGTGTGGTTTCCGAACACGGGATGTTGGGTCTTCGTGGAATGGAAAGAAGCCTCTTTAATGATGAAAGAGTTAGTACAACACTGCTATGTTTCAACTGGTGTGTATATATATGGACCTAGACCGGGTTCTTGGGACAACGAGGGTTGAACAGGGTGCGTACCCAGGAATATCTCCTCGAGCTGACAGGGGTTCTGGAGGGGTGTCGACTGGTGCGGTACTTTGTTTTCGAACGGATGGCAAGTCAATTGCTATTGGCTTGCTTCGACTGATCAGGTGAGAGGAATCTGCTGGCTCTCTAACGCGCGAAGTCGATTGGGATCGACGGTCCTCTTCTACCAAAACACCAACATGTTAGCAAGACAGCCGAACTCCGATAGCGCGAATATCCACAAATCAAACGGGTGCACTATGACGCAGTGACTGCAGGGATTGATAATGGCAAGATGCAGGCGGGGAAGGTTTCAGCGACGGCAAGCCAGTGCGCCAGTGCGTCAGTTCCGCAACGTGAGCCGCTAATATTCCAGTCCAGCCCGGAAATGTCCTAGGGCGAACCGCGGGGAAGGACAGACGGCCATCTTTGCAGGGAGCTTCCCAAGAACAGCCAGGCCGCAAAAGAAGTGGCCGACACCCCGCTGTGCGTTGAGTGCTCGAAGTTGCGCGGAGCTAAACCCCGGGCCACGAGCCAAGACATGGAGCACAAGAAAGAAACCCAAGACGCGGGCTGGTGTCTTAGTGATCTTTTCGTGGCGTCTGCTGAAGCGCCCGTTCCTGGAATGACGATGCAAGCCACGAGCCCGGCTTAGCCAGTCAAAAGACGAGCAGAGTTCAGCCGCGCGACGTCACTGGCGAGGGATCCGCTAAGGTGTGAAGTGGTGACGGGAGGTTGTGGGGGTAACGCAAGGGACAGTGGTCCAAGACGCTTTGTGGTTCTAAGAAAGAGATATCAACATACCGTTGTAATAATCGTCAAAGAGCGGGTCATGGCGCGGCGCCGACGTGATGTTGAAGGCACGAGACGGAGGCCGCTCGTCTGATGGCGTGCCGCAAGCTGAGAAAGCGAACTGGTCCTCAGAGACAGGGCTGTCAATCGATGATGATGATACATACGACGCTCCCGAAGAATTAGAATGCGTCCGCTGGTGTATGGCAGGGCGCATTAATCTCGTAGCCGAGAGCGAGGCCATGAGTGTCGAGCCCGCACAGCTGGCCATCTTTGACGCTTGGCTCGAAACCCAGGTGAGGCGGACAGTCCGATACGGATTTGCTGAATATCGACTTTAGATGTGAAGGTTCACTTTTGGCCCTATTCGGAAGGCTGTCGATGGACGTAGGCTTGATAGTTGAGGTGATACGATGCTGCACACAGAAGCGTATCCGGCTCGACCAGTAGTAACCAGGAATAGGATACCGAGGAAGCTAATCCTAAGGGCCACTGGACCATGAGCGGCAGGTGTGCGCTGCCTTATACAGGTAGGTGAGGTGAGAAGCAGATAGGCGGCTCGGGGGTAGTCCAGAGGACGATTCTGGCTCTCAGCGCGATTCGGGGCTCGGTGTGTCCCCTTGACCATGGTCTTTATCGGCTGTCCAGGGGGTTTGCTGGAGAACAGGGAATCAAGCTCCAAAGTCTGAAAGAACCATGGATATTCCCTTCAAAATTAGGGATGCAACTTGCTTGGACAAAGCTCTCAAAGCTCCCGGCTCACTGCAGTATCTTCCCGCTACCCAGCATGAACTTGGCTCTGACGGTCGGTGTCCTGAAGGCGAGTTTGCGGTTTGCAGGAAGCCGACAGAAGGGCCGGGGCTGTCCGGAATCCGGATGGGCGAGGAAAGAATTGGATGTGGATGGCCTGTCGTGTCATGAAGTTGAGAGAGCTTTGCTGGACCAGATGCGGTCGAGGACAAGGATAGCAGGGGCAAGGACCGCCGGGCCTGCGTTGTGTCGAGATCTGGATAACCAAATACACGTTTCCATCTGATTTTGGGTTTTGCTAGTCAAACAATCCCCTCTCTTGACCAAAATGTTCTGTTTCCGCCGTGGTGGGGTTCTAACCTAGGGCAGTCACCACCTTCGGTAGAGATAAGGTGGCAGATAACTTTGAGTTTGGAAGGAACACTGGCGAACCCTGAAACGACCTGACCTGGGCTAATTCGGCTGCTTCCAGTGTGCTTGCCACTTTTGTTGGCCGGTTCTTTCCTCTGGATTGATTGGTTGGTATTGCTTTGCAGTTAAGGTTGAAAGACCCAACCGAGGAACAAAAAAAAAGGATACTGGGACGTTTTGCAAAGGGCTTTGCTGGAGGAAGAATTCGAGAACAAGGGAGTGGGTGGTCCGGAGGGGTGGTGGATTGTCTCGTTGCTCCCGTCAAAGGCGCGATGGGCAAATGAGGGCCAGATCCGGCCTAGGAGCAACCTGTGTGCGTCCAAGTACAACGCAACCACTATCGCCTCGCCTCTGGGAGCAGCAAACTGGAGAGCACCGCACCCAACGGTTGACTCCTTTGCAGCGACTCATGCAGTATCGTGGGGAGGCGGGAGGGGAACATCATGTCCTTGCTAGGGAAGATGGAGAACGCTGGGGAAGTGGAGGCTGCGGAGGCGGCGGAGGTTGAGATGTGGAGAGGAGGAAGTGGACATCCAGCGGCGGAAATGGGAAGTGAAAGACGGGGGCAATTCGCTCGGTAGTCGGTACTATCAGCTTCCAGGTTATCCGAACGACCTGAAAATCATGAACGCGTTGCTCTACGGAGGGCGGTGTTGAACAATTGGATCTTGCACACCGACCTATTGAGGTTGGTAGCCGAGAGATGCTGTCCATACCGATTCAACTACGGTAGCAGACGGGATACTCATTGACATGGCTACCCGATTTGATGTACCCTCCGAGCACCCGCACAAGGCAACCGTCTAGGGTTGAAGGCAGCAGAGGGTGGTGAAAGTACCAGGGTCCCGTTAGTACCTTCCCGATTTCTGTGATCCAACCTGCCTAGGTACGGAGTAGAATATTCATGCCCGGGCACCTCCACTGACCAGCCAGAAAACACTCTTGACTTTGCTCTGGTCTCGTTGGCCGTTCGAGGAAGGTCTGCTCAGCACACTGACATCGTTGAATCGAGGTCTTCTTGCTGCCCTCCATTCCAACAACTGCAAGATTTCTTTTTACCGGGGTCTGCCGAAACGCAATGTACATTACCTTCCCGTGTGCCTTATCCTCCCAGGTATCTCTGTCCCTCTGCATTGGAGACCCTCCGTTACCCAATGATGGGGTATCCGTTCTTGTTCATCGTATCATGTGTCGGTCTTGCTATATAAACTTAAAGAGACGACAAGGCGTTTGAGGAGTGAATCTAGGGACGATCTGACGGCATTGGATTTCCTAGTTCCACCGGCCAGCTACTTGCCAAACAAAAGTGTCAGACTAGCATGCCATACCCACAAGCGTCCTCGTGCGTAGGTAAGGTGAGGAAGGGTAATGTACCTTGTACGTACCTACCTAGTAGCAAGAAGAATAAATTCCCCGATGCACACACAGAAGGGAGGGAGGTCTGCAAGGAAGAGGACCCTTGAGGCTTTGTTAGCCTGATGCATCCGTGGATTCATCAAACGCTACACTAGGGAACAGGGTAGCACACATATGGGGAATTGCAACATTTCGATGGAGCCATAGACATCCCACCAAACCAAGCACAGACACAACAGCAAGAGAAAAAGGGCTTGAGCGGGAAAAGAGGGGCTCGAGAGGGGGAATGCTGCAGCGGCTTGCGACTGCCGTCTTCCGTCTGCATATCCCCCAACCAACCCTTGAGACTATATCAAATGTGTGGAGGGTCGTGAGGGTGTAGTGCACACGCAATCCTCGAAGCACACGAGCATGGGCTTCGACTGCGTCGTACATGATGCCCTGCTATATTGGCATCCTGAAAGATGGATGCATGTCAAGCGGTGGCGTAAAGCTTTGAAAACGGGGTTCCATCACATTTCTCCTCCGCCAAGTCGTTTTCTGTCTTTTTTTCTCCTCAACTCTTTTCGTCCTCCACTTATGTAGCGTCTGCTGATCGCTGCATGGCTCGTACGACAAAACAATGGCGCCGAGGCTTTGCATGCTCGTTTTTGTCTTGCTTCATGTTGGGTTTATGACAAACTACACAGACTTCGACATGAAATTCCGACCTAGCACGCCTTGGTAGGCAGCGTGGAAGACGACACAACGAACGCATGGCCACACAAATTTTCATATCCTGGCCCATATGCCGTCTAATATAGGCGGGAAGGAGGGCATAGATGCTTGGGAGATGTTGCAGTGATAACAACCAGGGCACCTTACCTTGGGTGTACCTGAGGCACATTACCTGATCTGGCATTGGAAGGTTGTTTGTAATGAGTGGAAAAGCAACAAAGGATGGACAGTCGAAAGGGACTGTTGTCTTCCTTGCTGGTCACCCTCGCATTCGCGGTAGGTTCCTGTGAGAGCGGGTGTGATGTGATGAAGAAAAGCCTCTCCACCACCGCCGACCACTGCCTGCTGCAGTGGCACACGGGAGACAAGACGGGATGCGCTTTGCGTGCCTGTTTGGTTTGTGCTTGGGGTCGGTTCCGTGAGAGAGTCGGCACGTAGCATGTCTGGCTGCATAATCTGAGCGCTGCGAAAATGGGTGATCCAGCCATGATCCGATTTGTGATGGTGGTGCGCGCCTCCCTCTCTGATACTGTCGACTTGAAGGTGAGGTGCTCAGATGCTGATCGAAGCACCCGATCCGCCTCAGTCATCAACTGAAGGTGCCCAGCGCTTGCAGGTTGCAGCTGTCAGTGGGTCCGTGGCGCAGTGGTATCCATCTAAGTCTGCGGGCAGCCATCAATGTCTTGGACTGAATGCAGCGGGCAGATGTGTAAGTGAATGTCGTGGTCGTTGCCTGCTTGTTTGAGAATGTCTTCAGGATTGAAGCTATCAAGCTGTCGAGCTGCCTGCGCACAGTACCTGGGTACTCCTCACCCCGCGCAAGCCGGCGCAACCGTGTCCCGTTGCTGCCCTCCAGTCGGCGCGCCTGCCAAAGATAGGTCCATGGTAGACAGGGACCGACACTGTTGCCGATGAAACAGGACGGAACTGATTTCAGTGGACCTTCGGCGTCCAACAAGCTAGGTGTCCGGCGCCGGACTGTAATGGGCGGATGGCGGTTGGCGGTGTGTGCATGCTGATCATCTCGGTTGATCTTTGCTGCTAGCGTAGTTTGACAGCAAGACGGTTTTTGCACGGCAGTCGATTTCGCTGGAAGTGAAGCAAAGAAAAAAAGGTAGGGGTGAGTTCACAGGCCGACGTTCCATTGCACAGTGCCATGCCACATTGTTTTGTGAAGGCTTCCTTGGCAGCTCACCTGCCTAAGGTAGATCAGTGGATGCGTCCAGTGTCTCAGCCGGCCGGTCGCTGATCTCCGCGAGTCTGTTGCAGAAGACAACGCGGCCCGCTGCGCAGCTTCTGATTCTTGGCCTTGAAATCTCCGAAATCTGTCGGCCTCGGACCCGAATGAAAGCTGCCCTGTAATTTGTTTGTGGCATTTGTTCTCTAGCATGGCAGTCCTGCTGGCCCGTCCCTGACATGAAGCGCGGGAAAGAAAACGCCTGCAGGGTGGGGGTGCTGGTGGCAATGAGACCAGTAATTCTGTCGGTGCGTTCTGCGTGTGACGTCATTCATGATTTATGAGAAGGATTGAGAATCCAGACTTGCAGTTAATCACGTAAACTCATGCAAGAAAGCATCACTGATAGAATGGGAAAATCGGAATTTGATTCATTGACATACACTTGACATAGTCTCGGGGCATTGGCAATTTGGCGTGGGCTGGTGCCGATCCAAACACTCAAGCAGAGAGAAATGGAACATCCCGCTTAGCTCAAGTACCTACCTGGTACCTACCTTACCAACCCGACCTTCAGTTTTCTGCCTTCCATGATTCCAATATTGCATGTGACAAGGTAAAAGTACCACTATTCTGAAAGGGGAGAAAATTACTCAACACTCTGCATGGAAGTCACATAACTCCTTGACTCTCCAGTGTTCCGGTATGCCGTGGCTTGTTTGCACGGCTGTATATACCACCGCATGTGCGGCCCGGCTATGTCTCCTCGGTATTGCATGCGAATCACACAACGACAAGGAACGCAAACTTGGAAGTCGGCAGCATAACAGCCCGGCTTGAAGAAAGAGAACTGCCATTGCTATCCTGCCAAACCTTGAAAAAGAAGCCTAAGCCAAGGGCCATTCATTACTACTCGGAAAACCCCCGAAGGTGTGGTATCATTACCCAAAAACCATCCATCTGCCGAAGCAGGCGCAACCTGTTCTCCCCAACGCCATGCATCCATGATAATAATGCCGCACAAATTACCATCTGCCATCCGCCTCGAGCTGCCCATGGCATATCAGATCGGGGACATTTCCTAAACCTTTGCCCTGCCCGTAAAGCGCGAGTGTCTCTCCTTGTGTCCCCACCAGTAGATGAATCCACCGACGCTAGCGAGGAGCCACAGCAAAGCGTTAGTGAGGACGACCCAGACGGCGTTCTTCATTCTCTGTATGTCGCTGTTTCCCTCCGGGTTCTCGTGGATGTACATCTGTGTGCCATCTGTCAGCATTTTTCCCTGCAAGATACAACAGGGCGGTGTCGGTTAGACAGTGGTACTTACGGCGCCAAAGATGCCGAACAGGGCGATCCAGAGGATGAAGAGAATCGTGCTCCAGACCCAGACAAATGCGAATCGGAGGACGAAGGGGATGCAGAAGAGGAGCGCAGTAAGGGCGGAGAGGCCACCTACAACCTCAGCGTAGACCTAGATGACCGTCAGCACCAGGAATGAAGCCAAATCTCCTTCGTCGACAAACGAAGCCAAAAAAAACTTACCCATCTCCCATCGGCATACTTGTCTGCCTTCCTTGCGCGGTCGAGATCGACTCCGTATAGCGCGCATACGGTGACAGCAAGGATAAATTGAAAGACGTGCAGGATGGCAAAGAGCACATAGCTCATGGCCATGCCGAAGATACCCATCTTGTTGAGGGTAGAATTGTCGCTATTTTTTATGTCGAGGGGGAATTCGGTATCGCTGGTGGCTGGCGGTTGTAGAGTAGTTTTTTCTTTTACGCGGGTTGGGGGTTGGGTCGGTCGGTAGGCAAGGGGATTATCGTCGCGCGGATGTGGGTCGGGGTCGAGGTTGATGCTTTTATGCTGCAAGCTGACGATGGTAGGAGAACAACGTCTGACGCTGCAGATCGTTGATAATGACCAGGGAGTCAGTAGCAAAACTGTCGGGAAAGAAAGCGATGATCGTGGGGACAAAGGGCTCGAGGAGGTGGGCAGAACGACAATGGATAAGAACCCGGCGAGCGAGCGTAGCGTGATCACACGATGCGTTAAATCTTGACGATCGCAAATTTTTGGGTTTCGAACAGCAGCGGAGCCAATGACGTAGATAGCTCGGCTAAGGGTTGGAATGAAATCTCCCCCAAGTTTCCCGCTTGCCCCTTCCTGGATTGGAGATGGATGCATCACCAGTGAAGCCACGCACGGGCACTTGACGGCAAGCAAGCTCCTTCCCTGTCTTTCCACGTTGACACGTTCGTCGCTTCAAAGTTCAGGTCATTTTCACCCACTTAAACTTCGTCACGCGCCGTTTCTCTTTCCAGTGAGAAACACTTTACCTTTTAGCTCTCTGCTCTCATTACTCACCCGCTAACGGTTATCAGTGCGCATCATATGATTCGCTCAGTGGAATTACGCGACCATGCTCTATGATGGAACACGCGCTGTACTGCGCTGACTTGACAGCACCGTGAAACGACAACTAGCCTGTCTCCCGTCATTGAGTGCAGGTGGTTTATTTATCGTCACAACAGTGGTGATTCGCCCGACTCAGTGCGGTGCCTGACTGAACCCGATAGCTCTGCCGGCCAGGCCGTATCCTTTGCGACGAAGCTGGCCGTCGTCGACACTCTGAAACAGGTTACGCCCCGGAACCATCTCGCATCCATCATCAAGGCCATCGGCCTGTTCTTCCCTGCGCAACAAACGACTCGCAACGAGACTGGACGTCAACAACTCGGCAGTTTATCCTTCTTGTCATCCTTCTGAAATCTTGGGACAAGCACCTGAGGTGAACACGGACAATCAGGGAAGTCATGAGTTCTTGACCACCGAAGATCTTGGGTCGATTGGGTCATCTGGACTCGCGCCCCTGTTCATCCATTCATCTCCGTCGATAATATCAGACGAACGCCTAAGGCGCCCCCGAGGCTATCGACACGAGGAGGACTCACCGAGTTTCCTTATCCGCCATGGTTAACACTGCGTCCTCAGCTCTCGTGCCCATGAGCAATCGTTGCGAGGGTTGGCTCTTGCGTCAGCTCCAGCCCAGACGGGTGATGCACTGCGGTGCCTCGTAGGTATTCCATCATTTTGTTACTTGACGCGTCGCATGCTAATGACTTTGCCCAGTTATTACATACGACGGAAACATCCACTGCCCTGAGGACATTTATACGGTGGCCTCAGCCGTGCTGGTCGGTATTCGCGACTGCGCCAACGTTGCACGGGCGCAAACTCAGCGCCGCTCGACGTTCTCGTGTCTTTGGTCGAGCCAACCCCTATTTTATGAGACAGAAAGTTGATGAGCCGAATCCGAAACCGCCCTGCTTCCCAACGTATACCAGCAGCATATTGGTGTTTGGATTTGTGTCGCTGAGATCTCTGCCTCCCCGGGCAACGAGCGCCTACTAAATCTCGCGTGGTTGAGCAGCTGTCCCCGCTGCGATCATCTTCGCACAGCTGATTGGGTGGAAGGACATATCAGTCGCTATATTCGAGTTCCATAACGCCGGAGTTCCCAGCCCCCCGCCTTGAGGCTCCAGCTTAGATGACAACTCGAGCAATTTGAAATGGAAAAGTCAACATTTGCAGCCCGGCTCCGTCCACGGTGGTGCGGGGTATGCCATTCAGAAAGAGAAACCGGGCGCCAGAATTGGTCACTTATTACAGCTCTGGGCTGTGGAAAGGATGCGGCTCTTGAAGCCTCCTTGAGGCTCTTCTTAAGGCTCATCAGGTTTAAATGAGCACCGTCGTCCAGGAAAGACCTGTTCAACGGTTCTCTGCGAGCTTAGTCCAAGAGAAGGAAAGGCTGTCAGACCTCATCAAAGCCATGGTTGGCGAAATTCAGGTAAGATTTTCCAGTTGCTAACTCTCACGACACTTCGCTCGATTGGCATCATGCTGATTTATGGAAGGAAGGTTAGGCCCTGCTTGCAGCGCCTGTCCTTATCGCCCTTATGAACTCCGATATCGAGTACGATTTGTCGAACCGAGGGCAATGGAGCAGTCGTCAAACTATCGTCGAAGGGATAGGGTGATATTTCAGCTTCATCCCTACCACGTAACTCCAACGTTTGCAAAATTTAAGAATCGGAGGGTTACTTTTGTCCTCCCAAGGTTGACGTTTCAATGAGCTCGGCACCACATTGAGCGTCGACGCGTTCGGAATTTCCACTTCGGCTCGTGCAGCAGTTGCGTCCCATGACCTCTCACAGCTGCGGTTTGGGGAATTTGCCGCGCTCTTATGTCGATGGTCAAGTCAACATGGGCATTTGCCTCAACCTAAGCCCCTTTGTCTTTTTTATGTGTTATAGATTTGCAAAAGAAAACCAATACCCACCTAGTTCTGGAATCACTCCTTGGTTTTGTACGTCAGCTAGAGAGATACTGCTGGTCTTTTGGTCTTCCATTGAACCTTGCTAACACTGTGCAGCATGCAATGTTACACAAAGTCCACCTGTTTGTCATCGGGCAGTGATGATACAAATCAGAAGCCCTCGCTCGAGTCAAAACTTACCTGCCACAGGGACAATACCTTTCAATCTCGTCGAAACGAGCTCAGCAAACATGTCCCCGTCGATTGAACGAGGCGGATTTATTCAGCTGCTGACTGTTTTGTGCCCGGAGGAGGCTTTGCCGGGGGACAGGGCAATACCTCAACCACCGCCGCCGCCCGTCAACATGGGCGACCCGGTGAACGGGCATCCATCCACCTGTTTAGCCCATGACTCGAATATGGGCAATCGTCGAGTCCCAGATTTTGGCGCCTCGGCGGCTTGCTGCACTCATGTTGCTCAGCTTCGCTCCTGCGGGCCCACCAAGGGCCACTGGGACCAAGCTGTTCAGCCGAATGGTTCTTCTTTTCACGTTAAACGGATTTCCTGACCGCCCGACTACGCACAAACACACACAGCCGTCAGCTAGGCAACGAACGCAGTACTTCACTTTTGACCGAGCAAGAAGGCGCAAGGATCGCCAGAGAGGCGAAGGGATTAATTAGCCTTGGGCAATGCTTTGCGCCCTTCCGTGGCCTGGCACTGGCACTTGCACTGGCACGTCACGGCTTCCTTCCAAGTTCCTCTACCGGCTCCTTGGAACTTGCCTTGGATTTCCATCATGAAAGGGGCGATGCTTGGTGTAAATGGGACTGAAGCCGAGGTTGCCTTCCTCAAGGCGTTTCCCGACTGTCATATCCAGGTGGCAACTGGTCTCCAGCCTGCTTCTCACGATAGATCCAATACAAAAGATCGACTCTTCCCTCGAGACTGAAGAGAGATTTGGACAACAGTTCGACACCAGACAGCTTCAGCAATACCCCTCTTGACTTGTCTTCTTTCAACAACACGAACCCCAATAAGCGGCCTCCCAACGATTTTGCGACCAGAACACCAACATGTACGCCTCAAGCAGCAACAATTCGTCTTCCAGATCCGGCAGAGGATCGAGAAAAGACTCCTCCGGCAGAGGAGGTTCCGTTACGGTCTATATGTGGACCTGTGTAAGAATTACATTGCAACGGTCGAGATGCTCGCGAATGCTGATTGTTCAAAAGTGCAACTGCTCAAACTTGAACTCCTATGCAAACTCCCCGGCATGCGAGAATACGGCCTGCCAGGAACCAAGATGTAGCCGCTGCCTCGTTGAGGCATATCGCTCTAGGGACTTGTGATGCTCCTAGGGTTATCTCGTTTTGGTATCATCCGCTGGAAGCAAGATTCGGGCCTGTGTTCACTTCAGCATCCGGGCGGTGGGTTTTTTCTGGGATCTTGCGTTTCTGCGTGCCACCCGGAAAGCTTTTGGCTCCGCCGGGTGCATGTATGGTGGTTTTTGGCTTATTAAATGTCTCCATTTCGGGATGCTCTGAAACCGGAATTTTGGGGCAACTCTCGTTGGGTTTTTAGAAGGGCATGTCTGGTTAGCACGCAGAAGGGATAGAGGAGGAATTCTTGGAGGAAAATTGACGCAATTCTGCCACAACTTGTTTCCGAATCTCTGCGCCGCCCACCAAGGTACACAACCCTTTCATGAGATCTGTGTCGTCTTTTTCTCTCAACTTTCAACATCGACACCCAAATCTTTCCTCGTCACTCTAAATCACCTACTTCCAGCACGCACTCCTTGAGTTGTTTATCAAATTTTGGTTCTTCAAATGCTCGGCTTCGGTATCTCTAGATATGGGGATGCTTCAGTTTCCGCGAAATTCGTGCTGTCTCTTTCCGGACCAACCTGCCGCGCAGACACCATGACAATGATTGGCAACATCTCCAAAACTGCCTTGGCGATTTTCTCGGTATGACGGCGGGCTCCTCCTTTTGGTTGCAGTCGTCATGCTTCAGGCATCTTCTCTTTTTCCAGAAGCCAGAAATACAAAGTCTGGTCAAGGACGAAGCCCCGGTCAACCTTGTCTGTACACCTCACCAAGACCCCCGGTCAAACAGCTCTCATGGCATTCATCCGCCATAAAGAAAAGATTAGGGTATGATGCGGAGAGCGGGGCCAGACACAGAGAGGAAGCTGGCGGGAAACGTGGCTGGGTACGTCGTTGCCGTCTGAGGAGGAGTGAATTGAGAGATGGGGAGGCTGTACAACACAAACAGACTAGCCAGGAGCACTACCTCAACGGGTGAGATCATCACATCGCAGGATTGCATCTTTCCCGAAAGCCAGACCGACAGGAGATCAGAAGGGACGTTGCCACTGGTGCCTGGCTGGCCTCTGTTATATCGTTGCCACGTCTCGTGTCAAGACCAGGCAAACCGCTCTGCCGTCCAAGGGCAGACAGCAAGGCTTCTTCTTCCAAGAAGCATGACGGTGGACGGATAGCCGTGTGCGCACGGGGATTTTGTGTTGCCATGGGGAAGAGGCAACTTCAAGTGGAACTAATTGGGTGTGGAAGCGGTCAGAATAAGGCAAACGGCCCGACCCACAAACCCATCACCGACGCAAGGAACAGACATGCACAAAGGCAAACTTTCGGGAAGCTTGAACCTTTTCCTCTGGGTTGTCTCTGCCGAAACCATGGCTGGGGAGTTTTGGGACTCTGGTCTGCGCCGTGTTAGTTGGAATACTCTGAGCAGGCCACGACAAGGGACTGGTTGGGCCGGCTCCTCCCACACCACCAGGTACCAGCCTGACTCAGGACAAGCTCGGCATCACCAGCGTGCCTGAACTACACGTGGCAAGGCAACAGGATCTCTTACTGACCAGATGTTTCACCGACTTTGCCCTTTGTTGGTCTGAGATGTTGCATTGGGACTTCTGAAAGCGTGCAACCGGGTACATGACGAACGCCGTGACGACCCGGTGGAGCCGACCCCTTTTTCAGCGACAGGAGCGCTGTTTGGTGAGACAGCATGCAGCATCCAGCCTCCAGCCTCCAGCCTCCAGCAAGCCTCACCTCCCCAGGTACCTCTGCACCCCCTCACTCAGAAACTGTACAGCCAGGTAGACAGCAAGGTACGAACGCACATAATACCGGCCAGGTGCTCAGCCTGGTTGAATATTATCACGCATGTGCCGGGAATGGATTGCCGGACGTCACAAGCTGGTGGCAGGGTGCGTGCTGGATCCTGGCCACGGGTAATGCTGCCACAACCGTTACGGGGAGAATAAGGCGCATACGGGAAGGAAGGGAGTTCAGACGAAGGATTTGAGCTTAAAGGATCAAGCTGGGAGCAGTGCTGCGGGCCTAGACTCGGTCGCTTGCTGCTGAGGTAGCCTGCCAGCTGGAGCCAAAGCAGGCATCGAGATAGCATGGAAGCAGTCCGCGAGCTACACAGTGACCGTGACCGCCATGCAGCATGCCACTGGCAGTTGGCGTCCAGTCCGTCCTCGCAGATCCCGTCTCTTCACCCAGGTTGCATCTAGGGATCCTGATCGAGAGACGGGCAACTGCAACGCGTGCGTGCGCTCTCATACCAAAGGACCATGCTTCACCGCTGCTGTTTAGAAAGGCCGATTAAATGGCCTGGCCGGTGAGCTGGGACGACAAGGCCACCAATGCTGTCGACGATGAGCAAGCCCGATCTGCCGGTTGGGTGTGCGTGGACGGGAGCATCGGCCGCCCATAAAACGCAAACGCCAAGACTACCTTACCTACCAGACCTGACGGGGGAGCCTGGATCGACCTTCTCAGCACTACGTTTATCTGCAAGCAATCTGGATCTGTCAATCAGAGACAAGCCCGCCGATCACCACTGAAAAAGTACACACCACCCAAACCTTCCAGGCCTCTACATTTTTGCGGCTGAGCCCGTTCTGCGATCATCTACATCGCCTTCCAGTCGTGGTCTGAGACTTTGCTTTAATTTCGATGCACGCGATGAGTGCGGCGTCGAGTGACAGCGGCAGTGGCAGCGGCAGCAGCACCAGCAGCTCGGCCGATTGCGTTGCGCCATCACCCCCCTTCGTCCAGGCGGCTGGGCTTGCGAACCTGCGCGATATCGGCGGGTACCCGATCTACACTCAGCCCGGCAAGGCTGTCAGAACAGGGCTGGTCTTTCGCGCCGCCGAACCATCCAGACTGGAGCCCGAAGGCGTCGCTGTTCTCCAGCGCCTGGGCATCATACACGTCTATGACCTTCGCTCTGAGCTGGAGTTTGCCCGCTCGAGCGCCAGCCAGCAGCCGCTTGAGGAAGCGTGGGAGGGCGCAACGCGCATATTCGCGCCCGTCTTCCGAGACCAGGATTACTCCCCCGAGGCGCTGGCGGTGCGCTTCAACCACTACAGCACCGGCACAGAGGTCAGTTGAGGTCGCGATGCTTTTTTTCCTTGTTTTTCTTTGTAATGGAACCCACGTTACCTCTCCATCTGCACCGAACAGGCGGGCAAGCACATGCAGACCTCTTTCCCTCCCGCTCGCCTCTGGCTCTTTAAGGCTGCCGTTTGGTTTCGCGCCGCGGGCTGATTTCAGCTGCTGTCATATCTGGGAAGGAGGGGGAGAAAACGAGGCTTGATCTGAAGCCGAAGAGAGGACCAGAAAGGGGCAAGGGGCGTCCCGTGCTTCAACGGTCGGTGCGTTCCGTTCGGCATACAATCCCTGTTGTCCACGTTCTGCAACGGTCGCCCCATCTCTCTTTCTCGGTCTCTCTCTCTCTCTCTCTCTCTCTCTCTCTGCCGGGAAGGTTTTGCCTGCTTGCCATGACAACATGTGCTCTGCCACCCTTGCCTCGGACGGGCAAAAGTTCCCTGCTTTACCCTACCAGGCGAAAGCATGCATGACGATGGCAACAAAAGGAAGAAGAAAGAGGAAAGGAAAGAAGCCCCAGACTGACACTCGGAAACCTAGGGCTTCGTCAAGGCATATGCAACCATCCTCGACGCTGCTGGCGGGCCGGACAACAAGAATGCACCGTTCAAGAGAATCATCGAGCATCTAGCCTCACCCACCGCGCCTCCTTCGCCACTGTTAGTGCACTGCACAGCTGGAAAAGACCGTGAGTATTCACCCTAGACTGCCCCTTTTCCTTTTGTTTATTGTTCCACCGTATGATCCCCAAACACCACGGGCAGAGAGATCGCAGACCGACGGGCCACAGCCATGCGCCGGCGCCCTTTCCTCATCCAGCGCCCCGTCTCCGCTTCCAAGTGTCATTCACGCCTCCCGTCACATGAGTTCTGGGCCAAATCAACTTTAAACACTGGAAAGCTTGGAAATGATTCCTCATCGCAGGCAGACCGCCAATTTGGTGTCAGACCGGTTGATGGGGGGGGGTTTTTTTTTCTTTTCTTTTTTGACCGAGGGGCCAGGCCGCAGACAGGCCGGCCCCCCCTTTGTTCTCCCAGAGCCTCATTTTGTCCCCCAAACGAAAGAAGAAGAAAGTGCCTTGATGCCCAATGCCCACGGAAAATTGACAGAGATACCCAAGACAAGGAAAAGTTGAATGACTCCAGGCTCGATGACACTGCAGCCGGAGTTTGGAGGCCTCATAGAGATGCTCGACGGGCAGACCGAAGGGCCACAAAGCTGCGGCCTCCATTTCTCAGTGTCGATAGCCTCATACCGTGTCTACCTACCAACACACTTGGTCCTATCTCCCCGTAAAAAATCATCACATGCTTGCTACTGCCTTAAACGCCCAAAATTCTTCCATGAGGTCACAGAAGTCAAGAAAAGACAGATGGCAGGCTGGCAGTCTCACACACCTGGACGGGAGGCCGCATACGTGCGGCCCCCCTTTCCACCCATCTAGAGAAGGGAGAGGGCGAGAAGACCCAATCTCCTGACAAAAACGCCGCGCCCAGCGGCTGGCCCCCGGGGCAACCACACCACCAAGAGACGTAGTAAACGCAGTCCACGGCCACTCACCGCCTACCGACACTCCCGCGAGATACACAGACAGACACACACACTCTCTCTCTCTCACCGCCAGCACACCCACGACACATCCACGACACACACACACACACACACACACACATACTCACACACGCATACACCTACCTCTCTGGCAACTGGCTAACCACTCCCCCCGTCTCCACCACACAGGCACCGGCGTCCTCTGCGCCCTCATCCTCGCCCTCTGCGGAGTCGACGACGAGGCTATCGCGCACGACTACTCGCTGACGGAAATCGGCCTGGCCCCGCGCAAGCCCGAGATCATCGCGCACCTGATGCAGACGCCCGCCCTGTTTGGCGACCGCGCCAAGGCAGAGCGGATGGTGGGTTCGAGGTACGTTTTCTTCTTCTCTTCTGACACGCAGGCTCGTACGCCGGTTGCCAGATTAGGTCTATCTCTTTTTTCCTCCCCCGGGCGTGTGTGCGTGTACTGCCACTGCCCGTAACAAGTGATGTTCTATCCCGCGTGTCTGCCTTGGAGACAACCCTCCAGCCTCTTTCTCCCTGTCCATTGACGAGTGACTAACACGGGGCGGCTGTGAATTAAACTGCACAGGAAGGAAGACATGCTCGCAACGCTCGCCATGCTTCGCGAGACCTACGGATCCGTCGAGGAGTACCTCGTCGGGCACTGTCTGGTTGCCCCGGAGAGTCTCACGCAGCTGAGGCGGAACCTGATTGTCGACATTGACAGAGACCATGTTACTGCTCCTGCTCGGGAGTCCAAGCTGGCTTAGACAGGGGCTGGGCTGTGCTGTGAAGAAGGCGTGCCATGTCAGCACCTCATTGGCAAGGGGCAGCAGGCACGTTACAGGCGGGAATCTCATTTTTGGGGCCGGGGGGGCATAGAGTGCTGAGGCGGTCTTAGATGGAGGGCTCGGTACAGGGAACCTAATTGGAGGGTTTGCTATCGATCTTACAGGTAGATACTTACTTCTATCCGTTGCACAGTGTCCTGTTTTTGGAGTGGCCGCCTCACATGAGTGTGAGATGGGCTGATATGGACTAGATAGAGGAAGCTTGGATGGACATTTATTCATCACTGGGGGGTACCGAACAAGCCATAGTCGGAATCTAATAATTCTTGAACCGTCTCTCTGACCCTCCTCCCTATTACTGCACAGAGCCTCCTCATAAGACCAGATGCCTTACATGTGACGAGGGTGGGATCGACGGAGGAAGCCTCAGGTAATCGGTGGCATCCATCTACAACCACCAGCCAGAGACTGAGCTGGCTACCGGGGTAATGAAATGATCCCTGGAAAACCTATCGATCTCACGAAACACCCTCCTACTAGAGGCTTGCCACGAGAGTAATGGATTGCTGACAGAGGAGCCCGGTTGGAGACACACGACCGTCTTTAATAGCACACCCATTCACCCACACACCGAGCAAGTTACAGCAAAGCATCCTCAATCAGCCTCTCTATCATCCCACTATACACCCGCGTTGGACTTGAGGCCTCATAGGATGCTTGTGGTCATTAGTTGGTAGCGAAAGCCTAGGTAAAGACAAACAGCCTTCCTAGGTAGACAACCACCTACCCAGTAAGCATCAAAGCCACAGCAAACCAGATCATCCTTACACAATCTCTCAATCATCACGAAATACTCTCTCCCTGAAATCAAAGGCCTCGCACGAGGCTGGTGTCGGCGCTGACGAGCCGTCACGCGGGCGTCGAGTCGAAATCCAAGATAAAAGCCGACGAACCGTCTAGTGATCCTCCAGTTCCAACCCTTTTCAACCCTAAGCCTCGCTCGTGCCGTGTATATGCAGCTGATAGAGGCGGCGGCGGTGGTAATAAGATGATATGTTACGTGGATGTGTATTTTGTTCTCAGAACCGTTGAAAGTTGAAGCCTTGCGCATGCAGGTGCGGCTGACAGACAGACAGACAAATAGATAGATAGATAGAGATAGATAGAAGGAACGACGACTCTAGCCAAGGGAGGAGGAAACTTCAGCCTCCCTCGCGTTACACAGGGCAAACAGCACCAGCAGCTCGCTTGGACAGCCATCCATTTATCCTCTGACCGAGAAGTCCTTATCCCAGAGAGGCCTCACACCAGGATGCTAGCTACCTGCCTACCTAGTATGATGAAGCGTGAGAGTTACGAGACAGACGAACACGACCACCCCCTCGCAGAGATATAATGAGAAGCATATCTGCAGCACCAAGGAACACATCACAACAGTTCAGTACAAGACCAGGAAGCGTATGAAGATAAATAGGTAGGTAGATTGTACACTGCCGCTGCCTTCAGAGACCGCGGCTGGCAGAACAAGCAAAAAAGCAAAGGACATTAACTAGAATTTCGTACACAGCCGTATGGGTAGGTGGGCGGATGGATGAATGCGAGGCGCGCAAAAAAGCGGCAACAACTGGACGCCTGCCTGACCGGTACCAAGCAGGCCCTTTAAGGCGAAAAAAAAAAAAAAGAGAATATACATCCATCCCGGCTTTATACAATACAACAAGGACGAAAAACAGCAAGCTACAAGAAACACCACCCGGTCTATCGAGAGCGAAAGAGAGAGGTGCAGACCAGATGACTTCCAACCCGAATCTGGCTCCCTCCCCTACTCGACCTTGGTGGGGATCTTGACCACGGCCCTCCGGCGATCGTTGAACGGCACGCCATATCTCCAGCCGACACCCCTCCGGGCGCGGCCGTCGTGGCCGGCGCTGTCCACGCTGATGCGCTCGAAGCGGAACTCGAAGCGGCCCGAGTCGACGCGCGTCTTGTTGTTCTCGTCCCGCTGGGCGAGGGCCAGGTGCTTGTCGGCGATGGCGCGCTCGCTGGCGGCCGTGGCCTTGAAGAAGTTGGCCTCGGCGTCCTCGTTGGCCACACCGGCCACCACGTCCTTCTCGAACGCGATCAGCTCCGGGATGCGCATCTTCTCGTCCGGCGCCAGGATGTGCTCGCCGAACGCCTTGGCCGCGTCCTGCCGCGTGAAGTGCCGCGACTCGGATGTGGGCAGGAAGAGCTGCTGCATCGTGTAGCTGTGCACGTGGATGTCGTTGATGGGCTCGAACGGCTCCGACTCCTCGCCCGTCAGGTTGCTGTACGGGAGCATGGTCTGCACCGCCTTGGCGTAGGGGCGCGCGAGAGGTTTACCCTGATGCCCGTGGTGTTAGCACGACGAAATGACTTGAATGCGTCTTCGCTGAATCGAAACTCCAGGGGCAAAAAGGGATTGGACTGTGCAGGAGGAATAAGGGAGATGGGGGAGGGGCTTTCTCAGAGTTGCCGTTAAGCGTAAATTTAGTCACCATGAGTTTGTCTGCAAGACTAATCGATTTTTATAAAGATCATCACAGAAAGCCGTCCCCCGGGTGTTTGTATGTGTGTGTGGGTATGTATGTGCAGCAGCACCACAATATTGAACAAACTAACCTCTTTGACCCACTTCTTCTCAATCTCCTTCATACGCACCACGGCGGCGACGCGACGCATGTCGACATTGTACTTGGCCGACACGGCCTTGAGCGGCAGGCCCTCCTTCATGACGGCGTCGTAGATGACGCTGCGCGCGGCCTCGGACAGGACCGGCTGGCTCTTGAATTCCTTGTTGTTGGGGAAGGGATTGCTGCCTCCGCCCAGGTAGTTGGTTCTGCCCGTCGGGTCGCGGTGCTTGCGGCCATAGCTCCGCATCCATCCCCAGAAGTTGCGCTGGGCCTTGTTGAGGTCACGGCTGGCGGTCGACGAGAAGGACGACGTCTGCTGCGGGCGCTGGAAGGCACAGCATTGTGACGACGGTTGTCTCGGGGACGTCGACGACGACAATAGTATCGAGGGCGAGCACGACGGGGTAGAGGATGGCCGGCCAGCGGCGGGGGCGGTCGGGTTAATGCATTGCAGCAGCGAGCTCTCGGCGCGATGGAGCACTTGGCTGGAGCGTATCCGAGGTGGCATGGTGAAAGAGGTGAGGTGCGTGTGGTTGGGAGAAATGGACGATATTTATTGTCTCGCCGCGGTTGGAAAATTGCAGTTTTTTCCTCGACTCAGCACCCCCGAGAGTGGAGAGTGGGCACCAGCAAGAGAGCTTCCGGACAGCGCACCCAATGGCTGCTGTGGTTTGCCCAAAGCCGGCTCCACCTGACGAACCTAGCTCTGGGGGTGCCTGGTGCCGCCGTCCGATAATTCACCGACTTAACCCTAACCCAGGACGACCTTTTGCGTCAGTTGTGTAACATGGAAGGATAGTGTACAAAGACTGGCATGACATCTCAACTCCCCCAACCTCGCTGGACGGGGAAGAAAAAGGAGAGCAGTAAATAAACATGCGTGCTTGGATTTCATGCAACGTTCACGGCAACAAGAAGCCGCCCAGGAGAGCTCAACAGCATCCCGATTATAATGCAGTGAATCGAATCGTTCGAATCGGATTGGATTGGATTGAATGCTAGGTCTGTCTGTCTTGGTAGAGGTGTACAGACCAAGAATATATGTCAACGACCACAATCCGCTGCCCAAGCTGCAGCACAATCAAGTCCATCTATGCATGTGCGTATGTAGGTATTACCACAACCACAACACCAGCAAGCTCAAGGTATCAATCAATCATCAGCACCAAACCCGCTATCCTCCCTCTCCCCTCCCCTCATCCACGGTCATGGGAATTATCCACATCATGATTACCAAACCCATCATCTCCAGAAGAGTAGAAGAATAAAAGGAATCCCAACCCCCGCCAAATACTCAGTGTGTTTATCAAGCCTGAATTGTGTCTTTTCTCGCCATGCGGCACAATAGTCGGCACCATGAAAAAAAAGGGGGTTCTCGTGCAGAACCCATAGACAACCCCCTCCACCTCCCCTTTATCTCCACGTTCCTCCCCTTTCCCCCGACAAAGAGAAAAAATGAAAAGGAAAGTAAAACGCCTCAACAGATAACCGCCTCACCGGCATGCATGCTTCGTATACGCCATGCAATGCGGGTATCAAAACCAAAACCAAAAAGAAAAATGACAACAGAGAGATCCGAGATCCCCCACATGACCGAGCCATTAGTTGATGAGAAAAGGAAAAGAGAAAAGAGTCAACAACCACCTCAAGTCTTTGGTCTCTGTCTGTCAAGCTCCAAGTCTCCTGCCTGCCACTCTCCCCTCCCGTGTCGTGTGATGCCCGGTTGGGCTGTGTTTGGAAGTCAAAAGTCCCCCACTATTCAAAAGGGCGTATGCGGCGATCCAAAACACACACGCACAAACACGCAAAGAAACACGGGGGATAGAAAGAAGAATAACAGGAAGAGAAGGAAGGAGGAAGACAGACGCCCAATATAATACATCTCTTAGGAAGAGAAGAGCCCGGAGCAAGGATATGACAAAAGAGATGGAATCGTAGCGACGTCGGTTTGGTATGGTTTTAGTGCGTGTCCGAAGACGTGGTGATCGAAGCCCTGGCCTTTTTGGCCTTGAACTTCTTCATGGCGGCATCGTCGCCCCCGATCTTGGATGGGGCAAAGTCCTTCCACTTCCTCCAGCCGTCAAAGTCGATCAGTGCCTGCATGCAGCCCCACTCCATGACCTTTCTCTCGAGCCAGACATATGTGACGGGCTGGAAAGTAAGCACGTCAGTACGAAGAAGCAAAATAAATCCGAATATGTAGTCTCACCACAGTAACTGCTGGATGGGGATGGGAGAGGGAGAGAAGAGATAAACCCACCTTGGTCAAGAAATCATTGCACCCCGCTGCCAATGCCTCGTGTCGATCACTCTGCAGCGAGCTCGCTGTCAGCGCGACAATGATGACCGGGCTTTTGAACAGCTCCATGTTTTCCAGCTTGTCCTCCTCGGCCGTTTCGCCGCTCTTCCGGTTCTTGTTGTCCGGGTTGGTATTATCCTTGGGGTCGGACGAGAAAACGCCAATAGAGTTCATGCGCTCCAGCCGCCTGATCTCGCGCGTGGCCTCGAGCCCGCTCATGATGGGGAGCTGGATGTCCATTAGGACGAGATGGAAGCCACCGGAGCGCCACTTGGTCACGGCCTCGCGACCGTTCATAGCGGTCTGCCACCGGACCTTGAGGCGCTTGACGAAGGCCTCGAGCAGGCGCAGGTTGATGATGTTGTCCTCGACAATCAGGACATTGATGGGGGGCACGCCGCCGCTGAGCATGCCTGCGGGCAGGGAGGGGTGGTCGACCGTCTTCTTCTTCTTGGGCCGTGGGACGACGGGGCGCGGAGACGCTACTCTCGGGGGCGGGGTGGCCACTCGCTGAACGGCCGTGACCGGGGTGGCCTCTTGGACGGCAACTATGGGCGGAGTGGGGAGGGGAGGTGCATGCGGTGCAGGTGGTGGGCCAGGGCCTGTTTGGGAGGCAGCGCTGGTGGGTTGATCTGATAAGGAGGGTCGAGTTAGGTTCTTGTGTCTGATGGCTTGGGTTGGGACTGCTGCATACCATGATTTGCGACCGCCGCAATGTTAGGGGCGTTGGTCACGACACCGGCGATGATGGTCGGCGACGATGTATGCTGTCTTCCCAGTCGCGGCCGGTCCGGCCGGTCTCGATATGCTCTCGGCCTGGTCCCTCCCGGAGACGGAATCTGTGGCACTTGTCCCGTGTTCAAGACCGAGATGGTGTGGGGGTGTGCTGTGCCATTCACCACAGCGCCGGTACCGGGGACGGGGAGATTGGCGACGGCTCCGGGACCAAAGTAGTCGGTGCCGCCTTCTGACGGCCTGAGGTCCTCGAAATAGACCGAGTTGAGGTGTTGTGCGTGTGGGGGTCCGGTTCGAGGGGACTCTCTCGGCGTGCGGCGCACGGGTATGTCGATGATCAAGGCCTCGTCGACGGTCTGGCCTCCGGGGAAGTATGCGTCCAGCGTGCGGGCCATGGGCTCCTCGGGCCCCAGGACGCGTTCTTGCCGCTGCTGCTCGCGGGGCGCTATCCTGAGCACAAGGTCGGGGGCGTCAAAGTGGCGGCCGAGCGAGTTGGCATACTTCTTCAGGATCATCTCGCGCACGTCGTCGACCAAGTCCTCCTCGTTAATTGTGATGATGGTGGCCGAGGCGCCCGGCCGCCTGACCCATATCTTGCGTGTCACCATGGTGGCGCTGATGGGTTCGAGTAGATGTTCGGCGACGCTGGGGTCCAGGTCATCGGCAGCGTGGACGGCACTCAGCAGGGTCCGGATGAGGGTGGTCTGGCGGCTGGGGAGGAGGCTCTGTCGTCGCAGAGGGCCAGTTGGACGGGCCGCGGTGGCGGCGGCTGTGGTTGCGGTGGTTGCGGCGGCGGAGGCGGAGGCGTCGGAGGACGAGGGGCCCAGGCTGTGCGGTTGGGGGTTCGAGGCAGCGGTCGGAGCGGTGTTGGCGTCGGTGGCATCGGGCACATAAAGAAGCGCAGCCGAAGAGGTGGTGTTGGTGGTGGTGGTTGGATTGGTGGGTCTTGTTGGCTTTGGTGGTCTGGCGGAATCGAGACGCTGATGGCTCGCGGCCGAGGTGGGTGCGGGTGCGGGTACCGGCGGATCGCTAAGTTCAATCCTGCGCTGGCCTGCGTCCAGGGGCAGCGCCGACGTCGAGTCAGAAGCGGTGGCGGGGACGGGGACAGGTACGGGGGCGGAGGCGGGGTCGGCGTCGGCGGCAGGGATAGCGTTGCTGTTGTCGTTGATGTTGCTGTTGTGCTTGTTGGTGTTGTTGGCTTGTGCTTGTTTCTTGACCGGGTCGTGATGGTCCGCAATGCGTTCATCGATGTTGGAAAGTCGGCCACTTGACAGTGGTTCCTGCTGCTGCTGCTGGTGCTGCTGGTGCTGATCGTTCCCGCTCTTGTCGCTAGTGCTAGTGCGTTTAGGTGCTGGCGGTGCCAGGGAGGCAGCCGGATTAGAGTTAGCTGCGTTTGTGTCCTTTACGACGTGGACCTGCACTTCTTTCAGGGCATTGCGGCCTCTATTCTTGCCGTGGCTTGGGGCACTGAGGTTAGAGCTGGAGCTTTCGTTGCCAGCGACGGCCGATCGCGACAAAACAACCGCACCGTCCTCGTCATCGTCATCGTCCTCCTCGTCGCTGCCGCTCTCACTCTCGCTCTCACCCTCGCCCTCACCCTCGCTCTGGCTCTGGCTATTGCCGCTGTCGTCGCTGTCGTCCTCATTGTCCTCGCTGCTGGATTCCCTGGCGTCGGCAGGCCGTCTTCCTTGTTTTTGTGTGGTATCCTGTCTCAGTCCATTGTTTCTCGCTTCTGTACCCAGTTCTTCGTCGACGTCCTCCGCCGGCTTCTTCGTGGTGGTAGCCTGTGCCTGTGCCTGTGCCTGTGCCTGGAGCGGTGCCTGGAGCTGTTGTGCCTGGAGCGGTGCCTGGAGCTGTTGTGCCTGGGCCTGGGCCTGGATCTGTGCCGGTGTCGCTGCCTTCGCTACGGCGGGTGTTTGTCGCGGTTCAGGCTTCGTCCCGCTGGGGCTGGTCCCGCGCTGCTGGTCCTTGGTCTTGGTCTGGCTTTTATTCTGGTTTCCGTCTTCCGTCTTCTTACCGCCGCCTCCTCCTCCACCACCACCACCATTCGTTAGCAACAACGGCGTCTCGGCATTGTCAGCGCCGTGGCCGTTGGCTGTGCATTCCGACACGGGACGACTATCGCTGCTCTTGCTCGACGTGAGGGATGGGACGCCCGAATGCCGCCGTGGGAACTTTGCTCGCAGCTTCGCCCTGAAGTCTCCCATCACATGGAGGCGGCAACGGCGGCGGAAGCTGCCCAGAGACAGAGCTGCGGTCAATTGTTTGCTGCTGCACCGGTGCCGTCTGCTGCTTCTTTGATAATCCGAGGTTCAGGGCGTGTCACTTTCTTTTTTGGCAGGGAGGGAGGGAATAGCACCAAAAACAAGATCAGACTCTCCAAGCAAAACAGCAATCAGAAAATACGACCTAGAGGCGAGCCCTGGTTTGTTGAAGTACACCGGCCCTGGAGCTTTTGGACTGGCGTTCAATGTCACCGTCCGTCGGCACGGGCGTTTTTCGAATCGATAAGAGAGCTTGGCAAAACGTCGATCCGCTGTGGAATTCGAGATCCCGTTGCAGACGGAGCAAACGGCGGGCGGGCGTTGAAGACTGTTCTGGCCCCGGTCATTTCTTTCGGTTGGAGAGGCTCAACGGGATAGGCTGCCATTCTCTCCGCGGTCATCAACTGGGCTGTAGCTGGCCTGCGGCACTAGCGGCCACTGCACCACAGCGCCTCAGCGCGGGTGGTGGGTAGTGCAGTCGATGTATGTTTCGAGGTTCCATGACGGGACGAATCCATGCCGGGGCGTGCTGGCATTGTCTGCGGTTGTTCATTCATCCACTCAGCGGCCCGCCGTTTCAAGTAGAAACGGAGCAGCCGGAAAGGGTGACAGGACAGGCCAAAGAAGCGGCAGCCTGCCCGCCGATATCACAACCTTCGCATGTCATTTTGAGCTTTCAAAGACAATGGGTGGATGGAATCATGCGTTTCCCAAGATACGGTGGTACACATTGTGTATGTGTCTTCGGATGCATGCATGCACTGATGAAGTCTGCTGCGGAGGTGCAGGTCGGTGAGTGGAAGCACCAGATGCGCTAACTGGACACTGGCAGGCTCAAACGGCTTCCTACAGCCGGCGCGACTTGCGCTGATGCAGCCACCCATTCGCCCAGCCATTTATCCCACCACTCAGGAAGGCACACAGCCAGGTCAACATGGGCGTTGGCAAATCCTCCGCCATGCTAGCACGTGCCGGCGTGGAGGATGACGGTAGCCGAGTCTACCTGGTGCCTAGGTACTTATCGTCCGGCTGTTCCGCTCTTTCCTGTCTGCATTCAAGACTTGGTTGCAAGAGTCAGTGCCGTTTCATTCTCCTGCAGTACTCTTGTTTTATCGGTTTCTAGGTTATGCTTCCTCGGTGTGGTTTTGCTCTGTTCTGTTCTTCTCAAGCTCGTGAACCTGATGAGCGTGAAGGCGCCGACACCAGTCCCAATCGTAGTTCAGTCTAGCCAAATCCAATTGCAAAAGAAAAAAAAATTGTGCCCAAACTTCCTTTCTTTTTCTCCAATTTACGCGTCACCACGTCAGCGCGTTGCGCTCAACTCAAATCAACTCAACGTCTATTTTACTTCGGGGCCCTTTCCTAGATCGTAGGCCGCTTACCTACATGTCACAGCTACAACAAACATCATTAGATCAAGCCTCGCTGCATTTGCAGTAAGTGCGTTGGCCTCTGATCAGGATCTGGTCCTCCGTTTGTTCGCGGTTGGACTCAAGATTGATGCCTTTCATGGAATCTTGCATGTAATCATCCGTTGGGCTTCCCGTCGATTGCGGTGTGTAACATCTCTCCAAGCAAACGCTCATTGAGAGAAAGGGGCATTTCCAGGACGAGGCAGTCGTGGCTGCGCTGGTATTTTCAGGAGACTTTGGCGTAGAAGCAATCAAAAGACGCGTCTTGTTCTTCAGTTTGCCCAACATGGACCGGCACTCTAAAGAATCGTCTTTATATGGCGGCTTCGCACCCCCTGAGGGATCCTTCGCCTTTTCCTTCTCCTTCACACCGCCCAAGACCACTCTCTTCAAACACTCCAACCGGAACTTCATATCGAAACCACAAGAACAGCCCACTGTTGCTGCCTCTCTCCCTTCCGCCACTTCGAAGCAAACATCCCAGAAACCGGCCCCGAGCCGCCACGGAGAGTCGATTGCTTCTTCCTCCTCTTCTTCACGATCTTTTCAGCTGCCTAGAAAACTCCTCAATCCAAAACTGCCTGGACAGCGAACTGCCTCTTCTTCTTCTTCTTCTTTTTTACCCCCCGATAGCTCCCCCAACGAGATCTTCACTCCAAAACCACCAGTTCCCTCTTCTTCCTCCTCTTCCTCCTCTTCCTCGCTCTCAGACACCTCTTCTAGGCAGAGTCCCGCTCTGAAATTGCCCACGCGGCCAGTTGTTCCTCCTCCCCTGTCTGATAACTCTACACGGCCAACGACAGACAGGAGCAGGAGCAGAGGTAGGAGCAGGACGCAGAGGAAGGCAGTAAACACGGCGTTACCTCCGTCTACAATGGGCACCCTAGACAAAATAGCCGCGCGCCCCGGTCCGCAGAGGACAACTCTCAGAGATACACCACCAGTAAGTTCCGTACCCGTAGAGCCTTCGCGAGACACTACAGAGATACTTACATAAGTCCACAGCAAACAAAGGCCCCCAGCCAGACTCCAAAACCCGCGGCCGCGGCTCACACAGCCAAGGAGGTTGAGGACGATAATGTCACCGAGGCGACTGAGGAGACAGAGGAAACCGAGGAGAGCAGCCCGTCCAGCCAGGACGAGACCTGCAGCAGTGACGAGGACCAGGATCCGCACAAGTCCTCTCATCTTCGCCTGCTCGACCGGATTCCTGGGCTAGATGAGCTGAACGAGATCAAGGCCACGCCACTCTTCACCGAGCCAGTGCGCAAGTACGCCCGTTCCGTGGCTGGTGCCATCGCCGAGAAACCCTTTAGCCAGTACGGGCTGCTTGCCGGCGACATCGGCGGCCTCGACAACAACAACAACAACAACAACAACAACAACAACAACAACAACAACAACAACAACAACAACAACAACAGCGACCCGCGCATCTTTTGGAACATTGCTGCGCCCTCGAGCTTCTTCATCTGCGGCAGCCAAGGCTCCGGCAAGAGCCACACCCTCTCGTGTCTCCTGGAGAACGCCCTCGCGCCCTGCGACGCAAACGTGCTCCCACGCCCGCTGACGGGCATCGTCTTCCACTACGATACTTTCATCTCGGACACGGGCGGCTCCCCCTGCGAGGCAGCATGGCTCTCATCAAACCCCAAGATCAAAGTGCGCGTGCTCTGCCCGCCGACAAACATCCGCACGATGCGGCGGCTTTACAAGCGCTTCAAGCACGTCCGGGTCGAGGAGCTCCGGCTCAACGCGCGCGATCTGAACACGAAGCGCATGCTCGAGCTCATGGCCGCGTCCACGGGCGCCATGCCGCTCTACCTGCACGTGGTCAACCGCATCCTGCGCGAGCTGCGCGTGGCGCAGCAGAAGACCGACACGGGCTTCGAGTACTCGGCCTTCAAGCGCAAGCTCCTGCTCGAGAACCTGACCGACATGCAGCTGGCGCCGCTGAAGCAGCGCCTCGACACGCTCGAGTCGTTCATGGTCGAGACGCAGGCCAAGGAGTTTGACATGTTCAACCAGAGCTCCACGTGGTCTTCCTCATCCCGCGGTGCCGCGGAAGCCCCGGCCGTCGCACCGACCGAGGCCGGCGGCGGCGGCATCTCGTGGACGCCGCAGCCCGGCACGCTGACCATCGTCGACCTGTCGTGCCCGTGCGTGACGGCCGAGATGGCGTGCTCGCTGTTCAACATCTGCCTGAGCCTGTTCCTGGAGCAGCCGTCGGCGCAGGTCGGCCGCGTGGTCGCCCTCGACGAGGCCCACAAATACATGAACGAGTCGGCCGAGTGCCAGACGCTGACCGAGGCGCTGCTGGCCACCATCCGTCTGCAGCGGCACCTCGGCGCCCGCGTCGTCATCTCCACGCAGGAGCCAACCATCTCGCCCAAGCTGCTCGACCTGTGCAGCGTCACCGTCGTGCATCGGTTCACGTCGCCTGACTGGCTTGGCGTGCTGCGGAGGCATTTGGCTGGTGTGTCGAGCGGGGCACGGCTGCTGGAGCGCGCGGAGCGGATGAATCACGTCCGGGAGGGGGAGGAGGTCGAGGGGATTATTGAGGGGGTCGGTGCGATGGGGATCGGGGAGGGTGATCCCGCGCTGGAACTGTTTTCGAGGATTGTTGGGTTGAGGGTGGGCGAGGCGTTGCTGTTTGCGCCCAGCGCGATTGTCGGCGTGCAGAGGGCGGCTGCTGCTGCTGGGCCGTCGGTGCTTGGGAAGGTCAAGCGGTTGGGGCATGGGGTGTTGAAGGTCAGGATCCGCGGGCGGACGACGGATGATGGTGGGAGGAGCATCATGGCTTCCTGAGAAGACGTGGGCATGGTGCTGTGGCGCATGCTAAGATATTTTATTT